>CM062808.1:994872735-995472735 GCA_031772625.1 Pinus tabuliformis | reverse complement strand
ATGATAGTGATGATAAATAAAAATTCAAATCTCATAAAAGAAGAGGGTATATCAAAAAGAAAAGTTTGTACTAAAAAAACATAAGGATTGTGAATGTGATAAATGCATGTTTAATGATGAGAGATGAGAAATATTATTCATATCCATTAAAGCCAAAAATGTTGAAGAATATATTGAAGCATAAGTGGATTTTGAGGGAGAACTCATAAGTTCCTTGGAAGAGTTAAGATGAATAAAGAAAAAGGTAAATCAATTATAATAGTAGTTGCAATAATATAAGGATAAAGGATGTGATGCAAATTCAATCATTATCCTGAAAAATCAACTAGAAGAAACCAAAATAATAAAGGATATTTTGACAAGGAAATTGAAAGAGAAAAAAGGGCACTATGAGAAGTTAGAAGAAAAAATTGTCTTTTTAGGAAGGAACTAGAAAAAGTCTCAGATCAGCTGAATCAAAATTTAAACATAACAAAAGGTATTGAGTCATTAGATCACATCCTCAGTTGTCAAAGGTATTCATTAGTAAATACAGGTCTTATTTATGAAGAGAACCCAAGGAACACCAAGGGACAATCAAGCTTAACTATTAATAGAAAAGGGATGTAGGGAACCTAGCAGCTATGTTGATGAATTCAATAACAATTTAAAGGATAATAAAAATTTTGAATATTCTTTTATCAAAATAGGATTGGGTTTTTTAGAGAAAGATAAGAGAGATTCAAAGGATATAGAAAAAGGATAAGATAGCATCCCTACAAATATGCTAAAAGGCACCAATACAACTATGAAACAACGATGTTATGACAAAGAAAGTAGGAAAAGTAGATTCAACAAAGTTATTCCTTTCAACGAGCAATATCTATCTAGGTACCGATTTTTTTAATGGATATTGATACTCGTGTAATGGTTTTGGTCATAATGCAATTGATTGTAGAGCCTATGAAAGAAGATATTATGGAAGAAAATAATTTCTTAAAACTCCAATGAACAACTATTTAAGCAACAAATCTAGAGGTATGTATGAATGTAGTATTAAAAAACAAAATTCTTTTGTTCTTATGTTGAATTATGTTGAATGCTACATATGAAAAAATTATGGGAACAAATCATGGGATTGCAGAAGCATTCTAAATAGGTATCAAAACCAAGGCAATGAAGAACTTTCCCTTAGAATTCAATTTCCAATAATATGGAAAAAGGAACATGAGAAGTAGGAAGAGTGTAATCTTATGTATGCTAAGAAATAAGAAAATAAATGGTATGTTGATAGTGGATGTTCAATACATATGATATGAGATCATAGTAAATTCATTAAACTAAATAAGATAGAGGCAAGGTAATACTTGGTAGCAATGCATCTGCAAGAATATTTGGGAAATACATAGTCAACATAGATAACGGAAGAACTAAGGCCCAAAATGTCACAATCTCTTGAATGTCAGTCAAATGTGTGATCAAGGGGTTGATGTCACATTCAATTCCAAAATATGTGAAATTAGAAACGTTGATACAGGAAAGATAGTGGTAAAGGAAAATAGAACCTTGGGCAATGTGTACATTATTGATGGATCAGAAAAAGAAAAATGTTATATGGGAAAGAGAGATGAGAGTTGACTATGACACAGAAGATTGGGACACAAAATTTTTGATAAATTGGTCAATATTACAAAAGAAAATAGTCCATGAAGGACATGAACAACATATCAAAACCAAATAATACCCTCTGTGAAGCACGCTAACATGGAAAAAAAACCAAGGTCTTCTTCAAAACAAAAGAATAATCTACTTCTAGGCATTTGGAAATCATCTATACAAACCTCTATGGACCATCCAGGACTAAAAAACTGAAATGTGAAAGGTATTTAATGTTTTTCATCAATTATTATACAAGAATGACATGTGTTACCTTCCTTAGAGAAAATTTGAGGCTTTTAAGAAATTTAGATCTTTCAAGGCTTTAGTTGAAAATGAAATTGATCTAAAAATCAAATGCCTAAGAACTAATAAAGGAGGTGAGTTTACTTCAAATGAATTTAACAAATTTTGTGAAAACCATGGAATTAGAAAACTATTTGTTTCAAGAATTCCAAAGTAGAATGGAGTGGATGAGAAAAAGGTCGAACAGTGTAAGAGATGGTCAAAACCATGCTCATCAAAGCTTATTTACTAGACAAATTTTTGGGAGAAGGAATTTACATAGCAATTTATATCTTGAACATAGAACAAATAATGGTAAAAGATACCAAAAAACCTTGGAAAATATGGAAAGATAGACCAACTATTGCCAAAAATTTTAAAGTCTTTGGAAGAAAATTTTATACTAAGATAAATGAAGATGATTTAGGGAAATTTGGTTCCAGATCTTATAAAGTACTTTTTCTTGGATATGCATATAGAAGGAAGTGATATAGATGTTACAACAAAATGACATGAAATCTTGTTGAATGTATTGATGTAATAATAAATGAAGCATTGCATCAAACCTAGCCACAACCAAATACCTACCAAGAAGTACAAATAGAAGAAAATTAGAATGAAGATCATGATGAGAAACAAGAAGAATAAGGTGAGCCATTGCATCAAAAAATCCCATCTAGGTGTATCCAAGAATAATCATTCGAATAGCCAAATTCTTGGAGATGAGGAATTAGGATTTCAAACTAGAAGGAAGCTCATTAGCAGAACAAGACATGGCAACTTAGCTCTACTATCCTTGATGGAACCTAAAAAAAATTCTCAAGTCAGTCAAGATGAACATTAGATTGAGGCTATGAATCAAGAACTAGATCATATTGAGAAGAATGTGACATGGGAGTATATTCCAAGACCTAAGGACAAAAGTGTGATTGGAACCAAGTGGGTTTACAAAAGTAAGTTGAATGAAGATGGAAAAGTATTAAGGAACAAAGCAAGACTTGGATGTAAAGGATATGCAAAATTCAAAGGTGTGGACTTGGAAGAAACATTTTCTCTAGTAGCTGGAATAAAAGAAATAAGGATGTTCTTGGAATTTGTAAATTTTAAGGGTTTTAAATTTTTTCAGATGGATGTAAAATCCACATTTCTAAAGGGATAACTACAATAATAAGTATATATTGAGCATACAAAAGGAATTCAAGTATTAAAATACAAGGACTATGTGTGCATATTTAAGAAAATTTTGTATGGTTTAAAAAAACCACCTAAGGTTTTGTACTCTAGATTGGATAAATATCTTTAGTATCAAGGATTCAAGAGAGGGATGACAGACAATAACCTTTACATCAATATTGGAAATGATAACTTGATAATCATTTTTGTCTATCTGGATGACATAATCTTTGGAAGTGATGTCGACTCTATGAGAAAAATTTTGTAACTAACATGCAGAAGGAGTTTGAAATGTATATGTTGAGGAATTGTATTTCTTTCTTGGTTTGTAGGTTCATCAACCAAAAAATTGCATATTTACCTCTTAAACCAAGTACCTTAAATAAATATTAAATAAGTTTGGTATGGAAAGATGTGCACCCATGAGCACTCCCATGACAACAAGATGCAAGCTCAGTAAGGTGATGAGTCTCCAGAAGAAAATCAGGCCATGTACATGTCCATGATTAGAGGCCTTCTTTACTTAACATCATCAAGACTATATATCATGAAAGTGATAGTTATGGTGGGAAGATTGCAGTAAATCCAAAAATAAAACCATGTGAATGTAGTCAAAATGATATTTAGATATATATATGGCACCATAGATTTTGGCTTATGGTATCCGAGGGGAATGATGAGACCCATCAATAGGTATATCTTGAAGTTCATTATGCTATCCTCCAGCCTTAAAACTATCATTTTCTTACATTTATTCACATTTTCTTTTATAATATGCTTAGTAAGAAGAGTAAAAGGTATTTTTCATAGTATGTGGCCTGATGTGATTAAATTGCAGCAAAAAGAAGCATTTTTTAGGCATTTACTATGTAGGGCTTGATGAGACAATCAAGAGGGAATATAGGGAGGCGTTTCCACCTCCTTAACTCTCTAACTCGGCTTGAGATCACCAAATCCTCACTCACAAGCTCGAATTCACTAATATCCGAGTAACTCCAAGTGCATGAGAAGCTCAAGGAGGATAAGATTCACAATTTTTAATATCAAGGAGGAAATCACTCATATTTTCAAGGGAGTTGCTATTAGCTACCATTTTGTATAAATAAACGAGTTGAAAGGATCATTAGGATTCAATTATTTTATTCAAATAGGAGTAGTTATTGAGCCCATGGTTTGACATTGTCATTGTTAACTTTCATATGATGTATGAGACTATTATTTTATGATAATGAGAAGTTGGCTATTAAGTTGCATATGAGATAGTTTTAGAGGGTTGAAACCCTTGGGTTTGGGACCAACCAAGAGGATTTTGTCCCTCTTTTGTATTTCTATATTTTTCTTAGTTTAAGGCATCTCATGTATTTATTTCATTGCAGTATATGTTAAGCTATAAAAAGCTATGATTGCAGGATTCCCTATCACCTCTCTTGTGGGAGAATAGTTGGAAAGATTTACAATCTTAGTCCAAAAACATTTTGTTTATGATTTATTGGAAACAGATAGATGTTAGTTTTCCTTCTTCATATTTACTTTCTGCAACTTAAGAGTTTGTTGAGTGATCAAAATAGTGTTGTGGCATGGAATAGATGTTATTCAAATTCAACTCTTCTTTTCCATCTTAGTTTATATCACTATGTTAATGATCAATTGATGCATGCATGTGGCTAGTTGCAGGGTTGTGTTGATTTGCAGAGTAGGGCACCTCTTTCATATCCACTTGGACTTCTCCATCTTCTCCTTCCACCCTTCAATTCTACTCCCAAAACTCTGTTTCCATGGTCATTATGTTTAGACAAGTAAGGACACCGTGGGCATTCATATTGGTGTAAGATAGACCTCAGAGATGCCCTTGTCTTGGCTAAGAGGCTTCCCCAAACTTCATTCACTCCCTCCTACCTTCATCCATGTCTTCATGCCTTCAAGACACCATCTTCACCCTAAAAATGCTCTTAGAACCCCTCCTATAGCAATACAGGGCGTCCTGTAGCAATACGAGAACTCCTGCAGCAACACCTGTAGTCATCTTGTAGCATCACTTTGCTCTACCTATTTTTCTCCCCTCTTCAACCTTAGCTCAGTAAAGATGAATAATAACCCCAACTTGTGATTTAATGATCAAGAGAAGCTACTAGACCACTCCAACCACCTCTTTTTCTCACTGCAAAACATAGTAGAATTAGTGTTTCTCATTCACAAGCATGATACAAGTTAGATTTATGATATTCAAGCAAATGTGAAATAGACCAACGATCCATGAAAATGGGTTATTGATTGAATGAATTATTCAAGATAGAGTAGCTTTACTTTTGCAAGTAGATTAGCCCTTTCTCTTTCATGTAATGTTAGTTAGCATCTACTAGTTGAACAAATGGCATTTTCATTTTCATAGTAAAGAATCAATTTTCAATTGTGCTTTCACTATAGTTGAATTGGAGGACTTGTCTCTGAACACCTTGATATGATTTCATGACTAAGGGTTCCATGAGTACAATCTAACCTGCTATGCATATAGCACTGTCACCTCTAGCTTTGCACGAACCCTAGGTTGATAATTTGAGTTGAGGAGCCCCTGGGAGTTGTAACACTTTTGGTGCAATTCTAGGGCTTGCCACATTTTGGCGTCGTTGTTGGGGAGGTTTCTGTGTAGGTGTTGTTTCTTCTTGAGCATTGTTTTTTTGTTTTTCATCAGCCTTATTGCTTTGAAAAAAAGTGAAAAAATTCAAAAAAATTGTTCCTTCCTACCTTGTAGGAGTAGGGATAATCAAGGAAAATTCTTGCCAAAAAACCCCACACCCTAAATCAGTCAACCTTCATTCTTCTTTGGTGACTGTGAACTTCACTCTCTGACTATAGGGGAGTTAGAAGACCCTCTAGGTGAGAAACCAAATTTTTTTGAAGAAACTAACGGGGAAGAAGAAGAACCCATCTCACCTACCCAAACCATGGTTGAGAACTAGAAAAATGAGCTCTTTCCTATAAGGGAAACTAATGGAGAGGCTAGGGTGAAAAATATAAGCCTTGCTTCCTTTCCACATTTCGATGGCCTAACCTCCGAAGATCATAACACCTTCATGTTTGAATTTTTTGTTGTCTATAGGACCTATGACTATGCCTCTGATGAGAAGAAGCTGAAGTTGTTTCCTTCTACCCTCAAATATGCAATTGTGCACTAGTTTATGAGTCTTCCTAGAGGCAGAATTACTACCTAGGCCCAAATGCAACAAACCTTCAATGATAAATATCAGGATTGTTGTAGGTCCAAAGAAACAGAGGAAATATTTAGGATGACCCTTGGACCTGATGAATCTTTGGAAGACTATGAGGAAAGGTTTCAACTTAATTATAGGATGGCTAATTGTACCCTTGATGTTGAGTCACTCAAACTAGTTCTTCTTTGAGGGATAAGGGAAGTGTTGAAGACTTGAAATTCTCTCCGTCAACATTATAAGGGAGACCAACCAGTTAGGACCTTAGAGAAGCTCCTTTTCTGTTTGGAATGGTGGTTCTAATTGGTTAAACTAGGTCCAATTACCTTCTCTCTATCTATTCTGGATTAAAGTATAACTTTCAGCTACCAATAGAGAAGAGACATCATATCAGCCCTCTTACTAAGATCATGCAAGAAAGTGATCCTTAAGCTAATATGGGGCTCATCTAAGCCACAACTAAAGTTTGCCTCTTTGATAAGAGTAATTATAGGAATGCATAATTAAATCTAAATGCAAACTAATCTTAAAATACAAGCAAAAATAAATATATCCTAACCCTATCTCGATTAGGAAGATGTAGATCTAACCCAACCGAGAGAAAAGTAATTAAATGATTGAGATTTAAATATTTGTGGCTAATAATGAATATCAAGCTAACAAAGTAGTTTAATTAATTGATGTTATGAATACCAAAACACATTATGTTCACAAATCTATTAACATGAATAATTAATCAACAACATTTAGGAAGCAATTCATAAAATGATAATGATTATTAAATTAGTAACTCGTATGATTAAAAAATAATATAAGGAAATAGTTCACAAAATATTAGTGCTTGTTAACTCATAATTAAAAGGCCAATTTCTGAGTAAATACTTACTAAGAAATCAGAGTTCAACACAAAAGAGAAAAGATAAATAACAACAAATAATTGAGGCAAATTACTCACATAGACAATAATGCACAAATATGAATGAAAATGACACATTTATGTCATTATAAAATTAAATTATTATAAAAACAATAGTATTTTAAATAACAATTTATTAAAATTGTTTCCCTGGCTCTGATCTCCAACAGTCCTGTACAATTCTTGAACTTTGTTGTTAAAACAAGAGCTGCAATAGTGCAAGATCTACTCCCCCATACATAGTCCAGATTTGTAAAAAATAAATCCTCAATTACCCTAGATCTGAGATTTCTCATCTCCACCTACATTTCTAAATCCCTATTACAATAGTGCTTCTGAGAATTCCATAATTGCAGAGAAGAGAAGCCTTTTGTACATTCTACAAACCATTATTTATAATTTTACAAAATGAATTCCAAACAAGAGATTTGTTGAAGAATCATTTTTCTCCAACAATTTTCATTGGTTCAAATTATTTTTCTTCTATTGCTGGAGCAATTATATTGACTAGAATATGTTCCTCCTCATCTCTTCATTTGTTTTCCTGTCAAAACAAATCAAATTTTAATTAAAATACAAATTAAAATATAGAATATAAAATCCGGAAAATAAAACATCTTCAATTAAAACTCAATTAAATAAATAAATAAAAGGAAATATGAGCTTTTCATTGATGCCTTTAAATATCTTATTTGTCAAAGATAACATAGTTGAATGGATTTGCACTCAATAGAGACTATGAGCAACTGAAAATGCAGAGAATTAAACTCAAAAAATTAATTTTGTTTAAAAATTCAAATCTTGATCTTCTGTTGAATTTTAGACTCATTTAATGACTAGATCTAATCATGCAACCATTTCTGAAATATTCTCCATGATTTTATCTATCCAACGAGTCGTTTTGGGTCTCATTTGGCCAAGTAAAACTCAACTTATGAGCTTCCAAATTTGAAGAATCAAAACTATCAAAATTCTGGAAAATTTATTGTCTCGACCAAAAATATTTTCTTTTAATTAAAATCTAATCCTAAATGAAATTACAATTATTTCTTAATTAATATTAATTTATTTGAGAGGAAGCAACCCCTGCAAAGCCTATGTCCATGGCTCTCGAAGGCGATCATGGCGGAAATGGGGTTTGATGCAGGTTAATTCTTGGTTGACTGTCATGGCGGGACAGGTATTTTCCTTCCATAACTGTGGGTTTATTCATGGGAGCACAGGGGTGGTTCTACACCTATCTCTCAAATCGATGGTTTGGTTAGCGGGTTGATTTGGCGAATAGGGGTTTTGGAGTCCCGAAATACAGGCTACCATACCATGGAGCATAACGGCACCCCTGCAAAGTTTTCGGATCCTTTCCGGCTTGTTCCTACCTTAGCTGCTTGCGGCTATTTGAACAGTTTAGTTTTTTCTTTGATTACCCTTAGATGGTTTTTGGTCCCCCACCAACATTCCCTCAGGCAGCTATCAGCTCGGTTTATCAACAGTTATGGAGGCAAAAGACGTATTCTCCACAGGTTATATGAAACATCTGCCAATATGGCCACAAACTGGGTCAACAGTGGACAATTATTTAACATTTGAGCATGAACTGGCTTCTGAAGTTGATGCCCTACCCTCACTCTCTAAGTAGCACATTCCCTCTATCTCTATAGCACTAGAAGCTACGGCCATCCGAGAATACGCATGCCCTCAACCACTCAGGGAACCCTTTTCGGAGGCTATTTGCCGAAGTGCGCTAGATTCACAAGACCTCGGGTCAGATCCAAGTTTGTTTCCTATGGGGATTGAGTCAAATAAACCCTCGGTAGGGTTTCCACGTGCACAGGACAGTAGGGCACTGGTCCTCCCATCTCTTCAAGATTCAGGAAACCCTCCACAGGGAAACTTCACGAAAATAGGCATTATCACAAGGTACTTCGCCAATCCACAGGCCAAAGCACCATTGACAGGGGAGGACAAGGCTACACCAGCGAATGATACGGAGGATAGGGTAGTGGCTGACACGAACATCAAACATACAGGGACTTTTAAAAGGAAGAAGCGCCTCCCTCTGAGCAGCAATGAAATCTTCTTAAAACTAGCTAAAGACACTCCTTTCAGCGAGGCAATGGACTTGGTAGAAAAGGTCCTGGTTGGACGTGTCAGGGGCAGACACTACAGCGTCGAACATCTTCAGAAGTGGATGATGGAGGTTGGGGGACACCATCTGTCGGAACCCCCACATGTGCAAACCTTTGTGAGGGGATGGTTTGCACTGCGCTTCAAAAGTATTGCCCAGACCAGTTGGGTCCTCACTACAATTTGGCATATTGATCAAGCTCCAGTCCTCCTTGGAAGATGGACTCCAGTGTTCGATCTAGAGACTGAAAAGGCGGGGACTGGACCGGTTTGGATACATCTCTCGGGTCTTCCCGTTCACTTTTGGACTGAGCAGATATTCAGACAGATTGGGGATGCCACGGGTTCATACCTTACACATAATGAATCTTATATCATGACAGGAAGAATGACTTATGCCAGAATCTTAGTACACATGGACCTATCTGGAGGGCTCCTGGAATATATCAACACACAGTGGAGGGATGCGATGCAGAGGAAAATGCTGGACTACGAGGCAGTACCTTTCAGATGTAGTCACTGCCACAAGGTGGGGCACCTATTCAAAGATTTCCCACTGAACAAATGGAATAGCAGGAAATCAGGGAGGCACTTTCCCCAGGCTCCACCAGAGCAAGATGCTATGTCTCATGGAGACCCTGCTAGTAAGGAATTGCCTCATGCCTCTGAGGAATTCCATAGGATTTCTACTCCACACTCTAGGGGTACTGGTACATTATCAAGCCCTGGTTTGCGTTCAATGGAGCTGGCCCAGAACACTCTAAGGAAGCGTGGTCAACTGCCTCACCGTCCCCCTCCACCTGTTCCTGGCACTGCAGTGACGACCTTGGGAGATTCCTATTCTTCGGGTATGCATTCCTATCACTTACCCACCACACTATTCTTTTCTTATATTCATAATTCAATATTTGAACAGTTATTGAGTCCAGGTACTGATATCCTTTTGGAGCCCCCAGTTCCTAGTATGTGTGCCATTACCCCCCCCCCCCCACACACCTCCTTTGCCCCCACTCCCTCCACACTACTCTGTACCCCCCTCTGCAATCCTCGGCTACATTTTCGGAGACCTTAGTCCCTCGATACAATACCCAGTCTCGTACGAGGCATTCGAC
Source organism: Pinus tabuliformis (assembly GCA_031772625.1). NCBI lineage: Eukaryota > Viridiplantae > Streptophyta > Pinopsida > Pinales > Pinaceae > Pinus > Pinus tabuliformis. The sequence goes on along the minus strand of CM062808.1, from coordinate 995,462,284 downwards.
TAAGGACCAGGTTGGACTGGATATCCTCCAATCCCCCCTCCCTTCTAAAAACTCCTGAGGCCGTCCTTCTGAATTCAAAATGGCACAAGCACAAGCTGATGTTGACATTGCTTTGGGCAAGCAATCGACTATCATTGGGGTTCTTAGAGAAAAAACAACCCTATCCAAACCCCCTCCACGAAGATTCTATCCTTCAACTACAGAGGGCTTGCTAGGCCCAACAAAAAACTAGCACTCCATCGGTTACTCCCAACCGACTCTTTGGATATCATATTCCTACAGGAGACCTTGGGTCATTCTAATGATATAGCTTGGACCCTTGAACTCTATCTGTCGGGTTGGAGATTTGCAGGATTGGATGCACAAGGTCGCTCTGGAGGTATTGCTTTGGGCTTAAATACTCGAACTATTAAAGAAATCAATTGTTGGGGAGGACTGGGTTTTATTGGGGTTGATGTATACTCTGCTGAGTTAGGGACCCCCTTCAAGGTTATTACATTTATGGACCTTGCCTGAATCGCCCTATTTTCTGGGATTGCCTTCTAGATTCGGAACAATTTTCTGCTGGTAACCTGATAGTTGGAGGGGATCTAAATTTTTATATAGGTTTCACCGAATCTTGGGGCCAGCGAGCACAAAGGCACCCTCTCTCAGACTACTTCTCATCCATTCTGGAACTTCACCATATGATAGACATCCCTGTTGCAAAATTACAAGCCACTTGGAGGAATAATAGGGTAGGGGAAAATGGCCTAGCTAGGAGGTTGGACTGATTTCTGGTCATGGAACAGGTTATGGATATGGGCCTCAATATTAGACAATGGGTTGGGACAGGAGGGCTCTCTAATCACTTGCCTATTTTTATGGAAATAGGACGAGGTAGAGACAGGTCGAAGGGTCCTTTCAAGTTCAGCTCTACCTGGCTCAAGGATGCAACAGATATCAGCATGGTAACTGATTTTTGGAAATCAAACCCACCAGGGGTTGGAGGTATAGCTACGGCCAGATTTATTACAACTTAACGGAGCTGAAGAAGATGTCTAAAATCTGGGCCCATCAAAAAAGACTTTAGGATGATCAATCGTTGAGACTAATTGAGAATGAGCTGGAGGTATTTGAAAAAGAGATGGGGGGACTATTCAGATCTGAGGAGCACACGAATAACATCACATCCCTCTACTCTGCCTATGGTAAGATCCTCAAAGATAAGGAAGACAAATGGAGATTGAGGAGCAGGGCCATCTGGATTCAGGAAGGGGATGCAAATACTAAATTCTTTCATAAATTTGCTAATGGGAGGAAAGTTGTCAACATTATTTGGCAAATGCAAGATGAAGAGCGAAGGACTGCACACACTTTCCCTCAGCTCGCCTCTCTAGCAAGCTCACACTTTAAACGGGCTTATAGTGACCCTAGGGAGATTAACTTAGTAGAAATAATCCAAGTCGCTTAGCTCTTCCCTAGATATGTGTAACAAGATGAGGAAGAGGCATTGATGCAGGAGGTCACTTTGGGGGAGTTGGAGAACACTTTAAAATGGTTCAGCAAGGACAAAAGCCCTGGACCAAATGGATGTTCCATCAAATTTTACTTGCCATTTTTTGAGTTGATTGGACCGGATCTCCTCAAAGTTGTGGAGGAGTCTATGGTTTCGGGATGTTTGGAATCAACCATTACATCCACATTCATTGCTCTGATCCCAAAGGCTGACAACTCGTCCACCTTAGATGAATTCCGCCCCATATCTCTGTGTAACTGTTTGTATAAGATTATAGCCAAAATTATTGCAAACAGATTGAAGCCTATCTTATCTAAGCACATCCTGCCTGAACAATTTGTGTTCCTGAAGGATAGACAAATTCATGAGGCGATCGGTACGGCTCAGGAAGTATTACACACTCTTCACAGCAAGAAAGGCAAAGGTATGATAATGAAGGTGGATTTATCTAAAGCATTTGACCAGGTGAATTGGTTATATCTGAGAATGCTTCTTACCCACCTTGGTTTCCCTTTTATTTTCATTAAATGGATTATGGGATGCATCACTAACATTCCTTTCAGTGTATTGGTCAATGGGAGTGCATCTCGATTTTTTTCTTCGGCTCATGGTTTGCGACAGGGGTGTCCTCTCTCCCCACTGCTTTTCCTCTTGATAATGGAAGGTCTTGGTCGGATATTAACAGAAGAGCATAGAAGAGGCGGACTCTCTAGTATTAAGATTACGGATGACTGCACGCTCACACACATTCTTTTCGTGGATGACATGCTGATATTTCTCAATGGAAGTGTGGGGGATATAACATTAATCAAAGATATATTTTCCTTATTTCAAAAGACCACTGGGATGATCATCAATGAAGGAAAATATACACCGACAGTTGCGATTTGCACACAGCATGAAATTCATTATGCCCTTCACAGATTTAACTTTACATTGATTTCTCTGGAGGAGGGGCTAAAATATTTGGGATACAAGTTAAAGCTGATAGGATATAAGATTGTAGACTGGACTTGGCTCATTGTTAAGCTGGAAAAACGGCTAAATACATGGTACTTAAGATTCTTATCTCATGCAGGCCGGTTGACACTCATCAAGAGTGTTCTGGAAGCAACCCCGGTCTATTGGATGTCTCTAGCCTGGATTCCTCGGGGCATTCTGGCTAGGATACAAAATCTCTGCTGTAGATTCTTATGGAGGGGCAATCAGCCAGGAAGAATTTTTGCTTGGGAAAAGTGGGATGCCCTCACTCTTCCAAAAAAATGGGGTGGCTAGGGACTCAAAAAGCTTGATGATTTTTCCTCAGCCCTGGCTGCTAAACTTGGTTGGCATTTGGTTGCTTCAGACAGTCTGTGGACAAGAGTAGCCTACTCGAAATATATCGCCCCTATTCATGTATTGGAATGGATTAGAAGACCGGCTAGGCTCTACACAGGTATTTCGATTATTTGGAAGGCTGTCCTGAAAGCTTTGGATCCCATCCACATGGGCATCACCTGGAGAATTCATTCGGGGAATAAGGTTCACGTTGGCATTAACCCATGGATTGGCTGTGGGAATATGCACAGATTACCTCCAGATCTCTTACAGCACCTAAGGGAGCATCATATCACCCTCCTCGCTCACATTGTTGATGAGAACAACACCACATTTCTTCAACAGGCTTGGAAATCTGATCTCCAACTCAACATTCCTCCACCTTGGCAGCAACATTGGAGGAACTATATACAAGCCCTCATAGAGGCCCATATCTGATTGACAAGGGGTGATGACGAGATCATCTGGGCATTGGCGAAATCAGGGAGATACACTCCAAAGGAGGGATACATTGTGCTAGCGGATCCTCGAAAGCCCCCCATTCTACACAAATGGTGGAAACACCTCTGGAAACTCAAGGCACCTCCAAGATCCAGACTTTTAATGTGGTGCATTCTAAAGAATAAAATCCCAATGAGGGATCACCTAATGAAGCGATCTTTCTTTGGCCCTCACTGGTGTCATTTTTTCCATAAGGATGGTGAATTTGCTTCCCACATTTTCTTGAACTGCCTTGTCATTCGCCACTTATGGAACCTTGTATCAGCCGCTATCCCATCTATTTGTAGCTGGCTCCCAAGCACACTAGACGAGGCCTGGGACAAGTGGTATTCCTCTATCACACCCCACAAACTGAGGAATCTCCCCGTGTTGGTTTGTTGGGCTGTCTGGATTGCCCACAATCAGCTTATCTTTCATAATTCCCCTCCTAGGTGGACTATCATTGCAGCCTTGATCAAAGCGGATTATGACCTCATCCCTGATGACCCGCCCTTAGCTAGAGCCCGAATCATCTCTCATGAACTGATCGATCACAATTGTCCCTAGGAATATTTTGATGGGGCTGCACAGGAGGATGGTTGTGGGGTGGGGGCTATCCTTCACCTATCTAAAAGGCACTCCTTTCGGCTATCCATGGGATTGGGGGGGGCACAAATAAATTTTCTGAACTTTCAGCTGCCTATTGCATCATCCTTTTTGCTACAAAAAAGAACTGCCTTGCTCTACAACTGGTTGGTGACTCTATGATTGTCTACGACTAGTTGAATAAGCGTTCCTATTGCTGGTCTTTTTCATTAAGACATATTCTAGATGATGCATTAAGATTGATCTCCAATTTTGATTTCTTCTCATGTAATCACATCTACAAGGAGCAGAACATAGAGGCTGACCGTCTTTCCAAAGAAGGCACGTTCCAGGAGCAGGGCATCTCGCTGATCAATGAATAGATTGATGGAGTTAGCTACTAGTACTATCACAGACCCTTTGTGGACATTATGGTCTAATTTTTGGACAGTTTGTTTTATTAGTTTTGTACACATTTATCATGCTGTTTATGAACTATTTTGCAGCCAATATGATTGGCACTGCACATATTTTTGGTATTATCTCCCTGTGTGGATCAAGATAATAATTACACAATTGTTTGGATTATTTTTTGGACTCCTCCCTGACTCTGTTAGGTTACTACCCAGATGAGACATTGGTAATAGGTTGTTGATATTTCTTCGGTTCTGCTTTATGTCGATAGAAATGTCGGAATATACATATGTATCTACAAAATGTAATTTCTTCCACTAATGAAATTACGAATTTTTCCATGATAAAAAAAAAATAAAAATAAATTATTAATTTATTTGTAATTATAATATTAAACTAGATTAATTACAAACTAATTAAAAATAAAATTTAATTAATTAAAAATTAATTATAATTATAGATATATTATATTAAAATTATATAAAAATTATAATATCATAATATTAATATTATATATTTATTATAAAAACAAACTTATATAAAAATAAACTTCAAAAGTCAACCAAACAATACGTGGGCATGAGAATTAATGGAGTGTTTTTTCAATGTAGGGGATGATGTAACGGAGTTCGGGAGTCATAAGGTGAAGGACTTATATTAAAACTAAATAGGTGGAACATAAATCGAATATCAGAAGGAGAAAAAATGATATCAAAATTTTTAGAATTCCTATCAAATGAAAACGCTGATATTCCGATATCGAGATTTTGAAACTTTAAAATATCTAAAGAATTAAATTGGAATTTTTAAATATAAGAAGATTTGTATCGGGAGTCTTTAAATATCGAAAGATTTGTATCGGTAGTTTTTAAATATCACAAGATTTGTATCAAAAGGGAGGAGGTGAGGTGAAGTGGGGTTCACTTGAAGTGGAATTAAAAATTCTACAAAATGAACTACATCCATTGTGCAATTTTGAGATTTCGGGTCTCGTAATTTCTTTTAAAATTGGGAATTGGAACAAATTACCGAGATCCCGAAAACGCATTATTTTCACTATTCTACAATCTCGCTGGGCAATTTTAGAGGACCGTTAGTGAAAAATGAAGAAATTAGTAAAAATTAACTAAGGATTAATATTTACAATGAATTACTAATTTAATTACAAAAATTAAAATAATATACATTTTATACATTTTTTTAACTTAGGCGATAAAAATTATCGAACTTTAGATGAGCACCATTTGCAAACCGTGTAACCAAATGAGACGAAACAAGTACCAATGGAAAGCTAGCGAAAAGTTGAACTCAATGAAGTAATCAAAATAGAAATCTGACAAAGATGAAAAAATGGAAAAATTATAAGACACTTAACCAAAAGAAAATATTAAAAGGTGATTTAGCCAAAAATTAATGGAAAGGGTCCCCATTATTTGAAGTAAATAAGTAAAAAATGGGAGGTGTTGGGTTTTCCCTACAACATTGGCGACACACTCAAAAGAACCATCTATCTCTAGTTAAAGATAATAAACTTTAATTTACCCAAAGGTTAAAAATAATGGAGGTCGTTGAATCTTCACAGAATAAAATATTTCCATGGGTCCCACATAATATATTAAGCAATATGAGTTTGAAAAGATAAGTACTCAAAAGCAAACTTGATTAACAATCATTAATCCAAATTTTGGAAAAAATTTATTTTAAGATTACCTCATATGAGAAATAAAAAGTGTAGATAAATTTTTTTGATAAAGCATATATTCATTGTTATGAATGGTCTCCAACATCGCTTCACTACCAATGAGCCTAAAACAGTACCCTGACGAAGTTGTATTTTATGTCGTACAAGCCTAGCCCCATGATCCGGATTTAAACAGGAACGCAACAAATTACAGAGATAACCATATACACAAAGATGCAGCGGAAATAATACTTCATTTCATTAATGGAAAATACTGAAATATGCTTACAACTAGAAATGGAAATAAACCAGCTAGGGCGATGGTAGCTTATCTCTGAGAAGAGATGTGATGGCTACATGCCTCTGAAGTGTATTACAATGAGGCTTGAAGGCCTATTTATTGTTGAGAAACAATGGAAAACCCTTAACATTCCAAAACCTAACCCTAGGAGATGAAACGCCAAACTGTGGGCCCTGTTTGGGGATAAGTTGGTACATCAACTTCTCGGGGTCGTAACTTTGGCATATGATCTCCGTTTGACGCGTACAATAGCTCATTAGAAAGATCTATCCGAGCACTATCATTGTTGGAACGGGCAACATGGTTCATTCCATGGACCCATGTTGCCCCTGGATTCCCCAAAAAACGTCGTTTAGGGCCTCAAAACGGCTCCGGAAGTTCAGGACCCGAAAAACTGCTAAAAATAGTAAGTTGTGCTACAATTAAGGAAACTAAAAATGCTGAGAAAGACAATGGTGGGGGTCCAGGTGGACTTGGCAGGTGGCCACCAATATCCACCTGGATCATTCCTCCCCCCTTAGGAAGCAATGGTCCCCATTGCGTTGAGCTCCTCCATGAGATGAGGAAACTTCTGCTGAACTTGTTCCCTGGTGAGCCACTTGCCCTACTGAAGGAGTTGGCCTGCTTTGACAACTCGATACAGTTGGATATTCTGTTGGTGAGTGTTCTTGATCTGTGTGTCCATGATCCGATCAGTTGCAACTTGTTCCATGCAATCTGGATTTAATTCTGTGGGTTTGAGCTGTTCTGCAATGTCGGATGTGTCTAGCAATGGTGGAAAGTATGGCCGAAGGCGGTCCACATTGAACACTGGGTGCAGGCCAAGGAATGGGGGAATGCTGAGCTCAAATGCATTGTCTCCCATAGCCTTAGTAATGGTGTAAGGACCATATCGGAGTGGTCTCAATTTCCGATAGGCTCCAGTAAGGCGTTCTTTTTGCAAATGCAACCGGACTTTGTCGCCCACCTGAAACTTGTGTGGCACCCGATGTTGATCTTGTCGTTGCTTGTACTTGGCATTTGATTTCTCAAGAATGTCATGGACCTGCTGGCGAATATATTGGATGCGCTCAATGAAGCTGGTGGCCTTATCTATTTCGGACTGGACATGAGCTGAATTCATGTGAGTAGCTGCAAGTGGCATGGCCACATCAATGGGGCATAGTGGCTGGAATCCCAAACCCACCTGAAAAGGGCTATGGCCAGTGGAAATGTGAAGAGCTCGGTTGTAGCTGTGCTGAACATAGGGGAGGCTCTCGTCCCATGTGCGTGGATGCTTTGAGTTATACATGCGCAGAATGTGCACAATCATCATATTGACAACCTCTGTCTGGCCATCAGTTTGAGGATGGAAGGCTGTGGACTTCGTGAGTTTGGTGTCCAGCATTGACCAGAGACCGGACCAAAATGTGCTGAGAAACCGACTGTCCCGATCTGAGATGATAGACTGTGGGATCCCAAAGTGCACCCACACTCGTTCAAAGAAGAGTTTAGAAGTGGCTTCTACTGTGATATTCTTCTTGCAGGCCACCATAATGGCCATCTTCGAGAACCTGTCGACGACCACAAAAACACAGTCATTTCCATGCTTAGTGGAAGGAAGGCCTGACATGTAATCCATGGAGATGGATTCCCAAGGTCGACTAGGGGTAGGCAACGGGGTATAGAGGCCATGCTTCTTAATGGTCGGTTTGGCAATGGCACAGGCAGTACATGATCGGATGTACTTCCCAACATCCTGTCGAAGATTCGGCCAATAGAAATAATTTTGCAGTACTGCCACTGTTTTCTCGACCCCGAAATGCCCAGCAGCCCGACTGTAGTGTGCTTCCCAAATCATCTTGGCACGCTCGCTTGAAGGAACACAAAGGTGACCGAGGTGGCATAATAGGGCATCCTGGAGGTGAAAATCTGCAACCTGCCAACCCTCCAAGAGTGTTTGGTATGTGTGGCCGAATTCTGGGTCGCTTTTGTAGAGAAATGGCCAATCAGAAGTCTCGTGCCCACAAGAGTTGAGCACGGTGGTTAGCGCCATGATCGGTGGTCGACTGAGGCAATCTGCAACATTATTGGTGCTGCCCTTTTTATACTTGATATTCAAGTGAAACTGTTGCAGGTGTGTAGACCACTTCTGATGGCGATCATTCTGCAATTTCCCTTGGGTCTGTATGAACTGCAGAGGTCGGTGGTCTGTGTGGATGACCGTTTCCTTCCCCAAAATGTAATGCTTCCATTGTCGGCAGGCCTGTACAATGGAATACATCTCTTTATCATAAGTGGGGTACTTCCAGACTGTGTCTGAAAGTGTTTCACTGTGATATGCCACTGGATGTCCATGTTGAGTAAGGACTGCCCCAATAGCATAGTCAGAGGCATCTGTCTCGACCTCAAATGGTTGTTGTAAATCTGGTAACGTGAGCACTGGTGCTATGCAGAGGCGATCCTTCAACTCCCTGAATGCCTTCTGTTGAGATTCAGACCAAAAGAATTTTGCTTTCGCCCCGCCCTTGGTGACTTGACTCAAGGGCCAAGAAATATGAGAAAACCCCAACACAAACCTGCGGTAGAAGTTGGCAAGACCTAGAAAGCTGCGGATCTCTATTAGAGTGGTTGGAGAGGGCCAATCCTGAATGACTTGGATCTTGGCTGGATCGACATGCACCCCCTGTTCATCAATGATGTATCCTAGATACTGAACCTGGGTCATGCCAAAAGTGCATTTCTCCAAATTGGCACATAGCTTGTGTTGCCGCAGTGTTTGGAGAACCTGTCGGATGTGGTGGAGGTGCTCTTCCCAACTCTGGCTGAAGATCAGAATGTCATCCAAGTATACTACTACAAAGGAGTTGGTGAATGGCCGCAAGATGTCATCCATTAGCCTCATAAAGGTTGCAGGAGCATTCGTCAATCCGAAAGGCATGACCAACCATTCGAAGAGGCCCTCTTTGGATTTGAAGGCAGTCTTCCACACATCGGAGGGTTCGATTGGTACCTGGTGATATCCCGACTTCAGATCAATCTTGCTGAAATATTTCGCCCCCTTTAGTTGGTCTAGGAGGTCATCAATCCGCGGGATCGGGTACCTATTACGGACAGTGATCTTGTTCAGCGCCCGATAGTCAATACAGAGTCTCCACGTCCCATCCTTCTTCTGTACCAACACGATCGAGCTCCCACAGGGTGATGAACTCGGATGGATGTGACCTTTCTACAGGAGCTCCTGAATCTGCCTCTTGATTTCATCGTTCTCCAGAACGGAGCGCCGATAAATTGGTCCATTGGGTAGTGGCGCACCTGGGGTCAGATCGATGGAGTGCTTGACTTGACAGTGTAGAGGAACCCCTGCCGGGGAGGTGAAGATGTCCTCGTACTCCTCCACAATCTTGTCCATATGTAGTTGTCGTGAAGAGGGGCCCCGTTTGGAGGCCGCGACCACTGTCTTCTTTTTTCCTTGAGGGCGTATCATCAGGAAAACAAATTTCCTGGTTTTGGAAATGATCTTACTGCATTGTTTTGCAGTAATCAAAGAGAGGGCGACAGGTGGTGCTACCTCTGGTATCCTGAACAACTTATTTCCCAATGTAATAATAACAGCACGGGGCCTTGATTCATACACATCATGTCGCTTCCAAAAGTATGGTTGTCCTAGTAATACATCACAAACTTCAAGGGGAGCAATGTCACACAATACCTCATCCGTGAAGGGCTTGATGTTGTATGGAAGGCAACACTGCTGGCTCACGCGAAGATCTTGTCCTTGGTGAAGCCACCCAATGGTGTATGGTTGTGGATGTGTTATGGTCGGTAGGCCCAACCGCTTCACGACCTCTGCCAAAATGAGGTTCTTTTGACTCCCGCTATCAACAATGAACTGTATCAGGGAGCCCTTTACCCACATCTGGGAGTGGAAGAGACGCTCCTCCTCCTCTGGATCTTCGGGTTCATTTTTCTGGATATTTGCGGTAGCAACAGTGGCGCTGGGGTCTGCATCAATGATCTGCTTCCCTTTTTCATACCCCTTATTGGGTTCTGACTCAGAGTCGGAACATGCATCTGATTCTGAAACCTTTAGCTCAGCCACCAGTGATTGCTTGGCCCGACACTCACTTGTGTTGTGAGTGGAGCTCTTATGGAACTCGCACCATTTTCCAGTGTCCTTTCTCGGCTTCGCGGCGCTGTTCTTTGCTTGCAGCTTCGGCTGGTTGTCTTGGGCTATCCCGCCTTGGCTTTGTCCTTTGTTCTGTGGTTTAGGGGCACCTTTCCCCTGCTTTGGATTTGCAGATCCAAAATCTTGCTTCTTTTGTTTAAACTCCTGCTCGACCTTGACAGCATACCGGTATGCTGCGCCGAGCGAGGGGATGTTTAGGAATTGTATTTCTTCCTGGATGTACTTGTGCAGGCAGCCAAGGTATTTGAGTATCAAATGTTGCTCTGAATCCTTGATACCCAACTTTGTGCGAAGGGTATGGAAAAGATTGGTGAACTTCGGCACGTCTTGGTCCCTTCCCTGCCGCAGCGTGGTCCACTTTATGTATTCATCCTCATAACTCCCAACAGGGTAGTATTGCTCCTTGATGGCATCCCGGAACGAATCCCAGGTGGGTGCGGCTGAAAATAGTGAGCCAGTACTTTCATCCTTCTGCTCGCAGTAGGTTTCCCACCAGTCCTTGATGTGGGGGGCTGCTTTGAGGAGAGCAAAAACAATCTTTTCCCGACTCAAAAATTCATGAACAGAAAAATAACCCTCTAGCAGATTTAACCATTTATCTACGGCATCTGCGTCTATCTGACCCTTGAATATGGGGATTTCAAAATTAACTTGTACCTTAAAGGGTGTGGCGTTTCCAGAGTAGCTGCTGGAAGCCGATGCATTTCTTCTGGGTAGCCGCTGAAGGATCTGGGCAAAGCTGTCCATCATCGCGTTCCGTTGTCGCTCGAGGGCTTCTTCGAGCAAGATTTTGATGGGATCTCCTACCCCCTCATCTTTCTTCTCGTCCGCCATGGGAGGCCATCGGGATTTGCGAGGCTGGTCTTGCAAAGGTTCAACCAGTTCAAGCCCTAACTCCTTATATCCCGACCTTGTTGGGGACATGCAAAGAAAAACAGAGAAAAAGCAGACTGCTCTGATACCACTGATCCAGATTTAAATAGGAACACAACAAATTACAGAGATAACCATATACACAAAGATGCAGCGGAAATAATACTTCATTTCATTAATGGAAAATACTGAAATATGCTTACAACCAGAAATGGAAATAAACCAGCTAGGGCGATGGTAGCTTATCTCTGAGAAGAGATGTGATGGCTACATGCCTCTGAACTGTGTTACAATGAGGCTCGAAGGCCTATTTATTGTTGAGAAACAATGGAAAACCCTTAACATTCCAAAACCTAACCCTAGGAGATGAAACGCCAAACTGTGGGCCCCGTTTGGGGGTAAGTTGGTACATCAACTTCCCGGGGTCGTAACTTTGGCATATGATCTCCGTTTGACGCGTACAATAGCTCATTAGAAAGATCTATCCGAGCACTATCATTGTTGGAATGGGCAAAAACGTCGTTTAGGGCCTCAAAACGGCTCCGGAAGTTCAGGACTCGAAAAACTGCTAAAAATAGTAAGTTGTGCTACAATTAAGGAAACTGAAAATTCTGAGAAAGACAATGGTGGGGGTCCAGGTGGACTTGGCAGGTGGCCACCAATATCCACCTGGATCACCCCACTGCTAGTGAGCGTCCATAGCCCCAACAAGTTTACTTGTATGCTTCCTCTTTGATCACCCTTTTGATAAGTGCATTTTTGAGATTTTAGTTTATGATGTACTTGAGTGAAAGAGATGGAATGGTAATAGAGACTTATGTTAATGGATATAATACTTTTGTAATATTAACTCCAAATTATTTTCTTGCAACTATCAATCAGAGGCTTTTATAAAGTGGAGGGGTTGGAGGGATCCATTGAGTTAAACTCAGGTCTATTCTTTCCTTGAAAAAGGAAACCATATCACTTACAAAGGATGTGTGCTCCTCCATGAAAAAAATTTAAAGCAAGAGGGCTTAATGATTCCATAGAGATATACCTTTAACGATAAATGAAATTCATTGAAAAAGACAGAGTAAATATTTCCCATGTCTGTCAACCATTTTTGGGTGAGAAAATGACCTTCCACATAAATCATGGTAGAGTCACCACAATCAAACCATAAACAATGGTAAAAATAAAAAAGAAATTTATACTGAAATGAAAGAAGAAAACAACTATTCAAATCATGTCAAAAATGAGGAAATGAGAAGTTGAAAGAAAAGGCCAAAATTTAAAAGGCAAGCCCTAACAAGATTAACTATAAAATGTCTCAACAAATGAATAAAAGAAGATAAGCATGTGTGTATTTGCCTTATGTTGAGAGTTTAGTAAATTTTAATCTTGTAGAGTTATAAATAATGAGGCTTTGAAACTATAAGGGAAATAACAGTCATGCAATGAGATTAAGCCAAATGAGAAGTCTTTGTCTGCTATAATTTTTCTTGTTTCAAAGAAAAACCTGCATAAAAGTGTCTCAACCATTTTCTAATAAAATAAATGCTTAAGAAACAAATTAAAGGTTCGGAAACTCCCCAATTTAGCGGATTCGATGAGGATCATTACTGCTTCTCCCAAAAAATTGAAAGTAAACCAGACAAAGAAGAATGAGCTCCAAATATGATCTAGTAGAGGTGTGAAAAGTTTATGGAGAGCTACAAAAACAAAGTTTAAGATCAGAAAAAACTAAAAACAAAACTAAAACCAAAAGTAAAGAAATGAAAATGAATGAAAGTGGGCATATGAAACTTACCATTGAAGAATTTCATTTAATCTTACTTGAGATATATCATCTTCTCCAATAAAAGATAACTTCTTCTTTTAATTAGAGTTTAAAAGTATGAAGAAGTTGAATTTTCTGAAATCTTATTGACCCAAAATCATCATTTATTAAATCTAAACTAAAGTAAGCAATAATTAGAAGAAAACAATATTTCATATCCAAGGAATCTGAAGTAAGCCAAATTCACAAAAATGAGAATGAATATATACTTCTTTATGAATTACAGCGACGATTGTTCTCTTTTTTTTTTCTTTTTTATTCTGAATTTATATCAACCCCAAAATATTGAAATCGATTCAAAATCGAAAATAATGTAGCAATTATGTATATGAAGAGGACTTGAATATGTATGCGATAAGTATAGAGCGATATATCAAAAAATTCAAATAAAAGAAAATTCAAACATGAATTAACCATGGTCCATTACCTTTACCTATTCCAAATTCCTTATCAATTGCTACATTATTATAGTGGTTGCTCAAGAGTGCCTTGAAAAGCAAATGAAGATGCTTACTAAAAGATTATTGAGATAATAAAATGATCATACAATAATGAGCCAAATGAAAAAACATAAATGAATAATAGGTGATGAAATTTCTTATAAGCCAAGCAGATTGTCGAGAAGAGTAAAAGAGGCCCATGTACATACACCATGAAGAATGTATATCCCTATAGTTATAAATTCATCCCAATGAATGAATACTTAGATTTGACGAAATTATGATTAAAATATATGTAGGCTCTTGACCACCAAGATAACATGAAAGTAGTATATATTTACAAAGATAATAAAAAAGGACTTCATGTGAGCATAGTGAAAGATCAGAATGAATTGATCAGAGACCTACAAAGATACTTAACCTAATATTCTGAAGTTCTTAGTTTCCAAGAGAATTAAAGTGAAAGGTAAGAGTTCAAGTTTTCCAATAATTCTTAATGGGAAAAACTATGATAAATAAAGACTTTGCTTCATAACATTTCTGGTGACATTTATTTTCAGAAGTTTAATTAAATTTCACCTTCAATATAAGAAGTACCGATATTTAGAATATTAAAGGGAAGCAAGATCTTGGAACAAAAGTTTTTTGTAATTTTTACAAACAAAACTTACGATATTGATCATGCTTGATAACGATTGTTTTTTCAAATGTATGATGTGTGAACATAAGATTCATGTATCAGAAGTGATCATGTAAGAGTTTATAAAGTAGTTAAGATGAATTTCATTCTGATAATAAGATAACTTGAAGTTTTGTAAAAATGATTGCAAGAACACTTACATTTACCTATAAAATAAGCTTCTGAGGAAAGGACACTACAAAAAAAAAAGACATTGGTGAGGGTCAAAAATTGTCACCATAAGCTTATTGGTGAAGGTCAAAAGAGCCTCTGTCACCAAAAATTGAATGTCATCAAAGGTGATATACCAAAAGTATAGGTGTTGTGGTGACATTCAAGATTCATTATCAATAATGATTTATAATGACAGATAGTGACCGTCACCATTTCATATGAAAAATGGTGACAAACCTTAGCCTCCGTAAAAAAAAGTTGAACGTAACCAAAAGTATAGGTGTTTTCATGACATTCAAGGTCTGTCATGAATAATGATTATAATGATGAATAATTACTGTCACCATTTCATATGAACAAGCATGATTTATTGTGATGTACCTTCCATTACCGTCACTATTGATGCATATATATGGTGGCGTTCATTGATAGTCACCATTTTATATTTTGGTTAGGGTCTAAAAATGTCACCATAAGCTCATTGGCGATGGTCAAAAGATCCTTTGTCCCCAAAAATTGAATGTCACCAAAAGCCGCATTGAAAAAAGTACAGGTGTTGTGGTGCCTTTCAAAGTGTGTCACGAATAATGATTATAATGACAAATAGTGACTGTCACCATTTCATATGAACAACAGTGATTTATGGTGATGGACCTTTCATGGCCATCACTATTGATGCATATATATATATATATATATATATATATATATATATATATATATATATATATATATATATATATGGTGGCATCCATTAACCGTTACCATTTCATATTTTGGTGAGGTTCGAAAAATGTCACTATAAGTTCATTGTTGATGATCAAAAGAGCCCCTGTCATCAAAAACTGATCATTGTCATTCCATATGAATATCAAGGCACGATGGAATCGAACCACCAACCTCCTTCTTTCAAGGCAAATGCTCTTCTATTGAGATAGAACCCTTTAAAAAATTAGACCTTGAAACTTCATAAATTGTAAATTCTACAAATTTCAATAAATTATAAAACTTTGTAAAGTCTTGGAAAATATTTTATTAAACAAGAAAAATAACATCAAAGTTGCAGGTCCTTACCTAATGGTTATGGAAATTATGAAAAGTGAGTGGAGGAAAAAATAGTTATGTATACGATACTCAATATGTTCAGTTGAATACTCAATTAGAAGTGAAACTTTGAAGACATTTATAGCCTATAAATAACTTATAATTATCAAACCTAAAATTTAAAATTACACAAAAAATTGATTTCTCATATTGTGAATCATGTAAATATGTTGTGACAAGATAAAAATTTTTCTCTAAAACACTAATTTGCATTGCAAAAAGTAAAAAGCAATGAGTATATATGATGTAATTATGAATAATGAGCTACACGATTGAATCCTACTGGCTATGGTGTCTAGAAAACTAATTGGGATTGCTTCTCATTATTAATTAATTCAAGATGTTAAAATACAACAATCAATAATGACCGTGAGATTAAACCATTAAACAGATATTAAAATTGTAAGCACAAAGTTTGGCTAATATTTGTGAGATCAAAAAAATATCCAAGGGGAATTTAAACACTTCCTAATCCACATAAAACACAAGTATCCAAAAATGAAATTGCATAGATACAAGGAAAACACCCTTTATCTCTCAATGATAACTATGTCCTCCCACAAGAAATTCAATTGGAAAAAGGGTGTGAGGACAAGAACCTCAAAGCAAAAAGAAGTACACAATATAAAAATACACTTCATCCCCCCTATACCTTTATGGAATAGATCCAAGGGAACAAAAGAAATATCCATAGGGAATAGCAATAGAAATTTCCCCTAAAGGTGCAAAGATACACCAAAGGAATAGAATATTTGTGTCTTCCAAGCCCAAGAATGCAAAGAGACACCTTTTATGTAATTACATTGCTTTGTCTCCATGTAGATAAAAAGAGGTTAAATTCTCTTGAGAAAACTTTGCAAAGTTTCCATTTGCATGCTTCTATTCTTTGCTAACAAAAGGATATGCTATAGTTCAGGAAGTTCATGCTTCTCAAAACATTTTGGATTCTCTAATAGTTCCACTGAAAACATGTAAAGAACCTATCCATAATTCTAAAGGTAAAGTTTGTCCTGAGTTGTTTGTTGGCGAAAAACAAAATTCAAGTTCAACCCAGTTGCATACTAACCAAAAACAAGTCTTGCATTAGTTAATGAGGGAAATCAATTCTTTTGACAACTAAACCATTCATGATCTCTTAGAATGATCAGTGATTCATTTCATGATCTATTTTGTTTACTATATAAGGTCAATGACTGCACCATCTTGTTTTCTGTATTGATTTCTTGTTAAAGACATGTCTTAATCTCATCATGAAAGATAAGAGGATATATTATGTTCAACAATTTGTATACTCTCCACAAACTATAAGAGTTTTTTCTCTTACAATAACCATAGTTCAAATAACAACAAAAAAATCAATAGACTAGATTGACTATTTAGTGGAAGCTTATGGTTGGGCTATGCATTTTACATGTGCCTGTCACTTTATAAAGGCTAGAAAGTCCATGGTAGAATGAAAGTTTACATCACTGCAATGTAGCTGAATAAAAATAGTTAAAATGAAAAATGGTAGCTATTAGATTTGCTGGTAAAAGGGCCACAAATTGATCCCTATAAGCTCTTGAAGTCTCCAAATTTGCTTAAAAATATGCTAATGGATCCATTAATGGTCTTGAAATCTTCAATTTTTGCTCAAAGATCACCCAATGATTAAAATCAATGCAAGAGGAAAGCCCTTGGAAGGGCAGAAATACACTATTAGGAGGCGAAAATACTTGAAAAACCATGAAAAACCCACAATCGCAGGCTTAAACAAAGGAATGAATAGCCGTCGTTAGATCTGGCCGATCAATGGCCCAGATATAAGCGACTAATCACAATTGGCCGAGCATAAGGGATAGTTTAAAGTCAGGTGCATGACATCGCCGATCAATGATCGCTGATGATCGGATCAGCAGGGAGCATATGTTATATATATAAAGGCCCGGGGAGTGAACAACTCGCGATTGTGATTTATCATATCGTTGACATCACATCAGCGCTATACCAAGGGATGGGGCATATGCACATACATATGGGTGACCTGATACCCGGACCCGACCGCAGTATATATGAGAATTCATAAAGTTTGAAGTCCACGCCAAAGATGTTTTTAAAGCATTTTTCGTGTATTTCGTTATATAATGAAATACAAAGGGAAATAGGGGTAGTGCGATAGCGATGGAACCCGGACCCGATGGGTTTCGTGAAGCAAAATATATATATTTTTAAGTCCACAAAAGCCCAAATTTTAATGTATTTCATGTATTTTCGTTGTATAACGAAAATACGAAGGGAGCATTGGCCAGTAGTGATTGCGATGAGCCCCAGACCCGAAAGGGTCTAGGAAGTGGAATATATGATATCTGAAGTCCGCCAAAGCCATTTTTTCATGCATCTTTCAGTGTTTTCGCATATTTCATTATATAAAGGAAATTCACAAGCCAGGCCAATTGCGACTTTTGATGGCGACGAGGGCGGACCTGATGGATAATTAAACCATATTTTAGGACTTTTGAAGTCCAAAATACACAGAGAAGGTAGGATTTATTAGTGATGGCTGTGTTTTCGATTTAAAACAGAAATATACATTTTTTTTCAACAGAGGTCCACCATAGGGAAGCGTTGTTCTGCTATAACAGAAGCATGCATTGTTAAATCATTGAAAGGGCTACAACACATGCAACTCCTCCCCAAACCGACAAAGAGGCCGAGAAGAAGCATGGCGCATGAATAGCCTAGTGTAGCTCATCAAACAAACATCATGGAGCATCTATGGCATAGGAGAACTCCCATACAGCATAACAACCTACCAAAAATATCTGAAAGTGGTTACTCTGTTGTCAAAAGCATAAAGCTCCGATCCCATGCTTGCCTAGAGGGCATCAAATCAGTTAACAATGCATATCATGTAGATTAAGACTTCGAGCCTCTTAGAGCTTAGGATCATTGTAAAGAGCTATAAATATCTGAAAGCAAAATGTAATAGAGTTTCAACTTCTGGAGACTGTTCCTTCGTTGTTCCTTCAAGCTTCTCATCTTCATTCTAGCAAAATAAGCTTCTTTTTCCATTATATGTTTAATGTCCATGCTCTTTATTGTTCTATGCTTGCACTTGAACAATTTGTTCATGTTTTCTTTGTGTCTAAGACCAGATAACTGTCATATTATCTCTTCTTTGATAAATTATATTTTCAAGCCTCTTTGCTGCTTATAGCTAGCCATCCATATGTGTTCATATATGCATCTGCCAGTACAATTAGTATTCTCTTTTGCTGCCTATAGCTAGCCATTCATTTATGTTTATGTATGAAATCTTCTAGTATAGTCACTATTCTCCATCTATCCATTGAATTTATAAATTATTGAGCATTAGTGGTCTAAAGCCTTGTATTGGTGAGAGGGTTCATGCATGCCTTGAGTGAAAACAGAGCTGAATGGTTATCTAACTTGATCCAAACCATCATTTATTCCAACAGTTCAGAGAATAATATTGAATATTATATGTTACCAGGCATCTCCGAGCTACAACCTAGGAGAGTTTCTTGGAGTGATAACATAATTGGCGTCATTGCCGGGGAGAGGAAACTGAAGCTCAGCTTCCCTAGGAAACGACATAGATCCAGCTTTGATGATAGACAAAGTTTGGGCACTTTTTTGGTTGTAATCATCTATCTGGCGACTCTACTGGAGGCCGAACCTCTTGGTGACTCCACTTCATAGTTCTGGCTCAGTTTGTGAGGCATACTCAGAGAAATCCTCAGAAGCTACAAACTAACCCAGTACTTGACCCTGAAAAAATCATCAAAGAGAAAGGTATTGCAGAAAGAGGCATCAGGTTCAGGTAAACCTAAACAATCTTCTATATCTCTTCAAGAAAGGCTTGTAATAGAACAAATACATGTTGAGAGTATAGCATCTAATACTAGCAGTGAAGAAAAACTATCAGAGATTCATAAAGCTCCTTATTATTTAGGTTCTCCTTTTGTTGTAAGCCCAAAGGAAACCTCACCTCCTATCCATCATACTCCTTTAGTCCTGTCAGTCACTCCTCAGCCCTCTATCATTCAGACTGTCGGTACTCTTTTAGCCACCACAACTATGGCAGGTCCACAAGCACCTACCAAAATGGAAAGAATAATAGCTGCTAGGTATGGACCTATAATACTGCCCACTCCTCTGAATTCCATGCCTACTGGAAAATATCATAAATATAGGCCTAAGTTCACTGGGACTGAAGGTGTTACTGCTGAAGAACATATTGAATCATTCTATAGCTATGCTGATAATCTGGACATTAGTGAAGATGATGTGTGGATGAGAGTCTTTGTCCAAAGCCTGGACGGAGAGGCTAGGAAATGGTTCAAAGAACTAACCCCAAGATCTATAGCATATATTGAAGCTTTAGATGATGCATTCCTAAAGAATTGGGGGGATAAGAAGGATATCCTCTACTACCACACTGAGTTTGGGAACTTAAAGAGGGAAAATGGTGAGTTGTTTTCTAATTTTAATAAGAGGTTTAACTGTATGTATAGTAAGATACTAGCTGAAGTAAAACCCACTACTACCTCTACTAAACTCACCTATGCTAGTGCTTTTGACTCTGACTTCTGCCTACTATTGAGGGAGAGGTGATGTGCTACTTTGGCTGACATGCAGGATGCAGCCTTGGAAGTGGAATCAAACATCATGGCTGCAGAGAAGCTCAAGGGAAATGTTGATAGAAGAAGACAGAGGGGCGAGTCTTCATCATCCTTTGATCCTAAGATAGATAAAATGACCAAAATGATCGAGTCATTAGCCTCTGAAATCTCCAAATTAAAGGTTGAGCAGCACTTGGGGAAAGGAAGAGTGCCTAATACCTTTTCTCCTAGAAATCCAAATCCAAATCCATATAGAAGAACTAATGAGCAGTTGCATATTTTGCAAAGAAACAAAGATGCAAATGAAGACCAAAGGGTGAAGGCTCCTTTTCAAAATGCAGTCATGGAAGAAGAGCAATATGAAGAAGATGATGAGATCCATTGCCTGGAAGACAAAGGCAATGCTTCCTTTTTGACCTCAGCTGCCTATGAAAATTCATTATGCAATGACCAAATCAGCCAAGAATGGGATGGTAAAGCTATTCTACAAATTGTAGATCAGCAAAGATATAATTTGAGGTCAAAGATAAATAATGCCAAGGAAACTCCTATTCAAAGAGCTATTGTCCCTGTAGTACAGCAAGCTAATAAGAAAAAACAACTGGCGGTTGATCCCATCATCCTCAAAGCTCCAACTCATGAGGTAAGAGGCCTTAACAAGTCTCTTTATCCTTTCAGTTTTCAATCAGAAATTCAAAAGCTAAGAATACCTATGCCTCTGATTGAACTAGTGAAGAATGAGTCCTTCAAAAGATCCATCTTCGAGGCCCTTGAGCCTAAAGCCATC
The DNA here is from genome assembly GCA_031772625.1 of Pinus tabuliformis. NCBI lineage: Eukaryota > Viridiplantae > Streptophyta > Pinopsida > Pinales > Pinaceae > Pinus > Pinus tabuliformis. The sequence continues at coordinate 995,441,336 of CM062808.1, read as the reverse complement.
CAAACCTCCACCGACCATGTAAATCTGCAAGATGACAAGCCAGTTGTTATTCTTAGCCCAATGATTGAAAATTGTGAAGACAACTCCTCATCATTCTATGTCTCTCTGACTATTCATGAACAAATCCTTCACAACTGTCTTTTGGACACTAGAGCCAACCATAATCTAATGCCCAAGGCAGTCATGGATGAGTTGGGTCTTGACATCACAAAGCCTTATCATGACCTATTCTCTTTTGACTCTAGAAAAGTGAAGAGTCTAGGATTAATCAAGGACCTAGCCATCACTTTGTCTCAGCTGCCTATGAAAAGCATGATGATGGATATTGTGGTAGCTGATGTACCCCCCAATTTTGGCATGTTACTTTCCAAAGGTTGGATCAAGAGATTAGTGGATCATTACAAAATGATCTATCTTATGCTACTGTCCCAGTTTTCGGAGGTGAGAGCAAGATATTATATAGAGAGGCGCAATTGGCTTATATCATCAGCGATGAGAAGAACCCTACTAATCATCCCATCTATGTTGTTGACACTAATTTTGGAGCATGTATTCTTCATATTGAAGAATCCCAGTTGGCCTCCACGCAACTTAAAAAACCAGTTTACCAAATCGTTGAGGAAGAAAACCCACAGATTTGGGATATGTTCTTTGATGGGGCTTGCTCTAAAGAAGTTGCAGGGGTAGGTGTATTCATTGTGTCCCCAACATAGGAATACATTCATTTATCTTTCAAATTAACCTTTCAGGTCACAAAAAAAAAAAATAGTAGAGTACGAAGCTTTGATTCTGGGATTAAATGCTGCTAAAGAAATGGGTATCAAAGGCCTGAAAGTGTTTGGAGATGAAGACCTCATCATTCAGCAGGTAAATAAAGTGTTCCAAGAAAATCATCCAAGGCTGAAAGCATACAGAGATGAGGTATGGAGGTTCAAGGATTCTTTTAATGATTTCAACATTTCTTATAGTCCAAGAACGATGAACCAACTTGCCAACTCCCTTGCTTTGTCTGCTAGCACGTTTATTCCTCCTTTGCCTCCTAAATTGACATATGAAGTTCAGGTAAAATATAGACCATCTCTACCTGACAATGTCAAATATTGGAGAGTTTTTGAAGACGATTAGGAAATTAACAGGTTTTTGCAAGTCATGGAGGAATTTGTTGAAACACACATCGACCAAGAAAATGAAGCCATGAAAGAATGCAGCCAGTCCAAGCTAAAAAGCAAGATCAGCCGAGGAAGCATCATCCAACTACCTAATAATCACATACCAAAAGGATTGGTGCCTCTAGAGAAGCTTTTCGATCATAACAATGTGCCCTATAATCCGGCCAAAACAAAAAATGAGTCTAACGTCTGTAAACATAATATAGGGAGCCCAGCCTATCCAAAATTCATCAATCTGTCCACTCATTTGTCTTCTGCCCAAAATTCTAACTATTACACCCTCATGAAGCAATTCGCTGATATTTTTGTCTAGGAATACAGTGACCTTAAAACCTATGATACGAACATCATTCAACATAAGATTCCACTGGAAAAGATCACCACCCCTTTTAAACAAAAATTAAGACCTATCAGCCCTCCCTTATTTCCTTTGATTGAGAAAGAGATCAAGAAACTATTGGATGCCAAAATCATAGTTCCCCTAAGGTAATCAAAGTGGACAGCTAAACTTATGGTAGTAAGAAAGAAAAATGGAGAAATCAGGGTTTGTGCGGACTTCATAAATATGAACAAGTTCTCTAAAAAAGATAATTGTCCCCTACCTAAGATGGAACACTTGCTGCAAAGAGTTTCAGGGGCTAGAGTCATGTCTTTCTTAGATGGATTTTCAGGTTACAATCAGATTGTTGTACATCTTGAAGATCAGGAAAAGACTACCTTCACTACTCCTTGGGGCACTTTCATGTACTCCAAGATTCCTTTCGGACTCATGAATGCTGGCGCTACTTTTCAGAGGACCATGGACATAGCTTTCGTGGGAGAGAAGGACAAGTTTGTCCTTATTTATCTTGATGACATAACAGTCTTCTCCAGCAACCAAAAAGACCATTTACAGCATTTGAAGAAGGTCTTCCAAATGTGCAAACAGTTTGGAATTTCAATGAACCCAAAAAAGTCATAGTTTTCTCTAAAAGAAAGCAAACTTCTGGGACATATTGTTTCTGTTGAAGGTGTGAAGATTGATAAAGCAAGGGTTCAAGCCATTCAGAAATTATCCATCCCAAGGTCAAAAAGGGACATTCAATCCTTCCTGGGTAAGATTAACTTCGTAAGGAGGTTCATTCCAAAATTTGTAGAGCTTGTAAAGCACATCACTTCCATGCTGAAGAAAGGATCAGAAATAAAATGGACAAATGCTTCAAGAATCTCTTTTGAAACCATCAAGCAAGCTATCATGGAAACTCCCACTCTAATCAGCCCAAATTACACTAAGGAGTTTTGTATCTTCTCTTTTTCCTCTTATGATACACTTGCAACAATTCTATTGCAGAAAAATAATGAAGGCATAGAGCACCCTGTGGCCTTTTTCAGCAAAACTTTAAGGGATGTTGAACTAAGGTACAACCTTATTGAAAAACAAGCTTATGCTCTCATAAAATCTTTAAAGGCATTAAGAATTTATATTCTACATTCCAAAGTAGTTGCATATGTACCTTCAGCCTTAGTAAAGGATGTCTTAACTCAGCCAGATATTGATGGGAAGAGAGCTAAATGGATTGCAAAATTCATAGAGTTTAACATAGAGGTGAAGCCCACTAAGCTTGTCAAAGGCCAGGGCTTGGCTAAACTTATGGATGAAGAAAATCACAGCTTGTTAGATAGAAATTCCATGGGTCTAAATTCAGATGATGAGCAGGCAGAGGAAGCAGCAGAAGAGCAAAAGCAGAATCAATCTTTGGCTAAAAATCTAGCCACATGTGAATGGTATTACAGCATAGTTCATTTTTTGCAAAAGCTAGAAGTCCCTCCAGGGCTTAGCTCAAGTCAAGCTCGTGCCATTAAACTCAGATCAGCCAAATTCTACATTAATAAAAATCTGCTTTATTGGAAAGACCCATCAGGAATCCTCTTGAGGTGTCTAGATAAAGAACAATATGTGGAAGTCATACACCAGTTCCATTCTAGCATCTGTGGAGGGCATCATTATTGGAAAACCATAGCTCACAAAATCTTGAGGGTTGGATATTATTGGCCTACTTTGTTCTCTGATGTGTTTTCTTTTGTAAAAGCTTGTGACAAGTGCCAGAGGTTTGTAAGAAGACAACAACTAAAATCTCTACCCTTGAAGCCAATACATGTCAATGGTCCCTTCCAGCAGTGGGGCTTGGACTTTATAGGTGAGATCAACCCACATTCCAGTGGCCAACACAAATGGATCTCAGTAGCCACTCATTATTTCACCAAGTGGATTGAGGCTATACCCACTAAGAATGCCAATCATCAAGTTGTCATAAAGTTGTTGAATGAGAATATTTTCACTAGATTTGGTTGCCCAACCAAACTAGTCACTGATAATGTAGCAACTTTCAAGGAAAAAGAATTGGTGGACATGACTGAATCCATGGGCATTCAAGTGGTGCATTCTACCTCATATTATCCTCAAGGCAATGGCTTGGTAGAATCATCTAACAAGAGTCTGGTAAGGGTAATCAAAAAATTGTTAGAGGAGAAGAAAAAGAACTGGGATTCCAAGTTGAAGTTTTCACTATGGGCTGACAGAGTTACCATCAAAAAGTCCATAGGTAATTCTCCATTCAAACTGGTTTATGGCGCTGATGTTGTTTCCCCATCTAGATGATTCTCCATGTGGTTAAGTTCTTGCAAGAAGAACAAGATGAAGATAATTACATGGTAAGAAGAATGAATAACCTGGTTGAACTACAGTAGATCAAAGAGCAGCTGGTTGAGAAGTCAAAAGCTCATCAGAAGAAAATCAAAGAAACCTTTGACAGGAAGGAAAAAGTGGACAATTTCCAAGTTGGTGATTGGGTGCTTAAATGGGACGCATTTAAGGAAAAGAAAGGTAATCATGGAGAGTTTGACTCCTTATGGATAGGTCCTTTTGTCATCACTCAAGTTTACCAGAAAAATACATTCATTTTGCACAGTCTAGTACGAGGAGATACTTTTGGTAGCCCAATAAATGGGTGGTTCTTGAAACTTTATTTTGTTCAAGGCTTTAAAGCCTTGTCATTGTAAATATGTTTTTCCAGTTTTTATTTCATGACAAAATAAACTCCATGCCCAATGGAACACTAGAAGGAAGATTTGACTTTGTTTTTTTAGGAAAGGCATTGATCTGTGATCCTTGAAACCTCACACGGAGGATTTCATCCCCAGAAGGAGCCAATGTTAGATTTGCTAGCAAAAGGCCCACAAATTGACCCATATAGGCTCTTAAAGTCACCAAATTTGCTTAAAAACATGCCAATGGAACCATTAATGGTCATGAAATCTTCAATTTTTTCTCAAAGATCACCCAATGATCAAAATCAACGCAAGAGGAAAGCCCTTGGAAGGGCGGAAATACACTATCAGGAGGCGAAAATGCTTGAAAAACCCACAATTGCAGGCTTAAACAGAGGAAGGAACAACCACCATTAGATGTGACTGATCAACGGCCCAGATCTAAGCGGCTAATCGCAATCAGCTGAGCAAAAGGGACATTTTAAAGTCGGGTGCATGACACTGCTGATCAGTGATCGCCGATGATCGGATCGGCGGGTCGCATTGGCGGGGAGCATATGTTATATATATAAAGGCCCGGGGAGTGAATGACTCGTGATTGTGATTTATCGCATCACTGACATCGCATCAATGTTATACCAAGGGATGGGGCCTATGCACATACATATGGGCGACTCGATACCGAGACCCGACCGCAATATATATGAGAAATCATAAAGTTTGAAGTCCGCGCCAAAGCTGTTTTTAAAACATTTTCCGTGTACTTTGTTATATAACAAAATACAAAGGGAAAAAGGGGCAGTGCAATAGTGATGGAACCCGGACCCGATGGGTTTCGTGAAGCAAAATATATATATTTTCAAGTCCGTGAAAGCCCAAATTTTTATGTATTTCATGTATTTTCATTGTATAATGAAAATACGAAGGGAGCATTGGCCAGCAATGATTGCAATGAGCCCCGGACCTGAAAGGGTTCAGGAAGTGGAATATATGATATCTGAAGTCCACTAAAGCCATTTTTTCATGCATTTTTCAGTGTTTTCGCATATTTCATTATATAAGGGAAATTCACAGGCCAGGCCAATTGCAACTTGCAATGGCGACGAGGGCGGAACTGATGGATAATTAAACCATATTTTTGGACTTTTGAAATCCAAAATACATAGAGAAGGTGAGATTTAGCGGCGATGGCTATGTTTTCTATTTAAAACAGACATAAACATTGTTTTCAACAGAGGTCCACCATAGGGCAGCACTGTTATTCTATAACAGAAGCATGCATTATTGAATCATTGAAAGGGCCACAACATGCACATATCGTCCCCAAACCGACATAGAGGCCGAGAAGAAGCACAACACATCAATAGCCCAGCGCAGCTCATCAAACAAACATCATGGAGAATCTATGGCATAGGAGAACTCCCAAACAGTGCAACAAGCTACCAAAAATATTTGAAAGTGGTTACTATGCTATCAAAAGTAGAAATCTCTGATCCCATGCTTGCCTAGAGGAAATCAAATCAGTTAACAATGCATATCAGGCAGATTAAGACTCCGAGCCTCTTAGAGCTCAGGATCAATGTAAAGAGCTATAAATATCTGAAAGAAAAATGTAATATAGGTTCAACTTCTAGAGATTGTTCCTCCATTGTTCCTTCAAGCTTCTCATCTTCATTCTAGCAATATAAGCTTCTTTTGCCATTATATGTTCAATGTCCATTCTCTTTACTCTTCTATGCTTGCACTTGAACAGTTTGTTCATGTTTTCTTTGTGTCTAAGGCCAGATAACTTTCATCTTATCTTTGCTTTGATAAATTAGATTTGCAAGCCTTTTTGTTGCCTATAGCTAGCCATCCATATGTGGTCACAGTCAATATTCTCTTTTGCTGCCTGTAGCTAGCCATTCATTTATGTTTATGTATGCAATCTACTAGTATAGTCAATATTCTCCATCTATCCATTGAATTTATAAATTATTGAGCATTAGTGGTCTAAAGCCTTGTATTGGTGAGAATGTTCATGCATGCCTTGAGTGAAAACAGAGCTGAATGTTTATCTAACTTGATCCAAACCATCATTTATTCCAATAGCTCAGAGAACAATATTGAAGATTATATGTTACCAGGCATCTCCGAGCTACAACCTAGGAGAGTTTCGTGGGGTGATAACAGTAGCTACGTCAGAGTAATAAATTCATATATGAATTTATATATAAAAATATAAAAATAAATAAATAAAATCTTGATTTTGGCACCAAGTGGAAATAAATCTTACCTTTGTGTTTCTTGGTTGAACGGGAAGATCCCTTCTCATACTAATTAAAATGTACAACTCTAAACTAAGTCATATAATTAAAGTAAATTCTAGTAGGTTGTATCAAGAGACAATACCTCCTTACGCTTATTCCTTGTAGGTACATGTAGTGGTGTGTTTCCATTTCTGTCAAGTAGCATAACTACTGCTGGGTCAACCTGAAGTAGTTCCTTCACCACATCCAAGCAGTTGGCTCCATTGGCTGCCATGTGCATTATTGTATGGCCCTTTTTGTCTTTTCTTTGAGCCATTTGTGGATCTTTTACTAGTAAATCTCTCACAATATCTATGTAACCACTTCTTGCAGCCAGATGCAAGGCATTCTTGCCATTGCTTCTAGCAATCCCTGTCAACTGATTGTCTCTAGCAAGAATCTCATTAACCACCTCAACATGAACCTTAGTTGCAGTAGAAATAAGAGGTGTGGCATTTGATAAATCCAAAGTTTTGCTCAGATCAAGGTTGTGGTTCTGAAGCTCCTTGACAACACCTGTGTACAATTTATTAGCAAACTTCTTATGAATGTATTATGTTACATATATGTATATCAACATTCATAATATGTGATCCCATAAACCAATTCAACCTCAATAGATCAAAAAATGAATTCCACTATTTAGTAGTCCACAACTCACATGCATCAAAAGAGAAAATGGCATAGAGATTTCTCACATGGCATGTCAGATAAAAAATCAGGCACAAAACATAAGATAAGAATTTGATTTCGTATGCATTATTGTTTTGAAATTTGACCTAAGAATTTTTTTGAGCAGGTTGTGAAGGTAGAGTATTGAGTATCATTTCTTTTTTTGTGTCTCTCCAATGATACCCAGTAGCACATAAGCATCATGGAATCTTGCTAGTCCAAATGGTGATGCTAAATCACCTTGGACTTGAGGTGGTTGTAGTGCATTCTTTGTTTGGTAGAGGGGAAGTATTTTGATTGAAGGGTGGTTCTCTCGCTTTTATTTCATCTGTTGGATGCATGATGACCATCACTTTGCCTTGCACCTTTTTCTATCACTATTGAATCATGTTCCCAAGACTAAGAGTGGTGAAGTAAAGTATGTTCCCTATTGTGGAATTCATTGATTATGATTGTATACACATTTCTCTAAACCTCTTTACCCAATGAAAGCCTTTTGTGATGAGAATGCACTAGGACCAAATGAAAATAGCCTCAAGTGTTTAGATAGCAAAAGTGTAGCATGAATATTACTCACAATTATTTGCTCCAAGTACACCTTAGCTAGAGAGGCTTCAGTTGGTTAAACTTAGTATTAGGGTTTGTCTCTATCAAAAGTGTGTTGTGTGGTTTTTAAAGGCTTGTGGCTTGTGGTTGGCCCTGTGCATGCACTTGGCATGATGATGTGATCTGGTATCAACCATGGGAAAATAACATATTGAATGTTGGCTCCATTTCGTTATTTACATATATTAGTAATTTTTGAATTAGTAACTCAGCACTGGGAATGCATAGGTGTTGCCCTGAATTCTTCCACACCTGAAATGCTTACATTGAAGAAGCTACTTCTATTGATTCTGTCAATATCTGAAATAGGACACCAAAAAATATTAATACAAGAATATAGCATGAGTCAACAATTTTGTAAAGGACTTTTGTGTTCCACATAGTAATAAGTGATAGGAATTTGTGGGTCTATTAATTATTTTGGATCATTCATCTAAAAAGTTATGCTAATTTTTTTAATAGTACTGGACTATGGTCTGAATCCCTATCTATGGTGTTTAAGTGAACTTGGAAGAAGTCTTTTGGAAAAAAAAAAATGGGCTATACATCTGTAGCAGCCATTAGAGGGTATTTTGATAGAGTTATTATGATTTTCTGTATTTACTCAAAGGGTCATAATGTGAAAAAAGGTTAGGAAAAATGATCTAATAGGAAAGACACTAGCGAGTTCCCAGGAGTTGTTTAATAGAACTTGAAATTTATCATCAGCTCCGTCAACAACATATGTACGAAGACTTTGATCTTGACAATATGATAATGCAAAAGGAAATAAAAAAATATATTCATAGTTGATGATAGAAGTCAAAATATAGCTTGGTACATAATAACTGAGAACAACACAGGTTAATGCATAAGGACCATAACACCTTCACAAATGCCTTTAGTGGTGGATCATAAGAAGTTCAGACACATCTAGTTGTTGCAACAACAACACAACTAGTGCATATTTTTTTTCACCTCCTGAGCCTACAAAAAGGGAGAACAACCCCCTCCACTTGGCACAAAATTATGAGAAGCTTTGAAAAATTTTCCATCTCAATATTTGTGGGGCAAGCTAAAAAAGATGTGGATGAGATTATTCAAGTGCATGTGATATGTAGAGATAGAAAGGAAGCTAGCAAGGAGGAAAAGAAAAATATTTAGTAGGCAAGGAGAGATATAAAGAATTCAAAAAGCTAATGTTGATAAGGACACCTATAGAAAAATATATCCCAATAAGGACACCTATAGAAAAATATATCCTAATAAGGACACCCTCTCAGTATGTGTACTCATGTGTAGTGTGGGTATCAAATTCCACAATCATATTTATGATTTTTCTTACAAAACAATAGAAATAAGCTTGAATATCAACATTGTTAAAACCCAAGTGGAAGGATGAAGGCAAAGAAATGGCCAAGGAGAATGCATAATGCCCCAAAAATAGAAGAAAAGGATGCAGCTACTAAAGTTGAAGCAAACAGGAGAGTAGGAAAGGAGTTAGCAGGAGGGATTTCAAGAGGAGGCAGGGACCAAGATGACCTAGGTCATTCCAGAACCAAGAAAAATACTTTTACTTTGCAAAAGATGTCCAAGATAAATCTTGAAAATTTCTCTTAGGAATTAGGTGAGAAGTTTTCAAAATTTAACGAGACTATTATCAATCTATGGAGTATAGTAAAGCTCAGAGTCGATCTATGGGGCATGGAAAAACAACTGCAACATCTGATAGAAAATACAATTAAACAACAAAAACAGGTTGACGAACAAATATGCAATTGGACAATACTAGAAAAGTTGTATGAGACATGAACAAAATGAGTGCATTGATTTACAATGTCAAGGGAGTGAAAGAAAATTTAGACTAGGGATGAGGAAAAACTCCTTAAGCTGCTGGAAAAACACCATAGCCTTGACCCAAAGGGTATATCCCTTAGAGAAGTTTGGGTTTGAGCCAGGAGGTTATAACTGTAATTTTGGGATTTTGGGGTTGCAGTTAGTTTCTATTCTTGTCTAGGATTTCTGTATAAATAAATAAACTTCTTTCTTTTATCATTTAAAAAAAAAATTGTTCCAAAATATGCTACTCTACTTGGCTCCTTTTGCAAAAGGACCATGGATGAATAATATTTTAAACCAATCAGATTAGGAGCTTGTAATTAATACATGGTGTTGACTCTTGGCATCTAGGATCTACTAGAGAAAAGATAATCATAATGAACTGATTTGTTCACCATGAGAGAAGATATGTGCATGGCCCAGCGATGGAAAATATCCATCCTCAGAGGGGATTTCTCATACACCAAAGGTGAGAGAGCCCAAAGAGTGAATTCCATTTTTATCGATACATATCCAATGACTGTTACAATAGGTTCATTTATAATTATATTGTCTTCATATCTCTTCATCAAATAGTCACATTGTTGTCTCTCTATTAATAGTTATTAAAGAATGCTATTATTATTTATTCAATTGTGATTGTCCTATTCATAATTACCAATATGGTACATAATATCTTGACACAATGTTTTCCCTTATGCTTCTATTTTTCTCAGCAAAGAAACTATAAAATATGTAGTCCTATGCCACCATACACTACTCATAGCTTCCCATAATGGACTTCACATTTCTACTGTCCCTTGTCAGACATGTGAGAAATATCCATGGTATAGGACATCAAAATAACCTATAAATTATGTATATCCTACAATTAAACGTGTCTAACTAATTATTATACTCAGACTTATCTGGAAGCCCCACTACATAGTCATCAAAATAACCTTAAGTGACACCCTAATGACAAATAATTCCCTAACTCATCTTTGTAATAATAGTAAATACCATCTTACCAGCAAGAGACCACTATCCTATGATTGATGCCTAACTAATCTTTAGAAGAAATATAGGGAAGCATATTATTAGTTCCAATTTCCATATCATTGCATGATTAGTTTACAAAAAACATCTTCTCAAAAGGGGCATGTTAAAGGGAGTTTGTATATATGTTAAGTACAACACTTAAGATAGATCAAACTGCAAAGAGAAGAAAATGGACAGGAAAAAAATTGGATAGACAAAACTGTGAATGAAAAACTTGTCCTTCCAGCATTCTAGTAGTGTAAGGTGACATCTAGCATGTAGCCCATGTAGGGAAGACTGACAACTTATAAGTTTTTTCAAATTTATAAAGTTCAAATCTTATGTTTCAAATCTTAGTAGATGGTTATAAATCTTATAAATTGATAAAGTTCAACTTATAGGTTTCTAGGTTGCAATGTAAGATGCATACTCAAATTGCTAGTGGCATACACATGAAATTTACAAGGTTCCAATTTGTCCAACACCTAGATCCATATCATATTCTCTGAGGCAATCTCACCTATAACATACATGAGCAAGGCATATTGATTAATATTTTCAAAGGCACATTTGTATTCAATAATATCAAAAAATAATCATCTTTGGTTCAAACTCACTTCGTTGTAGACTTTAGGGACAAAATTTTGGGTTCTCTTCTGTGTTGTTGTCCTTTCCACCTGTAGTAGGAACTACAATAAGTGGTTGTATGATCCATACAAGGCTAACCACCCAAAGGGTTGAAATTTGTAGGCCTAAAACACTAGAAAGTACACACTGAATAAATTCTAAATGGACACATTAAATCTAGATTCAATACAGAAGCATGAGAAAACACTTACCCTCATCCTCTGTTGACCCTAAGTTCATATATTGAATATTTTTTCATAATAATGAAAGTTATTTAAAATTGAAAACAAAAAGGAAACAATTGCCTGAATAATAGTTTCGGATCATATAAAATATGTTTCACATTATTGGATATTGGCATTGGTCATATGACACTATAAACAGAGAGAACTTCTCATAAATGTTTGCATACCTAAGTGCTTGAATACACTGGTGAAAAACACCACATGATAACATTACTCAATTAAAAAAGAAATCAAGAAATTTCTGAAGCAAATACCTGTATTCCCCATGAGATCTCTACTCTTGCGCTAGCAGTTAAAAGTTTTGAACTTCCACAGTCTCACAACATGTGGATTGAATCAGAAATATGACCCTTAGATGTAACAACCTTTTTTCCCTTTCGAGTTGAACAGGTAGGAGAAATGGTAGAAGCCACACTTGCAACCTTCTTTTTTCCTTTTCTCTCCTAGCTCTTCTTTCCATTTGTCAATTAGATCTTGCCTTTATATTATATGTCTTCTGTAAAGGGGGTATAGAATCGTTGGCTGCATTTTGTTCAAATCATTTTGAAAAGTTCATATCTTCTAATCATTCCATTTCAATGAGTCTATCCCTTCCAATCCTTAATAAGTCCACCTCAGAAGGAAATTCCTTCAAGTACTCACTTTCTTATGGTGTTTGACCTTCTAATAAAGAAACCACCTCTCTGGCATCCTTCACAACTACCTTTGCTAAAGCCACAACTAATCTATTAAACTGGGAAATAAAAACATGGCCTTTTCGAGAAAAACAATTTGAATGGCTTACAAAATCTTCCTAAGGTTAAAATACTACTCAATTTATAGATAAGACAATTTTTTTTTTGCAATTATCCCATATTCCTTCTTTTAGCATAGTCTAAACCTATATGTAAATGCAAATTTCCACAATTATTCATGTTGGATATTTCTTTGAATTTAGATTGTGGGTGAGAAAAAGCGATGTCTGATGTTTCAGGTGGACACTCCAACCATTTCCTTTTTAACTTCTTTTCCCCTGATGATGGGTGGAGTGTTCACCCAAAATGGAGGACACCACTTTTTCTCACTCTAAATCTAGAGACAATATCTAATTTTTCTAAACCTTCTACATTTTTGCCTTTTCTTTGGGCATATTTTCTGATGAGTTTTTCTCAAATTCCAACCAAAAATTGTTCGACTGACAAATTTTAGTTGTTAAATCAGTAAAGACTCAATGCCCCAAAGGTTTTTCAGGACTCTAAATACATTTATGTTTTCAAAAAACATTCTCAACAATGAAAAATAACAACCTCACCAAGAATTTATCGCTAGATTTCAGTGAAAAAGATAAAAATGTAGAATAGTTACACTTCACCCTTAACTTCTTCTGGTTCATACAAATGGTCTATTCAGATATACATTTCTTTGAGAAATCTAAAACCTATACCAACTTTTCTATATATCTATTGGAACGTGATTGGAACAAACCATTGTTTCATTCACTCCTTCGTATGCCTAAAATGTTGATGTTCTATATTTGACAGAACATCAGGTAGTAGGTCTGACAGGTCTCTGACTTATCCTTCCAATTAATAAATTTCTTGAATTGCTTTATCCTTTGACTTCGTGATTGTTATGTTTGAATTTGGGTCCATCTTTCCAAATTTTACAATCACTAGATTGTTGAATTGAGTTTTTTGTATGACAATTTTCTTGAACTGGATTTGTGATGTTGTTCATTTCTTGAACATAAGATTTTATTTTGATTTATACTTTTCTAATACTTTTAGGATAACAGTAACTTTCAAAGCTAGGTTAAGTGTTGTCTTGACAAAATGGGCATCTTTGCAGACTGACTTTCAATGTGGTAGATCTATTCAGGAGGGTGTTTCTCCATCGTTGATTTCTGAAGTATTCCTTTACCTAATAACACAGACTTTCTAAAATGGTCTTCAAATTTTCACCATTGCACTTATAACAAATTGTATTCTATAAGAGCTGCAATATAAACTTGGCTTGAACAGACCCTGCAATTGCAGCAACATGCAGATAAAGATGCAACTCTAATGTGTTTGGAAGAAATTCAGTTCATGCTTCTAAGAAGGCTCACAGAACATTGTGGTAGACAATTAACCATTATTCAAGAAGCTCTAACATTTTCTAGTGACAGAGATGAGGCAAAGGATATACATTCAAACCGTTGTGCTCACCAAAATTATAATCGAGTGTTCAATGTATCTTGAATCACGGTCTAATCTAAATAAAAAATAAAAATACAAGAAAGGTATCAAGAGTTAGACAAATTCATTACTTGAACATTCTATGTGAAATGTTCTCATAAAAATTATCAAGGTCCATTCATATAGAAAGATAAATTTGCAAGAAAAATCTAACAAAATCATCATTTTAAAATTGTATTGAGAATTGTTTTACAGATTGTGATCATCGAACATAAATTTCACATACAACACTAGGATTATACTATTCTTGTCGAGCATTTAGTACACATAATTGTGTCCAGTATTATTAAAAGAAACCATAGTAGCTTTAAATCTCTAGAAAAAATATGCAAGCAACCACACATGTAATACTTTTTTTTCTAAAAGTGCCATAGTGTTGTTTGTTAAGAATATGAAACTAAGGAAACAAACATATTCCCACATGGAAATCAGAATATCTATAAAGCAAAACAATACATTGATAGGTAAATACCAGCACTCTTCTATAACAGAAAAATTTAATGCTAAGCACGAATTGTTAAATATGACCATTGACATTAAAACCCAACTATTGAAGGGATGTTAATGTGAGGCCATCTCATGAATATCTTCAATAGATCTATTACCTCGTATGTTAGACACTTTCAATGTTTGATAGGGCTACAAAGGATAATCCAATAAAGCAGAGAGAGGAGGGATTAGCTGTGATTCATAAAAGAATCTTCTGATAGCCTTATGTTTGGAGCTAGGGATGGCATCCAATAGAAAAAGCATAATTGTCTTCCCTTACTCAAATTTTGAATATTTGTAATCTAAACTCATCAAAAAGGCTTTGGTTCATAGGTGATTTTGATGGATTGTTGAGTTATCAACCAAGATTGCATTCTTGTTGTAGTCCGCCCCAACCTAGTGGCATGTCAAAAGGTGATGATGTTAGATACAAATCCCAGCCAAATTTGTCAGGATAGATAACCCTCAAGCCTGACACATAATTCAAAGGAAGTCCATGTTATGTGGTAAGCCACTAATCTTGGGGTGTGTTTCTTGAAGCAACTTCCAAAAAAAAAAACTAGCCTCCTTGTGGTAGAAAACTTTCTTCTGCATTAATATTTAATTGGAGAGCTGGTAAATGGAAAATTAGAAACTGAAAGACTATTTTAAAGAGACCAAGCTTAGTATTTCCATTGAAAACATTGATTTTCTCTACATCAAGATATGTTTAAAAAGTTTGGCTGATGAAAATTCCAAGAGGGAAGTTAAGTTATTGGAGGGAAAGGTGGTAATTTCAACATATCCTACGCTATCAGTGAATCCCAACTTTTTGGTTCACAACATAATTTAATGAAGGAAAATAACAAGATCTTTGTGTGGAGGATTAACTCACACCAACATGAAAGTTCCTGCATTCAAAAAATTCATGTGTGCATTGTAGGTAGGAGAATTTTTATATGGCAACTTTCCTTAGGAAATTGTATTGGTTTTATGTTCTCTAGAGACTCCCCTTCTCGTTGTTCATCTATTGAACTTGAAAGTCACAGGGGAAGGGAAAATATGCACATTTTGAAAGGAAACAAAAGAAAACTAATCCTGAAATTCAACCAAAGAAGAAAATAAAATAGTATGTTATAATAAAAATGGAAAAACTTATGAAAATAGTAAAAAAATTACAAAACTAATCCCAGAATGGCCTTATTTGTTTTCTTAATTTTAGTATCCAATACATGAATAATTTAGAGCCATTGCATATAATAGTTGATGTAGTTTCCAAGGTTGCACTAATAGTTGTGAGCATGCTCATAATGCTTCAATTACAACAAATGACACTATGACCCCTAAAAAGAAGTCGTAGCAACAAAAAGTTGAAGGGTTTGGAAGAATATTAGTCATTCAGAAAGGAAAGAAGGGCATATAAAAATTGAAAATCATTTTCCAAAAAATTCAATAGGTCATTGTGCTTTTGAAAAATTTTAGACTTGTCATTGTGCTTTGAACAACTTGCTGTTTGACTTATTAAGCATTTTCTATACAACCACTGAAACAATATTTGTTTTCACACAACAACTCTTTGTATTCTTATTCTAAGTTAAAACACATAATTATGATTTCTAAGCACTTTGAAAGTTCATAAAGAAAATTTGGTGATATAGTGATTCAAGGGAATGATAATATTTAAGTTATTAACAACATTTTGCAGCCTGAATAAGTAGATTCCAAGTGTGTACCTTGTCTACTACAGAATTACCACCAGACATGACTCGAGCACCCAAGTGTAGGTTTAGGGAATAACCAAGGCTTGCCAAGAATAACAAGGTTATGAAAGTGTGTCATATGTCCCATGTTTTGAGAAGAGTTGTGAAGACTGAGTCTCATACAATTATAGAGGGAAACATTTACTAGTTGTGCAAGTTTCCTTCTCTCTCTTTAATGACTTCCTTTTCTACAATGATAATTATAAAAGTATACTTGTGATTGAAAACTAAGATTGTTGGCATTTTGGTTATACAGCAATAGATCAAAGATCAATGGTGTGATTATTTTTTATCAATGTTTAAATTATACACACAAGAACCAAAAGAATTTATTTCTAATAAAAAATTATATGCTAGATACGATATTTTATTAGGTTTACAATCAAAATTGATGATTACAACTATCTCAAAGTTTAAATTCCAAATAAAAGAAAATAATACTTTTAACGACATGCTAGAATGCTTAGAAATATTCTACAAGGCTTTAGACTCTAGTTATCAATTGGCCAAAACTATTGCACTACAGACAAAGCAACAACATTTTTTTAACTAGATAGAAAACCTTGGATGGTTGTAGATCCAACAGAAGAATATTTTCAAATTCCTACGCAAACACTTTGTTTTCCAAGCATCTCTTATGGAGCTTTGGAAATAGGTTGAGTAATGAGTATATGCGTAGGTAACTAGGTGGCTCTCGGTTAGTGAAAAGTTCACCAAAAGTACCTCTATGTCTATGTCTCAAACGTGGTGACATTTAAACGCATTCACCAATTTTAAGAGATTTCATAGGCAGGCATCAAAATATATAGAGAATATAGCTCAGTGGGCCTCAAAGTTTGTTAGAAAGAGTGAGTAGATCACAGAGTATTGGCTTATTTCACTCCTTACATAATATCTACAAATTTTTTAAAAGTAATTTCTAGTTATGAATCATACAGGTTTTAAAGTAAATTCTACTAGTTTTCATAATTTAAGGGGTTTCACTGATCTATAAATAGAGAATGGAATAAAAGGAATAGGAACTTACTGATGATGACATTGTCACAAGGGCTCTAGAACATATTTTCTATTCCCTTGGAGTTGAGTGAGGTGTGAAGTATTCTCACAATAGCCCTGACAACCACAATGTTGGCATTCTAAGCATCTAAGCCTCTCATCCTAACCTCTCATTCCTAGAGCTATTTTGTGCCTGGTAATCCATCTCATGTGTTCGCTAGAAGTTGCATCCCCTTTGGTATGTTGCTCCTCCCATGTTTCCATGCTCTAGTCCTCTATATTGGGCTACATGCCAGGAAGCTCATGAAGCCATTGATGGAGGTCCCCATTTTGCATAAATTCACAGATTAGCAATTTCTCTTTCCCTGCAATGTAGTACCCTAAAAGAGGCAAAATGTTGGGATGCTTAAGGCGACCCAATGCATCTAGCTTTGAGACAACTTCCTCTGCATTTAGATCATTTTCCTGCTTTAATACCTTGATTGCTACATGGATTTCTCCCGGTAATATGGCTCTGTAAATGGGGTCATTTTGTCCTTCAGCCAGCTGGGATTCTTTGCTGAAATGAGAAGTTAAGGCTAGGAGATCAGAGAAGGTGAGGTTGAGCAGAGGTTTTTCAAAAATGATTACTGGAGCTGAGGATGAGTCCTTGATGTCAGCTACCCACGTACCAGAATCTGTCTCGAACGAGAATGGCCCCGATTCGGTTATGGATCTGTCAGTTTTCCATGTAAATGGAGGCTTTGGGACCACCGATTTCTTCTTATCTTGGGCTCTTCATCTTCTATAGAAGAAAAACAAGAAGAATGCCATGGCAGTCATTGTTACTGCAACGACTGATACAATTGCTACCATTGCTCCTTTCCTCAAAGAATGGAATATCGTATAATGTGGAAGAGGGGGAGGCGAGGGAGGCTTGAAATGGGCATTGTTTGAATAGGGGGTTTTGGATGGATTGTTATAGAGTCCAGAATTAATAAAGGCTGCGGGACCAAATTTCCTGACATCCTCTTCGTTGGCTCTTCCCGAGAAGTTATTGAAGGAAATGTTGAGGAATTGCAATTTTTGAGCATCAATTAGGAATAACTCTGTTAGATTATTATGAGAGAGATCAAGATAGAGTAGAGAACTAATGTGAGCCAGAGAAGAAATGGTTCTGCTGAGATTGTTGTTGGAAAGATCCAAATATTTAACCCTGCTTGAATTCTTTGAAAACAATGGTATTGAAACAAAACTATTTCGAGACATAGAAATATTAGTGAGGCTTTCCAAATTGAACAACTCAGCAAGTATATTGTTATCGATAATGTTAGGCCCACCCCTCACAACTATAAAGTTGGAAGTGTTGTTTCTCCTAGCCTTCCACAACCTACAAGGGTTATAGCACAACAATTGGAAGAGAAAAGAGAAAAAGGGCTTTGTTACAATTGTGATATAAAATGCACTAAAGGTCATAAGTGTGCTGAGAAGAAATTATTTTACATAGATTATGAACAGGAGGAAGAAAAGGATCAAGAAACATCAAAAGAAGAGGATATACACTAGGACCCAACCCCAGAGAAAGAAGAAATGAATCCAACAATATCTTGTAAAGCATTGGCAAGAATTACCACTCCTCAAACTCTCAAGATAGAAGGACATATCAACAAGAAAAAGGTTCAAGAAGTGAAAGATCACATCAAGAAAGAAGAAATGAATCCAACCATATCTTGTAATGCATTGGCCGGAATTACCACTCCACAAACTATCAAGATAGAAGGACATATCAAGAAGAAAAATGTTCAAGAAGTGAAAGATCACATCGAGCATCAAGAAATGAATCCGACCATATCTTGTAAAGCATTGGAAAAAATTACCACTCCTCAAACTCTCAAGATAGAAGGACACATCAAGAAGAAAAAGGTTCAAGCAGTGAAAGATCACATCGAGCATCAACAACAAGTTCTCCAACTTTTAAAGGGCAATGCCAGTTTAGTGCAAAATCGAATGAAACAACAGGTAGATCAACATCATAGTGAAAAATGTTTTGATGTAGGTTATTGGGTATTCTTACTGCTACATCTCAAGCAAGATATTTATGAGAAGGAAATGTTGGCAATACTACATGCACTTCAGAAATGGCGACCTTACCGAATGGGAAGACACTTCAAGGTAAAAATGGATCATGATAGTCTTAAATACCTTTTAGAACAACTATTATCTTTAGAAGAACAAAAAAAAATGGGTCACAAATATGTTGGGTTATGACCTTGACATCATCTATAGAAAAGGGAAGCAAAATTTTGTTTCATATGCACTCTCAAGAAAGGATGAGGATGTGGAAGCATTGTTTTGTGCTATTTCTATTATCCAACCAGATTGGATAAACGAAGCAAGGCATGAATGGAAGAAGGACGAAGAAGTATGGCTACTCATTCAAAAGTTGCAGAAGATCCCAATTCAAACAATATTGCCGGAACTTGAAGAGGAAGGAAAAATCATATTGGAACCTGGAGCAATCACAGAAACAAGAATCTGACAGTGACGAAATCGATCAATTTCAGAGTATCTCATCAAGTGGAAGAACTTACCTGCTCAAGGTTCCGCATGGGAGGACAAAAATTTTATACAGAAGCATCAAGAAGTTCTCAAGCGTTGAGGACAACACTTTTTGAAGGAGAGAGGCATGTTAGGCCCCTATACTACTAGTGTAACCCCTTATTGTTATTAGTACAACCCCCTTATTATATTGATATACCCATGTAGTCCCCATATTGTTACTATTGTGCCCCATAGAAGCCCTTACATTATTATTGTTATGTCGGCTTTGATTATATTATGACCCCTTAGACTCCTATATATAGAAAGGAGATCTTTTCATTTGTATCATCCAAGAATTGTTCATTTGTGTAATGTAAAGGAGGTTGCCCCCTCGAAGAGGCTGAATTCTAAGGCATTGATCTATCATTTCTATCTTTTTGTGAGCCGGTTTCATAAAAGATAATTTGGTTGTGGGATATGTCCACCACCATAAGATTTTTTAAGTCATAGATATCTATCGTGTAGTAAAATGTATGCAATCGACTGAAAGAAAGATTCAGAGTTTGTAAAGCTGATCACATTGGATGATTTTCGATGGCCCAATTAAAGTTCAAGTTCCCACCGAATACATTCTTCGCCAAATTCAAGTCTGTCAGATTGCTCATCGTCCATAGGTCCTTCTTTATATTCCCAGAGAGGGAATTTTTTGAGAGGTCGAAGGTTTTCAGATGGGATAATTGAGTGAAAACTCGCCAGTTCACAGCTCTCCTGAAAAGTTTCTAGAATTTAATTTGATTTCTAGGATGATGTATAAATGGCCTCCCAAAGTCATGAAATGCCAACACCATCCCTAAAAATAGTAACAAAGTGAAACACAGAGATTAAATCATAAACTTAAAAGCAAGGATGCAAACAAAATAGTGGATTTTGAACCATAGATCTGAGGTGTGTGTACTCTTTGTGTGGAAGAAGACTGAAAGTGGGATGGAAATGCAGCGAAGTTAGAAATGAAACATACATGGGCGTCGTTAATGGACTGAAGATCCAATGGTGGGGTTTGATATTGAGTCTGCTACTGGTAAAATCCTAATTCAAAACTCTCTTCAATCTCGCTTTCCCTCCCGCCTTTTGAAAAGTGAAAATATACTACTTGTTTCAGATTGGAGTTGGAGGGATTTTGTACATCAAAATTAACACTAAACTTTTTCAAAAATGCTAAAATTTTCCTCCCTGAAAAACAATAAATACGATATTTTATTTAATAAGTTTTTAGTTGTATTTCACAAACTAACACCCTTTTTTTTGAATAATAGTGTTTGAAAACATTTCTTCCATGTTTGGTGTATTTCTCATAATAATAATAATCTAATTTTAATATTACCTTTTTTATGCAATGATTTTGTTGTTAGTTTATAGAGGTAGACATGTTGTACTTTTGGAATTTGAAAAGGAAACACATGCTCTTAACTTGGTTGTATTGAAAACATTTAAGTGTTCTTGTATATTAGGTGGGTGCAAACAAGAGAGAGTATATGGTAAGTGGATTTAATAGTTAAAAACAAGTGTTAGTTTCTTAAAATTCATATGACAAATTTGCAAGGAGTAGGGTATGTACCATTCTTTAGGTTAAATATATTCAAATTGTTGTGTGAATAGGGTTGTAAGACCCTATGTTTCCATATTGAGAAAATGGAGTCCTCTCCAAGTCACTCACATAGTTTAAGTTGTCATAAGAAAAGTAGGTGTTTTTCCTTAAGATGTGAACATTTCATTTTAAGTAGTGTGATAATGTGGTTTCAACGAGGCATTAAAAGATGGAATGAGCATGCACATTTAGGATGCTAGTGTTATGTTCTTCTTGAGGCATGAGTGCATGTCTAAGAAGACTCTAACAAGGGTTGAAGAGGTGGAATAGTTAGAGAGGTTGGGGGGTTGTAGTCTCACTTAGAGGTGTAGACAAGCAAGTTAAGCACCATGAGAAGTTGTGAAGCAAACTTAAGACATTTGATGAGTTTCATGAAGGAAAATTGGCAATGGTACTAAGTGAACATTCCTTGATCGAAGTTGATACCCTCTCCTTGGCACTACCACTTTGCAAGACAAAGAAGAAACGTGAAATATATGTGAAACCCACTAAAGAAGTTGGCAAGGTTGTTGCAACATATATAGGTGGTTTTTTCGCATTGCAAAAGGAGGTGTTGGAACTTGGAAGGTGACCATTAGAGTAGATTTTTCATTGAGTGTCAAGGAGGTGCAAGGATCTGATAAGGACCAAATTACACAAATCTAACAAATAGGCTATATTGGGTTAGGATATTACTGTTTTGGGACATCCAAAGTTGAAGGTACATTTTATGGAGGTGTAGTCTAAGCGCTTGGGTGTAGGGCACATCTTATGGGTATCTTGGACTTTTGGTGTGTGTTAGTGGTGTTAGTGCATTATGTTTGATGAGAACTAGCTAGAATGTGTTCCATGAAGACAAAAGCCCACAAGTTTGAGATGGTTTAACCATTTGGCATTGTAAGGTGTGTTATGCCCTAGTTTTGAGGAGACAATTAAAACCATCTTAGAGTGTGATGGGTTGTACCATGGACTTAGGTCCACTTGCATGGGTTGAGGTGTAAAGGTACCCCATGAGTTGAGGAAAATGATTGCAATTTTTACCTATATAAATTGTTTATAATATAAGATTAATGATTTTTTTTTTGGAGAATGGAAGAGGAAGATAATAAAGGAGAGGCATTGAGGTTTGTTGTAAATCAATCAAAAGGAAGGAAAAATGTCTCCTATTAGTAGGATTTTTCAAGTTTCCTCTTCAATAGGACTAAATTTTAGTTGGAGCTAGGGAGTTGGCCTCAAAAGTATTGATTCAGTACTCTAGAAATCTAGGACATGACATATCCAAGCTAGTCCATTAGATAGATTCGTCTTAGGCAAAGGTTGCAAAGAATAAGGTGAAAATATCCCCCTTTTAATGTGGGTTTTAAACCTTCCATTTGGAAATGCTAAAAACTCAATGCCAATGCTTAATCCATGGTTTGATTATTTTTATTTCAGTTTGGCCTTGAATGTTGAGATCTTTCTTTGGGTCTAGTTATCAGTTTGTCATTTCATTTATCTATTGAGAAGGTCTTAAGGGCTATAGGGGATAAGATGGTTATTTTCCAACACCCCTCCCTTAAAACCATATAAAGATATGGTGTGCCACATTTTGTTGTTGTAATATTTCAACCACAAGCCCTTCCTACGAGGATGCCCTTTTAAGGGAGGGTATGTAAAGGAAGTGGAAAAAAAAAAGATTTTATGTTGAGTCAAAGGAGGGGCATGGATTGCAGATGTTTCTAGAGTTCTTAACAAAGGTGAGGGGAAATGGATTTTACCTCCTATTACAACGTCTAGTATTCCACCATTCAAGGTGCTAGAGGGCACTAACTTTAAGGGTCAGAGGTGAATGGTCACAAGGATTTTAAAAATGAGAAGGTATGTGTGATTTAGCATATGATTGATTCTTCAACGATTGACTTTTCGATTGACATTTCCTATTAAATGGAAAAAATTGAAGCCCTACCACCTCCATCTTTTGTACATATTTTGTCTATGAGATCCATGGAAGTTATGTTCAAGTGTTGATAACTTGTGTTAATATATCATCTATGATTCAGGTCAAATATACTTCTTCAACTAGTGGTGGAGAGTCCAACCAATGAGTAGGCAAAGTTGTTCATTTACAAGGTTGGCATCATTCAACTATTCTCCCTCTCTACCCAACTATAAGATGAGGAGTGTGCATAATGGACTTATTACTGTAACAAATTGCAAATATTGGATTATATTGAAGTTCAAGGGCTTGAAGTGGTTGCCTCAACCTACAAATATTTAAAGGAACTATGTGTTTTTTAATCAAACCCTTGTGGTTAAGGAGATGTAAAAGAGGAAGGCCTTATGGCTATTTTTAAGGGGTTGTAATGACCCTGGTCTTGTGGTAAATATGTAGTTATGATGCTAATGGTCCTGATCTTAGTACATTCATGTATATAATGTAAATATTTTCCTATCACCTTGCATTGTATAAATATGACAAATATTTTGTGGTTACCCTAATGTACATGTTGAAGTTGCACTTGCATGATTATGGGAAACACTTCTTTATTATCCTTGTGTACATGGGGAAGATCATAATTACACTATGCACACAAATATAATAATCAATAGTGTATAACTGAATCAAAACCCTAACCATCGACTCAACCGCCATTGATGAGGCTTCAACCAATGGTCCTTCCTTATGGTAACCCCTTATAGTTATTGATGGCACATTTTTCTAACTCCCAGAACCTTGCATTAACTAGGGGGAGTTATATGGAACCTAAATGACTTCAAGGTGGGGGTAATAACCAAAGATCAACATATACCACAATAACCTAGACATATGTCTTTATACTAGGGGCATGATTTAAGTATAAGGAACTCTATCAATGGGGGTAAAGAAAATATAGCTTGACTCATATAGTTAAAAGAGCTAAAATAATTCCACCCAAGACTTGAGAAGAGACTCACAGACACTCACAGGCATAATATTTATAGGCCTTGATGCAACCAATGAGGGTAGGGAGATATTTTACAGCCTATTAGCACATGTGAATAGATTTTTCTCCTCCCTCACACCTTGTCGATTCTAGAACAGACCTAGGAAGAGGATTAATGATAGATAGGGAGAGAATGGGAGGCAAAATGGAAGGAAAGGGAAAAGCTAGTTAGCCAAGCCCTAATTAACCAGAAGCATGGAGTGAGAAGTAGAAAAAGGAGAGAAATTGGGATAAGGAGAATAGGAAGAAAAAGAGCAAAATGAAAGGAGAGTGAGGGAGAAAGAACTAGGAGTGACCAAGATGAGGAGAGGGCAATAAAAGGAAGGAAGTCATAGGGTAACTACTCGAAGGGCATTGTTGCAAGGAGGGTGTCACACTTGGACATCATGGGGCTTGCACCACGAAGATAGTAAACTAAATTTGGATGTCATAGGTAAGCCTTCATCATGTTGTTGAACTATACATTTGACATTTACTGCATCAAACTACCACTTCTTTGCATTAACAATCAAGTTCTCGGGTCTAGTAGAATGGAAAATTCCCTACCATGACTCTCTTCTGAGCACTACAATTTCCCATAGATCTTATAGTCATATAATTGTTGGTTAGTTTTACAATCCAAGATTCAAGAACCTTACTGTCATGCTTGTTTCTTAGCCACCTTCCAACTGGGGTCGTAAAGACACCTAGTAATATTTTCACACTAATGACTATACAATAAACTTAACCCTAGTCTCTTAGTGAAGAACAAGTAACTATCTAGCCTCTGGAAGGGTTTTTGGATTGACTGTTGGTGAAACTCACTATAGTTAAATGTTCCAATGTGTGTTGAGCCTTAGCGAGTCCCAGGGAAACACAAGGGAACACTAGGCCAAAATGCATGGAAATGAATGAATAAGAGTGTGTGACATTGAGTGTCAGTGAGTTCTAGGTGTGGTAAGGGGGGAGTGACCTGGTATGCTAAGCAATGCTAAGTCACGCTAGTGTGCCAGAGCGACATGCAGCCAAGATGTGCCAAGTTCCAAGGTGTGCCAAAATGTGCTAAGAAGTGTTAGGGAGTGATAGTTAAACACAAGGGAGCGCTAGGTGAAAATAATGCATGCAAATGAATGATTAAGAGTTTGTGAAAAGAAGAGTTAGTGAGTTCAAGGTGTGCCAAGGAGGGAGTGACAAGGTATGCTAGGTAGTGCTAAGGCATGTTAGAGGCCAGGGAAACATGCCAATACATGTCAGGTCCTAGGGTGTGCCAATACATGTCAGGGAGAGTTATGGAGTGTCAGGGAAAAACAAGGGAGCACTAGTTTCAGATGCATGGAAATGAATGAATAAGAATGTGTGGCAGGGATTATCAGCGAATTCTACGTGTGCTAAGGAGGAAGTGACAAGGTATGCTAGGTAGTGCCAAGGAATTATATAGTGCCAGGGCGGCATGCCAATATGTGCCAAGTACTAAGGTGTGCCAATGTGTGTCAAGGAGTGTTAGGGACTGCCATAGGAACACAAGGGAGAACTAGTTCAAAATGCATTGAAATGAACGGATAAGAGTGTGTGATAGGGGTATCAGTGAATTCCAATTGTGTTAAGGAGGGAGTGACAAGGTTATAAGCTAGGTAGTGCCAAGGCATGCTAGAGTGCCAGGGCATGTTAGGGAGTGGTAGGGTGTGCTAGGGAGTGCCAAAGCATGACAAGGAATGTATGGGATGCTAATATGTGCCAACTAGTGCCAAGGGATTATTAGACATGCCAAATGCTATGGCATGTGAAGATGTAGACTATGTTGCTTAGTTGTTTTATGGGCATGGTTGGATGTGAGCCATGACTTGGTAAATTGCATGTAAATTGTTAAGTGGGATGAGTTAAGGTTGGACATGAGAAGCCTAAGATGATTTATAGGCCATTCTTAGGTGAACAAGGCATAGTCTAGTTGTAGTAAATGTAACTTGGTCAAGAAACTGTAGTCGAGGCAAGACTTGGTTGGGTTCCCAAGTCTAAAAAAAATATGAGGGCATGATATCTAAGGAGTGACAGGGTGTGCCAAGGAATGAAAATGTGTGCTAAGATATGCCAGATAGTGTCAATTCATGTCGAGGAGTGTTTGGGAGTGTCAGGGCATCACAAGGGAGAACTAGGTCAAAGTGCATAGAAATGAACGAATAAGAGATTATTCCAGGGAGTGTCAGTGAATTTCAGGTGTCCCATGGATGAAGTGTGTTAGGATAATTTCATAATAGGACTTACAGGAGGAAATCCTATGTTTTTTTATAAGGGGATGGACAAAGCATTTTCAAACAAAGGGAGATGTTTGGTTAGGCACGACATAATTTTTTCAATGACTTGACTGGCCTCCCAAGTCACAAAAAAGTAAGGCTATCTATGAGGCATGACAACTAGGAAGTGCCAAGGTGTGCAAGGAATGCATGTAAGTGCTAAAACATGCTAGAAAGTTCCAAGGCATGTTAGGCATACCAAGACATGCCAAGTGCTAAGGCATGCCAAAATGTGCTAGGTTCTAGGATGTGGCACCAACACATGTTAGTGATTTCCAGGGAAACACAAGGGAGGACTAACTTCAATTACATGGAAATGAATGAATAAGAGTGTGTGATAGGGAGTGCTATAAAGTTATAGGTGTGCTAAGGAGGGAATGAAAAGTTATGATAGGAAATTCCAAGGCATGATATAGTGCTAGGAAAGCATGCTAAGATGTGCCAAGTGCCAAGGTGTGCTAATGTGTGCCAAGGAGTGTTAGGGAGTGCGAGGGAAATACAAGGGAGCACTAGGTCATAATGCATGGAAATGAGTGAATAAGATTGTGTGATAGGGAGTGTCAGCGAGTTCCAAGTGTGCTAAGGAGGAGTGAAAAGGCATGCTTATCAATGCTAAGGAATGCTAGAGTTCTAGGGTGCCATGCAGCGAAGATGTGCCAACGCGTGCAAGGAAATGTTAGCTAGCAGTGCCAAGGAAACACAAGGGAGCACTATGTCAAAATGCATGGAAATGAACAAATAAGAGTTTGTGATTAGAAGTTTCATTGAGTTCCAAGTGTGCTAAGGAGGGAGTGACAAGGTATGCTAGGCAGTGTTAAGGCATGCTAGCAGCCAAGGCGACATGCCAAGATGTCATACGTGTTGGGGTGTACCAACACATGTCAAGGAATGCTATGGAGTGCTAGGGAAATAGTACATAGCTACAGATCAAATGAGAAAATTACCTAGTACCCATTTTTTTGAGGTAGAAAAAAATCACTCGATTTTGAAAAATGGTGATTCAGAATACACCTTTTTTTTAGCATAATTTTGGCATTTTAAATTTTTTTATGTATCAATTATGAACATTTTTTTTAAATGTTAGTGATTTTCATGTTGATTTTGAAAAGTGTTGATGGAGCATCAACACATATTTTTAGAGGGCTTATTATCAAGTATGAACATTTTTGTTTTTTGTTAGTGATTTTCATCTTGATTTTGAAAAGTGCTCATGAGCATCAACCCTTTTTGTTTAAAGGGTTTATTTTTTACACTTTAAATTTTCTAATGTATTAAGTGTGGATATTTTTTTTTAAATGTTTGTGATTTTCATGTTGGTAATAAAACATTAAAAAAATTAAAAAATCACGACAAAAAAAAAAATATCAAATATAAAAAATATATATATATAAAACAAAAAACAAAAAAAACCAAAATTAACTTGTAAAAAAACCCAAAAATAAATTTAAAAATGAAATTTAAAAAAATATATATATATAATTTAAGGAAAAGAAAATCTAAAACCATTTTTTTAGGTTAAAAAGAAATAAAAACCTCATAAAAAAACCAATTTAAATAATTACGAAACAAAAATAAAAATAAAAATAAAAAACTTAAAAAATAATATAAAAACTAAAAAAAAAAACACAGTCCAACCCACCCCGCTCACCCCTCCCTACCCACCTACCCCAACCCTCCCACATCTCCCCATTGTCATGTCCCTTCTCAAAAAAATTTGTAGCAGGGCGTTGCTACACAATTTTGCACAATTTTGGCTAAGGGAGAACTAATGATTTTCGACTTAGGGACTTAGGAGGCAATTTGACTTAATTTGGTTGCTAGTGGAATGTGGAGACCACCCACATGGGAATTTGAATTGGCCCATTCGAATAGCTTGGAGGGAAATTCGAATAGGTGGATGGAGGGGCCCACATGAGGCAAGGGAGGCCCAAGGATTTATAATGAGGGAACAACTCTTATTTTGGGATTCATTCATACATCTTGCAAACAAAATCACTTGATTGTTCACTCTAATGTTTAGCTTAATCAACAGGTTGTTTAGCCGCGAATCTCTCAAGTGGTAGATTCAACCTCTACTTCGGGGGACCATCTGTGCCCGCCCTAGAGAGGCAGTTCTACAAGGATTTCAGGAGTTCTAGGGTAGTGACATAACACCACCAACCAGTGCAGAGCAGGGAGTGCATATTTCTAGGAAACTAGAGAATACACAGAGGGCGATAGAGGTGAGTGGCGATCAAATTATTTTATGGATAGTTAGAGATCTAAGATAGCAGCAATAGACCAACATTCTTGCTGATTTTTACAGCCAAAAGAGCCAACATTCCAGTAATTCAAATCGTTGGGCTAGGGTACAGCGCAGAGGCCACTCAGCAATTTTTTGTGGGGCTTAGGAGCACGTGTCTTAGGCCAAGAGCTCACCCAAGAAGTCAAGGATTGGATAGCAAGGGCCATCCTAGCACTTTGGGGGAATTTTCGGAAGGATTTACAGGCAGTTTCCAACAAGCCGAGTTTTGTAGCTGCAGCTACAATTGAGGATGGGCTCCAAGAGGGTCGAATTTCAGAAGTATAAACTAGCTAAAATCGTTTCTAGGTTTTATCGGGTTATTGACAAGGATCCCAAATATAAAGTTTCATAATTTTCTAAGCACCAGAGGTGGGGTTTTGAGCCATATATTTGCAATGGACATTGTAGAATTGTTGGGGATTGAATAATGTCTTTGGGGGTTGATTTTGGGAAATCCAAATCGAGCCAAACCATTTCTAGGTTTTTGTGGGTTTTGGCCAAGGAGTTTGTGGCTGAAGTTTCATCAATTTCAGAGCACCGGAGGAGGAGTTTCTTACAGTCCCTTTCCAGGTAGTAGTGAAGTTTTCTAGGCAGTGCAGAGCATTAGAGGAGCAGTCATTTCCAGCATTTGAGATCATTGTATTATCACCTGGGTTTCATCATGCATGCCATTGAGGCAAGCCCAGGTGTATTCCTCCATACTATTGTACTTGCTCCATTGATTAATAAAATGGCTCAGTTGGTTCTTAATTTATGACTTTTTATGAGCATTTGTTGATTGTTTAAAAAATTTGTGTTGTAAATCGTTTTTACTTTTCATATCACTATTTATTTAAGTTTGGAACATTACAGTGGTATCAGAGCATGATCTTGGCCCAACTGTGGGAAATTAGCTAGAAGATCATGGAAGCTTTGGGTATGAGTGCACAATGACGAGTGAAACCGGAGACAAACCCATGCCTCAAGCGAAATCTAGTATGCAGAAATTATCGGGTAGAATTCATTAGGACGATGAGAGGTTGGCCGAGTTGAGGAGGGTGACAAACCAAACCCTTCTCACCCTTACAACAAACACATTAGAGGTGATCAGGCCATGGCGGTGCAGCCATCTACATTGTGTGGGGAAGTTGACCAGATCAGGGCACTAGATCTCCTCAAAAGGAGCAGACAGGAACAAGACGGTTAGAGGGTGAGACCAAGGGGTGCTTTTGCTAGTGGAGACCTGGCATTAGATATTAGGGGCCTGAGTAAGAGGTTGAGCATGATGCTGAGAGCCCGCAGGATGGTAAGGAGCACATCAATATACCTAGTGTGGCGCAGGAGTCACCTTTATTAGAGACCTCTTTGATAGCCCTAGTTGAAACCCTGGTGGAGAGGATAGAGCCAACTTGCATACAACCATTTTTTGAGGGGGTGCCATCCCTAGATGAGATGCCAAAATTTGGTGAGGTATCTAGAGCTATGACTAAGTTTACAGGTGATAGATGCTCATGACAGTTCCATTAGTTTCAGGCTGACCTTCTAGCATTAAAACGGAAGGCCGCATTAGTGAAGGAGGTGATCCTGTAGCAGAACGAGGAGTTGGAGGGCATGAGAGTGGTTTGTGTCGAGTCCACGGCAAAATTAACTCACGTTGTGGAGTAGTTGGATTCCTACTAGTGTAGCTAGAGTGCATGTTGGAGCGTGAGAGCAGCCCTCTTCGGGCATACATAGACGGGGTTGGTAGCACTGTTAGGTTACCTTGGGCCATTAGATAGAGGGAGACAGAGCTACCTAGTCAGATTGTATGTATTGACCAGGATAGCGAAATGAGACGACCTGAGTTGCACAGGGTGTAACACCCGGATGCTGGGGTTGTTCTATGTGTGGAAGTTCATGCATTCGATCTCTCTCTTGGGGTTGGGTGGTGAGAGATTCTGAGTTGGTACCCAGTGGAGTGCACTATGGAGATGGTAGTCGACCCATGTGGAGCTCAACAGGAGTTTCTAGGCATTGTGAATGCTAGAAGCCCCGACTGCCATTGGGATCCGGGAGGGACTGCCTATCATTTCCCATGTATGTCGATTGACTACAACTGGGATGGTGCAGTTGAGCATGCACATTCTCTAAGGGAGTCTCTGTTAGCACCAGTGGTCGATCGGTTCATGGACAACCTCTTTTGGTTTTCTTTATATGGAATTTGTACATGGGATCATTGGGTGATCAACATACTCTCACAGGAGTTTTTCAGAGGAGATGGCATTAGTGGGCCACCAGACGGTGCCTTGCATGGATCTGGGGGCTCTTCATTTTTGTGCGGGGCACATAGGACATAGAGGAGCAAAGCAGTAGTGACATCACTGCTGACACATAGGGAAAGTCACTTCTTGGATCCCTCAGGGGGGATTTGGAGGGGAGATTCATTCATTGGCAGGGATAATGATGCGATGGTGAAGGTGATGATACTGATCAGGTGTGGCCTAACATGTAGAGACATAGCTCTAGGCCATCATATCCATGGATGTGTGGGAGAATCTAGCATTGAGCAGTGGTCTATAGGTGGGCATGGAGATGCATGGTGGTGTGCTTTAGTGTGTTGGACCGCATTGCAGGGTGGGAGTGCCTCACATCACAGTGAGTACATGCAGGGAGTGACAAGTGCAGTGACACAGGTAGGAATCTGGATGGTACAGGATGGCATAGCTGTAGCCGAGGGTATCCAACATTGTATAGGGGTAGGCTGCGATGTACAGTGGAATGTCCAAGAGTACTAAGATGATCGGTGATATGCAGAGGTGTATGGTGTTGCACAACGAGGTCTTGGAGTGTTGCCTCCAGGGACACCCATGGATGGAGATATCAAGCATACCTTTGGGTGTAGTTCACCCAGGATCGATGGGGACACAGATGAGTGATACTTGATGGTATCTTCAGGGACTCACACTCCTGACCCTATTCTACATCACTTGCAGGAAAGGGTGATCTGGTTGTTGTCATTTGACACTCTGGGCACAAGCAATAGGGGATGGGGAGCTCACCCAATATATTTGGATGACACTTGGTGCGATAGAGGGGAGACTTCTCAGTGAGGGCATGGAATTGGTGCACGAGTTGACAGCCACAGGTCAATGGATGAGGTGATCAATGACAGGGATGGCATATCATTCATCACTGATCCTATGCCTGGGGAGCTGGTCACAGGGGAGACATGTTTCACTCTTTCCACAGGGCATGTTTGGACCATGCATGAGCAAAGGATACCGTGTACGTTTGAGATAGTTGTCCAGTATGTATCTAGGTTCCCAACATTGTATCGACACATTCTCCAGGGGGTAGGTAGCTGAACCAGTGACGATGGTTGGCAAGATTAGGATGGATCTGCATACACTGAGTCGATTGTGTGTATCAGATACTCGTTTGTTGGTTGCATTCAGGGGGTGGCTATTTGGCACACATGGTTTCTAGTGGTCATCCATACTACACAGTGGTAGGCACTAGACAATTTAGCATGCCTTAGATTAGTTCATGATGTATGGAGCCTATATATGGGTGGCATGTAGGGACTAGAGCTGAGGGCCAAAGGGATTACATCGATTGTCAGGGCTATGCCACAGCAGGTCTGCCTGTGGGATGCAAAGATTTTTTTGATCGATAGATCACTCATGATGAGAAGAGTTGTGGCAAAGAGTGATATAGTTCGCTCTTGGGATGACACATGGGGGTTCATAGAGGGTTTCATCATATGGGGAGGCCGACATTCTCTATTGTTGCACAAATTCGGAGTTAGATTTGGATGAGTAGGCTTTGGTGCCATGGAGATGCCAAGGAAGGATGTGTCTCACCTCTTTCATTATTCCACTATCGAGTTCTAGGAGAGGAGGATACTATCTACGCACAATGGGGAGTATGACATAGTCAAAGTAGCACAATGTCAGCATGGTGGCACCACATTGGCACTAGTAGGGAACTAGGGCATCACAACTCTTCACAGATCAATAACCTTTAGGGATGCGCCAACTACTACAGGGGGAGATCATATAGATCTTCCATTGGGCTTTAACATGTCACTGATGGAGCAAGGGACTTCTAGTACTTGCACCGGGTAGGATAGTTAGTGGAGTGAGGTGAGCTTCATGTTGGACAGGATGGCCTAAGATCCTAGTATAGAAGGATTCTTTCATATCAGGACAGTGTTGAGGTCAGGGATGATTCAGTGGAAAATTAGGACCCTGGCACATGTTGCAGTGACAGTGGTGAGCAACAGTTATATAGGATGCTCGTTCATGCATTACGTGAGGACGAGCGAATTTTGGAGCGTTTGAAGAACTTGCTGAATGAGGATGCCACCTGGGAGGGTGAGCACATATTGGAGAACCCAACTTTGAGGTTGCTTGAGGGAAAGCAACATTTGGGAGGGGAGGAATTTCATGTCCCTTCTCAAACACATTTGTAACAGGGTGCTACTACACAATTTTGCACAATTTTGGCTAAGGAAGAGAACCCATCATTTTCAACTTAGGGATTTAGGAGGCAATTTGACTTAATTTGGTTGCTAGTGGAATGTGGGGACCACCCACATGGGAATTCGAATTGCCCATTTGAATAGCTTGGAGGGAAAGTCAAATAGGTGGATGGATGGGCCCACATGAGGCAAGGGAGGCCCAAGGAGTTATAAGGAAGGAACAACTCTTATTTTGGGATTCATTCATACATCTTGCAAACAAAATCACTTAATTATTCACTCTACTGTTTAGCTGAGTCAACAGGTTATTTAGCCATGAACCTCTCAAGTGGAAGATTCAACCTCTACTTTGGGGGACCATCTGTGCACTCCCTAGAGAGGCAGTTCTACAAGGATTTCAGGAGTTCCGGGGCAGTGACATAGCACCACCAACCAGCGCACAACAGGGAGTGTGTATTTCTTTGCAAATAAAGAATACATAGAGGGAGATAGATACCAATAGAGATCAGATTCTTTGTCGGAGAGTTAGAGAGCAAAGATAGCAGCAATAGACCAGAATTATTGTTGATTTTTACAGCCAGCAGAGCCAACATTCTAGTAATTCGAATCGTTGGGCTAGGGTACAGCCTAGAGGCCACTCAGCAATTTTTCGTGGAGCTTAGGATTAGGTGTCTTAGGCCAAGAGCTCACCCAAGAAGTCACGGATTAGATAGAAAGGGCCATCCCAACACTTTGGGGGCATTTCTAGGAGGATTTACAGGCAGTTATTAGCAGGCTAACTTTTGCAGTTGCAGCTAAGGTTGGGCTCCAAGGGGGTCAAATTTCAAAAGTATAAACCAGCCAAAATCCTTTTTGGGTTTTTCCAGGTATTTGACAAGGATCCCAAATATAAAGTTTCATAATTTTTTGAGCAACAGAGGTGGGGTTTTAAGCCATATCTTTGCAGCAGACAATGTAGAATTATTGGGGATTGAATAGTGTCTTTAGTGGTCGATTTTGGGAAATCCAAATTGAGCAAAACAATTTTTGGGTTTTGACCAAGGAGTTTGTGGCTGAAGTTTCATCCTTTTTTAAGCACAGGAGGAGGAGCTTCTTGTAGTCCCTTTCCATGCAATAGTGAAGTTTTCTAGGCAGTGTAGAGCATTAGAGGAGCAACCATTTCTAGCATTTGAGATCATTGCATTATCACCTGGGTTCTGTCACGCTTGCCATTGAGGCAAACCCAGGTGCATTCCTCCGTACTATTGTACTTGCTCCATTGATTAAGAAAATGACTCAGCTTGTTCTTAATTCCAGAGTTTTTATGAGAATTTGCTGATTGTTTAAAATTTATGTGTTGTAAATTGTTTTTGTTTTGCATATCACTATTTATTGAAGTTTGGAACATTACACCCATCCACCCCACCCCTGATCACCCTTCCTCCCACCTAACCCACCCCTTCCACACCTCCCTGCCCACTCCACCTCGCTCTCCCTCCCACCTCTACCCACCGCTCCCTCCCTCGCACCCCACCTCGCCCTCCATTTCCACCCACCTTGTGGCCTAACCGGCCCGAGGTGGCGAATGACCGATTTCAGAATCGGTCGCTCGCCACCTCGGGCTGGTTGGGCCTTCCACCGAATCGACCGCTCGCCACCTCGGGCCGGTTGGGCTGTGGGGAGGGAGGGAAGGGTGCAGTGCGAGGGAGGGAGGGGTGGGAAGGAGAACGGGGTGGGGTGAGCGGGGAGGTGTGGGAGGGGTGTGCTAGGTGGGAGGATGGGTGAGCGGGGTGGGGTGGGCCATTTTTTTATTCTTTTTATTCCTTTTTTTTTAAATTTTTATTTGATTATTATTATTATTATTATTATTATTATTTTAATTTTTAATTTTTTGAACTTTTTTTATTTTATTTTTTTTGGTAATTATTTAAATTATTTTTTGTTATGAGGTTTTTTTTTTTTTTAAACTAAAAAAAATGGTTTTAGATTTTTATTTTTTTTGGTTTCATTTTTTTTCCATAATTTTTTTTTTTTTTTGAAAAAATTTCATTTATTTATTTTTTCGTTAATTTTTTTGTTTAAATTGTTTATTTTTACAAATCAATTTTTGTGTTTTCTTTTTTACATTTTTATGGTTTTTTTGTTTCTTTTTTATATATTTGATTTATTTTTTGTCGTGAATCAGACCCTTGACACACCTGGTCAGTTGGGCCTCAGGATCAATGAGGATATTTCAATTTTTATATATGTATTTTTTAATTTAAATTATTTAAATTTTTTTATTTTAATGTTTTATTTTATTTTTGTAACTTAAAATATATATATATATATATATAGATATGATTTTTTTCGTTAATCTTTAACTCTTTTTTCTTAAATTATGTCTATTTTAGAAATATTTTCCCATTTTATTTATTTAGTTTTATTTTATTTTATTTTTGTTTGTTTTTTAATTTTATTTTTGTTTAAATTTTTAAATTTTACAAGTTAATTTTGATTTTTTATATATTTTATAGTTTTTTTGTTTTATATATATATATGATGATGATGATGATGGTTAACGTCCACTGAGACCAAACTTTGGTCTATCGGACCTAAAGAAACAAATTATTTAGTTTGATTTAAGATTTTATTCCTATGCTCAAAAAGCTTGGAGAGAAGCCTCCCAAGCTCACTGTAATTTTGACATCGTAAAAGGCTAGGAAGGTCAATATTGCAACAAATATTTTGAAACTGAGATCTAATGTGGTTGTACGTGGGGCACTCTAAGAGGAAGTGATTTTCATCCTCGATGTTCGTATTCTCACAGAGATGGCAGAACCTTTCCATCCATGGTGTTTTAGGAACTGCCCAATGACCCGTTTCACTATGGAGCTCATGAGAGTTCGTTCTAATCTTGGCTATATTAATTTTCTTATTTGAGCTAGTTAAAACAGAGAGGTACTTTTGATCTTCTAGGATGGGGTTGATGACCTCCTTATAATATCTTAATTTTCTTTTAGCTGCTAAATCTTTCTCACACCACATTTTTTCTTTGAACTTAGAAGTAACAGTATTTTTAATGTTATTAATGTTTTTCAATGCAACATTCTCGTCAATCTCCCAATGGTTTAACCAGCCCCTCATGTCTTTATACCAACCTCGTTTGAGCCTTAGGTGGTTTTGGCTGGAATTTAAAGCTAGCTTAGGAAGTCTATGGTCTCCTATATATATATATATATATATATATATATATATATATATATATATATATATATATATATATATATATATCCTTTTTTTATGTTTTATCATTTGTTATTATTTCTTATGTTTTTTTTGTGTTTTTTTGTGTTTTTTTTTTTTCAATTTTTTTTTTCTCTACAAGGTCAGCGTTGATGCTCATCTAGCAACCCAATCTCATTATGTGCAATTTGATAGTTGATTTTAAATTTTTCGTTATAATGAATCGAGTATGCCCCACAATGTGTCAATTTCATGGTTGACCTTTAATTTTTCATTACAATGGGTTGAGTTCACCTACACTGCGTGTTAATTTGATGGTTGATTTTTAAATTTTTTTTTGCAATGTATGAAGTTGTCTTAGGCTAAGATTTTAAAATCGCTATACATGTAGCATTTAAAAAAAAAAATTGCTCTTGGTATAATAACTCTTTCATTCAAGTGTTCATTTTTAAAGTCTTTTTAGTCATAAAATTTTTCCATAATGTTATGCTTGAAATATTTTTAAAGATTGTTTCGTAGTCATAATCTTTGGTTTTAATTCCATGGTTGAAAAATTGTCAAGATTTTAATGTTTTTCTAAGTTGTGATATCTTATCTTTAATGTTATAGTTGAAAACAGTTATAAGTATTTTTTATTAGCACCATGCCTAAAAATTGTTGCAATTTTAAGGTTTTTCAAATACATGATGTTTTAAATTTAATGTCATGCCTAAAAGCCATTGGAATTTTAATGTTTTTCAAAGATGGGATATTTTATCTTTAATGTCATGCTTGAAAATCATTGGAAATTTAAAGTTTTTTAGAGTCATGACATTTTATTTTTAAAGTCATTATTAAAAAATGTTGAAAATGTACCCCGAAAAAAAAGACGTTATTTCAACATCAACACTTTTCGTTTTCAGGGTATTTTTTGCTCAAAAAAATTTGGTTCTTACTGTCAATTTTTAAAAATGTTAAAATGTACCCCTAAAAAAAATTAAAAATAAATAAATAAATAAAAAGTATTCCAGCATCAACACTTTTCGTTTTGAGCCTATTTTTTCATGTTTTTGGGCTAGAGTGCTCGTTTTGAGATAATAGTTCCCGTTTTATTGGTAACTATGTGGCACTAGGTAAAAATGCATGAAATGAATGAGTAAGAGTTTGTGACTGGGAGTGTTAGCGAGCTCTAGGTGTGCTAAGTAGAGAGTGACAAGGTATGCTAAGTAGTGCTAAGGAATGCTAGAGTGCTAGGGCGGTAGGCCAAGATGTTCTAGGTGATAGGGTGTGCCAATTCGTGGCAGGGAGTGTTAGGGAGTATCAGGGAAACATAAGGAATCACTAGGTAAAAATGCATGGAAATGAATGAATAAGAGTGTGTGAGAGGGAGTTTCAATGAGTTCAAGGTGTGTTAAGGAGGGAGTGACAAGGTTATATGTTAGGCAATGCCAACTTATGCTAAACTACCATGGTGTGTTAGGAAGTGCTACAGTGTGCTAGGGAGTGTCAAAGGATGCCAAGGAATGTAGGGGGATGTTAACACATGCCACATAGTGCCAAGGAGTTCTAAGACATGCCAGGTGTTATGACATGTCAAGATGTAAACTATGTTTCTTAGTTGTTTTACGACCACGGTTGGATGTGATGAGCCTTGTCTTGGTAACATGTTAAGTGGGATGATTTTATATTGGACATGAGTATCCTAAGATGAGTTACAAGTAGTTCTTAAGTGAACAAGGCATATGTTGAATTTCCATGACACATGAAAATATTGGTTTGGTCTTAGAATATTTGATGCAAACACACTCAGGTGCCACAACACATCTACTTTTCAGAATGAAATCTAGACACACGGGGAATCAACTAGTGCACATGACAATTTTTAACTTTTTCAAACCCTTCTTCATTATATTAAAAACTATAATAGAATAGGCTAGATCTCCCATACCAGGGATCATGGCCCTTTACAATCACACTGATACAAAGAATACAATTAGGACTTGGTGGTAGTCCTTTGACAACCAATCTACCTTGAACAAGAAAACAATTGACCTACTTATTAATGGTGGCCACACACAACCCTTTCAGTACACATGTCCTGAACACATCTGGCAGGTCCCCTTACGTCCCATTTTGCAACTCCCCAATTTGCCTCTATAAATGAACTCAACCCCTTTAGGTTATTGAACTTGGCTCAACAAACTTTTCCCTCTAGCTACCTCCTTTTTCTCAAGGTCTGCAGCACTTAGGGTCTTTGATAAATTGATCACAACTCTGTTTGTGAACAACGCTTTGGTCTGCCCACTTTTTCCATATTGCTGCTCCAAGATAACAAGTTTATGGCTATGCAGGTTTCCCTTCTTCTCACTAACTAAATCCTCTACAATACATTGAACTAGGGCTAGTTTGCTAGCCCACTTGATTGCTACTTTAGTCCTCCAAAGTCTACATGTCCTTAGGCCCAAGACACCTACCCTTCTACTAGTCTTGTTGTCCTTCACAAGTATAGGACTTAGGGCTCTTCTTTGACAGTCACCTAACAACCCTCCAACTGTACTTATATTGCCATCAATTTTCCCAAGCACGGTCAATTATTTTTCTGATATAGGGCCCACAACACTACCCTCATCTAGGGCTCTTCAAATCTACCACCTAATAGTGATATGAGTCCTCTCAAAATCATTATTCTTGTGTATAAATTTCGTTTTTGTCCAATCTATGAACAAATCTGAATTATTCCTCTTATCATCCTTATAACAATCTATAGATGACTGAACTAGGGTCATAAATCATCCACTAATAGTCCATTGACTAACTATTTATAGGCTGCTTCAAATATCTATCCAAAACTCTATGGACAGTCCACCAAAATCAACTCCTCTTCATGTCAATCCATTCCTCATATGGCACATTTCTTCTACTCAATATTCTACTCAGGTTCCACCCTCCTTTGGATATGTTATCTCCACACATACTTCTACAAACCATCTTCCAGATCTATGGTCTATATTGCAGAGATAAACCTCGCTCTAAGGGTCATGACCCCTCTTCTTCTACGCATATTTGTCACAGTCTTAAGGGCATACCTTATGGACTGAACATGATAGGAAACCACCCTAACTAGGGCATTATACTTATGTTCTAATTGCTTTATAACAAACCCTATCCACCCATAGAAAAAACAACAACTCTTGCCTCCATAAGAGACTCGGCCTAGCTCATATGGATCCATAGATTCTGGGCATTTCTTTGACTAAATCTTGACCTAAACTTTAGATCTCTACGACCCTCAAACTATAATTACCTTAGTCAATATTACACATGCGACTACTTCTGTTCTAGCCCTAAATTCCATTGCAGGCCCTCCTCCATTTTCATTGGTCTTTATCATAGAACTTGTGGCCTACCAACCACCACAAGACAGGATCTCAACCATCTCTGTTATTTCATGATTTGATATGACCTTCACATAGAAACACCATTGAAATCACATGCCCAAATTCTCGTGAGCTACCTCTCTTGAGCTCTATCTACCAAAACAAAACCAACATTATGCCATCCTACTTCCTAGCTTGAACCCATTAAGGTATGTGACATTATTGTGAACCCTCACATGATGATATTTCTCTTGGTGGATGATCATGGCCTCCCTTTAGCAACCCTTACTCGGCCCTCTAACTCAACCTACTTTAAGACTACATCTCTCCTTGCCTCCTTGATCAAATGAGGTCCTTCTCACTTGATGTTCTTGCCTTCATACTAAGGCCTCCTTAAATATGTTTTCCTAGCTAGGCCTCTTAGGAACCCTCTAGAACTTACATGTTTTATCCACATAGACCTTAGGAAATATTAATTTCCCTTTTTAATTATCTATTATATTTTAAACCCCATCTTGGGTCCAAAATCGCTTTGTTTTGGTTCATTTCCCACAAATCATTTTGTGACCAAACTCAAAAACCCATCTCACTAGGCTTGTGGAGTACCTCCAAAGCTACACAATTCAACAACATGGTCTAGTTGTAGCAACTGTAACTTGGTCAAGCTCTTGTAGTCAAGCGAGGACTTGGTTGGGTTCCCAAGTTGCAAATTAAGGGGAGTTTTGGGGGCATGATAGCTAGGGAGGATCAAGGCATGCCAAGGAATGAAAAGGTGCACTAACACATGTCAGACAATGGAAATGCATGATGAGGAGTGTTAGGGAGTTTTGAGGCATCACAAAGGAGAACTAGGTCAAAATACATGGAAATGAATAAATAAGAGTGTGTGCCAGAGAGTGTCAGTGAATTCAAGTGTGCCAAGGATGAAGTGTGTTAGAAGAATTTCATAATAGGATTGCAGGAGGCAAGCCTGCGGTTCTGATAAGGATCTCAACACAACATTTTTAGACAAAGGTGGACTTTGTGCTAGGCACAACATTAATTTTCCTTTATCTATTATTTTTATATGATATGTGGTTCACTTTGGCTGAATGCTCATGTTTTAAACTATTTTAGACAATTGCATATTGTACATTGTTGTGTATAGGTTTTGGGGGCACTCGACTTGTATCGGCTTGTATCTTGTGTATCTTGTGCATCTTGTGGTTCTTACAACCTCTCAGTTAATGCTCTATTGTTTATATGAACTAGACATACATGCGAAATATTGCCTATGTAAGCTATGTTGCTTAGTTTTTTTATGGACATGGCTAGATGGGATCCTTGTCTTGATAAGTTCTTGAGTGAGACAAGTTGAGCTTGGACATGAGTGGTCTAAGATGAGTTATAGGTAGTTCTTAGGTGAAGAATGAAAAATCTACTTGTAGTAGGTACAATTGGTCAAGTTGTTGTGGTTGAAGCAAGCCAATGTCACATAACTTCCATAACGAAGGACTTGATTGGGTTCCCAAATCGTGAAAAAATGTAAGGCTAGTTGTGATGGCATGAGTGCTAATGTGTACTAGGGAATTCTAACATGTGCTAGATAGTTCAAAAGCATATAAAATATGCTAATATGTGTCAAGTGTTAAGGCATGCCAAGATGTGCAAGGGTGT
Organism: Pinus tabuliformis; assembly: GCA_031772625.1. NCBI lineage: Eukaryota > Viridiplantae > Streptophyta > Pinopsida > Pinales > Pinaceae > Pinus > Pinus tabuliformis. Next base: position 995,400,109 of record CM062808.1, on the reverse strand, counting down.
GACAATATGTGTCAAGGACTTTCAAGGAAACAAAAAGGAGAAACAAGTTAAACTACAAGTAAATGAACACATAAGAGGGTTAATAAGTCATCAATATACCTTTTCTAAGAGGGGCATGCTAATCACACCAATAGTAGGTTCCAATTAGTGCCAAGTGCCAAGTGTTAGTGCATTCTAAGTGCTAAATATTCCTCTATTACTTCTCATCTACTTTCAAATAATTGATATCAAATAAATTTAATATTAAACCATGCCAAAACATACCAAGGCATGTCAATGAATTCTAGACATGCTAAGACTTGTCAAGCACCAACATGTGCCAAGTGCCAATGTGTGTTAGGAAGTGATACACGTGTTATGAAGCAGCAGGGCATGTCGAAGAGTGTTAAGGTGTGCCAGAGAGTGTTAATGCATGCTGAGGATTGTTAGGGAGTACTAGGAAAACACAAGGGAGCACTAGGTCAAAATGCATGGAAGTGAATGAATATGAGGGTGTGTCATGGAGTGTTAATGAGTGTCAACGAGTGCTAACTAGCATGACAAGGAGGGAGTGACAAGTTATGTTAAGCATTGGTAAGTGTTGTCTAGGAAAGTCCTATTTATAGAATGAGATGATCCCTCTAGCCCAATCAGTGGGACTAGAAACCAACATGAAAATCTATGAGACACTTTCCTAAATTACAATTGAAATGAGAGAAGATTAAGGAAACCTACCATGTTCTAATTTTATGATGCACTCCTTTGTTGAAGATCTTGATCGCTTTCTCCTCAGGCTCAATCCTTGCTGCTCACAGCATTTGAATACTTGCGCAAGAGGCCAAAGACACAACAAAGCATATAAGTGAAACAAGCATAATCAAATGTAATCCACTTAACAGATCAAGGAGCACTAAGATAAATGATGCATTGACACGAGCTTTTATGGAAATTGAACCAGCAGTTGTATATATCAATGAATAAAAGAGGAATCATACAACCTAGGCCTTGATTTTAGTAAGCCCTCCTTGAGTGAATGTCCAAGTCCAAGCTCAAGCTCTCCAAGCACTCCTTCTCTAAGCCAAAGTGGATAGCATGTAGGAACTATCTCAACATAAGGGTGAAAATAATCAAAGACCAACCATTTTGGAATGGAAGAGGATGAATATATAGGCAGGGAGAGGGAGTTAGGATCTCACCAAAGATAGGGGAAGGTACTCATCTCAAGGAGGAAGCTCATAGGGATAAGATCAAAGGTAAATATTGGGAGAATTAAACCACAACGAACAACCTCCAGTTCATCTTTCTGGAAGCCTCTAGATCATGAAGCTTCTTTTCCTCTTTGGGAAAACTTGTTTTTTAGGGATCAACACGAGTATCCAAGTAAAATTTACGCTGGCAACATGAGGCTAGTATGGTGCAACCTGACATCAGCATGAGCAGGCAGTGTTGTAGTCGCGTTGACCCTAAATTTAGGGTTTTGATCTCACTTCTTCAAGGGAGGTTCAAGGCATGTTTTCCTTAATTCTTTAGGGAGGATCTGGACAACATATCATGATGGGTACACTACATAATTGCTAAGCTTTGGTCACTCTGAGGTATGACACAGGGAAGTGCAGGAGGTGTGACAAAATATTGTGTAACAGTAAGGCATGCTAGGGAATATCAGGGCATGTCAAGAAGTGCCAGAGTGTGCTAGGGAGTTCTAGTGTGTGTTGACATGTGCCAAATAGTGCCAAGGCATGCTAGGATTTGTAGGGTGTTAGGGTATGCCAATATGTGTCAAGGAGTTTCAAGGAAACAAAAGGAAGATCCAAGATAAAATGCAAGGAAACGAACACATAATAGGGTTAATAAGCTAGGACTTTATATTTTTCAAAAGGGGCACGCCATGCACACTAATAATAGGTTCTAATACAAGCTAAATGCCAATGTGTGCCAAGTGCTTATGTATGTTAATACATGCCAAAGTGTTCTAGGGAATGGTAGGGACTACAGGGTATGCCAACACATGCTAGGAGAGTGTTATGCTATGTTAGGGCCTGCCAACATGTGCTTGGGTGTCCTAGTCATGACAATATGTTCTAGGTATAAATATGTTTAAAGGCATGCGAGGTTCCAAGGAATGTTAGTGTGTGCCAAAGCATGTTAAGTTGTGCCAAGCATGTAGAGGCCTGTTAGGTATCTCTCATTAATAGAATTGATAGAGATTGATTATATATTAAATAATATAGTTCCTACACACACTAGTGGAACTTTATCTAAAGGGAATTTGTTAGATAATAAACCTAATAAAGATTAATCAAGTATTGACTCATAGGAAAACTATATTCTCATTACTTGAGCGAAATGATACACACTAATTACTTCTTAACAAAATGACTAACTCTAACCACTATGGCATTGTACACATAATGAAAAAGACTCCACAAAAATGGTCTTAAATCGTTATCTTTTGACAAAAAAATATAGTAACATGCACATAGCGTTATCAAAAACTCATTAGAATGATCAATGACGACGAACATTTTTTGACCATCACCAAAAGTAACCAAAAAGAGCATTGGTGAGAGTCAATAAAATATCGTCACTGCAATTGTCACCAAAGAGAGAATTGGTGATGGGCCTTTAACAACCCTCACCAAAAGTGTCATTCAAAATGGCTTTGGTGACAAAACTTAAAGGACCATCACTATATGCACTTACAACAATGCTTTTTTAAAGATCGTCACCATATGTGACATTGGTGACGAACCTTAAAGATTTGTCACAAGCATGAATCTCACCAATAACCTTTTTTATTGTAGTGGGAGTCTGAGATTTAATAAATATGAGAATAAATCAGGTGTCAAAGATCTTGAAAACCTTTTCTAAAGCCAAAATAAACTTACAAAACTTTGAGGCCACAAGATTCTAGTGAAGAAAGTTAAATAGGGGTCATTTCCTTTTCTAAATGTAATGGACAAGATAGTGGAGGAAAAGGCAATATGGATCTTGGAGAGGTAAATCTTAGAATTTGTTTAAATGTTTCCAATATAACACAAATCCAAAATTCCAACAAGACAAGATTCTCACGAAAGATCTCTGAAAAATGAAAAGTAGAGGATCTAGATCAAAATTCACCAATTAGAGGCTTTGAGTCCCTTCGAAAGAAAGGAATGTGACTAAAGGGAAAACAATATGAATGAGTGTGATGCAATGGTTCAACTCAACTTGGCAATTGTAAGATTCGGAATAGGTATAGATAAAATCATGGATAAGATCATTCGCTACAAGAGTTTTTTGTGAATTTTCCTTTGTTTGTAGCAAATCTGAGCAATGAAGAGTGTAAGCACTTTATTTCAGCTGCATCGATGAGAAGAAAAATATAATTATTGACTCATATTGCTAAATGAAAAAACATGAATTCATGTGGGTCTGCACACATGAGCATATCAGAAAAAATATCGGAGAAATCACTTGGCTATACTTTAGAAAGTTACGATATATCAAACTTCTAATAAATCATATTTAAAGAAATAAGCGGATAATGAGTGGAGGCGGGAAGTGATATCGGAACTTCTATATCAGGGATTAAAGAGAAAGCATCCAATATGAAATTCTCGATATAATCTGAGGACAGGAATATCGAATATTAGAAGTAAGAGGCATCAGGAATACTGGGAGTGTAGTGAATAGGTGCTTATTATAAAATGTTCGATATGATAAAGATGGAGATATCAGGGAGGACCAAATATCAGGATCTCGAGTACTGGGATATGGGGATATCGGAGTATTGAAACATCGGATTATTAGGATATCGGAGTATTGGAATATCGAATGATCGGGACATCAAAGCATTGGAATATCGAGAGACTGAGATATCAGATCATCGAGAGATCGGGGACATCAGAACATCGGAACATCAAAGATCTTGAGAATAACACACTTTATAAGTTACGATAGTTGTGAAGGATGATATGCCATTTGGAAGTTGTGGGGCTAGCAGCTCTTAAAGTATTTAATTCAAAAGAAAGCACCCAACTCAACTTCACCTTTTAAACAAAAGCCCATTTAATAATTATATTAATTATTAGAAATATTAGACCAGAGAATGATTTTATCATACGATTCTTATGAGGAAAGTTATGATATTATAAGCATCCAATATGAATCTCTTGATAATGCATTAATGGCCTATTCGGGTTTTAATGAAATAGAAGCAAAATTAAAGAATCCTAAAATTCTAATGAAACAACAAATACTTCCCTAGTCTTGTTGCATATTAGAAAAGGTTGGCTTCTTGCTTATCTCAAGTCTCCAAAATCAAGCCAATGAAGACCTGCAAAAAAAAAAATAGAAATAAGAAGTAAACTATGAAAAAAAAAAAACTAAAAACAGATGAAGATGAACTTGTTAATGCATACGTGGAAAAATTTTGACTGTAAGTTTACTTCATGAACCTTCAAGTTCTCCCATGCATTTCTCGAAATTTTCATATGCTCAAAATCATCTACTTATTTGATCTAAAATGTTGAGTAATGAACTTTCAGATTGCATCCACCGTAAATTTACATCAGAGGACAAGAGTGGTGATTATGATCTTTCTAGAAATACTTGTGAATCAAAAATTGTCAAGCCATAGTAGTTCCTTGGAATTTCTTTATATATGATCAATGTGATGATTTTTTGCAAAAACAAGACAATGAAGTCCTTTCACAAGTGTGTATGATCTAACAATATAAGAACTCTTTGATATGTTCTAATCCACTTTGCTAGAAAATGAAAGGGCATGCCAAGAAAAACTTGGATTCACTACTTTCTTATTAAAAATCTGAAATAATGAAATAAATGCAAACAGAAAAATAATCTAATCTAAATTAATCTATTCCTATTGTTAACTCAGTGAAAGAAAACATGACTAGGTATAGTCATAGTTCCAATGTAACCATTCTCTCATTCTAACTCATGCATGAATGTACATGTCAAACATTAGTAACAAGAATATAGTTAAATGAACAAAAATAAATTTGAATATAGTATGTACACTAATTGCTAACATATTTACAAGAAGCAACTTATTTACAATCACCTTCTCTTGAAATGTCCTTTCTAGCTAAATTTCAATTGGATCATAGAAATCTGGATGGATTTGCATTAATGATTGGGAGAGGTTTAAAAGGGGGGATAACAAGCCAAACTCTGGAAATGCATTTCTAAATACAATGGCCTACATGTAAGTCTTATGTGCATATGTTAAATTATTAATAATCTTTTGGGAGGGAAAACATTCCAAATGTCTTTCAAATGGGTCAATGAAGTATGGATGGAAGTTTGATAAATTAATTGGAAGATCATTAATAGAATTAGATAGATGGTCGTATTGCAAAAATACACTCTTTTATTGGCACTGCTTTAGAGAGGAAAGGAACAAGTGATAATAGATGAACATCAATTGGAAGAGTAATAGCTCTTGATGTTCATGGTTATGATTTAGAACTTCATTTTCCCATTTAGGCAACGAATCAATTGAGTGCTCAATACTGAACTGCTCAATATGCTAGCATAAGATATCTAGAAATTGAAAAACGAAAACAGAAAGTAATTCTAAGATCAAACAAAATAATTGAAGGAAAAATAACAAAATCAAATTGTAATTTACATTAAAACTAGTGTTACAGCACAATTGGACTAATTTAAAACAATTTCCTTTTCACAATAATTGGCCATAATAATGGAATTAGAATGATCACCAATACCAATTTGTGAATTAGAGAGAGGTTCAGGATTATGAATAGAAGTGAGAATTCGATCATCATAAAAATCATAAATTGGACTGGACTCTTGAATGTTGAAATCATGAGTATGATTAATTGTTTCAAAATGAAAACTAGTTTAAACAATTTCTAAGTTAGAATGTTCTTCATTTTCACATGTGATTTGACTTTGATCATGATGATTCAATTGAGAAGAAGATAAATCAACATCTTCAATGTCAGAGTAATCATCTTAAATAACTTCACAACATCCTCTAGAATTCTCTTCATTCACATCCGCAACATCAAGACAAGAAGGAATATGGAGCACATGTTCATTAATGCCAGAAGAATGATCAATAATTGTCTCCCTATCTTCATAAAAACTAATAGGGAATTTATTTAAATCAACCTCTCTGTTTTGTGGAATAAAATTAATTCAAAGAGGGGATAAATTGCTATCAGGAAGAATATTAGGATAGAGGAAAAAAATGAGAGCTTGAAGAAATGAATATGAAACTATCTCTATTTGTAAATTCTTGTGCATTTTCTTCATTGCAAATTTCAAATCTATTATCATTCATTTCTTTATTAATGATTTCTTGAAGAATATTGCTTGGCTGCCCTAAATTTGTCTTTTGATCAACATGATCAAATTCATAAATTCGTACAGCAGATCGTATATTATTGAAAACTTCAATTTCTTCTTGTACGCGTTGATTTATAATCTGATTTTCTGAGTTTACTTCATAGTGATTTCAGATTTCATGACAGATTGTCCTTCAAGTTTATTACTAATTTCTTATTATAGTTTTTTATCAAATTATTGCAAGATTTTTGATAATGGTTCATCAGCGCGATTATCATTAACATTGTAAGAGGTGTGTACTAGATTTAAGAATTTATCATGCACGGCTGAGGCCACTTCATCATGATTAATATGTACCTCTATATCAAAAATTTTTATAATATTACTAGAATTTGAAGGAGAGTCATCAAAGCTTGCAAGTGTTTCATATGGATTTGAAATGGGAGGAACAGAACAAACATAGTCAGACCAATCTATCAATTCAATTCCTGAATGTTTATCTTCAGCTTTGAATCTCAAGCAAATTAATTGAAATCTAACGTAAAATCTAAAAGAGACTCATTTTCAAAATTTCTTAGATCTTCAAATTCATCACATACCTGTTCATAATCATATCCATCAAATTTATAAAGGAACATTGTGATAAATTGATCCCAACTGTGAATAGAGGCAACTGGAAGAGATTGACACCAGCTTCTAGCTTTTCCTGAGAATGTAAGAGTAAAAATCTTGCATAAAATGCCTTCATCAATATCATGAAAAGTAGAATTTGCAAAAGTTTGAATAAATTGTAAAGCATGATTAAATGCAATATATATATATATATATATATATATATATATATATAAAATAAAAAATAAAAAAATTCTTACCATTAAACTTTACCTTTGTCTTACCATTTCTAGTGGAGTATTGGCAGATGCACGTCTAGAGATACAAATCCAAATTGGAATTTTGAGAGGAGACATTATGATTAAAAATAAAACTTTAAAATACAAAAACTCCAAAAGACAACAAGTCTTCAAGCCCTTCTTCTAGCGCCAAAAGTATTGAAGGCTCGAAATTCTTTGTCTCAATATTATAAGTTATACCACCTGGTTGGGACCTTAGAGAAACTCCTTTTCCGTTTGAAATGGTGGTTCCAACTGGTTAAATTATGTCCAGTTACCTTCTCTCTATCTCTACTAGCTTAAAGTATGACTTTCAGCTACCAATAGAGAAGAGACATCATATCATCCCTCTTGCTGAGCTCAGGCAAGAAAGTGATCCTTACGCTGATCTGGGGCCCAACAAAGCAACAACTAAAGTTTTCCTCTTTAATAAGAGGACTTCCATGAATGCAGAATTAAATCTAAATGCAAAATAATCTTAAAATACAAGAAGAATAAAAGATATCCTAAGCCTATCTTGATTAAGAAGATGTAGATCTAACCCAACCAAGAGAAAAGTAACTAAATTATTGATATTTAAATGTGTTTGGCTCATAATGAATATCAAGCTAATGAAGTAGTTCAATTAACTGATATTATGAATACCAAAACAAATTTCATTTAGAGATCTATTAACATGAATAATTAATCGGCAACATTTAGGAAGTATGTAGTTTTCTTCAGGAGTTCTCGCATCCTTAATTGTTTGAATCGAAATTTCGAGCCATCCACCATGGCTCATCATCAGGATAGATCAGTAAGTGTGTAAGACAGATCTCATCGGAATGAATAAATAGAGTTGAGAGATGTAATGGGAATGGAAGTCGACCCTGCCATAATTGTTTTATAATATTTGGATTTAATTTAATTATATAATAAGAATAAAATTATTTAAATTGAGATATTTAATTATATAATAAGAATGGAAATGATTTTTTAATTAATTTCAATTTATTTGAGAATAAAAATAAATTTAAAGGTTTTTATATTTGTTTTTATTTATTATTAATTTTATTTTTAGAATAAAATTAATATTTGCGAGAACTCTGGAAGAGTAAAAGGTGCTTTTCATAGTAAGAGGCTTGCCGAAACTTAATTCACTCCCTCCTACCTTCATCCACCTCTTCATACCTTCAAGAAACCATCTCCACCCTAAAAAGGCTCTCGGAACCCCTCCTATAGCAATACAGGTCCTCTTGCAGCAATACAGGTCCTCTTGTAGCAATACAAGAACTTCTGCAGTAGCACATGTAGCTGGCCTGTAGCACCACTTTCCTCCACCTGTTTTTCTCCCCACTTCAACCTTAGCTCATTCAATATGAATAATGACCCCAAATTATGATTTTATGATCAAGAGAAGCTCCTAGACCACTCCAACCAACTCTTTTTCTCAGTGCAAAACATAGTAGAAATAATGTTTTTCATTCGTAAGCATGATAAAAGTTAGATTTCTTATTCAAGCAAATGTGAAGTAGATCAATGATACATGCAAATAACTTATTGATTTGATGAATTATGCAAGATAGAGTAGCTTTACTTCTGTAGGTAGATTATCCCTTTCTCTTTCATGTACTGTTAGTTAGCATCTACAAGTTGAACAAATGGCATTTTCATTTTCATAGTTAAGAATCAATTTTCAATTGTGCTTTCACTATATTTAAATTGGAGGAATGGTATCTAAACAACTTGATCTGATGTCATGACTAAGGGTGGAATGAGTAGAATATAACCTATTATGCATATATAATTGTAACCTACAAGTTTGCATGAACCTTAGGTTGATAATTTTGAGTTGAGGAGCCCTTGGGAGTTGTAACACTCCTGGTGCAATACTAGGGCTCAGCAAGGAACATACCTTACTCTTAGAGCTTATACAAATGCAGATTAGGCTAGAAGTGTTGATGATAAGAAGAGAACCAGTGGGGGGTCCTTATTTTTAGGCAGTTGTCTTGTCTCCTAGCTCAGTAAGAAACAAATCTCAATTTCCCTATCCACAACTAAGGTAGAATATATTGCAACAGCATCATGTTGCACTCAACTCCTAAAGATGAATCATAATCTCAAGGATCTTCAAGAAAATGGTGAGAATTCTATGCCCATCATGTGTGACCATATCAGTGATATCAATATCTCTAAAAACCTTGTTATGCATTCTAAAACAAAGAACATTCCTATCAAATACCATTTTTCCTAGAACAAGTTGTTGATCAAACTGTCAAATTGGAATACATTCCAACAAAAGAGAAAATTGCAGACACATTTACCAAACCTCCACCCTGAGAAAGTTTTCAATATATTTGATAAAAAAATGGGTGTAATTTCTTCCTCGCAAGGGGGGATGGTTCACTAATTTTAGCCAAGAAGCATGTTGGTTATAGATGGATTTCAAGGAAAGAGTATGTATCAACACAAGGCGAGTATATGCCCTTTTTCATTGATGTCAAAGGGGGAGAATAAGAAGACATCAAGAGAATAAGCATACAGGGGGAGTACAGTCAAAAAGCAGATAGGGGGAGTTTATACCAAGATCATAAATGAATAGCAGATGTCTATAGGTGTTGTCATCAATGACAAAGGGGGATATTGTTGCACATATGTTGTCATTGATGTTGACTGTAGTATCATTGATGTCAAAGTTGAGCAGCATGGATATCGTTGAATAGAAGGCTATTAAATTTTTAGTTTGGATAGCATATATTTGAAGGTATTGTTGAATAACATGTTTTGTTACCTTTCCAATGATATATGTCAATTTTCCTAACTCCATAGGAATCAAGAGAAAAATAACGTTGAAGTGAATCCAAAGAAAGGTTACAGTTGGTCAAAGTTCTATCTTATAGTTACATCTGGGTATCAACAATGTATCTGGTGCTTCCAAATATATAAAGACCTTTATGTAGACATCCAAGATGCACCAAGGCATTCAAGAATTCAAATATCTGTTGGGTTGTGTTATATTCTTTCCACGTAGTTAACAGGGGGTTTGAGGGGCACCCATAACCCCACTTTACATGGTCCGGGGTAGCGCCCCAGAAAATATTGGTTTTGGACCCTATGTTAGGTTGGGCGGACCCACCTATGGTTTTGTGCATGATTTTCACACATTTTTTTTGGACATGATGGTTTTCGATCCATGGTATTGGACGCGATGGTTTTTGGTCCATGGTATTGGATGCTTTGGCATGCATAAATATGTATTATAACATTGAAAGGAACATAATGAAAAATCAAGCTAGTAGTCCCGGTTTTGGGATCTAAGGGAAAATCTTTGTGTATATGTGTTTTATGTGTTATACTCTCGCATTATTTATTTTCTATGTTTTAGAATTCATATGCAAGTAATTTTTGTACGGGTTTAAAACCTACATTTGGTATCAGAGCATATTTGGCTTCAAGGGGACGCCTTTGTTGCTGAGGGGTTTCGCTCAGGCTTGTGGTAGACCCTGTTCAGTGGGAGATCTGCGAGATCGATTCTACTGGTGAAAGAAGATGGCAAGCAGTGGAAAGATAGAGATCAAGAAATTTAATGGTCAGAGTTTCGACTTGTGGAAACTCAAGATGGAGGATCTGTTGATGGATAAAGATCAGTGGATTGCGGTAGATCCAGGTACTAAACCAACGGGAGTGTCCAATGAAGAATGGAAGAAGTTGGATCGGAAGGCAAAGAGCACAATATGATTGTGTGTCTCAGATTCAGTATTGTTGAATGTATCAGGGGAAGCTACAGCAAAGGCTTTGTGGGACAAGTTAGGGACTTTGTACCAATCTAAGTCTCTAGTGAATAAACTGTTCCTGCGGAAAAAGCTATATAACTTGAGGATGAAAGATGGAGACTCGGTGACAGAGCATCTGAACGCATTTAATATTGTGGTAAGTCAGTTAAGATTTGTTGATATTAAAATTTCAGATGAAGATAAGTGCATCAATTTTTTGTGCTCTCTACTAGATTTGTGGGATAGTCTGGTTATTGCAATAGGTAGCAATGCAATTGCCTTGCAGTTTGATGAAATAGTCTCAACCTTACTAACGGAGGAGATGAGACGGAAAAATATGGAGAGCCAAAATGGTGATGCCTTATCTGTACGAGGATGGTCCCAGAACAAAAAAAAAAAAAAGTCATCGAGTGGGAGATCTAAATCTCCAGGAAAACTTGTAAAGGTGGTGTGCTGGAAATGTGGAAAGGAAGGCCACTTCAAAGGGGACTGTAAATCTAAAGCTCCTGACAAAGGAAAGGGATCTAATGAGGCTCCTTCTATAGATGCAAAAACCACCTCAGATGAAGGTGGGGATGTGTACTTGTCTTCTTCAAGTACACATGTAGATCATGAGGCATGGTTGATTGGCTCAGGTGCATCCATTCACTTCACTCCCCATAGAGAGTGGTTGTGCAAGTATGAGAAATATGATGGTGGTCATGTCTTCTTAGGGGATGATAGGAAGGCCAGAATCATTGGTCATGGAAAAGTAAAGTTGAATTTGCAAGGTGGAAGGGTTAGAACACTTCCGGGTGTTCTGCATATTCCTGCATTAGCCAGAAATCTTATTTCTATAAGCAAGCTAGATGATGCAGGTGTAAAAACAATGTTCGAGAAGGACACCTGCAAAATGGTTTGGGGAGCACTGGTATTGATGCGGGGAGTTCAGATTGGAACTCTGTACAAGATACAAGGTAGCACTATTATTGATGGGTGCAACAGTTCTGTGGTTCCTAAAATTGGAGCAGAAAATATAATGGTCTCTAGAGAAAAGACCATGTTGTGGCATCAAAGGCTTGGACATATTGGAGAGAAGGGCCTTCGAATACTTCATGGTAAAGGTATGGTAGAAGGTTTGAGTAATAACTCTCTGGATTTTGATTTCTGTGAAAATTGTGTATATGGGAAGTAGAATCGGGTGAGTTTCCCCTCTGGTAGTAAGAGGGCGAAACAGATATTAGAGCCTTTGCACAATGGCGTGTTTGGACCTGTGAAGGTTCATCACTGGGTAAGTTTGTGTACTATGTATCATTTATAGATGACTTCTCAAGGAATACATGGATATATTTCCTTAATAATAAATATGAAGTCTTTGATAGGTTTAGAGAAATTAAGGCTCTGGTGGAAAATCAGACAGAGAAGAATATAAAGGTGTTGAGGACAGATAATGGTGGACAGTTTTGCAGTAAGGAATTTGAAGAATATTGTAAGAAGTGTGGTATAGCATGACAAAAGACTACTCCATATATACCTCAGCAAAATGGAGTTGCAGAAAGAATGAATAAGATGTTGATGGAAAGGGCAAGAAGCATGCTTAGTGGTGCCAGGTTAGGATAGGAATTCTAGGCAGAGGCGGTGGATACTGCATGTTACCTGGGCAACAGGTCACCTTCATCAGTGTTGGAGGATAAGACTCCTCAAGAGGTATGGACTAGTAAGAAACCCTCTCTTTCACATCTGAGGGTATTTGGATGTGATGCATATGTACATGTTCCAAAGGAGAAACGAACCAAGTTGGATAGTAAATCTGAAAAGTGCATCTTTATTGGGTATAAGGATGGTTTAAAGGGTTATAAGCTTTGGAACCCAGTAACAAGGAAGGTTGTGTACAACTGAGATGTGGTGTTCAGAGAGGTGAAAGATGTTATTAAACATGAAGTCCAACCAAAGGAACCTGAGAAGATAGAATTTGAGCTAAAGGAGGAAGAATCAGACTCTACAACAGAGGAGGAATCAGAAGATGAAGAGCCACAAACTCCAGCTGTGAGAAGATCTGTTCGAGAAATAAGGCAGCCAGAAAGGTATAGTCCATCTGCTTTCTGTTCAAATTTTTCTTTGTCTGTTACTGATGATGATCCTAGAACTGTGAAGGAAGCAGTTTGGTTGCAGAGATTGTGTTCAAGTATGGGGTTAGTACAGGAATCTATAAGGATAGATTGTGACAGGAAAAGTGCAATTTTTTTGGCAAAGAACCCCACATATCATTCAAAGACAAAGCACATTGATGTTTAGTATCACTTTGTGAGGGATATGATAGAATACAAAAAGGTATTGCTGGTAAAGGTGGACACTTTGAAGAATATTGCAGATGCATTGACAAAATCTGTGAGCTCTGAGAAGTTCTCTTGGTGTAGAGAGACAATGGGCATTTCAGGGCTAGAAAAATGACTAAGCTCTCTTGTGGCCCCCTGTGGAAAGAAAACAACAAGTGGGAGAATGTTGGGTTGTGTTATATTCTTTCCACGTAGTTAATAGGGGGTTTGAGGGGCATCCGTAACCCCACTTTATGGGGTCCAGGGTAGCGCCCCGGAAAATTTTGGTTTTGGACCCTATGTTAGATTGGGCAAACCCACCTATGGTTTTGTGCATGATTTTCGCACATGTTTTGGATGCGATGGTTTTCAGTCCATGGTATTGGATGCTTCGGCATGTATAAATATGTATTATAACATTGAAAGGAACATAATGAAAAATCAAGCTGGTAGTCCCGGTTTTGGGATCCGGGAGAAAATCTTTGTGTATATGTGTTTTATGTGTTCTGCTCTCGCATTATTTATTTTCTGTGTTTTAGAATTCATATGCAGGTAATTTTTGTACGGGGTTAAAACCTACAATATCCAGGTTTGCATAGAGGAAACCACATAAGAAGTGGGTCGGATCTAGATTTCCCCAAAAAGAAGGCCAAGTGTTGTCTTATTAGATGGTTTGGGTAGATTAATAGTAGTAGGGCCCCCAATTCCACTCTAAAGATAACACAAGGGTACCCTACATAATGGAAACCATCATGGTTTACCACCAATGATGTGGAAACTTATGATTTCTTGCGGACCCCCCTCCTTGCTTTGTACAAAACTAAGAATGCCCCCCCCCCATGGTACCAGTAGTTTACTTGAATAAACATTGCAAGAGGGCCCTAGTCAATAGGGAAGTATATGTGGAGATAGGTGGTAACGAAGTGGCTCAAGAAATGGCATTTCAGTTGGTGGTGATGACGCGTGGCACTCATTTTTGGCACTTTTAGCTAGTTAGTTGGATAGGTGGCACATGACACATGGAAAGTAGTTGTGGAAGAGAATGACATGTGGCAGTGTGATGAGTTATCAGATGATGTGGCAGTGACATGGAATATGATGTGTTAGGGTCATGGTAGTTTCTAAAGTCTCAAGATTCGCACTAGGGGCTGGTTTGGCGAAGGTTTCCTATGTATTTTCATTTTGGCCAAAATGGAAAAGAATAAGGTATTTGTGCCAAAATATATCTATCTAAATATCTGAGTATCTAGGGGTAAGTAATTATTTATATTTAAAAGTAAATCTAAATCCAAATTTCAAGCGTATAAAAAGGATCTGGTCAAATTTCTCATCCAACAAATTTTTGTGTTGAGGTAAAAGATATATGGCCATCTAGATAACTGAGAGTAGGCAATGTTTTTTTTCTGTCGATAAAACTCATATATGGTTATCCAGATTTGATCATTATCTTTTTCTTCATCCATCTCAATGCATTCAAAGTGGAAAAGGTGGAGGAATCAACTCATGGGACCGTTTTTTCCTACATAACCCAGTTTGGTGAAACAAGGTATGAAACCTTTTAGGGGCATTTTGAGGCATCAAACAAAATTTTTGGGGGGTAAAACTTTGATTCTCTAGTGCTACACCTTTCCATGTTGTTCCATGTACAGTGATATTTCCAACGACATAAGAAGTGCATCAATCGAAGTCTATATGCAAAATTTATGCCACTCAAAAGTTGACCTTCTTGTTCTCACACCTATAATTCGAGAGGATATTGCATTATCCCCCATTATTCATGGAAAATGGGCTAGACATGTGAATTTGATGTAAAAGACTCTAGAAGAGTCTATATTGTAACTCTAGCTAAGAGTTGATGTAGTCAAACTTAAAAACTAGTAGGCTATCAATTTGTGCTATAACTGAGCCACTAGGAGGAAGATGCATTCCATTCTTTCGAGAGCATTTTGTTCCATTGTTGAGAAAAGATAGCCAAGAGGGATGGGAGGTAGAGCACAAAGGGAGGTTTTACGCACTATAGAAGCCCATGGGCCACATGCCTTACTTCTTTGTACCTGCAGCCATATTTATAAACAAAGAAAGAGAGTGAAGCAGCCTCACCTTCTAGTTGGGTTTTCTCCCGAAAGGATTTCCCATAGCATGTTTTGTGTAATTGATGTGTGTGTGTGAGATTATTTTCTCCTTCTCCATTTTTCTACTTAATTTCCATTCGCATGCATGCACTAATTTCAGTTAAATCTACAGATCTTGAAGTTTAATAAAACTATAATAGTGTAGGATCTCAAATTTTTAATATAATATTATGAAATCTATTGTTATGAACTGTCTAGTGGAATATCCATGACTGTTACACAGTAATTTGTCACTGCCTTCCTGTCAGTCACCCTGCTGTGCCCAGATTTCACAATCACTAAGTTCCTGCTCCCTGAACTGGTTAAAAACCCATTTTTCCAAAGTTTTATTCATCAGCGCGTCTGTTCCTAAAATAACCGCGATGACAGGCGCCCTGTAGTGTATTTTGTGCGCTGCCAGCGCGGAAGAACATCACTTTTCCGCGATGGCCCACAGCGCGCCTTTCCCGTGTGCTTCCGCGCTGGCATGACTGTCCCAGTTATTGAGACGCGGCGACAGCGCGGCAGTTTCCCAATAATCCGCGCTGATCCAGTTTGGGCGAATTTGTTCAAACAACCAGCCTTCCAGATCACTCCAGGCTTGGTTGTTAGCTTTGTGAATGTCGACTTCCTTCTATGGCATGTCTGTTCGACCCTTTCCAACAACTTCCCTTGAAGATAAGCTCATCCTTCCACCTTTTTAGGAGACTCCTTCTCCTATATAAACTCTCACCATTACCATGAGCAGCTGGGTGGGAGATAGTTAGACATAGCTTGGAATAGCTTAGATTGTACAGAGCTTGTAGTGCTCAGATTGCTGCTATAGGTTTGGTGTGCTAGGTGTGGAAGTGATTGATTGCTTAGGGAAGGTTGTTTTGTGCTATTCGTGTGAGAGAGAGAGTTGTTTGTCTTGGGAGAATCATCCTCAAAGGTGAATGCTTGAGATACATGCTGACTGGCCCCTCCTGAGAAGGTTACCGACGTCAGAACATTTGGTTGTACTCTTCTCTATTCTGATTAATAATAGATGACTGCTATTATTGTTCCATTCTCATTTGTCTATGCAATGGTTAAATGTGAATTACATCCTTTCCGACTGATGTATGGTTGCTTTTACTAGATTTCACGCTTGCGTTTGCTTTCTCTTCGTGTGTGCAGGTATCTATTCGCGGAGATCGCGGAGGATTGTGACCAGTCGAAGCGAAGGAGCGAAGGCAACGTCTCTTCGTCAAACGACAGCGCAGGAATCCAAGTAGCTTCTCTTTACCTCTTGTTTAATTGTAATTAGGAACATGCGTAGCAGCATTGTGTGATTGTTGCTAGACCCCTGTTGGGCTAGTAGGGATCGCCTCTATCCGTAGAGGGGATTTACCTCTCCAACAATTTGGCGACTCCGCTGGGGATCAGCCTTTTTGTCTCTTGAGTCCACTTTTGTGTTTGACTTTGATTGATCTCTTTTCGAGTTTTTGGGATTGTCTCTTTGCTTATGAACTTTCTGGGTATTTCTGGGAAGCATTTTTATTGTTAAAAGGCTCTTGCCTTTGGTTTGGGGAGTTTTTATTTTGGCCTTGCTTGTTTTTGCTCTCAGCGCGTTTTAATTCCGAACAGTCGCGCTGACATCGCGACCCTGTTCTTTGGTTTTCTCTCCATCGCGCCTGTACGTCTAACAGTCGCGCTGACCTCGTTTTCAGAGACAGCGCGCTTTATTCGTGTCCTTCCGCGCTGGCATCGCGGCCCCGCTTCTTTGTGGTTTTTGTCATCGCGTCTGTGTGCTTTCTTTCCGCGCTGACCTCGTTTTTCTGAGACAGCGCGCTTTATCCCTGTCATTCCGCGCTGACATCGCAAAGTTGCTACAGGCCTCCCCCTGTCAGCGCCGAGTTGCTGAAGGCTACCCGCGCTGATCCTGTAAAATTCATTTTTGACCAAATTGGCCTCCTGAACCTCTTGCTGTGACTTTCCCTTCTTCTCTCCACCTGTCTGATGACTTGTTTTTCATTTTCTGAACTCTGAACTGCTTGATTGCGGAGCTTGGTTCCATAGGGTTCCATTTTTGCTCAGTTCTTAAGCTTGCAAATACCTTCCCTTTTTGCTTTCGCTGCTTGGTTCGTGTTTCCATCGTTACTTTTGCAATTGCTGGATTGTGTTGGGTCTCTAATTGACTGGTTGTGACTCTCGTCCTTCGGGTGTTCGCTTTTCTCTATTGATTTTGCACTCTAGCCCTAGGACATCTAGAGGCCGTGTGTGTGTCAAGCCTACCGTAGGGATCTTGTTTGCTTGTTCGACCAGCCGATTTCAGATTTGTTTATGCACTTGTTCAGTGATTGTTGGAGTGTTTGGATTGTGTTTCCGAGTGGTTTTTCGCTTCCTCCTTGCTTGCAATCCTCGCTTGTCTTGCAAGAGCTTAGATCACATAGCTCGTGCGGATTTTGTTTTCCTTTGATTTGGAAGCTTTGGTTGAGTGTTTCGGGAACTTTGTGTGCTTTCATTAAGTAGTTTACTTGGTGTTCCGGTTCCTCCAAATTCATTTAGATGCTTTGTGTCATTAAAAGGAAATCAAACTAGTAGCTTTGCTTTAAAAAAAATTGAAAAGGAAAAGGACATTTCGTTGATTTGCATCTTCAAAAGAAAAAGTTTCCTTTCCTCGCTTTAGTTGCATCAAGTTTCTTGTTTGCTTATATTTGTTTTGTTTGGTTAAAATTCTTTGCCCTCTCATAGCTAGAATTCATCGAACAAAATGAAACTCTTTGGCATGTAGTTTGCATCTAGGTAATTGTGAGAGAACATACGATAGAGCTTGAAATCGAAACTTAATCTCAAGATCAACTGTAAAATGAACCAAATGAATCTGAAAACGCATTGGAACTAAACGCAAATATCTAGAGGTCTAGGTTAGAGACGTGTTCCGGCGTCTTTAAACATAGTCACTGTTGTTTCACATTAGGTTGGGTGATTCCTCCTTCTGTGACTCGATAGTGGTCTAACACGGACTGCGCTCCCACGTACCGTCGCGTATATAGGGAGACCCCACTAGGCTTTTATCCTTTATCCATAGGAAGCTGAGTCGGCCGCCCTACGATTCGCAATGCAGTGAACACAACATTCACGAAGATCGACCACCCGTACCCTAAAAAGTATTCTGTGCTTTTGCGAAAAGTTGGCACACCCTCTACCTAGAATTCCAGAGCAGTCACTTTTGATCCTTTTCGGACTCCCTAAACGAAAAGGTGCCTGTGAGCGTCTTGTCACTTCGTGCTCATTAAACATTTGAAGGAGACTGGAGTCATATTTTCGTCCTTTTCTCGACTCCTGAAACATGAAAAGGTCGAGTTTGGTTCTTGTGTCTTAAAATTAATTTGGCCACGGTAACATCACCTGATTAGGTCTTGTTGCGTTAGCTTGAGTAGGTTTCGTTTTTCGCTTGCTATGGCAACTTTTCTGGGATTCACTAACCTAGGTTCCCCCTCTGATGGGAATCCAGGACAATTCCCTCCTCTTGGGAATGTTGGTGCTCCATACATGGCAACGTTGTCCCTGCCAGGGTTAACTGTCGGGTTGCCTGTGTGGTTGTTTTCAACCTCTTTGGTCTCTACCGTATCGGTTGTTAGTCCATCAGTCCCTCCACCTGAACAACGTTATGTTGATCCTAAGGTGGATCTCTCCCCTTCGACGCCTACTTCTACGTCGTCCTCTTGTACTTCGCATGGTGAGAGTCTCGATTCGCATAACCAGGTGGCTAAGAAGAAGAAGAGGAAGACCAAGAAGAAGAAGTCCCCTAAGGGAGAGCCTACACACACAGTCCCCCCCTCGAGTCCAGCTATCCCCTCCAATATAACTGAAGTCGGGTCACTTTCTGCTCCTCCGCGGAAGGTCAAGTTTCCTTGTCGATTATGCAAGGAGGACCATCTCCTTCGTGATTGCCCTGGCATTCCCAGGGTATTAGAAGTTTGGTCTCACAATCCGGCCCGCCCTCCATCGTTCACTGATGATCATGGCGATGCTACCTCATCAGTTGGGAATTGTAAGGAGAAAGGGAAGCTTCGAATCCCCTGCCGACTTTGTGAAGGCAAACATCCCCTTCACCTTTGTCCACTCATGGATAAAGCCTCTGCTGTGTTGGAAAGTCTTGCTGCTCCTCCGAATCCATTTCCCGCTGGTTATCAACGTCTTTCTACAACTGTAGATCGCACCCCTGCCGACAAAGATATTGCTTCAGATTCCTCTCTTGTCCAGGCACCTCTTCCCGAACCTGGCTGTTCCCAGCCTGTTCCAGACCCACCGTTGGTCGGAAAGGGTGTTGATTCGAGTTCACCTCCTCTCAACCACTCTGTTTTGGAAGAGCAAAATTCTCATGTTCTTCTCGTCTCCTCAGATTCTCCTGAGCTTGATAAAGGTTCTCCTGAAACCTCTCCGGAGAATTTAGATTCGGTTCTTTCCGAACAGGGGGGAAACCATATGGTTACCCCACCAAGTAGTTCGGTCATCTCCTTTGATTGGAGTCGTTTGACTGCCCCTCCCCTTCCGTCCCATGTGCCTTTCTGGGTCACCGCCTATGCTTACAATAAGGCGCTACCCGACACTGTGTTGGACGAAGGAGCATCGGTTAGTCTCATGCCCGTTACTACTTGGCAAGCTTTGGGTTCCCCATCGCTTGTACCTATCGCACCGCATCTCACCGCGTTTGATGGAGGAACGAGTCAGCCTTTAGGGATCCTCCCAAAGTTCCCCATTACTTTGGGAGGCAAGACTGTCTATATAGACATCTCAGTTACCCAAGGTTCTTTAGACTTAAGTCTCCTCCTTGGTCGTGATTATGTGTATGCCATGGGAGCCCTTGTTTCTTCACTTTTTCGTGTGGTCTGCTTTCCACACGACGGAAGAATCGTGACATTCGATCAATTATCGTTCGTTCGTCCACAAGCCCCTCCCGCACATCTGTCTTTCCCTCCTGGCTTTCATCCACAAGTTGCATCGGCCTCGCCGCAAATCAACTACGTGGCCACCCACCCCGTGCCCGTACCCAGTGATGACACCATCGTGCATAGTGTCCTGGGGGCACTAGGTCCTGATTTCCAAGATGTTGGCCTCCCCTCCGGAGCCACTTTCTTGAGGGCCTCCACTTCCTGTTCATTATGATGAAGTCTGTATGGAGCACAGTTCCTTGTCTTGTGTCAAGCTCGTTAAAAAATGAAACACGGCGGTCCGAGGATAGTTCTTTTACCTGTGTCAACAATGAAACAATGTTTTACCTCGTTAAAACAATGAAACAGGAGCTCGTGCAATTCAAGCGCAATAACCATTTTGTCAATCTTCAACCCATTTTCAATAGTTTGAAGTTTGGGGGGCATGTACCTCGAATTGAGACACAATGCTGGGGGCATGCCCGTCCCTTTCCCATCAAGCATAGTTTGCATGTATATACGTGCCTTTAAGCTTGCATCAAAAATAAAATCCATTGTTCAAAGCATGCGTGATTATCATGTATGTTTTCAAGCTTTCATATGTGCATATTTCATGATAGGTCGTTTGTTATGCTCCACAAAGATCTCCTGCTGATCCAGCCAGTCTCGGAAAAATGCTCCCCAGCTATGTGGCCGGCCGCCACCTCCGCGTGGCATGATACGAGCCCATCGTGAGGCCCTCGTCTCCCGAGGATCCCTGGGAGCATCCACGGCCATCACCTGTAACCGCATAGCTGGCACTCGCTCTAGAATGAGCGGGATCAGGATTGACCCGTAGCCAAACTGCTTCGTCTCCCCGCGACGACAGTTGCTCAGCTGCCTCTTCATGTTATTGGTCACTGCTGTGCACCAATCAAACACTGTAGGCTCAAGGCAATCAAGAGCTAGCATGAGATGGGTCTTTGAAGCCTCGTGGTTGGCCATACTACCTGCTGCCCGGGTCACCATGAACAGAATGGTGCGGAGCACTATGTTTCCCACCGTGGGGATCGAAACTTTCCCACTTCGCGTTTTCTCGGCCTCCGGACATACCCGAGTCATGAGAGCATCCAGAGTACCACCGCCAGGTCGCTGTCCCTCTATGATGGGCCTCGCACCTCGGCGTGACAGCCCAGTCAAAAAGAAGATATCCATGTGGTCGAATTCGATATCATGACCACGGATGGTGAATTTCCCATCCACCGGGTTCCATGCCCTGATCACTAGCTCAAGGAGGTCATGCTGAGCTCTTAGACGCGGCGTGAGGAAGAATTTCATGAAACCGCAAGCCCGCATGGCATTGCAGCAATTCACATCCCCCCAAGCAGCTATATCTTCCACATCGTGCACTCTTTCCTGCCATTGGAAAGCCATGGTGTCCTGCACAAGCCATAAAAACCAATTAGAAGCGCTAGCATTGGAGATTTTACGTTCATTTTAAAACAAAATAATTTTTCCGCGCCAGCGCGGCTGTTTTAAAAACAGCCGCGCTGGCCATGGCAGCCCTTCGTTAATTTTCGAGGTCAGCGCGGAAGAACACGGGTTTTCCGCGCTGACCCGAAGTTGGCCACGTTTTGTTCTAATTCGGTCAGCGCGGACCCGCGTGGGATATCCGCGCTGACCGAGGGCGCATCCATGCACCAAAAATTCACCCAATTGGGCAAATTTAACCGTTAAAATCCTACCAAATACAATCAAAATGCAGGGCAAGGGAACGAGAACCTACCTGGAAGAAGCGGTTCGAGAAATGGTGTCCGTACGGGCTGGAAATCACTCCGTCAACTTTCTGGCTTCTCCACGTTCTTCACGTCCCAAAATAGTAAAATGGTAAAAATGACTTCTTACTTCCCCCTATTTATAGTAAAAACTCATGAATTGCCATATTTTTTGGGTTTTTGCCATTTTTAACCATGACTTTAGCCCTGAATTTGTTAAATGCATGTTTCAATATGTTTTTTACACATATCGAATGGATTTATGCGGGTAGTGCTCTTGTGCAGGTTCAGATAAAGCAACTTGGTCATGACGGTCCTCCGTTCATATGGTCCCCAAATATGTCGTCTCTAAGCTCTTTTCCGACATTAAACAAGAGAAGATAGCCGAGCCTCCTTTCAGCTCGTTAAAAGGAATGAAAGGCGGTCGTTTTAAGCTCTTTTTTCGACCGTTGAACTAAAAAGATTGCCGGGTGTTTGTCGTTTCGCACTCGATATCGGCTCTAAAACGACGTGTTTTCGACCGCTTTTTTACTTTTTCGGGTCGAAGGCACTATTCACGAAAAGTACTCCTCGGTCGTAATGGCCGGGCGGTTCTTTCGAGCATAGTTTTATACTTTTTCGGGCTCGAGAGACACAACTGTACGAAAAAGGACCCCCCTGGAGTCTCCTTTTCCGCATTCTTTTCAGACTCTCGAAACAAGAAAAGAGGCCGAGTTTTTCCTTTGTCAGGCTCGTTAAACACTCAATGACATCGGGTATTGTCGAAATGACGCACATCAAGCATATGCTATCCCCGTCAAGCTTGTCATCCAAAAATAATCGGGGTACCTGCCAGAAATGGTGGGGAAAATGGAACTATGATTACAGTCGTGTCGGCAGTACGTCGCTCTTGAACATGGCACTCCGCTGCTTCGTGTCTGGGTGGGGTCATCTCATCTTGTTTTCACTAGCCTCCATGGGTTTGGGATATCCTATTTGGCCTCTCATTTGCTCATTGCCATCATCACCTATCCTCTGCTCATTTGATGTCAAGTACTGCCAAACCCGTTATAGTGCCGCCATATGTTCAAGAGAAGTTGTCCTCTGCCACAATACAACCTCGTTCGCTATCTCACACAAACTATTGTACCTCCGTCTCGTGTCGATGATGTGGGAAACATTATGGCCCACCTTCGATCAAGGTCCTTTCTCGTCGACTCCAACTCATTATCCGGGAAAGTGACTTAGAGACTCCTTTCAGGTGCCTTGGAGCCTGCATGCCTCAATGGCAGGTTCTTCGTGTTCGACGCAAGGCTTGCATCATTGGCCTTCGATCGAATGATTCCGTGGGTGTTCGACGCCAGCTCATTGATTCACACGCCACGGATTGTACCTATAGTACCTTGAGGACCATTGTCATTATTGGTGGTACCTCTCGCGTCTGTTAACAGTTTTCATCATTGACTGGTAATCAGACGATGTTCACGCATGTTCGACTTCGACTCATGTATTCACATGTTTGAACTTGTACTTTGTTCGGGTCGAGATGGAGCGCAAGACCCTGGATCCTTGTCTGTTATGGTCCAGGCTGCGAATTGTGGATGATCATTACATGACTCATTGATGGATGGCTGCGCCCATACCTGAGTCTTCATGGATGGCTGCGACCATACCTTATCAGTCTTTTGGTCTCCTTAGCTGGGTGGCTGCGTCCATTCCACAGACCAGTTTTCGCATGTCTTTTGGATGGCTGCGCCCATGCCTAGACTGCATGTACTTGATTGTCAGAGATTTTCGGTCCTTCCTGGTGGCGTTCCAGTTCGGCGTGTGTTGTAAAGCATTTCACCCCTCCCACTCTCTCGGTCTTCATGCTTTAGGGGGCATCTGTTACACAGTAATTTGTCACTGCCTTCCTGTCAGTCACCCTGCTGTGCCCAGATTTCACAATCACTAAGTTCCTGCTCCCTGAACTGGTTAAAAACCCATTTTTCCAAAGTTTTATTCATCAGCGCGTCTGTTCCTAAAATAACCGCGATGACAGGCGCCCTGTAGTGTATTCTGTGCGCTGCCAGCGCGGAAGAACATCACTTTTCCGCGATGGCCCACAGCGCGCCTTTCCCGTGTGCTTCCGTGCTGACATGACTGTCCCAGTTATTGAGACGCGGCGACAGCGCGGCAGTTTCCCAATAATCCGCGCTGATCCAGTTTGGGCGAATTTGTTCAAACAACCAGCCTTCCAGATCACTCCAGGCTTGGTTGTTAGCTTTGTGAATGTCGACTTCCTTCTATGGCATGTCTGTTCGACCCTTTCCAACAACTTCCCTTGAAGATAAGCTCATCCTTCCACCTTTTTAGGAGACTCCTTCTCCTATATAAACTCTCACCATTACCATGAGCAGCTGGGTGGGAGATAGTTAGACATAGCTTGGAATATCTTAGATTGTACAAAGCTTGTAGTGCTCAGATTGCTGCTATAGGTTTGGTGTGCTAGGTGTGGAAGTGATTGATTGCTTAGGGAAGGTTGTTTTGTGCTATTTGTGTGAGAGAGAGAGTTGTTTGTCTTGGGAGAATCATCCTCAAAGGTGAATGCTTGAGATACATGCTGACTGGCCCCTCCTGAGAAGGTTACCGACGTCAGAACATTTGGTTGTACTCTTCTCTATTCTGATTAATAATAGATGACTGCTATTATTGTTCCATTCTCATTTGTCTATGCAATGGTTAAATGTGAATTACATCTTTTCTGACTGATGTATGGTTGCTTTTACTAGATTTCACGCTTGCGTTTGCTTTCTCTTCGTGTGTGCAGGTATCTATTCGCGGAGATCGCGGAGGATTGTGACCAGCCGAAGCGAAGGAGCGAAGGCAACGTCTCTTCGTCAAACGACAGCGCAGGAATCCAAGTAGGTGCTCTTTACCTCTTGTTTAATTGTAATTAGGAACATGCGTAGCAGCATTGTGTGATTGTTGCTAGACCCCTGCTGGGCTAGTAGGGATCGCCTCTATCCGTAGAGGGGATTTACCTCTCCAACAATGACATTTTATGGATCATCTGGATTCAATTCCAAAGGCATATTTATCAATGTTTCTTGGTCTTTATTCCATATAAATTGCATTGAAATGTATCTAGGATCTGGTTCATCTAGGCCTCAAACAGGGCCCATGAACCAAAAGAAAAGATATTGATTCCCATATTTCTAGAGCTCACAGTTTAAGGTTGTGATACTGCCAATCGGTTGTATGGGATAATATTTAAGCCCTTGGATCTAGATCCAAAAATAATATGGGAAGATAAAAGATATAGGTATCTAGTAACTTGTTACATATAAGTGGACTTGGATTCAAAATTAATGGAATGTATGTTTAACTATTCATATCATATGGTCATGTGGAACTAAAGTTAAGCCCCCAAGGAGCCAAGGAGGGACTAGTTTGATCCATATATGGGTCATCTGGATGATATTTCTAGTAGAAGAAATTAAATTAATATTTCAATTTTTTCGATTTTTCTCCATGGTGAGTTGGCCCCACAATGATTTCAGTGTACCAATGTAATATAAATAAGCCAGAGAAGTTTTGTAGTGGAGGGATTCTGTCAATTGAGATAGAAGTGGTTTCTTTTTTGCACAATCGTTCGTGGTGCTTTTGGTGCGTGAAGTAAAAATAATTATGAAAAAATGAATTCTATGGAAGACATGTGAAATTGTTCAATCCACTCATGATTTTGATATGCAAGGATATTGTCTGAATGATGAAAAATAAGAACATAGTGTGGCCTCCAAAATACCAGATTTCATAAGTATAGAGCATATGAGAAACGTATGAGGACTAT
This sequence comes from Pinus tabuliformis, assembly GCA_031772625.1. Lineage (NCBI taxonomy): Eukaryota > Viridiplantae > Streptophyta > Pinopsida > Pinales > Pinaceae > Pinus > Pinus tabuliformis. The sequence continues at coordinate 995,374,299 of CM062808.1, read as the reverse complement.
TGATAAAATAGAGCTAAAGATACAGAGTGGGGAATGACATGCAAAATAGAGGAGCAACACAAAATATAGTTGACAATATAAAGAAAGGATTTGTAAAACATTTCAGGGGGTTGGTGCCAATAAATCATTTTAGGTTGGTGTCTACATTTCTTAAGGGATTGGTATCTCCTTCTGGTTGGTGCTAGTAAAAAAAATTTAGGGTGTTGGTGGCAGGTGCCTCCTTCTAGTTGGTGCTAGAAAATCAAAGTAATAGTAGGTTGGTGCCTACAAGATCATTCAATAACAAAAGAAGTTTCTTATATATATCTGGTGTATGTTTATGTTGTTGATGTGATTGATATTGTATATGCATTGAAGTGTTTTTATTAATTAAAACTTTCCATTATATCGATTCAACCACCCCCCCCCCCCCCAAGTATAGTCATATTTCCAATAGTTTGTTCAACTTATTTGGAAGAGAAATTAGTTGGATGAGAAAAAGGAAATTTAGAGTGGCACTCTAAATTACAAAAGTTGAATACATGGAAGCCACTCATGCAAGAAAGGAAGCAATATGGTTACAAATATTGTGTTTAGGTATCGAGTTGGTATAGAAAGTTGTAAGGATAGATTTTGACAGCGAGAGTACAATCTTCCTTGCAATGAACCTAGCTTACCATTCGAAGACAGAGCATATTAATGCTCAATATCACTTTGTGAGAGATATGATTGAAGACAAGGTGTTGCTAGAAAAAGAGGGCACTTTGAAGAATGTTACAGATACATTAAAAAAAGTTGTAAACACTAATAAATTCTCTTGTTGTAGATAAACAATGGGCACTATTACCCTAGATTCTTGATCATGTACTCCTGTGACCCCATGTGTATGTATTATATTCTTTGCATAATTATCCCCATGCACTGTAAAAATATGAAATTTGTAGCACGAGAGTTACAAGGGGGTGGCCAACACCCCATTCGGGGGGTTTGCATTTGAATTTGGGGGAAGCACCCAAAAAAAAAATGGGACAATTTTTTGCATCTTTTTTGGCAATTTTTGGCACATAGTTTTTGCTAAAAGTAGTTTATGGCATGTTACCCACCAAAATGGGTAACATCATAAGAGAAAAAATGTCTCCTACATTTGAAAACCAGCCATCCAACAACCCTTGACATTCACTTTTTGACAATAATATGCCATATTCCTCCACCATCTACATCAGTGATGCACCTCTCACCATCTTGCATTTCCTCTTAAACGAAGGTTGGTTGCTATTCAACAAGTACTTTGATCATTTTGCAATTAAGTGCTTATACATTTTGGCTTGGGAAGTTAGTATGGATAAAGGGGTGATCTAGATGATTGATCGATATTAACTATGAATTTATTCTCTCACCTTACTAGGAGGGCTAATCTTTAACTCTAGTCCAGTGGGACCTCCCTTAAGGCCTTGAGGTTAGAGGAGGGACACTACTTGGAAAACCTAGATTAAAATAGTTTGTTCATTCTCCCTACACCATAATTAACACTTTCCATGTCACATTATAATCCATTTATATACCATCTCCATTCTTCAAGTCTAACTTGACATTGGTTCATTGCAATGTGGCAGCCTCTTATCCACATCCTTGATTAGGACTGTGAAACATTCCCTTAGAGGTTATTGCAACTAAAAGAATGGAAAATAATAATGTGGCCACAAATAAAACAAAAATAAATTCAAAACGCAAAATATGTTTGGGACATAAATTAGCAAAAGAGAAAAAACCTAGCATGAGCTTTACCCTACCCATTAGCCATCACCCAATTACTAAGCACTTGATGCTCCTTTTCATCAAAAGGAATCCTTGCATGCCCCAACCATGATGAGCAATAAATTGTCTCATCTTAAGGGATAAAATTAAATGTTACATACTAAAGAGCAAGCCCTAACCATTGAGATATGCACCCAAAATAAAATCATTATCAAAAATAAGTAAAAGGCGCATTAGAGGGGTGGAAAAACTAGGATGAGGATGGTAACTCATGGATCCATGATTTCTCCTTCCATTACATCTATACACTCAGGATGTTGACTCCAATTAGTTGGTCCCATTGACTATGGAACTTAGCCACAAAGACTTTCCCCTCCATTTCCACTCATTTTGCACCAACACTTATTGAATGAAGAGTTAACCTTGGAAATTCCACCTCTCCTTGGGGGCTAGAAGCACCTAATAGGGTTGGCTATTATCCACCCCTAAAAATCTAGGGAATTCCTTTACATGACTTGGTCTAGTTAGATACTGGAAGGTGATCCCAATTTGAAGTATTAATATTCCCTTAATATGCACTTTTGTTCCACTTAGATGCTTATATGATCTTAGCCTCTAATGAATAGTTACTCTCACTAGAGTTTAAGTTGGTCTTTCTAGGAGGTCCACAACAGCCTAGGCCTTGAGAGCACCCACTCCATATGTACCCAAGCCCTACAAAGCAGTTGATGACTTAGCGAGTGCAACATTTCCCACTTACATCAGAGCATTGGGTCGTATGATGACTTGAGAAGTTGATTCGCATCCCAGAGTACCCCTAGGACCCAAGACACTGATATTTTTTTCATGGCATCAAGGATTCTTTACTTTTGCACCAATAGACCTGGCATCCTCCTACGATGGCCTTGAAAATACTTGATGGGTAGGAAAATATTCAAATCCTAGATGAGGATGGTCTTCCATGAGATGACTAGGGAGGGATTTTTGCACCAAATGGAGCCCTAACACTTGAGAAAAGATGCATTGTGTTGACCATTATATGTAGGTTTTAACCTCATAAAGAATTTACCTGCATACAAATTCTAAGACATAGAAAATAAAGAATGCGAGAGCATAACACATAAAACACATATACACAGAGATTTTTCCCTGGATTCCAAAACCAGGACTACTAGCTTGATTTTTCATTATGTTCCTTTCAATATTACAATACATATTTATACATGTTGAAGCATCCAATACCAAGGACTGAAAACCATCGCGTCCAAAACCATGTGCGAAAATCATGCACAAAACCATAGGTGGCTCCACCCAACCTAACATAGGGTCCAAAACCAAAATTTTCCGAGGCGTTGCCCCGGACCCCATAAAGTGGGGTTACGGGTACCCCTCAACCCCCCTGTGACCTCCTGCTATGCAACGAATGGGGGGCTCCGCCCCCCTTCTAACCCTCGGTTAACTACGTGGGCTAGTCGTGGAAAGAATATAACACAACCCAACATTTTCCCACTTGTTGTTTTCTTTCCACAGGGGGCCACAAGAGAGCTTAGTCATTTATCCAGCCCTGCAACACCCATTGTTTCTCTACACCAAGAGAACTTCTCAAAGCTCACAGATTTTTTCAATGCATCTGCAGTATTCTTCAAAGTGTCCACCTTTACTAGCAACATCTTTTTGTCTTCCATCATATCCCTCACAAAGTGATATTGAACATCAATGTGCTTTTTATTTGAATGATATGCAGGGTTCTTTGCCAAGAAAATTACACTTTGGCTGTCACAGTCTATCCTTATAGCTCCCTGTACTAACCCCATACTTGAACACAATCTCTACAACCAAACTGCTTCCTTGCTGGCATGAGTGGTTGTCATGTATTCTGCCTCTGTAGTTGATAGTGCCACTACAGATTGTTTCTTACTCATCCAACTGACTACACCTCCAAATAGGTTAAACACATACCCACTTGTAGATCTTCTCTGATCCAGATCTCCAACCCAGTCTGCATCAACAAAGACACGAATTTCAAACACTCTATCCAATCCTGGTCTTCCTTGGTAGCACAAAACATAATCACTACTGCCACACAAATACCTGAAAACCTACTTCACTATTGTCCAATGCTCCTTCCCTGGTTTTGACATAAACCTGCTCAATACTCCCACTGCATGTGCAATGTCTGGTCTAGTACAAACCATTGCATACATCTGGCTATAGACTGCACTTGCATATGGAACACGAGACATATCCTCTTCCTCTTCTTGTGTCTTGGGACACTGTTCAGCAGATAATTTTACACTTACAAGAATAGGAACCTTCACCGGTTTACTATCATGCATATTAAACCTCTGCAGTATTGTCTCAACATACTTCCTCTGGTTTAACCAGAGCTTCCTCTTTGCCTGATCTCTTTTAATTTCCATGCCTAAAATATAGTTTTCAGCACCAAGATCTTTCATGTCGAATTTGAAGGATAATTGGGTCTTCAAATCCTGGATAATTTCTTTGTCATTTCCAACCAGCAACATATCATCCACATACAAGACCAGATAAATAACATGCTCACCAATTAATTTAAAATACACACAGTGATCTGCTTTGCTTCTGGAGAAGCCAAGTCCCGGTATAAATGTATCAAATTACTGATACCACATACTTGGTGACTGTTTTAACCCATACAGAGACTTCTTTAACTTGCATACCAGTTCTTTCTTACTCTTCACCGCAAAGCCTTCAGGTTGCTTCATGTAGATCTCCTCTTCCAAATCCTCGTGAAGAAATATTGTCTTCACATCCATTTGTTCTACCTCAAAATCAAAAGCAGCGGAAACAGATAAAATTAACCTAATAGAAGTTACCTTGGCAACAGGAGAAAAAATATCACCAAAATCAATTCCCGGCACCTGGGAATAACCTTTTGCTACCAACCAAGCTTTATATGTCTCCACCTTTCCTTCTAGATTTGCCTTCTTCTTCAACACCCATTTGCTGCCAATGGGTTTCCTTCCAACCGGCAACTCCACCAGATCCCAAGCCTCATTTTTGTGCAAAGATGCCATTTCATCAACCATGGCCTCTTTCCAGAGTTTGCCATCCTCTGAACCTACTACTTCCTTCATAGCTCTGGGAACATCGTCAATAATAGATAAAGCAAAATTTAAACAGAAAGCAGATGGACAATACCTTTTTGGCTACCTTCTTTCTCGAACTGATCTTCTCAGACCCGGAGTTTATGGCTCTTCATCTTCTGATTCCTCCTCTGTTGTAGAGTTTGATTCTTCCTCCTTTAGCTCAAACTCTATCTTCTCAGGTTCCTTTGGTTGGATTTCATGTTTAATAACATCTTTCACCTCTCTAAACACCACATCTTTGTTGTACACAACCTTCCTTTTTGCTGGGTTCCAAAGCTTATAACCCTTTAAACCATCCTTATACCCAATAAAGATGCACTTTTCAGATTTACTATCCAACTTGGTTTGTTTCTCCTTTGGAACATGTACACATGCATCACATCCAAATACCCTCAAATGTGAAAGAGATGGTTTCTTACCAGTCCATACCTCTTGTGGAGTCTTATCCTCCAACGCTGATGAAGGTGATCTGTTGACTAGGTAACACGATGTCTCCATCGCCTCTGCCCAGAATTTTTGTCCTAACTCGGCACCAGTGAGCATGCTTCTTGCCCTTTCGATCAACGTCTTGTTCATTCTTTCTGCAACTCCATTTTGCTGAGGTGTATATGGAGTAGTCTTCTGTCGTGCTAGACCACACTTCTTACAGAATTCTTCAAATTCCTTGCTGCAAAACTCTCCACCGTTATCTGTCATTAACACCTTTATCTTCTTCTCTGTCTAATTTTCCACCAAAGCCTTAAATTCTTTAAACCTTCCATAGACTTTAGATTTATTCTTAAGGAAATATATCCATGTATTCCTTGAGAAGTCATCTATAAATGATACATAGTACACAGACTTACCTAGTGATGGAACCTTCACAGGTCCAAACACATCACTGTGCACAAGCTCTAATATTTATTTTGCCCTCTTACTACTAGAGGGGAAACTCACCCTATTCTACTTCCCATATACACAAATTTCACAGAAATCAAAATCCAGAGAGCTATTACTCATACCCTCTACCATACCTTTACCATGAAGTATTCAAAGGCCCTTCTCTCCAATATGTCCAAGCCTTTGATGCCACAACATGGTCTTCTCTTCAGAGACCACTAGATTTTCTACTCCACTTTCAGGAACCACAGAACTGTTGCACCCATCAACAACAGTGCTACATTGTAGCTTGTACAGATTTCCAATCTGAACTCCCCGCATCAATACAGTGTCCTCTGAACCATCTTGTAGGTATCCTTCTCGAACACTATTTTTACACCTGCATCATCAAGCTTGCTAACAGAAATCATATTTCTGGCTAATGCAGGAATATGCAGAACACCTAGAAGTGTTCTAACTCTTCCACATTGCAGCTTCAACTTTACTTTTCCATGACCAATGCTTCTAGCCTTCCTATCATCCCCCAAGAAGACATCACCGCCATCATATTTCTCATACTCACAAAACCACTCTCTATGGGGAGTGAAGTGAAAGGATGCACCTGAGTCAATCAACCATGCCTCATGATCTACATGTGTATTTGAAGAAGCCAAGTACACATCCCCACCTTCATCTAAGGTGGTTTTCACCTCTGTAGAAGGAGCATCATCAGATCCCTTTCCTTTATCAAGAGCTTTAGATTTGCAGTCCCTTTTGTAGTGCCCTTCCTTTCTGCATTTCTAGCACACCACCTTTACAGGTTTTCCTGGAGATTTAGATATCCCTCTAGATTTAGATCTCCCACTCAATGAATTATTTTTGTTTATGTTCTAGGACTGTCCTCGTATAGACAAGGCATCACCATTCTGACTCTCCATATTTTTCCATCTCATCTCCTCTATCAGCAAGGCTGAGACTATTTCATCAAACTGCAAGGTAGTTGCATTGCTACCTATTTCAATAACCAAACTATCCCACGAATCTGGTAGAGAACACAACCAACTGATGCACTTATCTTCATCTGAAATTTTAATATCAACAGATGCTAACTGATTTATCACAGTATTAAATACGTTAAGAAGATTTGTCACCAAGTCTCCATCTTTCATCCTTTATTTATACAACTTTTTTCACAGGAACAGTTTATTCACCAGAGTTAGATTGGTACAAAGTCCCTAACTTGTCCCACAAAGCCTTCACTGTAGCTTCCCCTGATACATTCAGCAATACTGAATTTGAGACACACAACCATATTGTGCTATTTTCCTTCCAATCCAACTTCTTCCATTCTTCATCAGACACTCCCGTTGGTTTAGTACCCGAATCTACCGCGATCCACTGATCTTTATCCACCAACAAATCCTCCATCTTGAGTTTCCACAACTCAAAACTCTGACCATTAAATTTCTCGATCTCTATCTTTCCACTGCTCGCCATCTTCTTTTACCACCAGAATCGATCTTGCAGATCTCCCACTGAACAAGGTCTACCATAGGCCCGAGCGAAACCCCTCAGCAACAAAGGCGTCCCCTTGAAGCCAAAACAGCTCTGATTCCAAATGTAGGTTTTAACCCCATACATAAATTACCTGCATACAAATTCTAAAACACAGAAATTAAACAATGCAAGAGCATAACACATAAAACACATATACACAGAGATTTTCCCCTGGATCCCAAAATCGGGACTACCAGCTTGATTTTTCATTATGTTCCTTTCAATGTTATGATACATATTTATACATGCCGAAGCATCAAATATGATGGACCAAAAACCATCGCGTCCAAAACCATGTGCGGAAACCATGCACAAAACCATAGGTGGTCTGCCCAACCTAACATAGGGTCCAAAACCAAAATTTTCCGAGGCGCTACCCCGAACCCCATAAAGTGGGGTTACGGGTACCCCTCAAACCCCCTGTGACCTTCCGCTATGCAACGAATGGGGGGCTCCGCCCCCCTTCTAACCCTCGGTTAACTACGTGGGCTAGTCGTGGAAAGAATATAACACAACCCAACATTATATACCCATGGAGATGGCGTGGGGGGGCCCTAGCTTGATTTGGGACCTTTGGAGCTGCTTTGAGCTTGGATTTGAGGATTTATCCTCAAATGATGCATGATCGTGATTCTTGGAAACACTTCCAGCTTTCCTTTCACTATGACATGGCATTTGGATCCCAAAAAGAGAATGATGTCATCATTTTAGAGGCTTATGACTCACATGTGTGGGTTTAATTCGACATATTTTCATGTTGAGCAAATGGGTTGGCTTATAACCCAAGGATTATTTTATGTTTACTCATTATCAAACATTTTTAGGGGTTTAATTAGTGAAAATTAGGTGAGGTAGACCTCATATAATTAAAGGTCACCTCACTCTTACATTTCATCATCAATAGTGGACTATTTCTACCCTCTTAGAGATTTCAACCTAACTCTTTTATATTTCTACTCATGTGGAGATGTGATCTTTGTAGATATTTTTTCTATTGGAGATTAGTCCTTATTGTAGAGACATCACTTTGGGATAATGAAGGACTTTTCATTGATATCTTGTGATTACTTTTATTGTTGAATATATTTTTTGGTTATTGTATGCAATATTTTTTTTTAGGGTTTTTATATTCCTTGTCTAAATGCTTATCTTTATGTGAAACTTTTGGTGAAATGTTGTATGCTTTAATTAAGAATCTTTAACTTCCCTTGAGAACCTCCTAGATATATATCCATCCAAATTTTCATATTTCCTGCTTAAAGAAAGCGATTGGATCTAATTACAATGTTCAAACCAATCTACCATAATTGAATGAAGAAGGTTTAATTTGGTTGCAACCTGCAACCATCCTTGACCACCATGAGAGATGTCTCCATTGGTGCATAATTCAAGATGTTCTCATACATTGGAAAGATAAATTTTTTGAGGATGCCACCTAGGATATTACCGACATTTTGAAGCAATTTCCACATCTCAAACATTGAGGAAAAAGTTTTTCTCTAAGGGGAGGGCATGTTAGGGTCCTAGCCACCCTAATACCTAATATATATATAAAGATATTTTTATGTAAGAAATGCCATTGTTACTAAATAAGGTCAATAATAGTGTGAACACAACTTTTGTAAGAGATATTACTAGAAGGTTCTACCTACTAGAAAGTTCTTCTTCTAGAATGTTATAGAAGAAAAGAAATCAATATTTATAGAGGTAGAACCATTGTAAAAAATGTCATGGAGAATTATTGTACTTGAGTTCTGCTCTATTCGAGGTTGCCCCTTGAAGAGGCAAGTGAATGTCATGCCCTTGGTAATAAATGTATCCTCTTTTTCTCCTTTATCATTGTTTTCTCTATTATATTTTGATGCTATTTACACTACTATTTGAATATTTATGTTAGGTACACTATAGTTTCATAGATGATAGTTTCCATGGAAAAAAACGAAGCCTTTTTTGACATTTACACAATACAAGGAGCATTAGGTTCAATCCAATATTGACCATTGGCATAGAATATAAATAGCGGTGCTCAACACAATAGCCATTAGAGTACTTTTTTATTGAAAAATGAGGAGAATCAAGTTGATTGTGATATTTAACCATTCATGTAGAATATAAATATTGATGCTTGACACAATTTCCATTTAATTGTATGTTGCAACAAAATGAAATTTAAATCATCTTTAAACTCGTTTTTCTTGATCTTGAGTTAAAATACCGCTTCATAGGTTGAGTCCAATATTGATTCTTGATATAGAATATAAATATTGGTGCTTGACACAATTTCCATTTTATTGTATGTTACAAAAAAAGGAAATTTAAATCATATTCAAAACAAACAAACAAAATATTGATTTTGAGTTTGGAGGAACCCCTCACGGGTTCCTATGATTCCTTCGTGTGCTTTAACTTTCAAGAATTCATGAAAAATTAGTCACTCTTGACATTAATCTCTTAAATAAATGGACTTTTGGTTCCTTAATGATTCCAAATCTCTTTTATGATGAACAATTTAAGTTGGCATATACATTCTTTGTTGCGTATATTGTTGGTAAACATGCCATATTAATAATGTGATGGTTGAGGATCCATAGCATATTCAATATGAATCTAGATAAAAAAAATTATTGAAATTAAAGCTAGCTTGTCATCCCTACTAATCTTGGGAAGTAAACCTCCCTATAATGTCTTTTTTCCAAGCTTTGGGAATGGAGACTAACTCGGCAGGTTAGCGATTCCCATAGGCTACAAATTAAAATGTAGTGATGAAATATTAGGGAATTAATTAATTTAAAAATGACTACTAGGAAAACGAATATTACAAGTCACTTTAAAAAGAATAAAATGACCCATGGTATTCATATAACCCATGGTATTGACCCATGGTGTTCAGATAACCATCTCAATAAAAGGAAAGGAGGAGCTCATTCAAGGATAGTTAGAGATTTCATGAATTCACTTTGTGGCATAAATGAGCTTTGTGTGAGGGTTTGGAACCATAAGTGTGGATTTTCTTTGGGGGTGAAACTATCGGTGGTGAAATACCCAACCTAGATAGTCAAGAGGAATAACCACCTCAAGTTATTTAGTGGTGTTTAACAAGGAAGGAGGATTGAGAAGTGTCAAAATATAGGGTTTGGAGATCTATGTATTGAAACATAATGGAATTATTCTGGCAAGAACATTTACAAAGTTCTAGTTAATTTTGGGGCAGAAAAATATCTTCAAGGAAGTTGAATTATTTGTGCAAGGGTCGAATCATTTTGGAAGGCAAATTTATTGTTAGAGAATGAAAATATTTCTAAGAGAAACCAACCTAGTATTTCCACCAAGTTCAATAACAATCTTGCTTATAAATTTCCCAGAAAATTAATAAATAAATTGACCAGGTTTTTGATGTGACATTTTTATAAACAATTGTAGATACCAGTTTTCCAAACTTTGAATGGAATTCATTTAAATTTTCATTTTTTATTTTTTGGAATTTTTTTGAAGAAATATCAGATAGAAAAAATTCATGACTTAAAAAAATATTACAGTGGTACCAAAGTTGGTTTTATTGCCATCTTAAAGGGTTTAAATTGAGTAATTGATCTTCAATTGATGGGAGGTGAGGCTTAGAGAGCCTCACCTCTCATCTAGATCTTACAAAACCCTACTTAAAATTAACGAATCAAACAAATCACACGAGATAAGATAAAAGATTGTAACATTCATGATGAGCCTCATAAATGGGTAATTATATGGGCTCATTTTACCTCCTAACCTAGTCAAATCAACCATTCTCTTAGCTTATTGTATGATTTTCTTATTATATTTATGCTTATAGGGTGAGTTGAGTTAGTTATTATGCCATGTGTTCTAACATGTATTTAATGCAGATTGTTGATGGATTTCGAGGTCAAAGTCAAGGATCTAGTGGTCAAACTGCAGCAATAACTCGAAGTAGACAAAGGACAGGACTTATAGGAGGGAATCCCCCTCATTCATTGCTCCTCACTTTGAATTCCCTTTCATTCAGTTCGGATTACAAGTAGTCGAATCATGCACTAGAAGGCAGTCGAGCAAGTGGAAGATTATTGTTAGTTATCTCGAGTTTTGGAAGCCAAGCCTCCCTGATTTTAAGGAAGTCGTTGGTAGCTTTAGATGTATAAGTAGAGAGGCCTAGGGCCTCACTAGGGTCGACTTTTTTCTTATGTAAACTCTGCTCAAATTTCGAGCTTACTATTTTATGACAGTTTTATGTAATCTTGTTATTTTTGATAATGAAGATGGAATCCTTTTTGAGCTAGCACTGAGTTACCTCAGAGGGCCGAAGCTCTTGGGTTAGGGCCCAATCCAAGTAGCCAAGCTTCTCTTCAATTTTATTTGTATTCTTCACTTCAGTTTGTAGATTAGCTTGCTGTTAGATGCATTTCTCTTATGGTTAAGAATAGGTTGCTTTTGATGATTTAGTAGTTTGCTTCCATTTGTGCTTTTTTTAGAAGGTTAAGCAATGATCAGGGAAAATTCAAAAGGCTAGCAATAGTGCCTTGTCCTCTCTTCCTCCCTCTAGGACCATGATTTGAGGCAAAGACCCTCTTGCTGCCCCAAAAACACAGAATTTCCTCATTCCTAGGACTTCTAGTGTTTGCAGCTCTCTAGTAGGTTGATAGTCTGGTTTTACTTTTCTTTAGATCTCATTTATCATGTTCACTTCCTGATTTGAAATAGTCCTTTTGCATGCTTTCCTTTCTTACAACATTTCCTTCTATGCGTCATAGTTTAGGCCATTTTAATGCAAAACTCTGTTTTTCCTAGGATGCACTCATTTCATTGGTTACTTGATTTTCTTAGTTGACTGTCAGTTTCTCTGTAGAATATCTCTTCCAGTAGTAGGCCAGCTTACCAACAATCACACCCTCCAACTGATCCATTCCCTATAGGTCTCCCAAACCTCACCTCAGCTCTACCCTAGTTTCCTTCATTTTCCATAGAAGTTCTTCCTCTCTCCTTGAGCAAACCCAATCATATTTCTCTCTATTGGTGATTCATGGTAGATTTTAGGCACCCTAACACCTCATTCCAACCTTCATCCACCTTTTCCACCCACTCTCACACCCTCAAAACAATGAAAATTGCTCTCGGCCTCCTCCTGTAGGCCTCCTGTAGTTTCCTTGTTTTCCTCCTGTAGTTTTCATGTGTCCTCCTGTAGTTTTTCCTGTAGGTTTTATTTTGAAGGCCAAGTGTGGGAAAAGCCTCTAGAATGCCACCTAAGACCTCCTAGGACCAATCCACACCATCCTACATCCTCCCAAGCTCCAAAACTGCCCTCTAACGCCACCTGTTTGATGCCACAGTCACATACAATAAATTAGATGCATGTTAAATTCACATAAAAACACATAAAAATCCAAAAATATGTTTTTTGCTTATTTACTTCTAGAAATAGCATGGTTAGATGTTGTTTATTCCCTTGAGTAGGTAATGGCATTTCTTTCATGGTTTTCATAATGTTTTTGGCAAAAGTAGAATTAGCTTGTTAATTAGGGCTTACTAGGTTCTGCTTTACATTCCAATCCTTCTCCTTTGTGTGGTTAGAATAGCATCTGAAGAATAATCTTTCTTTCCTTTCATCACACATAGAGCTTCTTCTGAATTCTATAGAAGTTGGCTTGAGCTCTTAGTGATCTTGCACCGGCTGACCAAGTGACAACCTGTAGTGAGAACTAGTACTTGTGCATATAGCACCGACGCTTCCAAGTTTGTTACGAACTACCGGGTTGATAAAAGTAAATTTGGCAGCCTAGGAGTTGCAAAACTATTGCTGCAATACTGGTACTCACCACTTTTTGGCATCTTTTCCGGGGAAGCGTCAGAGTATTCTATGATTACTACTTTCTTCTATTTCCTATTGCAACATTATGCTAATAGTTTATTTCGGCAAAAGTAGACTAGTCATTTCTTTTTTTTTAGTTCTGCATTTCCTTGCTTTCATTTTCAATTCTGCAAATTTCCATTCAGCAAGTTCGTTTCAATTAGTTGCAATTTGTTTTGTTCAAGTTCAAAATTTCAGTTTTTGCAGGTATTTTCAATGTGGGGAAAAAGAAACAAAAAACCAACCAAAAATATTTCCTTCCATGCCTCTTAGGAATAGAGATAACTTAGGAAAAAAAATTCCCAACACCCCCACTGCTTCACACAACCAACCTTCTCTCTTATTTAGTGGTTGCAATCAAGAAGAACCCTCAGGTGAAAAACTAGACATATTTGAAGAACCTATAGGGGAAGAAGAAGAAGAAGAACACATTCCTCTGGAGCCAATGGCTGAAAACAGAAATGATAGGGGAAGTGGAGAGAGAATAAAGGGTACCTTCCCCATTCAAGAAACCAATGGGGATGTCAAAATGAAGAATATAAGTCCTTCAGCCCTACCTCACTTCCATGGTCTACCTACAAAATATCCTGACACATTGCGCTGGTTCATGGGATTACCTGGCAATAGCATCACAACTTGGGCTCAGATGCAGTAGGCCTTTAACGACAAGTATCGAGACTATTGTAGGTCAAAAGATACTAAATAAGAAATCTTCTGAATGACCATAGGAAGTGATGATTCCCTGGAAGACTATGAAGAGAGGTTCCAGCTTAGTTACAAAAGGGCCAAGTGTACACTTGACCCTGAGTCTCTAAAGTTGGTCCTACTCAGGGGAATTCGGGAAGACCTTTTAGACACCCTCCATCTACTGGCTGGGGGAGACATCTACCAACTATCCTATGAGGACATAAAGACTGTTTTTAAAAACCATTCTAGAGCAGCCTGAAAGAAAGGTAGGGGGAATCAACCCATAGCCAGTACCACTTCTTCCAATTCATCCATTAAAGGTGAAATTGGAAACATGCTGGAAGACTTCAAGAGTGAGATGCTACAGACTCTTGCCATGCAAATGGATACTTTACATATCATAAGAAAACAAGAGGAAGTAGAGAGGGTTTTGGCCATTTTTTTCCCTAGATGCACCAGGAGGCATCCCAGGAATTAATGCCCATTGAAATCTATAGAGGTTTGTTCAGTCTGTGAAGAAGATCATTCTACAGATAAATTCCCTTCCTTGCCCGTACTTAAAACTGTATACCAAGGGGCCAAAGGAGTCACTAAATAGATCTATTACGTAAACCAAAGGAGGCCGCATGGACCTAGACCATACCAGTAGGGGATGCAAGGGACATCTCAGGCATACTAAAACCCCAACCAAGTCACCTACATACCTTCTTGGGGTCCCCCTACTCATCCTTCCTGGTCCACGACTCCTCCTTAGTCCTTCACATCTCAATATCATGCCTAACTAGCCACCCATTCATTTCAATCCTATGCTCAACCACAACCTCAATGGAATGCATCTCATCAGGGGTGGAGGCCCCAATACAACTCTCTTCCCACTCTTCTACCTTCACCACCTTCCCAACCAAAACCGTTACCTTTTTCTCCACCAAGGTAACCCCAAATGCCTGCCCAACCAAATCTGAACCCGAACAATAGACAGGCTCAGCAAGTGTATAGTGGGAACCATCATGCCCAACTTATGTTGTGGAGATTCAAGATATTAACTTGTGATTCGAGAAAGTTCTCCCAGATAACCAGCCTCCACCCAGGGAGGTTGAGGAAGATAATGACAAAAGTGAACCTAAAGAAAATCCACCATTTCCTGAGAGACTATCCATGACAATCCAGCCTACCCTAGAAGAGATTGAGCTCCTGGGAGAATTGAAACATTTATGTGTGAAGGTACCACTTCTCCAAGCCATAAAAGATGTGCCTATCTACAATAGGTTGATCAAAGAGAAGTGCTTTAGGCATCCAGGAAGGCACAAGAGAGATGCCCCAACCATCAATGTCATAGGACAACTGTCCGACCTGATGTTGGGGCAGACAATCTGTCCAAAATATCTGGATCCTGGAATCCCAGTAGTTGATGTCCACATCAATGGCACAATGGTCCCACATACCTTGATTGATCTGGGAGCTACCATTAATGTGATGACAAAGGAAACAATGCTCAAACTTAACCTTCAGGGCTCCTTGAGGAAGACCACGACAGTGTTGCAGCTAGAAGACCGCTCCACAATGACCCCTGAGGGGATTGTGGAAGATGTGATTATCTC
Organism: Pinus tabuliformis; assembly: GCA_031772625.1. NCBI lineage: Eukaryota > Viridiplantae > Streptophyta > Pinopsida > Pinales > Pinaceae > Pinus > Pinus tabuliformis. The sequence continues at coordinate 995,358,883 of CM062808.1, read as the reverse complement.
CATTGATTCTTGGGAGTACCCTGCTGATTTCTTAGTTCTCCAGCCAAAGGCAAAGCTCACTGGTATCCTCTCATTTTTGGAAGACCCTAGTTGGCTACAGTCAATGCCTACATCAGCTATCGAGCTGGGAACATGACCATAAAGAATGGGCACATGTTCAAGCAGTTAACCCTATATCCTCCTACCCAACCCTTTCTAGAACATGATATACCTCTCTGGTTGGAGGAGGAAGATGAGGATGAAGTTTATTCTGCACCACTTTGTACATTAGAAATCACCATGGGAGGAAAACCGCAAGATGAGGATGATATGATTCAAAATTTGATTCAAAATCCACCTCCCAGTGTATCACCATTAGAAGACATAGTAAGAAAAACCAAAAACAACCCCTCAACTAATGTCTTTGTGGCCGACCCCACTTCTCTCCATGTTAAAAATATAGATTTCGGCCCAGAAAGAACATTGAAAATCAATCCATCCCTATCTACTTCCTAGGAGAAAGATCTATGTAGCATACTGAGAAAAAATCTAGATGCCTTCGCCTAGAGTTATAAGGAGATGAAGGGAGTGCACCCTTCAGTATGTACTCATCATATATACATCAAGGAATATTGCAAGCCAGTCAGGCAGCCTCAAAGGAGGATGAACCCAAAACTTAAAGATATTGTCAAGGAAGAACTTTAGAAATTGCTTGATGCAGGATTCATCTATCCCATCTCTGGAAGTGAATGGGTCTCTTCTTTGGTGCTAGGGCCAAAGAAAAATTGTAAGTGGAGAATCTATGTCGACTATCGGGAATTGAACAAGGCCACTAAAAAGGAAAATTTTCCTTTACCTTTCATAAATCAAGTGTTAGACGGTCTGGCAAGGAAAAAGTTGTTTTCCTTCCTAAATGGCTTTAGCGGGTACAATCAGATTCAAATCAGCCTGGAAGACCAAGATAATACCACTTTCACTTGTCCTTTGGGTACCTTTGCATATCGGGTCCTTCCTTTTGGTTTGTGCAATGCTGCAGCCACTTTCCAAAGAGCGATATTGAGTATATTTTCTGAACTGGTTCATGATGCAGTAGAAATGTACATGGATGATTTTACTCCTTATGGCTCTGACTTTCAGGAAGCTTTATCTAACCTAGGAAAATTTCTAGATAAGTGTATTGAGATGAACCTATCCCTCAGTCTGGAAAAATGTGATTTTTTGATGACTGAAGGGACCGTACTAGGTCATGCAATATCTCAACAAGGACTGCAGGTGGACCCCAACAAAATTGCCATCATCCAAAAGGTCCCACCTCCTCGAAAGGTGAGAGATGTCAAAAGCTTCCTAGGCTTAGCTAGATATTACAGGAGATTCATTAAAGACTTTAGCAAGTTAGCCTCTCCTTTGTTTGGCCTCCTAGGCAAAGATGTTGAGTTCATATGGTTGGAAAACTATTAAGAAGCCCTAGATACCTTGAAGAGCAAGCTAGTGACTACCCCAATTCTCAGAGGCCCAAACTGGGCCCTACCCTTTCACATTCACATAGATGCCTCGATCAAAGTAATAGGAGCATCCTTAGGACAAATTGATGAAAAGTTACCTTATGTCATATACTTTATAAGAAAAAACTTGTCAAAGGCAGAGTTAAACTATAGAGTGGCCGAGAAGGAACTCCTAGCTGTCGTGAATTCCTTAAACAAATTCAGGCATTATATCACAGACTATCAAACCTTTGTGCACACTGATCATGTTGCAATTAGATATTTAATGAACAAATATGGTTGCTTTTACTGCAGTAGTTTGATCTGACCATTATTGATAAGCCTGGTAAAGAGAATGTTGTTGCTGACTTTTTGTCTAGAGTAAATTTGCCTGCAGGTGAATAAGGAATGGTGGATGACCAAATGCCAAATGAACACCTATTTTCTATATCAGTACTCTCTCCATGGTTTGCTGATATAGCAAACTACTTGGTTTCAGCACAGTTCCCACCACACCTATCCTCAAAAGAGAAGAGCAAGATAGTAAGTAAAAGCACCCCTTTCACCTAGATTGGAGGCAATCTCTTCAAACTTGGCCCAAATCAAATCTTGAGAAGATGTGACAGGGAGGAGGAAGTCTTTGACATCCTCCTATCCTGTCATGACGGGCCTTATGGAGGTCATTTTGCAGCAAAAATAACTACCTTCAAGATATTGCAAGCAGGCTATTACTGGCCCACTCTTCATCAGGATGTGAGGAGATACACGAGCCAGTGTGATCGGTGTCAGAGGATGGGGAAGCCCACTCCAAAGGATGAAATTCCCATGCAACCACAAGTGACCTTTGAGCCATTTGAGAAGTGGGGCATGGACTTTGTGGGGCCTATCAACCCCCCTTCAAAGCAGAAGCAATACATCATTGTGTGCACCGACTACCTGACAAAGTGGGTGGAGACAAGAGCAATCAAAGTAGCGACAGAGGAAATAGTAGCTGAGTTTTTGAGGGAAAACATATTATACAATTTCAGGTATCCAAGAGAGTTGGTCACAGACCAAGGCAATCAGTTCACTTCCAACCTGATTGAAGACCTGCTCACACATCATAAGATCAAGCACAAGACTTCCACCCCTTACCATCCACAAGCCAATGGGCAAGTGGAGGTCATTAACAAAGCATTGGAAGGGGTCCTAACCAAGGTAGTGAGCAGCAGCAAAAAATACTAGGCAGACAAATTAGTTGAGGCCACTTGGGCCTACAACACAACATGGAAGACCACCACCGTGTTCACACCCTATGAACTAGTCTATGGAAAGAATTCTTTGCTGTCAATAGAGTTTGAATTCAATACCATAAGGATGGCAGCTCAGCTGGACCTAGACCTCAGCCATGAACAAAAGGAGAGAATACTTCAGCTCAGTGGATTGGATGAATACAGATTGCAAGCCCTTCTCCATACGGAGGTAGTTCAGCTTCAAAGAAAGATATGGAATGACAGAAATATCAGGCAGAAGAAATTCCAAGAGGGAGATTGGGCACTACTCTATGATTCAAGATACAAGGATTTCAAAGGCAAGTTGAGGAAAAGATGGTTGGGACCCTACACTGTGGAGAAATGTAATGACAATGGTTTAGTTCTTATCAGAACCATTGATGATGAAGCCATCTCAATGTTTGTCAATGGACATCGGTTGAAAGTCTACAAGAAGCCCCTCTCCAAGCAAGAGTTTATTGAAGATTTGAATAAAATAGTGATGGTAGTGGAACATTTCTTACCTTCCCCTTCACCCACTCACTAAAGAAAAATAAAATAAAATAAGGACTCAAGTGAAAACCTCCATGAGGCGCTTAAGTCCCATCATTGGGGTGAAAAACCTCTTCTGAGGCGGCCCAGTGATGTCAAAAAAAAGGGGGGAATAGAATAAGATCCTTGGGTGAAAACCTACCTTGGAGGTGCCCAGGGCAAGAAATTAAGGTGAAAACCTCTCTGAGTCACCATAGTTGTTTTCAAACAAGAAAACAAAAAGAACAAAAAAAAAACAAAATGAATTTTTATTGCATTGCAGGTTTGCAGGAGGACTACACGGAGTAGGAGAAGGTGCCAAGGGGACCCTGACATTCATACCAGTATCCATCTCATCTTCTCCACACCTTCCTCCATCATTTTTGGCATCTCTTTCACCCCACTGTACCTCTTCTTCCAAAACTATGTTTTCTACAGGAGGCTCCTGTAGGAATTACAGAGAGCCAAAAGTGTCTACAGGAGGTAGTTTGAGGGACAAGAAAAGTTTCAGGAGGAAGCTATAATCCCTCTTACCATCATCAAACCTCCTTGCCATCATTTCCAAGCCTGCATCACACGCCAAGCATCATTATCATTTTTTTCCTTTCCAAGAAAAAACACAGAAACAGAGTTTTTCAGTTTGAAAAAAAAAAACAAAAAAGTGGAAAGGGCACCATTAACTTTACCTGAATCTTACCTACTATTCCTCCATCATTCATCTCCATCTCTGGCATCATTCTTGAGCTCCAATCATAGGGAAATCTCTGAATTTTCAAGGGTAGAAGCAGCTATAGGAGCTCCTGTAGGAATTCCTGTAGCAGCTGATCCCATAGAAGTCTAGCACCAGTAGCAAGGGACAACACATCTAAAGTTTGAAGAGGAACATGCAGCTCAACTCCAGCAAAAGGGTAGCCTACAAAAACACACAACAACACATCAGCAAGCAGAGATAGCATGCATGAAGGAAAATTAAGGCATGCAACAAAGAAAGCCACAACACCTCACAACCGCTGGCAGCAAATATACTTGGATTACAGGTAAGTAGCTAAGTCACTCCTCTATATGCGTTTGTGTAATTATGAATCATATGAAGGCAACAAGATGGTTGAAATCAAAAGAGGGAAAGGTGGCCAGTTAACTTGGCCACCTTCATTTAGTTGACTCCACTTAACCAAGATACCACCCACACGTGCACACAATGAACTCAAGCAAAAGATGCGAAGGACAAGTAGTGGGAGGAAGAGTTAACTCCGATGCAATGATGAGGTGATGATTACAAGGGGGGTCATGATGACCAAGAAGGTGGGGACCAATGGTCCTAATTTGGGCAACGTACACCTTTCTAGCTTAGCACTCATAACTGAGAACAACCATAAAAGGTAATGAGCACTCCTCCCCACACATTCTCACCACCTTTTCTTCAGTTTTTCCTCATAACTCAGCCACACTGTAGTATTCTTATGCCCCCACAACCTCGTATCCACCATCCTCCATCGATTTCCTCCATATTTTTTCTGTCGTCATTTTCCACAAGAGCACCTACAGGAAATCTACAAGAGGGACAACGTGCTTCTACAGGAGGGTTAGTGAGTCATTTTGAAGGGAGGAAACATAATTTTTAGCACGAATCTCAGTCTGAAGAGGTAGGGTTCATGAATTCCCTGTGTTGAATATCAAAATATGAGAGATTTAGGTTCAAATTGAAGATTAAATGAGTCTTTGAGAGGGTAAAAAAAAAAATCTATTTAAAAAAAAAATACAATCCCCTATGTTTTCCTATTTCACTCAAAATTATTTGTCTCCACCTCCATATCTGGTTTGTCAAAAGGATTACAGGCAGTATGACAGGGGGGTTTATGAGAAAAGAGCCCATTAACTCCACTAGCCTCCATGCACATCCTCAAGTGGTGGAAATATTTACAAGGGCAAACTGGATGAATTTCTTTGAGAAGTTTAGAGGGTTTGATGATGAAATTGCCCATGAATTTGCTCTCTCTCTGGTTCCTCACACAAGAAATCATGCTACTGTAACCATTAGAGGCCTCTCCATTGAAATAACCCCTGAATTAATCAGTAGGGTCACTACCCTTCCTCTTCGGCTACCTTGGAGTAAAGATGAGAAACCAATTGGCTAGGCTGCCAAGAAGAAATTTTTCCAAGATAATGAAACCCCTGTTGAAGACAAAAATGGAATTAGCAGGACTAGTATACCATATCCCTGGGATGAGGTTAGCTACCAAGTAATAAAATACATTTCTTGTGAGGGGAGGTATAACATTGTTTATGGATATCATTTCATAATCCTCCAAGAATTGAGATATGGCATGGATACCCCGGCACATCAAAAGCTCAATATCCCTTACTTTCTCCTTAAATCCCTCATTGAATCCAGCACCAAGGTACGAGAAGGAAATTCACAGCAGCTAACTCACCATGGCCTAATCAAAATCCTAGTAGAGGAAGCCCTCCCTACCCTTACAATCCCTATAGCATAAGAAGTTTTAAGAAATATGATAGTTGAGGATGACATCAAGGCATTAACCTATGATGTCAGTCCTGCTATCAATGAGGAGGGAGAATAGCAAGGAGGAGAAGATGAAGTCAGTGGTGACATAGCAGAGCAAGAGAGGAAGGAGGAAAGAAAAGGAATAGAGGATGGAAGAGTTGAAGAGACAGACCAGGAGGTAGAAAAAGAGACAGAGAAGGAGGAGGAAAAAGAGACAGAAGAGGGAGAAAAGGAGGCGGAGAGGGCAGAGCAAAGAGAATAGTCCCATAAAACTTTGGAAAGAGAAGCAACAACTGCCCTCGCTGCCCTAGGTACACCAGTCAAGCAGAAGCAAAAGAGTAAAATAAAAACCTCCATGTATTTCAGGGCAAGGAAGAGTACCAGAATTAAAACAGGCAAACCTCAACCCTCATCAAAAACTCCCATTAACATTGAAGATTCACCATCTGCCCAGATGAAAGAATCTCCTTCCAAAACACCCATAACCTATGAAAGGAGGACTACAAGATCTTCTACATGGAAGGGGAAGGAAATTTTACAGGACCCTAAAACAGTCCTACAGGAGACACTGTCCAAACTACAGGAGACACAAAAACTTGAGGAAAATATAGGAGGACAGCCAGAGGTGAAACAGGAAGCACAAGAGCTACAAGAACTTGACCCCCAACCTAATCTTGACTCCTATTACAGACTACTTGAGGGAGGCAAGATAATCCCCCAGAAATTTGCAATTCCACTGTTTTTCGAATTGGAAAAAGAGAGAGTAAGAACACATAGGTGGATGCAGATAGCCAAGTCCAAAGGAGTTGAGGATATTGGCCACATGGAAGACAAACTCAAGGAAATGGGCAGGGAATTGGGTGCTATCAGAGACTGAGAAGCCATTACAAGAAGCCACTTTGAGAATGAAAATGAATTACTAAGGAGGCAGCTATAGGAGAAAGAGACTCATTTGGCATACATGGCCAACTTATCCATGGAAGCATTACAATGCAGAACACCAGCCAAATCTTGTGGCCTCTATTTGAAAGATCAATGGCTTCAATTCCAAATAAAAACTTTGGCACAATGAGTCACAATGCCTTTCCAAGACTACAGGCAGTTCATGGATTTGTGTAACCAAAGCACCTTTGAGGACAAAGCAAAGATGGTAGAGTTCTATCTACACAACATGGTCCTCACAAACTTGAATGTGTGGGACCTCAACGCCAAGCTAGGGGATCTGCAATTAAATGGCCATGGCATCATGAATGAACCATGAAAAATTGAGGGCAGTAGAAATGAAAAGATTGTTAATAAAAGAGTAGAATGAACCATTGATGATAAGAGTTGAGCCATCAGATCCTATGGCACTCATCAGCACACACAACCTGCTTGCTAATGACCCTCAGATCACCCCTAAATATCTATCCAATCAGGAACAATCCATTGCACACTTTGAAGATATGCTTAGGATACTTGGGGATGACTGTGTGCATGCATGCACAAGAAGATGGAACACCCTACCCCACAGCTTGCAGATCAGAGAATACCATTTTCCCATGAGGTTGAGGGAGGCATTGAAAAGAGTGCCAATGTACAAGCACTCCATGCAAAGGCTGAAGGTCAACTGGATTGGCCTTAAACTGAGTCCTCCACTCATATTAGGCATGCTAGATGGCAGAAGAGAAGAAGAAGAGAAGGAGCGGCGGACGGACATAGATAGAAAGGAAGGATTTTATGGAGAACATAAAGAGACCACATCGGAAGCCTGGAATTCTAGGGAGGCCACCAGGGCCATGAAAGACCAAGATATTGACTAGGTTGCTCAGAGGATGAGCAACACCTTCAGTAGGGGGGTGATGATGAGCCTCATAAATGGGTAATTATATGGGCTCATTTTACCTCCTAACCTAGTCAAATCAACCATTCTCTTAGCTTATTGTATGATTTTCTTATTATATTTATGCTTATAGGGTGAGTTGAGTTAGTTATTATGTCATGTGGTCTAACATGTATTTAATGTAGATTATTGATGGATTTCGAGGTCAAAGTCAAGGATCTAGTGGCCAAACTATAGCAATAACTCAAAGTAGATAGAGGAGAGGACTTATAGGGGGGAATCCCCCTCATTCATTGCTCCTCACTTCGAATTCCCCTTCATTTAGCTCAGAGTATAAGTAGTTGAATCATGCACTAGAAGGCAGCCGAGCAAGTGGAAGATGATTTTTAGTTATCTCGAGTTTTGGGAACCAAGCCTCCCTAATTTTAAGGAATTTGTTGGTAGCTTCAGATGTATAAGTAGAGAGGCCTGAGGCCTCACTAGGGTCAACTTTTTTCTTATGTAAACTCAGCTCAAATTTTGAGCTTACTATTTTATGACAGTTTTATGTAATCTTGCTATTTTTTGATAATGAATATGGAATCCTTTTTGAGCTAGCACTGAGTTACCTGAGAGGGCTAAATCTCTTGGGTTAGGGCCCAATCCAAGCAGCCAATCTTCTCTTCAATTGTATTTGTATGCTTCACTTCAGTTTGTACATTAATTTGTTGTTAGATGCATTTCTCTTATCGTTAAGAATAGCTTGCTTTTGATGATTTAGTAGTTTTCTTCCATTTGTGCTTTTTGTAGCAGGTTAAGCACTGATCAGGGAAGATTCAAAAAGGCTAGCAACAGTTCCTTAGCCTCTCTTCCTCCCTCTAGGACCATGATTTGAGGCAAAGACTTTCTTGCTGCCCCAAAAACACAGATTTTCCTCATTCCTAGGACTCCTAGTGTTTGCAGCTCTCTAGTAGGTTGATAGTCCAGTTTTTCTTTGCTTTAGATCTCATTTATCATGTTCACTTCCTAATTTGCAATATTCTTTTTGCATGCTTTCCTTTCTTACAGCATTTCCCAACATTTCCTTCTATGCATCATAGTTTAGGCCATTTTAATGCAAAACTCTGTTTTTCCTAGGATGCACTCATTTCATTGGTTGCTTGATTTTCTTGGATGATTGTCAGTTTCTATGTAGTAGATCTCTTCCAGTAGTAGGCCAGCTTACCAACAATCACACCCTCCAAATGATTCATGCCCTATAGGTCTCCCAAACCTCACCTCAACTCTGCCCTAGTTTCCTTCATTTTCCATAGAACTTCTTCCTCTCTCCTTGAGCAAACCCAATCATCTTTCTCTCTCTTGGTGATTCATGGTAGATTTTAGGCACCCTAACACCTCATTTCAACCTTCATCCACCTTTTCCACCCACTCTCAGACCCTCAAAACAACAAAAATTGCTCTCGGCCTCCTCCTGTAGTTTCCCTGTTTTCCTCCTGTAGTTTTCCTGTGTCCTCCTGTAGTTTTTCCTATAGGCTTTCTTTTGAAGGCCTCCAGAAGGCCACCTAAGACCTCCTAGGACCCATCCACACCATCCTACATCCTCCCAAGCTCCAAAACCGCCCTCTAACGCCACCTGTTTGCTTCCACACTCACACACAATAAATTAGATGCATGTTAAATTCATATAAAAACACATAAAAATCCAAAAATATGATTTTTGCTTATTTACTTCTAGAAATAGCATGGTTAGATTTTGTTTATTCCCTTGAGTATGTAATGGCATTTCTTTCATGGTTTTCATAATGTTTTTGGCAAAAGTAGAATTAGCTTGTTAATTAGGGCTTACTAGGTTCTGCTTTACATTCCAATCTTTCTCCTTTCTGCAGTTAGAATAACATCTGAAGAATAATCTTTCTTTCCTTTCATCACACATAGAGCTTCTTCTGAATTCTATAGAAGTTGGCTTGAGCTCCTAATGATCTCGCGTCGGCTGACCAAGTGACAACCTGCAATGAGAACTAGCACTTGTGCATATAGCACCGATGCTTCCAAGTTTGTTACGAACTACTGGGTTGATAAAAGTAAATTTGGCATCCCAGGAGTTGTAGCATTCTTGTTGCAATATTGTCACTCACCAATTCACTTCTATTATCATGAGGCTTGATATCCTTTTAAAGAGATTACAAAAAAATATTTATAACATGCCTGCTTTCTTATGTGTTACAAATAGGAAAAGATAAATACATTATTTAAATATTGCCTTTCTTGATATAAGTTTACTATGAGTAGATGTTTCCTTCCTCATTAGATGTTACCATTATGAGCCAGGTAGCCTGGCTAACCAATTCCTCTTGGTTTAGATGGAAGGTGTCCCCTACTTTCTGCCTCTCGGTTTAAGTGTGAATACATGGCTGAAATGATTTTTGAACATTGCTGGAGCTGATGTGATGTGATGCTCATTATTGATGAAGTAGCAGGTGCCTACATAGCTTGGGGTTGGAGGGGATGTCTACAATGAATCCAAGTCGAATGTTGTTGGAGTTGATGTGATGTGATGTTGACTATTGATGAAATAGTAGGTGCTTACATAGCTTGGGGTGGGAGGGCACGTCTCCAAATGAACCCAAGCCAGATGCTACTATGCTGAAACTAATGAATGTGAAGTAGGTGCCTACTAAAGCGAGGTGGGAGGAAACGTTTCCAAAGGGAAACCGCTCTAAATGTTGCTCCTAATATAAAAACTCATGGATTATTGGTACAATACAGAACCAGGCCACACTAGCGATATACCTGAACTATAAATGTGTTGTAGACTTGTGTCAAAAGTTGCAATGTTATCCGAACTTAAACAAGAACACAAAAGATTACTGATATAACCATAAATACAGAGATGCAACAGAAATAACACTTCATTTAATTAATATCAAACACTGAAATATGCTTACAAACAAAATAGAAATAAAACTAGCTCGAGCAATGGTATCTTATCTCTGAGAAGAGATGTGGCGGCTACATGCCTCTAAAATGTGTTACAATGAGGCTCAAAGGCCTATTTATTATTAATAAACAATGAAAAACCCTAAAAATCCAAAAACCTAACCTTAGGAGATGAAGCAACAACATTGTGAGCTCCATTTGGGTAAATTGGTACATCAACTTCCCAGGGTCGTAACTTTGGCATATGATCTCTCTTTAGCTATCATAATACCTCATTTTGAAGATCTCGAAGATCAGGGTAATAAAAACCAAAAAATTGGTTTGGGACTTTTATAGTCTCTCCATTTTCCCTGAAAACATCATTTGGTCCCTCAAAACGACTCCGGATGTTTAGGACCCGAAAAACTGCCAAAAAGAGTAAGTTGTGCTACAATTAAGGAAACTGAAATGAAACAATGGTGGGGGTCCAAGTCGAATAGGCGAGTGGCCACCAATATACACCTTGATCAGTCCTAACCCCTTAGGAAGCAATGGTCCCCATTGCGTTGAGTGCCTCCATGAGATGGGGAAACTTCTGTTGAACTTGGTCCCTAGTGAGCCACTTGCTTTGGTGCAAGAATTGGCCAGTTTTGAAAACTTGATATAGTTTGATCTTCTGCTGGTGAGTGTCCTTGATCTGTGTGTTCATGATCTAATCAATTGTGGCCTATTCCATCCAGTCGCGGTTCAAATCTATTGGTGTGAGTTGTTTTTCAATGTCAAATGTGTCCAGCAATGGTGGAAAGTATGGTCAAAGGTAGTCTATATTGAACACTGGGTGTAGACCAAGGAAAGGGGGAATATTGAGCTCGAAGGGAATTATCCCCTACAACCTTGGTGATGGTGTATGACCCATATCAAAGCGAGCAAATCTTGTAGTGGGGTCCAGCGAGACACTCATTTTTTTAAAAACAAATGTAGCCAAATTTTTTCGCCCACCTAGAACTTGTGCGGCACTCGATGTTGATCATGACATTACTTGTACTTAGCATTGGCTTTGTCCAATATATCATGAACCTATTGGCAAATGTGTTGAATGTGCTTAATGAATTTGTTATCCCTATCGGCTTCGGACTGGATGTGAGCCGAATCTGCCTGAGTGGCTACAAATGGTATGGCCATATCAATGGGACATAATGTTTGAAATCCCAACCCTACCTGAAAGGGGGTATGTCCTGTTGAGATATGGAGAGTTTTTTTGTAGCTATGTTGGACATAGGGGAGGATTTCATCCCATGTGTGTGGATGCTTCAAGTTGTACATGCGCAAAATGTGTACGATCATCCTATTGATGGACTTTGTTTGGCCATTAGTTTGGGGTGGAAAGCCATGGACTTAGTAAGTTTGGTATCTAGCATCAACCAAAGACTTGACCAAAATTCACTTAGGAATCTGTTGTCCTAATATGAGACAATGGACTATGAGATCCCAAAGTGTACTCACACTCGCTCAAAGAAGAGCTTAGTAGTGGCCTCTGATGTGATACTCTTCTTGCAGGGCACCATAATGGCCATCTTAGAGAATCTTTCAACGACCAAGAAAACACAGTCATTGTCGTGCTTAGTAGAAGGAAGGGGCAAGATGTAATCCATGGAGATGGATTCCCAAGGTCAACTAGGAATAGGCAGAGGAGTATATGGGGCTTGCTTCTTGATGGTTGGTTGGGAAATTTTTGGGTGTGTGTTATATTCTTTCCATGACTAGCCCCACACGTGATGCCAGGGGGTTAGAGGGGAGACAAACAACACCCCCTTCATTGCACCGAGTGTAACGGGGGGGTCATGGGGAGGCAGTAGCCCCCCTCTACGGGGTTCGGGGTATCACCTCGAGAAAAAATAAATTGGACCCTATATTAGGTGGGCGGACCTACCTATTGTTTTGTGTGTGGGTAATGCACATGGTTTTGGGTATGATGGCTTTATGCCCATGGTATCTACTAGTTAGGAACTACAATTATGTTGCAATCTAAGGTTAATGGATTGGGGTTTATGGATTCTTCGACATGCATATATATGTATTGTAACATTGAAATAAATATAGTGAAAAATAAATTTGGTAGTCCCAATTTTGGGATCCATGGGAAATATCTGTGTATGTTTTATGATTTATGCTCTCGCCATTGTTTATTTTCTATTTTTATAATTCATATGCGGGTAATTTATGTCAGGTTTAAAACCTACATGTGGTATCATAGTTGTTTTCGCTTCAAGGGGACACCTTTACTGCTAAGGGGTTTTGCTCGAGCATATGGTAGAACCTATTCAGTGGTAGATGTGTGGGATCAATTCTTGCGGTGAAAGAAGATGATGAGTAGTGGAAAGATAAAGATTGATCAATTTAATGGTCATAGTTTTGAGTTGTGGAAACCAAGATGGACGATAAAGATCAATGGACCGCGGTAGATCTGGGTACTAAAACAATGACAATGTTAGATGAAGACTAGATGAAGTTGGATCAGAAAGAAAAAAGCACAATACAGTTGTGTATCTCAAATTTAGTATTCTTGACTGTATCAGGGGATCCTACGGTGAATGAGTTGTGGGAAAAGTTACGGACTTTATACCAATCTATGTCTATGGTGAACAAATTGTTCCTATGGAAAAATATATATAACCTAAGGATGAAGGATGGAGACTTGGTGACAAAGCATCTGAACACCTTTATTACTGTGGTAAGTCAGTTGTTATATGTTGATATTAAAATTTCATATGAAGATAAGTCCATCGATTTGTTGTGTTCTCTACCAAATTCGTGGGATAGTCTGGTTGTTGCAATAAGTAGCAATACAACTACCTTGAAGTTTGATGAAATAGTCTCATCCTTATTGTCAGAGGAGATGAGATAGAAAAATATGGATGGCCAGAATGGAGATGCATTGTCTATATGAGGATAGTCCCAGAATAGAAACAAAAATAAGTCCTCGAGTGGGAGATCTAAATCTCCAAGAAAACCTATAAAGGTGTGTTGGAAATGTGGAAAGGAAAGGCACTTCAAAAAGGACTGTAGATCTAAAGCCCCTGAGAAAGGAAAGGGATCTGATGAAGCTCCTTCAACAGAGGTGAAAAGCACCTTAGATGAAGGTGGGGATGCGTACTTGGATTCTTCTTCAAGTACACATGTATATCATGAGGCATGGTTGATTGACTCAGGCGCATCCTTTCACTTCACTCCCCATAGGGAGTGGTTCTTTGAGTATTAGAAATATGATGGTGGTGATGTATTCTTAGGCGATGACAGGAAGGATATGATTTTCGGACACGAAAAATTCAAGTTGAAGTTGCAAGGTCGAAAGAGTAGAACACTTTTGGGAGTTCCGCATATTCCTGCATTGGCCAGAAATCTGATTTATGTAAGAAAGTTGGATGATGCAGGTGTAAAAACAATGTTCAAGAAAGATACCTACAAGATGGTTCGGGAAGCACTAGTATTGATGCGGGAATTTCGTATTGGAACTCTATAAAAGCTTCTAGGTAGCACTATTATTGATGGGTTCAATAGTTCTGTGGTTCCTGAAAGTGGAGCAGAAAGCCTTATGGTCTCTAGAGAAAATACTATGTTATGGAATCAAAGGCTTGGACATATTAAAGAGAAGGGACTTCAAATACTTCATGGTAATGGTATGGTAGAAGGTATGTCTAATTTCTATCTAGATTTCGATTTTTGTGAAGATTGTGTATATGGGAAGCAAAATCGGGTGAGTTTTCCCTCTAGTGCTAAGAGGGTGAATGGGATATTAGAGTTTGTGCACAATGATGTGTTTGGACCTGTTTCGATTCCATCACTGGGTAAGCATGTGTACTATGTATCATTTACAGATGACTTCTCAACAAATACATGGATATATTTCCTCAAGAATAAATTCAATTTTTTTGATAGGTTTAAAGAAATTAAGGCTTTGGTGGAAAACCAGACAAAGAAGAAGATAAAGGTGTTGAGGACAGATAATAGTGAGAGTTTCGCAAGAAGGAATTTGAAGACTTTTATAAGAACTGGAGTATAGCACGATAGAATACTACTCCATACACACCCCAGCAAAATGGAGCAATAGAAAGAATGAACAAGATGTTGATGGAAAAGTCAAGAAGCATGCTAAGTAGTGTCGGGTTAGGACATGAATTCTGGGCAAAGGCGGTGGAGACTGCATGTTACCTGGTTAATAGATCACCTTCATTAGCGTTGGAGGATAAGACTCTGCATGATGTATGGACTAGTAATATATCCTCTCTTTCACATCTGACGGCATTTGGCTGTGATGCATATGTACATGTTCCAAAGGAGAAAAGAACCAAGTTGGATAGTAAATCTGAAAGGTGTGTCTTTATTGGGTATAAGGATGGTTTAAAAGTTTATTTGCTTTGGAACCCAGAAACTAGGAAGTTTTTTTTACAGCCAAGATGCAATGTTTAGAGACGTGAAATATGTTATTAAACATGAATTCCTACCAAAGGAACCTGAGAAGATAGAGTTTCAGCTAAAGGAGGAAGAATTAGACTCTACAACAGAACAGGAATCAGAAGATGAAGAGTCACAAACTCCAACTGTGAGAAGATAAGTTTGAGAAAGAAGGTAGCTAGAAAGGTATAGTCCAATTGCTTTCTGTTCAAGTTTTTCTTTATCTATTACTAACGATGATCCCAGAACTATCAAGGAGGCAGTAGATTCAGAGGATGGAAAACTCTAGAAAGAGGCCATGGTTGATGAAATAGCATCTTTGGACAAAATTGATGCTTGGGATCTGGTGACCCTTGTCGGTTGGAAGGAAACCCATTAGAAGAAAATGGATGTTTAAGAAGAAGATGAATGCAGAAGGCAAGGTGGACAAATACAAAGCTCAGTTGGTAGCAAAAGGTTATTCCTAGGTGTCGGGAATTGATTTTGGTGATACTTTTTCTCTTGTTGCCAAGGTAGATTCTATTATATTACTTTTATATGTTGCTGCTACTTTTTATTTTGAGGTAGAACAGATGGATATGAAGACGACATTTCTTCACGAGGATCTGGAAGAAGAGATCTACATGAAGCAACCTGAAGGCTTTGCAGCGAAGGGTAAGAAAGAACCGGTATGCAAGTTTAAAAAGTCTCTATATGTGTTAAAACAGTCACCAAGGATATGGTATTAGAAATTTGATACATATATACACGGACTTGGCTTCACCAAAAGAAAAGTAGATCACTATGCGTATTTTAAATTAATTAGTGATCGTGTTATTTATTTTTTCTTTTATGTGGATGATATGTTTTTTATTGAAAATGACAAAGAAATTATCCAAGAATTGAAGACCAAATTGTCCTCCAAATTCGACATGAAAGATCTTGGTGCTGAAAACTATATCTTGGGCATGGAAATTAAATGAGATCAGGTAAAGAGGAAGATTTGGTTAAACTAGAGTAAGTATCTCGAGACAATACTGCATAGGTTTAACATGCAGGATAGTAAATGGATGAAGGTTCCTATTCCTGTAGGTGTAAATTTATCTGTTGTACAGTGTCCCAAGACACAAGAAGAGGAAAAGGACATGTCTCATGTTCCATACGCAAGTGTAGTCGGTAGCCTAATGTATGCAATGGTCGGTACTAGACCAAACATTTCACGTGCAGTGGGAGTATTGAGTAGGTTTAATTCAAAACCAGGGAAGGAGCATTGGACAACAGTGAAGCGAGTTTTCAAGTATTTGCATGGCACAAGTGATTATGGTCTGTGCTACCAAGGAAGACCACGATTGGAAAGAGTTTTGGACATCAATGGATTTTTTGATGCAAACTGGGCTGGAGATATGGATCACAGAACATTTAAAAGTGGGTATGTGTTTAACCTATTTGGAGGTGCATTTAGTTGGATGAGTAAGAGATAGTATGTAGTGGCACTTTCAACTACAAAGGCAGAATACATGGTAGCCACACATGCAAGCAAGGAAGAAGTTTAGTTGCAGAGACTATGTTCAAGTATGGGATTAGTACAATAAACTATAAGGGTAGAATGTGACAGACAAAGTGCAATTTTCTTGGAAAAGAACCCTGCTTATCATTCAAAGACAAAGCACATTGATGTTCAATATCACTTTGTGAGGGATATGTTGAGTACAAAAAGGTGTTGCTGGTAAAGGTGGATACTTTGAAGAATACTATAGATGAATTGATGAAGTCTGTGAGTATTGAGAATTTTTTTTGATGTAGATAAAAAATTGGAATTTCAAGGTGGACCAATGAGTAAGCTATCCTATGACCCCTTGTGTGGAAAAGAAAACAACAAGTGGGAGAATGTTGGGTGTGTGTTATATTATTTCTACGACTAGCCCCACCCGCGATATTGGGGGGTTAGAGGGGGGCAGTTAGCTCCCCCTTTGTTGCATCGGCCATAGTGGGGGGGTCATAGGGGGGTGGAAAGCCCCCCTATCGGGGGGTTCGAGCGGGGTGGTAGCCCCTCTCTACAACGTCTAGGGCAATACCCCGAAAAAAAAAAAAAAAAAAAAAAAAAAAAAAAAAAAAAAATTGGACCCTATATTAGGTGGGTGTACGTACCTATGGTTTTGTGCATGGGTTTTGGACAGGATGGTTTTATGCCCATGGTATCTTGTAGATCCGGTCAAGAAAACTATGGTTATGTTCTAATCCAGGGTTAATGGATTTGGGTTTATGGATGCTTCGGCATGTATATATATTTATTGTAACATTGAAAGGAATATAATGAAAAATAAATCAAGTAGTCCTCGTTTTTTAATCCAGGGGAAATATCTTTGTATATTTGTTTTATGTTTTATGCTCTCGCCATTGTTTATTTTATGTTTTCAGAATTCATATGCAAGTAATTTCTCTACAGGGTTAAATCCTACATCAATGATGTAGGAAGTGCAAGATTGAATGTAATTCACAACATCTCGACAGAGCTTTAGCCAATAAAAATACTTATACAGTAATGCTAAGGTTTTATCTACTCTGAAATGTTCAGCGACCTGACTATAGTGCGTCTCGTAAATCATCTTGGAACACTCACCTAAAGGAACATAGATGTGTCCCAGGTGGCATAACAGTGCATCCTGGAGGTGAAATTTTGGAACTTTCTTACCTTTCAGGAGTATCTAGTATGTGTTGTCAAATTCTAGATCGCTCTTGTAAAGATGTGGCCACCCCAAAGTCTCGTTCCCAAAGGAGTCAAGCACAGTGATCAACACCATAACTGGTGGTCCGCTGAGGTAGTCTACAACATTATTGGTGTTTCCCTTCTTGTACTTAATGTTAAAATGGAATTGTTGTAGGTATGTGTACCATTTTTTATGGCGATCATTCTACAACTTCCCTTGTGTTTATATGAAATGTAGGGGAATCCCCCTCATTCATTGCTCCTCACTTCGAATTCCCCTTCATTTAGCTCAGAGTATAAGTAGTTGAATCATGCACTAGAAGGCAGCCGAGCAAGTGGAAGATGATTTTTAGTTATCTCGAGTTTTGGGAACCAAGCCTCCCTAATTTTAAGGAATTTGTTGGTAGCTTCAGATGTATAAGTAGAGAGGCCTGAGGCCTCACTAGGGTCAACTTTTTTCTTATGTAAACTCAGCTCAAATTTTGAGCTTACTATTTTATGACAGTTTTATGTAATCTTGCTATTTTTTGATAATGAATATGGAATCCTTTTTGAGCTAGCACTGAGTTACCTGAGAGGGCTAAATCTCTTGGGTTAGGGCCCAATCCAAGCAGCCAATCTTCTCTTCAATTGTATTTGTATGCTTCACTTCAGTTTGTACATTAATTTGTTGTTAGATGCATTTCTCTTATCGTTAAGAATAGCTTGCTTTTGATGATTTAGTAGTTTTCTTCCATTTGTGCTTTTTGTAGCAGGTTAAGCACTGATCAGGGAAGATTCAAAAAGGCTAGCAACAGTTCCTTAGCCTCTCTTCCTCCCTCTGGGACCATGATTTGAGGCAAAGACTTTCTTGCTGCCCCAAAAACACAGATTTTCCTCATTCCTAGGACTCCTAGTGTTTGCAGCTCTCTAGTAGGTTGATAGTCCAGTTTTTCTTTGCTTTAGATCTCATTTATCATGTTCACTTCCTAATTTGCAATAGTCGTTTTGCATGCTTTCCTTTCTTACAGCATTTCCCAACATTTCCTTCTATGCATCATAGTTTAGGCCATTTTAATGCAAAACTCTGTTTTTCCTAGGATGCACTCATTTCATTGGTTGCTTGATTTTCTTGGATGATTGTCAGTTTCTATGTAGTAGATCTCTTCCAGTAGTAGGCCAGCTTACCAACAATCACACCCTCCAAATGATTCATGCCCTATAGGTCTCCCAAACCTCACCTCAACTCTGCCCTAGTTTCCTTCATTTTCCATAGAACTTCTTCCTCTCTCCTTGAGCAAACCCAATAATCTTTCTCTCTCTTGGTGATTCATGGTAGATTTTAGGCACCCTAACACCTCATTTCAACCTTCATCCACCTTTTCCACCCACTCTCAGACCCTCAAAACAACGAAAATTGCTCTCGGCCTCCTCCTGTAGTTTCCCTGTTTTCCTCCTGTAGTTTTCCTGTGTCCTCCTGTAGTTTTTCCTATAGGCTTTCTTTTGAAGGCCTCCAGAAGGCCACCTAAGACCTCCTAGGACCCATCCACACCATCCTACATCCTCCCAAGCTCCAAAACCGCCCTCTAACGCCACTTGTTCGCTTCCACACTCACACACAATAAATTAGATGCATGTTAAATTCATATAAAAACACATAAAAATCCAAAAATATGATTTTTGCTTATTTACTTCTAGAAATAGCATGGTTAGATGTTGTTTATTCCCTTGAGTATGTAATGGCATTTCTTTCATGGTTTTCATAATGTTTTTGGCAAAAGTAGAATTAGCTTGTTAATTAGGGCTTACTAGGTTCTGCTTTACATTCCAATCTTTCTCCTTTCTGCAGTTAGAATAGCATCTGAAGAATAATCTTTCTTTCCTTTCATCACACATAGAGCTTCTTCTGAATTCTATAGAAGTTGGCTTGAGCTCCTAATGATCTCGCGTCGGCTGACCAAGTGACAACCTGCAATGAGAACTAGCACTTGTGCATATAGCACCGATGCTTCCAAGTTTGTTACGAACTACTGGGTTGATAAAAGTAAATTTGGCATCCCAGGAGTTGTAGCATTCTTGTTGCAATATTGTCACTCACCAATTCACTTCTATTATCATGAGGCTTGATATCCTTTTAAAGAGATTACAAAAACATATTTATAACATGCCTGCTTTCTTATGTGTTACAAATAGGAAAAGATAAATACATTATTTAAATATTGCCTTTCTTGATATAAGTTTACTATGAGTAGATGTTTCCTTCCTCATTAGATGTTACCATTATGAGCCAGGTAGCCTGGCTAACCAATTCCTCTTGGTTTAGATGGAAGGTGTCCCCTACTTTCTGCCTCTCGGTTTAAGTGTGAATACATGGCTGAAATGATTTTTGAACATTGTTGGAGCTGATGTGATGTGATGCTCATTATTGATGAAGTAGCAGGTGCCTACATAGCTTGGGGTTGGAGGGAATGTCTACAATGAATCCAAGTCGAATGTTGTTGGAGTTGATGTGATGTGATGTTGACTATTGATGAAATAGTAGGTGCTTACATAGCTTGGGGTGGGAGGGCACGTCTTCAAATGAACCCAAGCCAGATGCTACTATGCTGAAACTAATGAATGTGAAGTAGGTGCCTACTAAAGCGAGGTGGGAGGAAACGTTTCCAAAGGGATACCGCTCTAAATGTTGCTCCTAATATAAAAACTCATGGATTATTGGTACAATACAGAACCAGGCCACACTAGCGATATACCTGAACTATAAATGTGTTGTAGACTTGTGTCAAAAGTTGCAATGTTATCCGAACTTAAACAAGAACACAAAAGATTACTGATATAACCATAAATACAGAGATGCAACAGAAATAACACTTCATTTAATTAATATCAAACACTGAAATATGCTTACAAACAAAATAGAAATAAAACTAGCTCGAGCAATGGTATCTTATCTCTGAGAAGAGATGTGGCGGCTACATGCCTCTAAAATGTGTTACAATGAGGCTCAAAGGCCTATTTATTATTAATAAACAATGAAAAACCCTAAAAATCCAAAAACCTAACCTTAGGAGATGAAGCACCAACATTGTGAGCTCCATTTGGGTAAATTGGTACATCAACTTCCCAGGGTCGTAACTTTGGCATATGATCTCTCTTTAGCTATCATAATACCTCATTTTGAAGATCTCGAAGATCAGGGTAAAAAAAACCAAAAAATTGGTTTGGGACTTTTATAGTCTCTCCATTTTCCCTGAAAACATCATTTGGTCCCTCAAAACGACTCCGGATGTTTAGGACCCGAAAAACTGCCAAAAAGAGTAAGTTGTGCTACAATTAAGGAAACTGAAATGAAACAATGGTGGGGGTCCAAGTCGAATAGGCGAGTGGCCACCAATATACACCTTGATCAGTCCTAACCCCTTAGGAAGCAATGGTCCCCATTGCGTTGAGTGCCTCCATGAGATGGGGAAACTTTTGTTGAACTTGGTCCCTAGTGAGCCACTTGCTTTGGTGCAAGAATTGGCCAGTTTTGAAAACTTGATATAGTTTGATCTTCTGCTGGTGAGTGTCCTTGATCTGTGTGTTCATGATCTAATCAATTGTGGCCTATTCCATCCAGTCTCGGTTCAAATCTATTGGTGTGAGTTGTTTTTCAATGTCAAATGTGTCCAGCAATGGTGGAAAGTATGGTCAAAGGTAGTCTATATTGAACACTGGGTGTAGACCAAGGAAAGGGGGAATATTGAGCTCGAAGGGAATTATCCCCTACAACCTTGGTGATGGTGTATGACCCATATCAAAGCGAGCAAATCTTGTAGTGGGGTCCAGCGAGACACTCATTTTTTTAAAAACAAATGTAGCCAAATTTTTTCGCCCACCTAGAACTTGTGCGGCACTCGATGTTGATCATGACATTACTTGTACTTAGCATTGGCTTTGTCCAATATATCATGAACCTATTGGCAAATGTGTTGAATGTGCTTAATGAATTTGTTATCCCTATCGGCTTCGGACTGGATGTGAGCCGAATCTGCCTGAGTGGCTACAAATGGTATGGCCATATCAATGGGACATAATGTTTGAAATCCCAACCCTACCTGAAAGGGGGTATGTCCTGTTGAGATATGGAGAGTTTTTTTGTAGCTATGTTGGACATAGGGGAGGATTTCATCCCATGTGTGTGGATGCTTCAAGTTGTACATGCGCAAAATGTGTACGATCATCCTATTTATGGACTTTGTTTGGCCATTAGTTTGGGGTGGAAAGCCATGGACTTAGTAAGTTTGGTATCTAGCATCAACCAAAGAGTTGACCAAAATTCACTTAGGAATCTGTTGTCCTAATATGAGACAATGGACTATGAGATCCCAAAGTGTACTCACACTCGCTCAAAGAAGAGCTTAGTAGTGGCCTCTGATGTGATACTCTTCTTGCAGGGCACCATAATGGCCATCTTAGAGAATCTTTCAACGACCAAGAAAACGCAGTCATTGTCGTGCTTAGTAGAAGGAAGGGGCAAGATGTAATCCATGGAGATGGATTCCCAAGGTCAACTAGGAATAGGCAGAGGAGTATATGGGGCTTGCTTCTTGATGGTTGGTTGGGAAATTTTTGGGTGTGTGTTATATTCTTTCCATGACTAGCCCCACACGTGATGCCAGGGGGTTAGAGGGGAGACAAACAACACCCCCTTCATTGCACCGAGTGTAACGGGGGGGTCATGGGGAGGCAGTAGCCCCCCTCTACGGGGTTCGGGGTATCACCTCGAGAAAAAATAAATTGGACCCTATATTAGGTGGGCGGACCTACCTATTGTTTTGTGTGTGGGTAATGCACATGGTTTTGGGTATGATGGCTTTATGCCCATGGTATCTATTAGTTAGGAACTACAATTATGTTGCAATCTAAGGTTAATGGATTGGGGTTTATGGATTCTTCGACATGCATATATATGTATTGTAACATTGAAATAAATATAGTGAAAAATAAATTTGGTAGTCCCAATTTTGGGATCCATGGGAAATATCTGTGTATGTTTTATGATTTATGCTCTCGCCATTGTTTATTTTCTATTTTTATAATTCATATGCGGGTAATTTATGTCAGGTTTAAAACCTACATGTGGTATCATAGTTGTTTTCGCTTCAAGGGGACACCTTTACTGATAAGGGGTTTTGCTCGAGCATATGGTAGAACCTATTCAGTGGTAGATGTGTGGGATCAATTCTTGCGGTGAAAGAAGATGATGAGTAGTGGAAAGATAAAGATTGATCAATTTAATGGTCATAGTTTTGAGTTGTGGAAACCAAGATGGACGATAAAGATCAATGGACCGCGGTAGATCTGGGTACTAAAACAATGACAATGTTAGATGAAGTTGGATCGGAAAGAAAAAAGCACAATACAGTTGTGTATCTCAAATTTAGTATTCTTGACTGTATCAGGGGATGCTACGGTGAATGATTTGTGGGAAAAGTTACGGACTTTGTACCAATCTATGTCTATGGTGAACAAATTGTTCCTATGGAAAAATATATATAACCTAAGGATGAAGGATGGAGACTTGGTGACAAAGCATCTGAACACCTTTATTACTGTGGTAAGTCAGTTGTTATATGTTGATATTAAAATTTCATATGAAGATAAGTCCATCGATTTGTTGTGTTCTCTACCAAATTCGTGGGATAGTCTGGTTGTTGCAATAAGTAGCAATACAACTACCTTGAAGTTTGATGAAATAGTCTCATCCTTATTGTCAGAGGAGATGAGATAGAAAAATATGGATGGCCAGAATGGAGATGCATTGTCTATATGAGGATAGTCCCAGAATAGAAACAAAAATAAGTCCTCGAGTGGGAGATCTAAATCTCCAAGAAAACCTGTAAAGGTGTGTTGGAAATGTGGAAAGGAAAGGCACTTCAAAGAGGACTGTAGATCTAAAGCCCCTGAGAAAGGAAAGGGATCTGATGAAGCTCCTTCAACAGAGGTGAAAAGCACCTTAGATGAAGGTGGGGATGCGTACTTGGATTCTTCTTCAAGTACACATGTATATCATGAGGCATGGTTGATTGACTCAGGCGCATCCTTTCACTTCACTCCCCATAGGGAGTGGTTCTTTGAGTATTAGAAATATGATGGTGGTGATGTATTCTTAGGCGATGACAGGAAGGATATGATTTTCGGACACGAAAAATTCAAGTTGAAGTTGCAAGGTCGAAAGAGTAGAACACTTTTGGGAGTTCCGCATATTCCTGCATTGGCCAGAAATCTGATTTATGTAAGAAAGTTGGATGATGCAGGTGTAAAAACAATGTTCAAGAAAGATACCTACAAGATGGTTCGGGAAGCACTAGTATTGATGCGGGGATTTCGTATTGGAACTCTATACAAGCTTCTAGGTAGCACTGTTATTGATGGGTTCAATAGTTCTGTGGTTCCTGAAAGTGGAGCAGAAAGCCTTATGGTCTCTAGAGAAAATACTATGTTATGGAATCAAAGGCTTGGACATATTAAAGAGAAGGGACTTCAAATACTTCATGGTAATGGTATGGTAGAAGGTATGTCTAATTTCTATCTAGATTTCGATTTTTGTGAAGATTGTGTATATGGGAAGCAAAATCGGGTGAGTTTTCCCTCTAGTGCTAAGAGGGTGAATGGGATATTAGAGTTTGTGCACAATGATGTGTTTGGACCTGTTTCGATTCCATCACTGGGTAAGCATGTGTACTATGTATCATTTACAGATGACTTCTCAACGAATACATGGATATATTTCCTCAAGAATAAATTCAATTTTTTTGATAGGTTTAAAGAAATTAAGGCTTTGGTGGAAAACCAGACAAAGAAGAAGATAAAGGTGTTGAGGACAGATAATAGTGGAGAGTTTTGCAAGAAGGAATTTGAAGACTTTTATAAGAACTGGAGTATAGCACGATAGAATACTACTCCATACACACCCCAGCAAAATGGAGCAATAGAAAGAATGAACAAGATGTTGATGGAAAAGTCAAGAAGCATGCTAAGTAGTGTCGGGTTAGGACATGAATTCTGGGCAAAGGCGGTGGAGACTGCATGTTACCTGGTTAATAGATCACCTTCATTAGCGTTGGAGGATAAGACTCTGCATGATGTATGGACTAGTAATATATCCTCTCTTTCACATCTGACGGCATTTGGCTGTGATGCATATGTACATGTTCCAAAGGAGAAAAGAACCAAGTTGGATAGTAAATCTGAAAGGTGTGTCTTTATTGGGTATAAGGATGGTTTAAAAGTTTATTTGCTTTGGAACCCAGAAACTAGGAAGTTTTGTTTACAGCCAAGATGCAGTGTTTAGAGACGTGAAATATGTTATTAAACATGAATTCCTACCAAAGGAACCTGAGAAGATAGAGTTTCAGCTAAAGGAGGAAGAATTAGACTCTACAACAGAACAGGAATCAGAAGATGAAGAGTCACAAACTCCAACTGTGAGAAGATAAGTTTGAGAAAGAAGGTAGCTAGAAAGGTATAGTCCAATTGCTTTCTGTTCAAGTTTTTCTTTATCTATTACTAACGATGATCCCAGAACTATCAAGGAGGCAGTAGATTCAGAGGATGGAAAACTCTAGAAAGAGGCCATGGTTGATGAAATAGCATCTTTGGACAAAATTGATGCTTGGGATCTGGTGACCCTTGTCGGTTGGAAGGAAACCCATTAGAAGAAAATGGATGTTTAAGAAGAAGATGAATGCAGAAGGCAAGGTGGACAAATACAAAGCTCAGTTGGTAGCAAAAGGTTATTCCTAGGTGTCAGGAATTGATTTTGGTGATACTTTTTCTCTTGTTGCCAAGGTAGATTCTATTATATTACTTTTATATGTTGCTGCTACTTTTGATTTTGAGGTAGAACAGATGGATATGAAGACGACATTTCTTCACGAGGATCTGGAAGAAGAGATCTACATGAAGCAACCTGAAGGCTTTGCAGCGAAGGGTAAGAAAGAACCGGTATGCAAGTTTAAAAAGTCTCTATATGTGTTAAAACAGTCACCAAGGATATGGTATTAGAAATTTGATACATATATACACGGACTTGGCTTCACCAAAAGAAAAGTAGATCACTATGCGTATTTTAAATTAATTAGTGATCGTGTTATTTATTTTTTCTTTTATGTGGATGATATGTTTTTTATTGAAAATGACAAAGAAATTATCCAAGAATTGAAGACCAAATTGTCCTCCAAATTCGACATGAAAGATCTTGGTGCTGAAAACTATATCTTGGGCGTGGAAATTAAATGAGATCAGGTAAAGAGGAAGATTTGGTTAAACTAGAGTAAGTATCTCGAGACAATACTGCATAGGTTTAACATGCAGGATAGTAAATGGATGAAGGTTCCTATTCCTGTAGGTGTAAAGTTATCTGTTGTACAGTGTCCCAAGACACAAGAAGAGGAAAAGGACATGTCTCATGTTCCATACGCAAGTGTAGTCGGTAGCCTAATGTATGCAATGGTCGGTACTAGACCAAACATTTCACGTGCAGTGGCAGTATTGAGTAGGTTTATTTCAAAACCAGGGAAGGAGCATTGGACAACAGTGAAGCGAGTTTTCAAGTATTTGCATGGCACAAGTGATTATGGTCTGTGCTACCAAGGAAGACCATGATTGGAAAGAGTTTTGGACATCAATGGATTTTTTGATGCAAACTGGGCTGGAGATATGGATCACAGAACATTTAAAAGTGGGTATGTGTTTAACCTATTTGGAGGTGCATTTAGTTGGATGAGTAAGAGATAGTATGTAGTGGCACTTTCAACTACAAAGGCAGAATACATGGTAGCCACACATGCAAGCAAGGAAGAAGTTTAGTTGCAGAGACTATGTTCAAGTATGGGATTAGTACAATAAACTATAAGGGTAGAATGTGACAGAGAAAGTGCAATTTTCTTGGAAAAGAACCCTGCTTATCATTCAAAGACAAAGCACATTGATGTTCAATATCACTTTGTGAGGGATATGTTGAGTACAAAAAGGTGTTGCTGGTAAAGGTGGATACTTTGAAGAATACTATAGATGAATTGATGAAGTCTGTGAGTATTGAGAATTTTTTTTGATGTAGATAAAAAATTGGAATTTCAAGGTGGACCAATGAGTAAGCTATCCTATGACCCCTTGTGTGGAAAAGAAAACAACAAGTGGGAGAATGTTGGGTGTGTGTTATATTATTTCTACGACTAGCCCCACCCGCGATATTGGGGGGTTAGAGGGGGGCAGTTAGCTCCCCCTTTGTTGCATCGGCCAGAGTGGGGGGGTCATAGGGGGGTGGAAAGCCCCCCTATCGGGGGGTTCGAGCGGGGTGGTAGCCCCTCTCTACAACGTCTAGGGCAATACCCCGTAAAAAAAAAAAAAAAAAAAAAAAAAAAAAAAAAAAAAAAAAAAAAAAAAAAAATTGGACCCTATATTAGGTGGGTGTACGTACCTATGGTTTTGTGCATGGGTTTTGGACAGGATGGTTTTATGCCCATGGTATCTTGTAGATCCGGTCAAGAAAACTATGGTTATGTTCTAATCCAGGGTTAATGGATTTGGGTTTATGGATGCTTCGGCATGTATATATATTTATTGTAACATTGAAAGGAATATAATGAAAAATAAATCAAGTAGTCCTCGTTTTGTAATCCAGGGGAAATATCTTTGTATATTTGTTTTATGTTTTATGCTCTCGCCATTGTTTATTTTATGTTTTCAGAATTCATATGCAAGTAATTTCTCTACAGGGTTAAATCCTACATCAATGATGTAGGAAGTGCAGGATCGAATGTAATTCACAACATCTCGACAGAGCTTTAGCCAATAAAAATAATTATACAATAATGCTAAGGTTTTCTCTACTCTGAAATGTTCAGCGACCTGACTATAGTGCGTCTCGTAAATCATCTTGGAACACTCACCTAAAGGAACATAGATGTGTCCCAGGTGGCATAACAGTGCATCCTGGAGGTGAAATTTTGGAACTTTCTTACCTTTCAGGAGTATCTAGTATGTGTTGTCAAATTCTAGATCGCTCTTGTAAAGATGTGGCCACCCCAAAGTCTCGTTCCCAAAGGAGTCAAGCACAGTGATCAACACCATAACTGGTGGTCCGCTGAGGTAGTCTACAACATTATTGGTGTTTCCCTTCTTGTACTTAATGTTAAAATGGAATTGTTGTAGGTATGTGTACCATTTTTTATGGCGATCATTCTACAACTTCCCTTGTGTTTATATGAAATGTAGGGGTTCGTGATTTGTGTGGATGGTCGCTTCCTTCCCCATAATGTAATGCTTCCACTAACAGTGAGCCTGCAAAATCGAATGCATTTCTTTGTCATAGGTGGGATACTTTCAGAATGTGTCTGAAAGTGTCTCATTGTGGTAAGCCACTGGATGCCCTTGCTGAGTAAGAACTGCACCAATAGCATAGTCGAATGCATCTGTCTCAATCTCAAATGGTTGTTGAAGGTATAATAATGTGAGAATTGGTGTAGAGCAGAGGCGATGCTTCAACTCATCAAATTCTTTCTGTTGGGTTTCAGACCAAAAGAACTTTTCTTTTGCTCCACCCTTGGTGACTTGACTTAAAGTCCAAGTGATATGAGAGAACACCAACACAAACCTGCGGTAGAAATTGGAAAGACCCAAAAAGCTGCGGAGCTCTGTTAGAGTGGTTGGGGCTGGCCAATCCCAAATGACTTATATCTTGGCCAGGTCCACATGCACATCTTGCTCATCAATGATGTACCCCAGGTATTGAACCGGGGTCATACCAAAAGAAAATTTCTCCAAATTAGCACATAACTTGTGTTGTCGCAGGGTTTGGAGGACTTGTCGAATATGGTGGAGGTGCTCTTCTCAACTCTGGTTGAAGAATGATGTCATATAAATACACGACCACGAATGCACTGGTGAAGGGTCGCAAGATTTTATCCTTCAACCGCATGAAGGTTTTGGGGGCATTCATTAACAAAAAATGCATGATCAACCATTCAAAAAGGCCCTCCTTGGATTTGAAGGTAGTATTCCACACATCAAAGGGTTCAATAGGCACCTCGTGATAACCGGACTTCAAATCAATCTTGCTGAAATATTTTGGCCCCTTGAGCTAGTCCAGGAAGTCATCAATCCACAGGATTGGGTACCTATTCCATACAATGATCTTGTTTAGTACCCGATAATAATTACAGAGTCTCTGGTCCCATACTTCATCTATAACAATATAATAGGGCTCCCATAGTGTGATGAGATTGGCTTGATGTGCCCTTTATGCAACAACTCTTGAATATTCCTCTTAATCTCATCGTTCTCTAGAACATAGCATTGATATATCGATCCAATGGGTAGGGGGGTGCCTAGAGTCAGATCGATGGAGTGCTTGACCTGATAGTGCAAAGGCACCCTCGTAGGTGAGGATAAAATGTCCCTATACTCCTCCACGATCTTTTCCATCTATTGTTGTTGTGTGGAGGATCCATGTCTGGAAGTCATGGCCACAATCTTCTTCTTTCCTTGAGAGCAAATCATAAGGAAAAAAAATCCTATTCTATGAAATGATCTTATTGCATTGCTTTGAAATCATCAAAGAGATGGTGGTAGGCAGGGCTACCTCCGGTATCCTGTACAACTTATTTTCCAAAGTAATAATCACAGAGTGAGTGTGGTGTAGGAATATCCTCTTTATGGACAGAGATGATCCCTCTAGCCCAAGAGAGTGGGTCTAGCCACAAACAAGACAATCTAATGTAAATTTCCTTAGATTAGAATCAAATAAGAGGGCCTACC
The DNA here is from genome assembly GCA_031772625.1 of Pinus tabuliformis. Taxonomy (NCBI): domain Eukaryota; kingdom Viridiplantae; phylum Streptophyta; class Pinopsida; order Pinales; family Pinaceae; genus Pinus; species Pinus tabuliformis. The sequence continues at coordinate 995,329,500 of CM062808.1, read as the reverse complement.
TCTTATAACGCTAATCCACTTGATGGTGATCTTGCTTCTTCGCTCCAGCTTCCTTTCATTCCTTTCATTCAAATACCTGAAACAAACATGCAAGAAACAACAGTAAACGTGATAACATAAAATCCAATCCAATCAAATCATCAAATCAAACAACATTACAGTGAGTTGTGTCTTCTCAGCAGCGAGAGTTTGCAAATAAAATTACAGTTCAAAATAATACTCATTCCATCTCCCTCTCCCCCTATCCTATCCTATTCCATCATCAGTAATCCATCATCACTCTTGAATCTCTAATTCTGCATCATTTTTCCATCATTTTTCCATCCCCAAATCATCCCCATCTCTGATCTTTGTTTTCATTAAATAGAGAGAGCAGAGAGCAGTTACAATAGAGATAATTACAACATGATTTCTATTACAAAATTAGATTATTTCCAATCAATTGACCAACAAGAAAATATATTGCCATCTATCTTTCAACAAGAGCAAGGCGAATTTGGCTTTGCAGCTGAGATTTGGAGGACAGCCGCAACAACAAATCTGAGAAAATCGTGCTCAAAGAACCCTGTGTTTCTTTCAATACAAGCTAAATTTGGGCAAACCATTCTTCATTAAAGTTAATTGGGTCCGTTTTGGACAAAACCCATGTTCCGGATTTTCAAAATTCTTCTTCATTTGCTCAGAATCTCAACCACAAAACTGTCACTTCTTATTCCAGCGAATTTCTGAGTTGGCACTTTTAATGATCAAATCTTCGATCTGGAAATTATCTTAGAGGCTAAAAATGGTGAATAATGTTACAACCAATTTATTAAAACTATCATTGATAAAATCATGGATAATTATCAATTTATTAGAAATAAAGGAGAATAAATAATATTTGTTCATAAGAGCATAAATCATTGTAAAATGAAATTATATAATAAATTATAATAAATGATATGATAAAGAATGGTAGAAATTGGTGAAATAAACGCTCAAAAGTGATAATAGTAATGGCATAATAACGGCCCAACATACCCCCACACTCAATATGTTGCATGTCCTCATGCAACAAAAACTGAATATATTGCATGTCTTCATGCATCCCAAAGACAAAACCCATGTGTTAACCAAGCAATAAAAAATTTGTTCATCCCAGCTCATAAAATGGATAGAACAAATGAATTCTTCCTCACTTAATGAATATTCATTTTTAGCAATCTTGATGAAGGCATAACAATTTTTACATTGACATTCAACTATATGTATATATGAAGTTGCAACAAAATATGATATAAGTAACAACAAACTTCATTAACCATTTTCCCAAAAACTACAAACCAGCTTTTGTTGAAATGTTGCAAGTAGATTTGTAATATATGAATGCCTCTATGATCCAAAAATCAGATCGTTTTGATGCACGGATCATGAGATATAAACAAAATGGCTGTAGGTGATAGTGCATGATTTCCAAAATTGTATGAACCAATTTAATTTGAAATTATCTGGGTTTGTGTATTTTAATGATGCATCCAAAAATCACAAGAATTGAGTTCATAGTTTTTAAAAATATTATGGAAATCAATTTCTACACTGAAATTGTATGCCTTAAATGAGAAAGAAAATAGAAAACATCCATCATGCATAGCAATTCCTCCCCCTCTCTAAAAAATTAGCATGCCCTCATGCGATGCTAGAAAACAAATAGAGGTAGTTGCTACCATCTGTTGAATGCTATGCTTGGTGTAAAACAACATGGAATAAGGGAGGTGTTGAGAATGAATAAGAATAGCAATGGATGATAAAGACTATGAATGACATGGTTATAAGAAAGAAATGAATGAAAGCAGCACCCCCCCAAAATGATATGCTGTTGAAAAAATGGGAAGTGGTAAAGATGTGGAATGAAGGATGATAAATAATGCTCAATGGATTTTCATTAAATTCTCCTAAATTCGTAATAAATCATAAAATTATGTTATTTTACCTCAAGTTTTACCTCCAAAAAGAAAAATGTGGAATGACATATATGTACTGGCAGTTGTTGAAGCTGATGTAGGCAAAGTTGGTGCTGAAAGTGATGCAAAAGGTGGAATCCAGGTAAGCACATCATGTCTGAAGAATTGTTCGTGTTCGCGAGTTGCTCGAGCCTCTTCTGTTAGTTGCAATAGTGTGGTCATGCTGTGAATAGAATTTCCCCCGCATACTTGTTGTTCTCCTGTAAACAAATCACACTTGTGCATACAATGTTCTTGAATCCATAGTGTTAGGTTTGAATAACAACAGATAAGATGCATGCAAAAATTTCAATCAGAAAAAATTTTGTATACATGCAATACTAATATTTTGTCAAATCAACAAGTTATGGCAGAGTGCAGTAATCATATCGCATGCTATCCCATAATGCATACATTCCCCCCTCCAATTGGAAAAGGAATTCCATGACCATAAAGCGTATGAGAGGGGTTATGCTGACGGCAAGGCAAGGGAATGAACAATACGGCAGTGAATGAAGCAGAGTACACATATCAATGATAGGACAACAAGAGTTATGGTTATAATGAAAGAAGAGTGTATAAACATAGTTATGAATAAGATATAGGACACTTTGGATTGATGATAAGTTATGAAAAAGAAAAAGGACAACAATATGCCAAAAAGATGCTTTGCTGATGGTATTCTAGCTGAAAAATGATGTGATTGATCGGAAAACAATTTCTCATGCGTAAAGGTTCAAAATAGGGAAAATTAAGGAAATAACTTCTCTGATAAAAAGAAAAAATAAGAAAAGGGTATTATAGTAATAACTAACAATAAGATATAACTTCAATACCATAAGCAAAGCCTCTGCTACCAGTAGGCGTCCATAGCCTCAGCAGGGTTGTTTTTTAACCCATATGAGCTAGGATCCTCAATTTATAAATGAAGAGTTACAATGCTGTTCTACAGAAGAGATCAGAGTGCTGGCGTGGTAACCAGATAACCACACTGCCATTCACTGGGATGTAGCAAAAGTGATCAGGCCGGCTCGTGATGAGACCTCCTGTTCCAATGATAATTTGGCTATCCAATGGATCATAACCCTGGTGTGGTGGCCATAATGGGAATGTCACTCTGTTACAGCCTTATGAACATGGTAGGCTGGCTCGTAATGAGACCCCCTATCCTCCATCTGCGAACAAAATTTTGTTGTTATTACATATTTTTGTGATAAAAATAGGGAGGCTCAGTACTCCTTAAGAGCAGGGATGGTGGAAGAAGTTGAACATGTCAATAGAAAAAAAAAAAAAAATACCCATAATCTCATTTATTATAGACAGAGAAGATTATAAGCAGGGATAATGGAACCAGCATGGTATTAAGATGATCAATCAGTATCATGTACAACAAAAAACAATGCAGTAAAGTAATATATGAATAATTGTGTCCCTTTTGAAAAGAATCTATCATCAATGAGTTGTCCTGTTAAAAATCATAACGTGAATGATATTAACTCGCTTCAATAGAATCCATAATTCTCGTCCTCATAAAAATAGTGTACTTCATGCCATGAAAGAGAATCAGTAAAATGTGGTTGAGATGAACTAAGAATAATTCCATAAGAGAAAGGAAGGGTTGCTCTCGAAAATATTCCCAAAGTGTTGTTTTTTTGAAAGAACAGCAAAAACACTAAAAAAGAAAGTGGTGTTCAATGTAGGGAACAACAAAGAAAATGCACACCAAAAAGCAAAAAGACACACGAAAAAGTGTTGTTCCCTGTAGGGAACAGCAAAAAAAATGCATGTGAAAAAGTGTTGTTCCTTAAGAGGAACAAAAAAATGCGAAAATGTTGTTCCTTTGAAAAGGAATAGCAAAAATGTGAAAGTGTTGTTCTTTCGAAAAGGAACAACAAAAATGTGAAAATGCAGAAGTGCTATTCCATTCGGAAAGGAACAGCAAAACGTGAAAGTGCAGAAGTTTTGTTCCATTCGAAAAGGAACAACAAAACGTGAAAGTGCAGAAGTGCTATTCCATTCGGAAAGGAACAGCAAAACGTGAAAGTGCAGAAGTGATGTTCCATTCGGAAAGGAACAGCAAAACGTGAAAGTGCATAAGTGCTGTTCCATTCGGAAAGAAACAGCAAAACGTGAAAGTGCAGAAGTGTTGTTCCATTCGGAAAGGAACAGCAAAACGTGAAAGTATAGAAGTGTTGTTCCATTCGGAAAGGAATAGCAAAACGTGAAAGTATAGAAGTGTTGTTCCATTCGAAAAGGAACAGCAAAATGTGAAATAGGAACAGCAAAATGAACCATGGAAAAAGAACAGCAAAGTGAACCATGAGAAAGGAACGACAAAATGAACTGTGAAGAAGGAACGACAAAATGAACCGTGAAAAAGGAACAGTAAAATGAACCATGAAAAAGGAACAGCAAAATGAACCGTGAAAAAGGAACAACAAAATGAGCTGCTGATACAAAAGTTGCTGTTCCTTTGGAAAAAGAACAGCAAAACAAAAATGTTGTCCCTTTGAAAAAGGAACAGCAGAAATGACAAAAGTGCACATAAATGCTGTCCCTTCAGAAAAGGAACAGCAAAATGCACAAGCATAAAAAGCAAGCACACAAATAATGACTTAGTTGTTCACTGTATTGATGCTGAGGATGTGTTACGGTTTGAATGAAACAACACCTGAAACACAAAATATAAAAGAAATTAGAAAATAAACAACAAAAAATAGTATGTAAATAGATAAATTAAGTTACAACAACTATGATATTATGTAAAAAAATGATCTCTTCGAAAAATGTTTTGGCAGCAGTGACATGACATAAATCTTCAAATGGAAATAAATTCTTCATTTCTTCTATTATGAATCCGTTGGGTAATGGATTGGATGAAATTCCTTTGTTTCATAAAATTTCTTTCAAAAATCACTCGTCCATAAATTGACCTTCTTTATTTTCCCAGGACCTGCAAAAAATGAGTGTCTACCTGCAATAAAACATTAAATCATGGAGAAAGAGAGGTGATCGAGCTCCCCTAATCCAAGAATTATGCAAAAAAATAACAAGTAGTTACTATGTATAACAAATCCATGGAGAAAATAACAAAGTAAAAGTTATTTGTCACCTGCGGGAGAGCAGTGGTCGACCATACTAACCAACAGTGTTTTAATCACAACTTATTTGTTTTTCGTCCAAATTGAGTAATTCCAAATCCAGATGAGAGCTAATTCAAAGGTGTATATCCAATAGAAACAGGCTTTAAAAATTCAATGCTATGATATGTCAAATTTTCTTAGAACAACCTGCATAATAGAGTCATTTTCGATTACCCAGCTTAGACCAACAGTTGATATTTCAAGAATAAATTTTTCGTTTGATGTCGGATTCGAATGATTCAAATTGGAAATGAAAGTAGATTCATTTATTTATTTACAATAAAAACAGGTTTTGGATACAAGAAGAATTGATAGGTCAAACACTGTAAGGAACAGCCGGAAAGACATAGTTTTAAGGGTGTTGATTTACGATAGACAGTCAGTATTTTGATCATAACTTCCTCATACGATACCGAAAATGAGTGATTCCAATTGCGTTGTAAACTATATTCATATGGAAATCCACCATAGAAACAGGTTTTCAAAATATGGTCATTTAGGCCTCCAAAAACCGACTGTCCCAACTCTGTTCCTGAGCTGCCCGCTAGACACCCTGTCAATGTTTCAGTTTTAACTTTTTTGTTTCAAATCCAAATTGAGTGATTCAAATTGGATTGGAAAGTATACATCAAGGGATACTTAGGATAGAAACAATTTTTAAAAATATGCCCTTTTGGTCCCTCAAAACATGACTGTCCCGACTGTTTTTCCAGAAATTTCATCAAGCCCGCAAGCAAAAAAAATGATATTCAAGCATTTTTTCAAATTGGTGATAAAAGTGAATATGAGTGTTTGTAGAACTAATAATTCTATTATATATCATCTGCATGCACAAATAAATTAAAAAAAATTATCACCGATGTTGATTTCAATAGCGTGTTGCAACAAAAAAAACAACTAGTTTTACAAAAAAAAAAATGTGTGTTTTATTTATTTATTTATTTTATTTTTTCCGCTATCCTACTCTTCTTTGAGAATCTAATATGTTTATGTATAAGATTATTTCCAGTGGAACCATTTTAGAAATAAGGCCTCTAGTATGCACATACCCAAATTTTAAAATGCATGTTAATGAATATCAGGGTATGAGAAACCAACTTCCCTTAAAAAAATGGTGTCAAAAATTGTTGAAGTATGGAGTGATGTTGCAAACAAGTGATGGATTGAAACCAATCTTCAATATATCCTTTACTTTGTTGATTTCCCGTAGCCATCATAACATGAAGTTCTTGAGCTTTTAAAATGGCTTGTTGGTGCAAACTAAAAGAAACCCCATGTTTTTCCATAGCTTCTACAATTTTTGAATTTGAAACATTCTGAATCTCATTGTAAGTTTTCTCTAATGGCGCATGTGAGATAGAATGCGTGGGAAAGGTGGGTAAATTTTACAGTTCAACATTGTAAGCATGTTGTACTGGTTTATTATGGTGAGGGTGTGGAATTAGTTGAGCAGGAAAATGTGTAAGGAATGGAGCATTGTGATGATGTAGTTGATTGGGTTGTATGAATGGTTTTGATGGGCAAGCAAGATGTTGTGAAAGAGCTGGTGAAGAATATGGAGAATGTGTTTGTGCTACAAGATGAGGGAGAGTAGTCATGCAATCATAAGGTGAACCATGCCCAACTTGTAGACAAGATTGGTGGTTATATTAAAATTGACATGGCTTCCCTAACACATTAGTATTCCATAATGAATTATGCAAGTAAGAGAATGAAGAGGAAGTGTTTTGAACCATACCTATTGACCTTGTTATAGCTTCCCCATCTCTTTGATATGCTACTTCCATCCTAGATAAGGAAGAACAAGTATCTATGGGATGCTCCTTTCAGTCATGAGTGAAAAACACTTCATCGAATTCTTGATTTTTATGAACTTGCAAAACATCCAATTTTGCATTTAGAGAGCTAATAAAATCAACTTTAAAATTTTCAAATAAAACATTGATTTCATCTCTTATGTCCCCTATTCTTGTAGCAGATTTGGAAAACAAAGAACAAACATATCTAGAATTCTTACCAGCCTTAGAGATTCCTCTTGAATACCTTATGCATAACTCACAAACATCATCATATGAAAACTAAAAAACATCACCTTTTCCTATCAGATTTAAGAGTTTTATAAATTCATCTTTGATTCCTTTAAGAAAGAGTGTTTTTAAGATCTCTTTTTCCAAATGCTTATGTTTTTATTTTTGAAGGTTATATTGAAATCGATCTACATAGTCCTCCAAGCTTTCATCTTCCCCTTGTATCATATCGAAAATATCTTCATTGGCTTTGCAATAGTCTTGGTACTTCTTCAAGAATATGTTCTTCATGTCCTCCCATGTTTGGATGCAGTTCCCACCTAGGCTCATGAACCATTGGAGAGCTGCTCCTTTTAGAGTAAGAGGAAACACTTTCAACCTTTGATCATTAGTACAATAATCATATCCTCTACAAAGTATTTCGAACTCAAATAAGAATGTATCTGGATCTTCATTTGTCAAGCCATGAAAATTTGGTAGAGACAATGGGGGAATTATGTGCATTTGTGTCACTCCTCCTAAATCTTTGATAGGAAATTCAAAAGTAGAAATGTGAGTCATTTCTTACCATAATAGAAGATGTTCTTCATGTGTTTATATGAGGCTCCTTCTTCAAATGTTCCTGTCAATTGGTTAGTGAAATGAGTGGTGCTTACATCATCACTTGAGTGAAATTATGAGATTTGTTTTTCAAAATTTCTATTTTTTTTCATTCACACAAAAATTCAAACATTTACCCTAAGTTCGTTAACAATTCTGTTGGAAAGCGGGTGGGGGAGCATGGCTTCTACATGCTCCTTATGCAGGTTCTTACCTTCCGTTTTTAATACCCAATTCTTTCCTAACAGGAACTCATCAGATGCACATTACTCTTTTAGAAATGGCTACACTCTCCCCGGCAACGGCGCCAAAATGTCGAGCGATAAAACGGTGTCTTTTTAACTCCTAATTATCTTCACATTAATTGTCAACCCAAGGACGACTTTTTATTCCAAGAGTGTACTCAGTCTGAGGCGGTTATTTACTCAAGATTAATGTTATGAAAGATGTAGTACAGTGCTCAAAATACAAAAGTAAATGAATGCTTGAAAAGAAATCTAACTACAACAACATAAACTCAAATGCTCTGAAACTTAAATCATTCACTCAGAAAACTATAGCAACTTATCAGTCAAGGATGCAGTAGCAATAACTCATTCCTTGTTTAACTGATATAAATTAAATCAAACATAAACAAGATCCACAATCTGAGAACTTAGGCAGCGATAGCCAATGTCCTTTACAGTTGTTGATCTTACAACCCATACTAAAGCAATAAACTGAAAATGATAAATCAATAATGTTGCTAACAGAAATTGAATAAACACGCTTGCTGCAATAACATTAAAAGGCAAAAACAAACCCTTGCGTGAAAGAGATAATAGCAAAGTCTAGTTGAACAACAAAGCTAATTTACCAGAAATGAACAACAACACTAAATTAATGGAAATGAACAACAACAAAGCTAAATTAACAGCAATCTGTAATGAACATCAAAGTTAAATTACTGGAATGAACAGCGCAACTCTTCAGCTCTGTAGATGAAATGAACAGCATAACCATATTCTTGCGAAAAGCAGTGATCTCTGTTAAGAAAGAAATGAACAGCAACGCAATTTAAATACATTATACAAAACAGATCAGTTCATTAAATCTAGCAATACGAAATAGTGAAGTAATATGATTACGATAAATATAAATGAAACCAAACCATCACACGGTAAAGATCATGAAATAATGGTATAGGAACGGTAAGTGGATCCACCGGGGTTGGGCCCTTAACCACCAGTGATCACTGTCGATAGTGCCTCAGAAGATGCAAAGGAATAATAACTCTGCTTATATATTAATCATCAAATCAAACAAAATTACAGTGAGTTGTGTCTTCTCAACAACGAGAGTCTGCAAAAAAATTACAGTTCAAAATAATACTCATTCCATCTCCCTCTCCCCCTATCCTATCCTATTCCATCATTAGTAATCCATCATCACTCTTGAATCTCTAATTCTGCATCATTTTTCCATCCCCAAATCATCCCCATCTCTGATCTTTGTTTTCATTAAATAGAGAGAGCAGAGAGCAGTTACAATAGAGATAATTACAACATGATTTCTATTACAAAATTAGATTATTTCCAACCAATTGATCAACAAGAAAATATATTGCCATCTATCTTTCAACAAGAGCAAGGCGAATTTGGCTTTGCAGCTGAGATTTGGAGGATAGCCACAACAACAAATCTGAGAAAATCGTGCTCAAAGAACCCTGCGTTTCTTTCAATACAAGCTGAATTTGGGCAAACCATTCTTCACTAAAGTTAATTGGGTCCGTTTTGGACAAAACCCATGTTCCGGATTTTCAAAATTCTTCTTCATTTGCTCAGAATCTCAACCACAAAACTGTCACTTCTTATTCCAGCGAATTTCTGAGTTGGCACTTTTAATGATCAAATCTTCAATCTGGAAATTATCTTAGAGGCTAAAAATGGTGAATAATGTTACAACCAATTTATTAAAACTATCATTGATAAAATCATGGATAATTATAAATTTATTAGAAATAAAGGAGAATAAATAATATTTGTTCATAAGAGCATAAATCATTGTAAAATGAAATTATATAATAAATTATAATAAATGATATGATAAAGAATGGTAGAAATGGGTGAAATAAGCACTCAAAAGTGATAATAGTAATGGCATAATAACGACATAACAAGGATGACACCTAACCAGATCTATAAGACGAAGATAGTAGGGAAAGTGTATCAATACTTGGTCATATTTGCATGTCGACTATGTGGCCAAGAAAGCACGGAAATCTTCCCATAGAGTTGGGTGATCACACTGGACCAACTGGCCAGAGGGTAAACCATGTAACTAGTCTGGCATGTTGGCTCAATAGCTGAAGGAACAGGTAGCGAAGGCTCAATAGTCACCCGGAGGTATGAAAGAAGAGATCTACATGTCTGCCTACATCTTAGATGTAATCTGTGCCCGACAGGAGTTCCCGGGCTTGGAGTGGGCATGGTCACCAGCGGAGACTACTGTGAACACATATTGCAAGTTGTTGTCTAAATGCAGCTTCAGAGGAGTAATCACACGGTTGTCTGATCATTTTGTCACTCTAGTCTACAAGATGATATTCAAATAGGATCCACCCTGCATGTTGAAGGAAGCAATGGAGGCACTGATAGACATTGTTGATTGGTATGCCTCACCGTCCGGCACCTTCATCCGAATGTTCAGTGCGGAGAAGCCTCCGCATGTCCTATCGAAGTTTGCCTTGGATATACTCATAACGCAAGAAGTAGCATATCACATCTCAGTAGGATTGACAGCTAGCCTGCACCAGAAGAAGAAGTCACCTTGGCCCACTCTTCCGTTGTAAATTGGGTTATATGAGATCGGGAGTATCAAGCAAGTAGATGTCGAAGCAGAACTGATGAAGAAGTATAAATTTGACCTCCTAAGCTACAATCCATATGACCCACATTGTATTGTGAAGGATCACTGCACAAGAGTACAGTTCAACTGGATCCATGGGGCATTTCATTGGGCCGAGGAGGACCCATGGAGATATTGCTATAGTTTCTCCAGACCCAATGAATAGGTTAGCTTCGTTGTGGAGTGGTTAGCGAATCAACGTGAAGCAGCATCCTGGAGAGCACTAGCACCAGTAGCAATAGCAGCAAAGGCAAGCATACCAGTGCATGACAAGGGCAAGAGGAAGATTGTCGATCGCATGGAGGAAGAGAAAAGTTGCAAGTTCCGAGCATACCCATTGGTAGAGAAAGCAGCTATGGCTATAGAGGTGAAGAGGCAACAACGTAACAAGCGAATCGTGCAAAGGTGGAGGGAGAAGAGAATAATGGAGGAAGTAGAGAAGGAGTTGCATGAGCTTAAGGGGCTACTCTAAAAGGAACAAGAGTTGCGCAAATAGGAGAGGGAAGCGCAGCAGCAATAGGTACATCAGGGGGTGCAACATGTGCAAACCGATGAAACAATTCCCATACAAGTAGTGGATTCATCCTAGCAGCTAGCATTAGGAAAACAGGGTGAACCATCGCAGGAGTAGGACTTCTCTCATGAGATAGAGCAAGTACTTCAACAGTGGGATACAGATATGGAGCAAAGGGAATCGGAACAGGACATCGACCTTATGCCTTATCACTAAGAGGTCGACTTACCTACTTCACTACATCTAGATGATGAGCAAGTCTCAGGTGACCGAGGAGGCACTGAGATCCTCAAAGATAAGCCAGAGGAAGAGATGCACAACATCTCATTCGATGAGTATCAACATAGAGCTATGTAGTATCGTAGAGTGTCAACTCTGGATGATCATACACCTCCTGCACAAGTTGAGGAATGAGTGATCATGTCTAACATGCGCATACATCCAGCGGCCTTGGCCAATGCAACTGGAGTGCATGTCGAAGCCACTAGTTCAAGTGTTCGCTTTCTTATAGCTGAGAATGAGTGAATGGCTAAAGAACTACAAACGACCAAGCAAGGAGGAGATTTGATGATAACATTCACTTGAGCTGAACGGAAGAAAGCAATACTAGATGAAGTATTTTCCCTTGACACAATTATGCGAGCGTTGTACTCCAAGTTTGGCACTATGCATAAGGAATTCGTCCATCTCAACGGATGGCAACAGTGATGTGCTAGAAGAGCATGCATCTTGATGAACTTGCATGCTGCTATTGATTACATGCAAGCATGGACGATGAGATACAAGCGAGACCCACTTCACTTGCCTAATATGATGAAGGCCAGTGCGGTTGAGCTGAAGGCACATATCTGGAGTCAGATCTGAAATTATGAAGGGCTCTCGTAGATCATCACTAGCATACAGGCTTCCCATGCACGTGTGTTCAAGAGTATGGATGTTGTGGTGTGCACACATGTGATCCCTTCTATTGGGACTCTCACCCAGGTGAAGACAAAGGCACGTGTCTGACTAGAGCTTGACTCATACTTCGACAAGTTGATGCACATTGCTACCAGCCCAGACTTGCCCATTAGTGCAAACATCATGCACAAGTATGATGCTAGTCTAGCCACATTGAAGACTATGATGTGCATGCTTACAGATGAGTTGGACAGAGGAGCCTGAGTAGTGTACCCAGATGCTACGGAGGAAAGAGTCAAGTCCCAGAAATATGTCACTTTGGAGCACACGGACACCATCAAGGACTACCGATCTTGGCATCAGTATGTTACTGTCGATCATCGTGAAGATGTTGAGGAGTTGGACTTCCATGGTTTTCTAAGTCAGATTGATGTCTAGCACAGCTTGCTCAAGTCACTTTTGTCTCACATGGGTACATGTGCATTGTAATGTAATGTCATGTCAAGTGTAAGTCAAGTGTCGATAGTTGGATGTAACAGTCATAGAGTAGATAAAGAGTCATGAGGGTAGTCGAACTGTCACAAAGGGGAATGTCAAGGGTCACCCCACCCTTTTCTATAAATAGTCCCTCATAACTCATTGTATGGGCTTTTGGTTAGCCAAGCTTCCAATAAGACTATCTTGGAGAGAGCTTGGATAGTATTGTAACAAGCCTTGGCTTCTCCACTGCGCAGAGCTAGTACATCTCTTTGGAGGAGCAAGCGGTTGTGGTTGTAACGTTCTGCTATCGGAACTAGTGGTTGGACATGGATGTATTGTATGACTAGAATTTACACTTCTTAATATAAAAAGAGCCAGCACGTTTCAGGCATATGTTGTATTGTATTCTATGCTATCTGGTTTACTGTAAATGATGTATGTATCGGTTTTCTTACGCATGCATGTATAGCTAACTCTGTATGTATGTATGAATCTTTCTTAAATGTGTTGTTTGTTTAACCATCACTTTGGATTTCTTGCTAACTTGCCTTCCATGTTGTGATGTATATTTGCTCGTGTGTTCCCTTATTAACTTCGTGTTATCACAGGTTTCCAAGGGGCGCACTCATCTCAACCCTCGTGTGTTAGGACCTCTCATGCACCTTCCTTGGCTCACCACAGCTGTCACACCCTTACTACCAAGAAAGTTATCTTACTTGCCTCTGTGCAAAATCACATTCAAGGCATTACCATATGACCCACTACTGGAACTCCTACACCAAACGGTCTGCGGTCTAATTGGGACTTCTTACCGGGGAGATCCCCTAACATGTTGACGGGTCTAGCACACGTCAACATTTCTGGCGCTAGAAGGAGGGCCAAATGACAAGTTGTGTCCTCTCATCCTGTTTTAAACCTTTGCATATCTTTCATGGATTTTTGCACTCTTCTCCCTCCACTTTGTTTTTCGAATCATGAAGATGTCACCATCACGAGGGATTTCTTTGATCTCTTGTCCACTTACATGTATGATTGTGAAGGCGAAGTGGCCTAACCTGAGTTCTTACATGACTTTATTTACATGCTTCATGAGGAACATGGGTGTTCTGACGAACAGACTAGCTTGTTGCTTGCATACACACTTCACGAATCTCCACTTCGATAGTTGTGCAGCCTACCCGCTGATAATGTGCACTCACTTGAGCACTTATGTGATCTTATTGAAGACGCTTTCCATCGTTTTGATTGAGACCATCTTGACCAAAAACTGTTACAACGACGGAACGCTCCGCATGAATCAACTATGGATTTTTGGTAGCACTTTCGTGACTTGCAGTTTCAAGCTCTGAAGAGCCAGATGAAAATTTTCTATCTTTGGGACTGGTTCAAGTATTGTGTTAAGAAATCTGCTCATCCCAAGAAGAAGTTTGAAATTAAGCCTCGCTCAACATTCTTCAGTGATGGAGCTATGCAATCTCAAATGGATATGGTCACTGTCACAAGTGACTATCCGCCATCCCCTCATCAAACAGCTCCACCACTACAGAGTGATGTTGAGGATCATGCTCACACACCTATTCAGCTGTCACATCCTCCCAACATCACTTCGCTTATTTTTTATGCAAATTTGGTTTTGAGTCCATTGAATTGTCATATGCCTTTTGTTCCACAATCTCCGTCTTCGCACTCGGTTGTTCCTTCGAATGATATTGTCTTGTTTTCTTCCATTATGGACTCTGCACTTGTTGTGAATGAGGAACAAGCCACTCACGGAGTTGGTGTTGCACAACCAACATGCACTATCATTCATGAAGAGTATGAGTGAGAGCTTGAGCATCAACACCCGGCGAAGGATGACTCCCTTCCATCCAAGCCTCCTCCTTTCTTTCCTAACATCTTTGATGAACCTACCATCCATGATTTTGCATGTGTATCTTCATCCATGAATGCACCCATTGTAGATCATTCGTAAGACACGCTGGATGTCAGTCCATCATCCAACAACAGAGAGGATAAGTATTTCATTGAAAATCCACTTGACCTTTCATTTGCCTTTTCCAGAAACACAGAGGATGGATTTGTTTGTTTCTCATCTACCCCTCTATTTGATTCATCAGATCATGAGGATGCCGATGAAATCATTGATTTTTTTTATTGTGGTTGTCATGATCCATTTACTCCCATATTCGATCGCGATCATGTTTCTATCGCAGTTGATTTTTTGAAGCCACCGCCTATGATGATCTATCCAACAATGAAGTTGAAACATCCAAGAATATCGAGGCACTTCAACCCAAGCTGATGGTTATGTTAGGCCCTCGGCCTCTTGGGGTTAGTCTCACTTCCGATCAGGAAACTGTTCAATCACCTAAGGCTCCTCATCACTCATCTGTATGCCTTGAAGATCAATCCCACACACAGATCATGCTTCCTCCACTCGAACTGCATGATCCTATTGCTCATGCATTGGAGGAATCTTACATTGCAAGCACGCGTGCACAATGCAAGTTGTCTTTGTTTCTTTCGTTTGCTTGCATGTAACAGTCAAGAGTGTGCTTATGATTCAAAGTTGCATGTAGTGTCGTACAACACCATGATATGTCCACGAACTTCTCCTCATACACTTGCACTCACTTATGTCCTGTGGGCATCTTGGAGCACAAAGTGTGGTTGTCTTCATTGTTATATCTTTCTTGCTTGCTGGTTCACATAACTGGGTTGCTCGTGGACCAAGCCTTCACCAACATGGGTCAACCAATGCACCGATGGCTACATTGGAAATATCACTTCACGTGATCAGGCCCATGCACCATTAGTTTAGGAGTAGGAGTAGTGTTTTCTTTCAGTTGGTTTGCCTGCATGCTTGTTTTCTTACTTGCTTTGTTTGTTTGTTTGTTTGCTTGCTTGTTTTCTTACTATATTTTCTTTCGCTTTTGCTTCTACTCTTGCTTTGCTTTGTTGTTTGTTTGTTTGCTTGTTTTGTTCGTAGGTTAGTTTCGCATGAAACCATGTATGATTCTTGAAACAAGCTGGGTAAAGTACAAGAGGCCTTGTGAAACTATCACTATTTGGTTATCTGTCATCTTGCCTCTATATGAAGATCTTGTTACTTTTAGTACATGATAAATTGAAGGAAAATACATACTGTTTGAAGTGAATCTTGGTGAAAACACAATGCTTGCACGCTAACTAGTGTCACCTACTCTAGTCGGTTGTTTTGGGTTAACCCTTGTCAACTTAGTCAAGTAGAGTAAGGTGAGGGAGAAAACCTTAACAGGCACGCCAGAGGTATAATAAAGTACTTCTATGCTGGAACAACCTCTTCTGCTCTCAATAAGTTGGGATCCCTCTTCCGCTTCTAAAATGAATAAGCGTTATGCTTAGTTATGAAAATGAAAAATAAAAAATGGAAAAGTGAAAAAGTTTGAACAAATGAAAAATGAATAAGGCGAAAGAAGAGAAAGGCTTCATGCACAGAGAGGTGATGCAAGTAACTCCATCGGGGTACTGACTAAGGTCGCTGGCAGCGGAGCCATGCTTGTGTTCCCATGTGTCTTCATCGGGGTACTGTTCAAGTCTACTAGCGGCGGAGCAACACCAGAGATGAAACTAAGACTTTGACAACTATATTGCTTGTGCACCAATATACCCCTCAACCCCAATTGAAACAACTGTGTTTCCTTGGCTTGGAATGTGTGTCAATCGACCAAGAGCTTCATAGATGCTACATCTTACAATCAAGCTAGTGTGAAACCAAGATGAACTGAGAACTGAAAAATACTTCTGGAGGTGTTAGACTTTCTTTTCACAAACACGGTCCATTCAAAGAGCTAGAGTTCTACTAGTGTGTCACCAAGTTTTGTAGCGGCTACAACCACCATCCAAAATTTTGCCTTAGCTTCGTTTTGGAGCCTCCCTACCAACCTTTCACAGCACCTTGTCTTGATTCGTCAAATACACAATCTTTAGTGTTTTTCTTGCACAAAGTCAGCTTGTCGATCAAAGCTTGATGCATTCCCCTCACAAGCTAATCACTCGGACTTGGTCCAATTGCAGGCTAAGCATCTTCCCCAAGAAATTGTGCAATTTTAGAGGGAATCCAGCCTTCCCTCTATAAATTGCTTAATTTTGTCTGGCAGCCTACTAGGCTCCAGAATTGCGCAATCTTGCCAGACAGTCTTCACCCAGAAAATTGCACAATCCTTCCCAGCAGGCCTGCTCAGCCCAAGAATTGCACAATCTTGGGCAGCAGTCAGCTGCTCTACCCAGAAATTGCACAAATCTCTTGGGAAGCCAACCTAGCTCCCATCCAGAAACGCGCATTTTCTCCCATCAGTTGAGCAACCTCATGCATGAGTAGTTGGGTTGACCAATTCCACCCAGAACCAAGGAAACTTAACTCGCATGCATGACTTGATTTTTCCCGGAATAGAAAAAGGAAACATGAAAAAGGCATCCCATGATTTAGGGATCTATTTTTAGCAGTCGGAGGTTACATGCAAAGTTTGTTCTAGAAACTGTCCTCCAAGTATCGTTTTTTCCTAGATTTGTGGCATGCACATCCTGAGCTCAAACTTATTTATTCGACACATCAGATCTCATTCTCTCACATCAATCTTGGAGCTCTGACATCCCACAACACATCCAGGACTCTTCGACACATCCGCTTAGTTTTTCATGGGTAAGTGGTCTCAACTTGTCTTTTTCATCATTTCTGTCGCTTTTTGTGTTTTCTCTTATATGAGTGATGTTTGCTTGATTTATTTGAACGCTTGTTGTTGTTTACATGTATGCTATCTTGCACTAGCACCATTTCATTTTTCGTTGCTATCTCATTGTTGTTGCATGCATGAAACTATTTTGCACGAACAATCGTCGATTCAACAACCCGCTTCACCCACATGCATGTTGATCTGTTTATTGAATATTTCATTCAATGATTGCATGCACGATCAATCACTTCTGCTTTCACTTAGTGTCGCCATGCATTCACTTTCACATTTTCTTTCAGTTTCCTGTCAGCGAGTCTCGCCAACCTTGGCCTGGACTCTACCTCACCGAGACAACATTGCGCAATCTGGGGAAGGAAGGTTCTATCTTCCTCTCCAAAAATGAACATTTTTCCCAGACATTGTCCTCCAGGACTGTTTTGTGCATTTTTGAGGGATAGTGACTGTTGGCCCAAAATATTGCACAATGCAGCCCCTAAGCCTGTAGTCATTGCCAGCTAGAATTGCGCATTGCACAATCCGAGCAGTTAGTAGTTAGCCTAGATTGTACATTGGGAAAACACAACAGCTAGTCTTGCCTCCCAAAAAACCCAGACTGCCTTTTGTACAATTCTAGCAGCCAGTCACCCAGCCTCCCAGAAGAAATTGCGCAATCTTTGCCTATCATTCCCCAGGTATGAGTTAAGTTATTCCCCAAATTTGCTTTGGTTTTCGCTGATAGATTTCTTGCCATGCATGTTGTCTTTTCTCCAAATCTTTCAAGTGTTCATCCGCCTCTTAGCAGTACAGGACCAATGGCATCCAAGAGAGCAGGATCGAAGGACACTGACGAAAGTGCAACTGGAGCAGAAATTGAGCAGGTTTCCGCATGTCTACCGATCTATGAAGATACCAAACTATTTTTGGACAAGGACATCAAGTTGAAATGGAAAGAGGTCAATGAAGCATTTGCAGGCAATTTTGTGGAAGACCTCGAAGACTTCAGGTGTATGTGAACATTCATAAGTCCGGCTTGTAACGGATTGCATGCAGATACCCCACGTTCCCATGCATGGACATGATACATTGGATCGTCTCGCACACTAATCCCAAGAGGATGACTCCGAGCAATGTCAACAGGACAAAGCTTGCCACCTTCTGGGCATAATATTATGATGAGATGTATCAGATGTCGAAGCCCGTGACTATCATGGAGATTCCTTTTAGCTTACCTAGCAGCACTGTAAACTCCAAACACATTCTAAAGAACTAGGTAAAGGGTCCGGTTAGATTCAGGATGACACCCAACCAGATCTATAACATGAAAATACTGCGGAAGGCATATCAATACTTGGTCATATTTTCATGTCGACTATGTGGCCAAGAAAGCACATAAACCCTCCCACAGAGTTAGGTGATCATGTAGGACCAACTGGCCAGAGAGGGTAAACCATGTAACTAGCTCGGCATGCTCGCTCATCAGCTGAAGGAACAGTTAATGAAGGCTTGACAATCACCCGAAGGTATGCAAGTAGATATCCACATGTACGCCTACATCTTAGATGTAATTTGTGCCCGACAGGAGTTCTTATGCTTGGAGTGGGCATGGTCACTGACAAAGACTTCTGTGAACACATATTACAAGTTATTGTCTGAATGCAGCTTCAGAGGAGTAATCACACAATTGTTCGATCATTTTGTCACCCTAGTCTACAAGATGATATTTGAACAAGATCCACCCTGCATGTTGAAGGAAGCAATGGAGGCACTTATAGACATTGTTGATTGGTATGCCTCACCATCCAACACCTTCATCCAAATGTTCTACGTGGAGAAGCCTCCGCATGTTCGACTGAAGTTTTCCTTGGACATAGTCATCATGTAGGAAGTAGCATATCACATCTTGGCAGGATTGATAGCTATACTATACCAGAAGAAGAAGACACCTTGGCCCGCTCTTCGGCTGCGGATTGGGTTATATGAGATCCAAAGTATCAAGCAAGCAAATTTCGAAGCAGAACTGATGAAGAAGTATCCATTCGACCTCCGAAGCTACAATCCGTATGACCCACATTGTATTATGAAGGATCACTACATGAGAGTACAGTTCAACTAGATCCATGGGGTGTTTCATTGGGCCAAGGAGGACCCATGGAGATATTGCTACAATTTCTCCAGACCCAATGAATAGGTCAGCTTCATTGTGGAGTGGTTAGCGAATCAATGTGAAGCAGCATCCTAGAGAGCACCAACACCAGTAGTAGCAGTAGGAGAGGCAAGCATACCAGTGTGCGACAAGTGCAAGAGGAATATTATCAATCGCATGGAGGAAGAGCAAAGCTGCAAGTTCTAAGCAGACCCATTGGTAGAGAAAGAAGCTATGGCTATAGAGGCAAAGAGGCAATAATGCAACAAGCGAATTGTGTAAAGGCAGAGGGAGAAGAGAGGAATAGAGGAAGGAGAGAAGGAGTTGCATGAGTTGAAGGAGCAACTCCGGAAGGAACAAGAGCTGCACAAACATGAGAGGGAAGCACAACAACAATAGGTACAACAGGGGGTGAAACATGTGCAAACAGATGAAACATCACCCGTACAGGTAGTGGTTTCATCAGAACAACTGGAATCAGGCAAACAAGGTGAAGAAATCGTAGGAGCAGGACTTCGCTCATGAGATAGAGCAAGCACTTCAACAGTTGGATACAGATATGGAGCAACGGGAATTGGAACAGGACATCAACCTTATACCTCACCACCAAGAGGTTGACTTACCTGCTTCACTGCATCCAGATGATGAGCAAGTCTCAAGTGACTGAGGAGGCACTGAGATCCTCGGAGATCAGTTGGAAGAAGAGATGCACACCATCTAATTCGAGAAGTCTTGGCATAGAGTTGTGCAATCTCATAGAGTTTCGACTCCGGATGATCATACATCTCTTGTGCAAGTTGAGGAACGAGTGATCGTGTCTGATGTACGCAAACATCCAACACCCTTGGCTGATGCAACTAGAGTGTATGCCGAAGCCACTAGTTCAAGTGTTCGCTTTTTGATAGCTGAGAATGAGAGAATAGCAAAGGAACTACAGACGACCAAGCAAGGAGGAGAGTTGGTGACAGCATCCACCCTAGATAAACTCAAGAAGGCAATACTAGATGAAGTATTGTCCCTTGACACAGTTATGTAAGCGTTGTACTCCAAGTTCGGCACCGTGCATAAGGAAGTCATCCATCTCAACGGATGGCAGCAGTGATGTGATAGAAGAGCACGTATCTTGACGAACTCGCATGCTATTGTTGATTACATGCAAGCATGGACGATCAAATACAAGGGAGCCCCACTTCACTTGCTTAAGATAATGAAGGCCAGTGCATTCGATTTGAAGGCATGTATCCGGAGTCAGATCTGAAACTATGAAGAGCTCCCACAACTCATCACTAGTATACAGGCTTCCCATGCACATGTGTTCAAGAGTATGGATGTTGTGGTGCGTGCACATGCGATCCCATATATTGAGACTCTCACCTAGGTGAAGACAAAGGCATAAGTTTGACTAGAGCTTGGCTTGTAATTTGACGAGTTGATGCGCATTACTACCAGCCCAAACTTTCCCATTAGTGCAGACATCATGCACAAGTATGTTGTTGGTCTAGCCACATTGAAGAAAATGATGCACATGCTAACAGACGAGTTGGACAGAGGAGCCCGAGCAGTGTCCCCGGATGCTATGGAGGCAAGATTCAGGTTCCAGAAAGATGCCACTTTGGAGCACACACACACCATCAAGGACTACCGATCTTGGCATCAGATGTTACTGTTGATCATCACGAGGATGTTGAGGAGTTGGACTTCCATGGTTGTCTAAGTCAGAGTGATGTCTAGCATAGCTTGCTCAAGTCACTTTTGTCTCACATGGGTACATGTGCATTGTAATGTAACGTCATGTCAAGTGTAAGTCAAGTGTCGATAGTTGGATGTAAGAGTCATAGAGTAGATGAAGAGTCATGAGGGTAGTTGAACTATCACAAAGGGGAATTTCAAGGGTCACCCCACCCTTTGCTATAAATAGTCCTTCATAACTCATTGTATGGGCTTTTGGTTAGCCAAGTTTCCGATAAGACTATCTTGCAGAGAGCTTGGACAGTGTTGTAACGAGCCTTGGCTTCTCCACTGCGCAGAGCTAGTACATCTCTTTAGAGGAGCAAGTGGTTGTGGTTGTAATGTTTTGCAATCGGAACTAGTGGTTGGACATGGATGTATTGTATGACTGGAATTTACACTTCTTAATATAACAAGAGCCAACATGTTTCATGCATATGTTGTATTGTATTCCATGCTATCCGATTTACTCTAAATGATGTATGTATTGGTTTTCTTACGCATGCATGTATAGCTATCTATGTATGTATGTATGAATCTTTCTGAAATGTGTTGTTGGTTTAACCATCACTTTGGATTGCTTGCTAACTCGCCTTCCATGTTGTGATGTATATTTGCTCGTGTGTTTTCTTCTTAATTGCGTGCTATCACAGGCTTCCAAGGGGTGCACTCATCTCAACCCCCGTGTGTTAGAACCTCTCATGCAACTTCCTTGGCTCGTTGTAGTTGTCACACCCTTGCTACCAACAGAGTTATCTTACTTTCCTCTATGCGAAATCGCAGCCAAGGCAGTACCATATGACCCGCTGCTGGGACTCCTACACCAAATGGTCTGAGGTCTAATTGGGACTTCTTACCGGGGAGATCCCTTGACATGTTGGCGGGTCTAGCACCATCAACACATGGCTAAATTATGTGAGGGTTGGAAAAATTATTAATCCCCTCATGAGTCAATTAATTAAACTTTCTAGAAAAAATAAATTAAAATCCTAAGCCAGAAATTTGATTAATTATAAGTTCTAGGAAAAATCAATTCTCCAAATAAAAAAAAAAAATTGTGGTTGGAGATCCCCAACCAAGAGAATATTAAAAATTTCAATTGATTTTGGAGTGTTGGGCCTTGGTAGTTAAGTCAAAGTCAAACTTTTGAGGAAATCAACTCAAAATAATTAATTTTGATTTTATTAAAATTCAATTAAAAGAAAAAAATCGAATTTCCTCAAAAATAAAATAATTTCGACGGAGGAGATTAAAAGATAATTAAATATTTTTCAACGATCAATATTACTTTGATGGGGATAAAGCCAACTAGCAGTTGGATAATTAATATATAAATTAGAGGTCATTTTTAATTCATTCGAAGGCCCTTTCGTATTCTGGTCGAATGCAGAGTTAAGTACCTTTTGTTGCCTATCTCTTATTTGGTGATAGGGTGAAAGGCGTGGTTTGAGTTTGAACATATTATGAAGGTCACCCCTCATTACAACTGTGAATATATTTTACAGGCCCAAAAGTCAAATAGGGCCATGTTCATCCATTGGTGAGATCCCAAACTCATGAGGGACAAATTTGCCCATGTAATGTGCTTATATCTTATTTGATTGTTGGTGTGTGATCAAACCCTTGCAGTAGAATGAATGGAGGGCCAAGTATATTCGTGGAGCCGAAGGTTGTAGCTAGACAAGGATCCAGAAGGGTCAAGGTACAATTGAATCATTAGTAGCAGGTTCCATTGCATGATTACCTAGATGTAATCCCTAACATTTGGTTAAAAAAATGGGGTTTATTTTCAACTATGTGAATCTTATCCATGTTGTCGTTATTTTGCATTCCTTTACCAACATTATATTGTTGTGCAGATATTTGAGAAATTTTCATTGTTACAGTCATCTATGTAAAGGATTGAAGAACTATGTGAAACAGTGTGTCTTCCATGTGTTTAACAAAATGCCCTTTAAAGGCTCTAACAGGCTTAATAATTAAATTTAAAAGGGAACAATATAATGTCCCAAAATCCCTTGAAATTTAACATAAGGGGAAATTCCATCTTAATGGGATTAGCATTGAAATAAGGAGCTTATCAAGCAATCATCACTTCTCCTAAATTAGTACACTAGTGTGCAAGTCAATTCCTTGACAATAATATTTTTAGGGAGAAAAGAGCAATGTAGAACAACAAACCCTTCTCAAAGGAAGCCCATGCCACTCTCTAGACTAAGCAACCAAGGAAACTACAGAAAGAAAAAGAAGTGGGAAATTAGTTGTTTTCACTAGGGTCAAATTGGAAGTTTATGAAAACAGGGGATGACCTCTCTAAATTGGAGAAGTTGGACTCATGTTTGTCTGAGGTAACCCAATCTGATTGGTATCTTTTAAGGTGGGCTTTAAAGTCGTCAATGTTTGCCTTGATCCAACCCTAGTTTATGGAACACCCTTGTAAAGAGGTAAAACTGCAGTTGCTTCTTGCCTCGGTGAGTTCGTAAGGATAATTGTTCTTGTTCCCCTTACAATGATGACATTTTAAAAAGGGTTCTATAGTTGATTGTGGAAAGATTCCAAAGATTGAATGATATCGAGGACCCTACTTTTAGTAAGAAGCTCAAGGTCTTCGATATTGTAGAAAAAACACATTGTGTGCCATTATTCTCATCTAGATTGCAATGGCTTAATTCTTCAAATATCTCAATGCTTCCTCACCAACATTAGAGAGCATCATCCAGACATTGTTAAAACCATCATGTAAAATATTGTCTTTAATTTTAGGTGAAGAAGATGCCATTTGAAAAAAGCTATTGTCAAAGTTGTTGGCTATTTGGAGGAAGGAGTAGGGTGTTTTGCCTACTTCTCATGAATTCTAAAAAAAAGATTGGTTGAGCAAAATATAAAAAGGCTCAAAAAGTGACTCATTGCAAAAGAACTAAATTCAATGGGGTTGCAAGTCACAAGATATTCCAACAAGGGTAAGAGCCAAGTAAGAAGGAAGAAAAATTGTCCATCATGGATAGTTGATCACTTTGGTGAGGATCTATTACATCGAAACATTGTTGAGGACAAAAGAGCAGTTGTGACAATGGAGCATGAAAGCAATGCCTTACTTCCAGAAGAGAACATGTTGTTGAGGAAAAACTAGTAGAATAATAAAGGGTTGGTGAAGCACATTCATCGACATCTACAGATGCTAGAACACAGGAGGATGACAATAGCATTGACACACAATATTTGATAAGTGAGCCTCTTATGATGATGAGGTATGATAAAACTTTGTATTTGCAAGGACTTGAAGAGAGGTACAATTTGCATCACAAGAATTATAGATCACCTCTTCTAGAGAACTCATTAAAGGCTCAAATAATAATATTGGACGAGATGTCCATCTGGCTACATGGCTTTTAGTTGATAGTCACCAAGAGCATACTACGGAAAAAATTAATAATCTTGCAAAAGGCCTCTTAACAACAAAGGAAAAACCCAAGAGGCTAAAAGGCACAATATCAAAGAAGGACAATGAGCTTGAGGTGTGTGGAATCAAGTGTGCTAGGACAACTACCAAGCTTTCTAGTATTGAGAAGCAATTAAAATTCCTAATAGGGTAGCAACAAAAACATTCTTTTGAGTTGTGTTTAGCAAGAAATACATAGAGAAGGCATGCAATACCTTGAATCCACATTTGCATATGAGTAGGTACGTGATTAATGAGCATCCTTGCACATTATTGTTCAGCCCACATAGAGAGAGGGTGATGACACATAAGCAGGGGATGGAGATTTGGTATGAGGAGTTTACTTATATGGAAAAACGAATTGAGTCTTGTAAGTCTCTT
Organism: Pinus tabuliformis; assembly: GCA_031772625.1. NCBI lineage: Eukaryota > Viridiplantae > Streptophyta > Pinopsida > Pinales > Pinaceae > Pinus > Pinus tabuliformis. The sequence goes on along the minus strand of CM062808.1, from coordinate 995,304,568 downwards.
AAGTTGTTTCTACATGATGGTTATCTTGTAGTGTAATGTCCCCAAGAGATTAATTTCTCGAGTGACGAAGTAGACTATCAATCCCCATAGGCTATAGCCCTTGATAAAGGGGAAAACCCAAAATACCCAATGTTTAGGTAGTAGAGGGAAAGTTTTGAGGTAACTGAGGCAAAAAAATCCCAAAGTTAAGGTTTGTTGTGAATCTCACTCAATTAATTAAGGAGAAAAATCCCCCAAAAAAATCTATAAAAACAAAGGAGCTATATTCATTTAGAACATCATCCAATTAAAATTTAATTTAATTTTCTATGTTTTCTTGAGCGTGAGACTCTAAGGGTTTTATGACCCCTTTTCCTTACTAATTTCAGTTGGTGTTAAGTTCCACCCTACTTAGCAAAACTTCTATTTTATCTTTTGTGTTGCTCTGTTCTAGTCAAGCTAATTCTCTATGTGGTCCCATTGGTCAACCAATTACACCCAAGAATAGTGAGGTCTTTTATGATGTGACTAGTCAACACCAATGCTGAATAAATAAGGTTTCGAAACGAGGTGGCATCTTTGTTTTCTAAGGCAGCGTGGTAGTAGCGAAACAACGCACTCAGTTCAGACGCCCTCACTCAGGTTGCAACCTCAACGCATCTCCTAATCACTTAATACATTTGGCATCTGAGGTGATCTCATGCTTTGCCCAGGAAAATAGCTTTTCTTTGAGGTACAATGGACCAACTTGATTACGATGTGAAGTGTAGACTCCACCTCACGAAGCGGATGTTATCACTACTCTAGAAAATCGAAATCGAATTCACACCTAGCGCCTCAGAATTTGGAAGGCACCAAAATCGAGTTACGAGAAGACCTGTTTATATCTGGACAGCAAAGGGATTTGTGCCTGGAAGTGACAGACGAATTTGGTATCGCGAAGTTGATCTGAGGCCTCGCGGCCTACCACAATGAAAACAAGTATTTTGAACCCAAGCGAGACCAGCGCGCATTTTTGTCTCGGATAGTAAGGAGGCTAGCGTGGTATTTTGCCCCGGATAGTGAGGTGGTTCAAGCGCTAGTTGGTAACCTCAAGCATGGATTGAGCACAACCCACTTACAACCGCAATATACAAATCAGAAGTATGGTCGGAAAATAATATTCGTGAGTGATATATCAGTCTAGGGATACCCCATTCATGAGGTTGTGCACAAGATCAGAAAAAGAACCATCAAAGCGCTAACCATAAACCTCAATCGCATACCAGAATCACATGAGTAACTTGGACGCAGCCACAATAAGTAGTAATTAGATAGTTTATTAATTAATTAATTAATTTCTGATTCAGTAAATCAGTTGTTTTTAGTTAAATCTTTTGGAAGTTTTTTTTGCCAGTGTAATTTCTCTAAAATCTAGTTGAAATTTATTGAAATCACAAGTTTGATGGGTAACCCCTACACAGTCGAACTGCCCTAGGGTTTTTCAAGGCGCTGAATCCATATATACAGTCAAAAAAACAATTTTAAATAACACAAATCAACATTCCACCTCAAAAATTTTCGCACCCAAAAATCCAAAAAATAGCACTAAAAACAACTCCTTCAATAAACTAGTGTGGAATTACAATTGGAATGCGGTGAAATCAAGAGTATATCTATTGTTTCAAGGGAATTACACCATTGTTGAAGATTGTTTTTTATCCTCATGCTTTACTAGTGAAATCCACTATCATTTGTATTATGTTGTTAATTGTTTTGATAAACTCTAGACAAAACATTATCTGATTCTTTATATCCATGCAAACATATTGTTCATGAATGTGTATTATTGTAATGATTTATTGAAGAAAAAGAAAACCTAAGGTAAAAATTGCTCTAGAAAATCACAGTGGTATCAGAGTTGTGTATCTTATCCATCAATCTTGTGTATCCTATCAATCAATATGATGGATTACCATGAGATCTAGTTTGTTGGTAAATAATTAGCATTCATTCAAATTAGAACAATGACCTCTCCCAAAGTAGTCATGAAGGATTGGAAGGACTTTTGGTATAGACCCGTCACTGATCTTCATAGGTATCCAGTCATAAAACAAATGCTTGAGGGAGAGAAGGCCCACCAAGGTCAGTGTACATGGCTATACCCTCCTGTAAGTAAAAGACATCAATCTCTTGAACTTGATAATAAGAGTGAGCAACAACTAGAAGCCATAAGGAAATGGAATGATTTTTGGGCTAGTTGTCAAAAACAAAGATCAGGTTTTGGAAAATTTGATGAAAATGTGTTCAACGTACAAATGAATGTATTTGTGTTGATATTAGATTTATTGAAAAGAAAAAGGGCTGAGATATGAAAGTTAGAAATGAAGAAGGAGATAAACTTAGAGAGGATGTTGATAGACATGATGTGATGGAAGGGGAGAATTCCATGTCAACATGTGATGAAATGAACATAAAGTTTGAGAAGAATGTTGCAAATGAGAGAGTAGTTCAAGAAGCTCATAATAGGAGCTCTAGTCATCATCCAATGGGACATATGGAAGTGACTAAAAATGGTCACAAACAGTTGAATGAGCATGAACTAAACTTCGAGTGGAAAGAAAGTGTGGAGTGGTTGAAGATGGTAGCAAGTTTTCATGACAAGGAAATGATTTGGTGCCAGAGGATAATTTTAAGCGAGCGAAAGACAGGAGGGATTATTTTGGAGGATGATGCCAAAAATTGTAGGCAACATTGCATCTCAGTCTCTCAAGGCAGTGTTAAAATTCAAATTCAAGAGCACGCAGCAGGTCATCACAGATCAATTTTTGGAGAGAATCGACACAAGAGGGTGTTCACAATCTCCTGCAAAAGATGTTGAAAGAGACTTGCACTGCAAACAAGGTCATTGCAGATGACCTATAAAAGCTCAAAGTGAGGGGCAACACAGAAAAGAGCATTCACCGACACCTTTGAAAGATACTGACGAAAGGGAGAAGCATCCTACACGAGGTTTTTCTCCATCTCCTTCAAAATATATTGAAAGAGAGAGGCATCACAGGAGGACGGACCTTGATTCTAATAGGGTTGCAAAGGATTCAAAATTCCGCACCAGATCACAGTCTCTAGGTGTTAGAGAAAGCTTGGATTCCAAATCAGCTGGAAGTGTAGGAATGGCTAGTACAATAACTATGACAACGAGAGACACCGAGAAAGAAAACATTCTATGTCTTGTGACCTTAAGAAAGACATCCCATCATATAGAGACAGATCTCTTGATATTTTGAGGGACAAGTATCATGGCAAGGAAAAATCTCGTCCTCGAGAAAGTTATAGTGACAAAATTCCGAATATAAAATGGTCAAGATCTCAACAAAGGAGGGAGCACCATTCTCATTCACAAGATACAACCCAGGTTCATGATGATTGAGAAGGAGATCAAAATCTCATGAGAGAGAGATGAGGTATTGTATAGATAATCGTGATCATAGTGCACAAGCCAAATACTTTATTCCTAGAGATGTCTGAAGAGGTGGTTGAATTAAATATTGTGGTGAATTCTTCTATGGTAGACATCATAGATATGACCATCAAAGAGAATCAGACGGAGATATACCAAGAGACAGAAATTAGAAAGAGAACGAGATTTGAAAGGGTATGAACCAACTGTTAGTAACATGCCATCGTTGTCATAGAAATCACCATAAACAAACCAAACCAGAGCATGAGAAATCTGATGATATACGATGATGATGATGAAAGTAGGGGAAGAATAATACAAGGTAGAGGAATAAATAATTTCAATCGTGATATGTTTAACACTTACATGTATTTCTTTTCAAAATAAGGGAAGATAAGCATAGCTTGCACATAACTTTCTTACATGATTGGAAAAGACAACGACCCACAAAGCTACACCTATAACACATTGCTAAGTGGTTTTATTAATAAAGGCTATTATGGGCTTGAGATGACTGGCAAAACAGAAATGGTATGTGTAGTACTAGAGGCAATGTTAAGGAAGGGTGGATACCTAGATTTTGGGAATGGACATCTAGACTCCAAGGGTTGGTAAATATTATTGTACTACAACTCAATATGGCCCTCATATGTAAGTATGTAAGGGTCTCAAAAAATAATAAAAATATTTTTTTACTAATGTCGACCAAAACATTAATTTGAATTTTAAACTATATATAACTTAAATCTTTAGATTATATATAACTTTTTAATCTTATTAATGCACTAAGATTAATTATTAAAATATAATTGTGTATTTTATATATAATTATAATTATATCATGTGTTTAATAATTCCTATATCATATACATGAATTTGAATGGATCATAAATTTACCTTTAACAAAAAAATTACCACATTAAAATTCCAAATTAGGTAAAATATTAAACATCTTTACTCAGATTTACTAAAGCCAATATCATCTCTTAAATCAAAGGAACAAGGTTAATTCAACACAAAGAATCGAAAACCCTGCTCTAAAATCTTTTAATGTTTCTTTTAATTAAATATTGGTAAAATGAATCCTTAAAGGGAAAAAATATATCCTATGGATATATTGAAGTCTTTAAAGACATAAATATTTCCACATCAAAATTCTAATATTTGAAAATATTAATTTGATGTAGTTTTATTATAAATTTTGTTATCATACCATAAAAAACATTATTAAATCTAATATTAATATTATTAAATTTAATAACTTTGGATTAATATAATATTAAATTTAATATGATATTCAATTTATTATATTATAATATATATTAATATATCATGTTTGCACCGAGAGTTGCATTGAGAGGTGCATTCTACATCCCAATATGACCTGATCTGTAAGTATGTCACATCCTTAAAAAAATAATAAAAATAATTTTTACTATGTCGGCTAAAACATTAGCTTGAATTTTAAATTATATATAACTTGAATTTTTAAGTTATATATAACTTTTTAATCTTATTAATTGACTAAGATTAATTATTAAAATATAAATATGTATTATTATATATAGTTAGAATTATCTGATGTGTTTAATAGTTACTTGAATTTGAATTGATCATAAATTTAACTCTAACAAAAAAAATTACCACATTAAAATTCCAAATTAGGTAAAATATTAAACATCTTTACACAAATTTACTAAAGCCAATATCATCTCTTAAATCAAAGGAACAAGGTTAATTCAACACAAAGAATTAAAATTCCTGCTCCAAAATCTATTAATATTTATTTTAATTAAATATTTGTAAAATGAATCTTTAAAGGGAAAAACTATATACCATCTCTTAAATCAAAGGAACAAGGTTAATTCAACACAAAGAATTGAAAATCGTGCTCCAAAATCTTTTAATATTTATTTTAATTAAATATTCATAAAATGAATCTTTAAAGGGAAAAACTATATCCTATAGATATATTTAAATCTTTGAAAACATCAATATTTCCACATCAAAGTTTTAATATTTGAAAATATTAATTTGATATAGTTTTATTATAAATTTTGTTATCATACCATAAAAGAACATTATTAAATCTAATATTAATATTATTATTATTATATTTAATAACATTGGATTAATACAATATTAGATTTAATATGATATTCAATTTGTTATATTATAATATATATTAAAATATCATGATATATATATATATATATATATATATATATATATATATATATATATATATATATATATATATATATATGGAGGGAAGAACAAAAATATAAAGTGATAGAGGTGGAGAGATGGAAGGAGCATTAGAGGAAATTTTAGCCTAAAAGTGCTCATGAAATTTTCACGTACATAATATGTACACTAATCAAAATAATTTAAATTTAAAAAGATGTACATGTAAATTTTGGAGGGAAAAAATCACTTTTTTTAATTGTATTTTTTGTTTATCTCTTTGTAGGTTTACTCAAATTTCAAGTGTAAACACTCATTGGATGCAACATTAAATTCCACATCCAACGAGTACCTATTGTGCATACTTTTGAGAAGACCCACATTGATAAAAATTGAAAATACATTAAAAATGTGTGTTCAACACACATTTTTAATGTAGCTTCAATTTTTATCAATGCGGATCTTCTCAAAAGTATGCACAACGAGTACTCGTTGGATGTGGAATTTAATTCTGCATCCAATGGGTGTTTACACTTGAAATTTGAGTAAACCTACAAGGAGATAAACCAAAATTACAATTAAAACAATAATTTTCTTATTTTCCCTCTAAAATTTATAACTTTTGTTTTATTATTTTCCTATTATTTTATTATTTTTCCTACAAAGACCACTTTTAAGCTGAAATTTCCTGTAATGTGACAAGGGAGAGATGGAGATAAAAAGATTCATCTAACACTAAATCTATCATGCATTGAGAGAGATCAAATCCCTTAACTTGTAAACCTTCTTTTTGGTATGTAGAACTTGAGGAAAGGTTTGCACCTCTAGATCCCTCTTGGTGTATGATAGATCTGGTGTTAGATGGATCTAAGCTTGTGTATAGAATAGATGCACCAAGAATTGGAGTTGTTAGCAATCTCATGGATGTTGAGAAACTGTCACTATGTGGGGAGGGAAGTATCGAGATTGGTATCGATCACAATACTGAGAAGGATGAAATCTAGTCTTAGCTTGGCTTTCAATTATTGCTCATGAGAATAAACATAAAAGGATTGGTGAAATATTGGAATTTTTCAGGGAGATTGCTAAAGAACATTGGGAAACCTATGGTCGACATAGTTATAACAAGCATGAATTTCAAGGAGCCATCAAAGTGGATGAACATTTACCTTATTTGATTTCTAATATAAAAGAAGGAGAACAAAATTAACAGTGATATAACTTTTCATTTCTTGAGGATGAGCAATGTCGGAAAGGGGGGATTGTAATGTCCTTAAGAAATTAATTTCCTGAGAGACAAAGTATCCTATCAATCCACGTAGGTTATAGTCCTTGATAAAGGGGAAAACCTCAAAATACCCATTGTATGGGAAGCGGAGGGAAAGCTTTGGGGAAGCTGGGAAAAAATCCTAAAGTTGGGGTTTGTTGTGAACCCACTCAATTAAGGAGAAAAATCCCCTCAAGGAAATCTATTAAGACAAGAGGGTTAGATTCATTTGGAGAATCACCAAATTGAAATTGAATTGTCTCCATTTTCTTGAGCCTAAGGCTCTGAGATTTTTATGACCCCTTTTCCCTACTAATTTCAGTGGTGAAAGATTCCACCTCAGGAAACGGATGTTATCACTACCCTAGCAAATCAAAATCTAATTCCCACCTAGTGCCTTAGAATTTCTAAGGAACCAAAATCGACTTATGAGCATACTTGTTTATATTTGGCCAGTAAAGGGATTTTCGCGTGGAAGTGAGGGATGGATTTGGTATCATGAGGTTGATCTGAGGCCATGCAGCCTACCACAATGAAAACAGGTGTTGCAAAGCCAAGCAAGACCAGTGCATGTTTTTTGTCTAGGGTAGCGAGGAGGCTAACGTGATGTTTTTCCTTGGATAGCGAGATGGTTCAAGAGTTAGGTAGTAACCTCAAGCACAGATCGAGCACAACCCACTCATAACTACAATATACGAATTAGGAGTATCATGGAAAATAATATCTGTGAGCGATATATTTGTCCAGTGATACCTCGTTCATGAGATTTTCCACATAATTGGAAAAAGGGTCGTCAAACTGCTAACCAAAAACCTGTATACCATAATCGCATGAGGGAACTCAAATGAAACCACAATAAGTAGTAATTAGACAATGTATTAATTAATTTATTAATTTCCAGGATTAAATAAACTAGTGTGAAGTTACCTTTGGAGTCTGGTGAACTCGAGAGTATATTTATTATTTAACTATCATTGGGGAATTACACCAATGTTGAAGAGATTTTTTTATACTCATTATACAACCCAGTATGAGGGGATGTGTAAGTATGTTCGTCCGTCCGTCGAGTTGATATGTGCCCCTTTAAAATAGAAATAAATTATGCTTTAAATATAAAAATAATGTTGGCTATAAGAAAAAAAAAAAAATGTTGTAAAGTAATTAGAAGTAAAAAAATGTGTGAGTAAGATAATTCGATATCAACTTCATAATAATAATAAACAAACCATTTTAATTTGGGTTGATAAAATGTCTCAATGTACATGTCATGTAAAATATTCTAATGGAAATTATATATATATATATATATATATCATGAAAAAAATAAGTTTTATTGTTAAAAATTTTATTTGGTCCTAAATATACTATACATAGCATTCAAAAATACAATTTAAATAATGAAAAATTATACATTGTATTTTACACTCTAAAGAAGTTTGCACATGAATAAATTTGATCCCTCTCGACTCGTGTTTGATCCATATTTAAGATGGATCTATGCTGGATCTAATAAACCCTAGCCAAAACATTATATGATTCTTTATATCCATGCACAATGTGTATTATTATAACAATTTATTGAAGAAAAAGGAAACCTAAGGTAAAAAATTACCTAGAACAAGAACCATATTATGTGCCACTATGCTCATCTAGAATGCAATGGGTTAATTATTCAAATATTTCATTGCGTCCTCAGCAACATTATAGAACATCATCCAAACATTGTTAAACCCATCATGCAAAATATTGTCTTAAATTTTAGATGAAGAAGATGTCATTTGAAAGCAGCTATGGTCAAAATTGTTGGATATTTGGAGAAAGGAACATGTTGTTTTGCCTATTGCTCATGAATTTCAAAAATATTGGTTGAGAAAAACATAAAAAGGGTCAAAAAGTGGCTCACTGCAAAAGAACTAAATTCAATGGGGTTGCAAGTCAAAAGATATTCCAACAAGGGTAAGAACCAAATAAGAAGGAAGCAAAATTTTTCATCATGGATAGTCGATCACTTTGGTCAGGATCTATCGCAGCCAAATGTTCTTGAGGACAAAAGAGTAGATGTGACAATGGAGCATGGAAATAATGCCTTACTTCCATAAGATAACTTGTTAGTTGAAGGAGAATTGGTAGAAAAAGAAAGAGATGGTGAAGCACATTCATTGACATTTACAGATGCTAGAACATAGGAGGATGACAAGAGAATTGAAACACAAGATTTGATAAGTGAGCCTCTTATGATGGTCAAGTATGAAAAATATCTAGATTTACAGGGACTTGAAGAGAGGTATAATTTGCATCAAAAGAATCATAAATCACCTCTTCTGGAGAACTCATTAAAGGATCAAATAGAAATATTGGACAATATGTCCATCATGGCTACATGGCTTTTCGCTGATAGTCACCAAGAGCATACTTAAGAAAAAACTAATAATCTTGCAAAATGCCTCTTACCAACAAAGGAAAAACCCAGGAGGATAAAAGGAAAAATATTAAAGAAGGACAGTGAGATTGAGGTGTGTGGAATCAAGTGTGCTTGGACATCTACCAAGCTTTCTAATATTGAGGAGAAATTAAAATTCCTAATAGGGCAGCAACAAAAACATGTGCTTGAGTTGCATTTAGCAATAAATATATAGATAAGGCATACAATACCTTGAATCCACATTTTCATATGAGTAGATACATGATTAATGAGAAACCTTGCACATTATTGTTCAACCCACATATAGAGAGAGTGATGACGCATGAGCAAGGGATGGAGGTTTGGTATAAGGTGTTTCCTTCTATAGAAAAAAGAGATGAGTCTTGTAAATCTATTGGGTATTTTCTACAAGATGGCTACCTTGTAGGGAGGCAACGGAAGCATGGTGAATTTATTTAAGAGTTTCCCAAGAGAGACATTCTCTGGGAGATCATGGACTCCAAAAATATTATTGGTGCAATTGTCATATCCTATGTTAAAGATCCATGGCAGTTAGACTGGAGGGAGATAATTAGTTGGTACCCTACCAAATGAAGAATTTATGGGAGGAAATTCCAGCCAAGATTACAACATAGTTAGACCTTCCTATTCTGCAATGGGACCCAAGTGGCTCATCCCATCATATGGTCGAGCTTAGTCACCCTATTCAGCAATGGGATCTAGGTGGATAATCTTGCCATATGGCCAGGCCTGACCAACCAAGGGAGCACAACTGGGAGGAAGAAGTCGGCAAAATGGAAAAAACCATTCTCGTGGAACTAACAACACATTATCTTGTTGGTTGGATATCATATTCTTTGTGGAAATACTCGAAGAGCGGGTTTTCCAGGTGATAAGATATTTTTCAAGTAGTAATAGGTTTGTTAAATGAATGCAATAGCACAATAACCCAAATTTCGAATAACATATCTCTAGTCTACTCTTATGTCATATTGGAAAAATGGAAGCTTCAAGGAAGTATGAATTTGTTAACAAGCTTACTAAGGGTGCATGACCATGATGCAGAGTTTAGTAACACTGAGATGATGCAACAGAAATGTGTTGAATCTTTCCACACACTTCTTTGGGATCCATGGATTTTTATGGTGGATAATTTGTTGTTATTCGATAAAATTGTCATTGATGTCAATAAGATGTATAGCCGTGGATGCATTGTTGAAGTTAGCCCTAGGTATATGAAGGACAATAATTGAAACTTTAAGTGCATGAATAAAACCTTAGGAGCAATTAATCCTAGATGTCAAATGGAAAATCCCTTGTTGAAGCATGCCCCAATATACCCTAGATAAAGAATGATAAAACCCAAAGTGTATGTATGGATGAAATCCTAGATGCATATGCCAAATGCATGAATAAAACCCTAAGTGTATGAAGAAGAGCTAAAACATAAAATTGTATGAATGCCTAGATGTATATGATAGATATATGGATGAATACGAACTAAGCATGAATATTGAAGCCCTAACAAGCATGAAAAAATTTTTATCGTCCAAAAAATGGTCACCTAGCCATTTCTTACTAGGTGGATCAAAATACACCATGTAGGATTAATTTTACTATGGTAAACCCACTTTCACCATAGGAAATAATTTAGTAAACCCTTTTTCCTAAATTATTTCTTATTAAAACTTAAAAAATCCCATGAGAATAATTGAATAATTTTTTTTTCCTCTACAAATAATTATTAAATCATTATTTGATAATCATTTCTTAATTAATTTCGACTTAATCATCTTGGAATATTTAAATAAATCATTATTTATTTATTATTCCTTTTTTATTCCATATTTTCCATATGAGATAATTATTAAACCACTATTTAATAATTAATTATTTCTCAATTCTCACAAAGTGATTAATAAATCGTTTTTAATTGTTAATTGCTTCAACCACTTTCTAAATAAAGATATTTGACCATTTTGAATATCTTTTCTCTCTCCAAAAAATATAATAAAGTATTCCCAATGACTATATTTTGATTTGGTCAATAATATTTTATTATTTTCTGATTCATAATTTAGCTCAATACTTTGTTATATATAAGAGGGTATCTAGGCTTGGAGTATGCCCTAAAACTGCTTCTGTTTGGCTAGGAGCTCGTCTTCATCAGACATAAGGAAACAGGTTAATGGCACAAGACCTAGAGGCATTTGGAAGGAGTGAAAGCCTGCCCACTTATGGACCACCAGCGGGTTATGCTAAGTGGCATGGTTTTCATTGAATAATGGTGATGAGTCAGCCTAAATTCGCGGATAACAACTAGAGATGTATGTCCACACTGTTGGTTTGACAACTAAGTTATGATAGGTTTTTCCCACCTGTGAAAAAAAATAAGAGGGTTTTCCATTCAGTCTTCACCTTGATTATTTCATCGTCACCACTATCGTCTCATCACATTTGAACTCCCACTTGAGTTCAAACTATTTTTGTTTATTTTTTGCCAATTGCAAGTTGAGAGGGAAAAACAGATTGTTGAAGCACAAGGACATCAAAAGGACCCATCCCATGGAGGGGGATCTATAGACCCAAGTTTATAATTCTCCTCACTAGGTGTTTCATTTACATTAATAAAATTTGCTTATTTATATAACCCATTGGGTTGCTACACTTTCATTTTTGTTGGTATATGTTTTGGGTTGCATATGATCTTTTGCTGGAAGGTTTTTATTTGTTTTTCATTGCAGATTTGAGGCATAGACGGTCATATTTTTTTGTTAGGGTCACTTGTCACCAATGACTAAAGTGAATAATTTTTTGTACACTTGCTAAGAATTATCATACTAACAAATGGAAACTCCACGAAGTCTTTAGCACCTTAGTCATCAACAAATAGCAACTCCACTAGTGTAGTAATTAAAAACCTTGGTGACTATTGTTTTAGCTAGCTTCATTTTTTTTCCAGCTATATTTAGCCCTCTCAATTTCTATTTTTAGATCTAGTCTATTTTCTGGAAAATTTTCCGCCTCTATTGGGGTTCTGCATCTTTCCACAAGACACAAGTACCAGCCAAGTAGGAGACAACACAATCTAGGTTTGATCTTCTGAGCGAGAGAAACAGGAATAGAGCGCACTTTTTGGCCATTTTTTTGCACCCAACGCACTTTTTAGGTTGGTTTCCACACTGCACTTTTCGAGAGAAAAAAAAAACTCATTTTTTTTTCCAGTTTTGCTGAGATTATTGCATGTGTGTTGAGAAGGGTTCCTGTTATTTATTCAACCACCTCTAGGAATAGATCCACATAGTAGTTTCTCATTCAGAAAATCAAAACCCCCCTAGGGAAGAGAATTGTTGAGTTGAGAAGTCTAGTGTACAGTTGTTTCAACCACTTGTTTTTTAGCACTTTTGGTAGGTTATTATAGTCCCTTTAGACATCTTTTTACACTAGTTTATTCCCTTTAAAATATAGTATGGACTTCCCTCTATAGGATCCCCTTATGCATCCTTGTTTTTGAAGCCTATTCTCTGCCATTTTCGAGCATTTTCACCCATATTGTTTGTTGGTTTTCTGTATTATTTTCATCAAATTGTTGCCTTTCGATCCTAGTCCCCTAGACATTAGATCTTTTTTCCATTTTTTGTGTCTTTGAATTTATTTTTTTCCATCTCTTTCCCAACTTCTTGATTTCCTTCTCGGGTGGGGGTTTATGTGCTTGAATTTTTTGTTTATTTTACTATCCATTTTCAACAATCAACGTAAACTTTGAAACGAGAACTATAAACTCAAAACAGGAACTCTGGGAAAAAAAACCTCGAAAAAACATCAAAAACAGTGCTAAAAACCGAAAAGTGTTGATGCTGGAATAACACCTCCTTTTTTTCTTGGGTAAATTTTCAACATGTTTTAAAAATGGCGGTGAAAACCAATTTTTTGCGCAAAAATTATCCAAAAAACACCCTCAAAATAAAAAGTGTTAAAAGAACACCTTTTTTTACAAAAGTAAATTTTCAACATTTCGAAATAATGACGTAAAATATTTTATCATGACCTCGAAAAACATTAAATTTAAAAAAAATAATGAAAACATAAAATAAAATAAAAATAAAAATAATTAAAACGATGAAAAAACACAAAAAAAAAAATAACAAAACATAAACTAAAATATATACTAAAAACAAAACATAAAATAAAAATATAAAACTAAAAACAAATCAAATATTATATATATATATATATATATATATATATATATATATATATATATCATAAAAATGTAAAAAAAAAAAAAAACAAACAAAATTAATGATAAAAAAATAAAAATTATAAACAAAAAAAAATTATCTTGTAAACCATAAAAAAAATAAATGGCGAAAGAAGAAAATAATAATAATAATAAAAAATAAAAAATTAAGTAGGTAAAAATAGAAAAAAATAAAAATAAAAATAAAAAATAAGGAAAAACAAAAAAAAATTAAAAACAAAAGAGATTTAAAAAAAATAGAAAATTAACAAAAAAAATTAAAAAATACTAAAATTAAGATTAAAATGTTGATTACTTAAAAAACAAATATAAAAATATATATAAAAGACAAAAAGAAAATGTTAAAAAAAAATTATCTCACAAATCATAAAAGAATTTGGAAAAAGAAAAAAAAAACACACACACACATTAAAATATATATATATATATATATATATATATATATAACTAAGTAAGTAAAAGCAAAGAAATTAAAAAAAATAGCAAGAACCAGGGAAAAAAAAAATTAATTAGTTTAAAATAAATATATAAATAAAGAAATTAACGAAAAAAATTAAAAACTACTAAAATTAATATTAAAAAAAAAAAACAAAAATAATTTCAAATTAGAAAAAGACAAAAAACAAAAAAAACCAAAAAATACGTATTTTTTATTTTATATATATATATATATATATATATATGAAACCTACAATTTTTATTTAAAAAAATAATAATAATAAATTTAAATTTCTTTTAAACAATCTTTTTTTTTATTAAAAAAAAAATATAATTTTTTTTATAAACAAATTATTTTTTTTAATTTAAAAATACAAATAATTAAAAATATTTTAATCTTTTTTAAATAAATTTAATTTTTTAATTTAAGATCTGAAAAATTATTAAAAAAAAAAATTGTTTTTTAATGGATTTTTTTATATTATTATTAAAAGAAGAAGAAGAAGTAGTTTTGTGGCCCTTCGCTCCCCGGCCGCCCGTGGTAGCACGGCCGTGGATGGAGAGCCTGCCAGCGGGCACTTCTGCCCACGGCTGTGCCACCACGGGAGGGAGGGCGATTCCGGGAATTGCCCACGGCTGTGCTACCACAGGAGGGCGATTTCGGGAATTGCCCTCCCGCCCCCAGGCAGCTAGTGGTGGCGCGGCCATGGGCGGAGGGCCTACCAGTGGGCCCCTCCGCCCACGGCCGCGCCACCACGGACGACCGGGGAGTGGAGGGCCACAATTATTTTATTTCTTTTATAAAAAAAAAATCCGTCAAAAAATATTTTTTTATTTATTTTTTAATAATTTTTTAAATTTTAAATTTTAAATTTAAATTTATTTTAAAAAAATTAAAATATTTTTAATTATTTGTATTTTTAAATTTAAAATATATATGTGTGTGTGTGTGTGAGAATAAAAATTGTTTAAAAAAAAAAAAATTTAAGAAAAAAAAAAAAGGAGGAAGAAGAAGAAAAAAGAAAAAAAGAAGAAGAGAGAAGAAAAGAGAGATTGTTTAATATATATATATATATATATATATATATATATATATATATTAAATAAAAATTGTAAAAGTTTAATGAAAATATTTTTTTTTTAATAAAAAATATGCTTCTGTTTTTTTTGAATTTGAATTTGAATTTGTTTTAAAATAAAAAATAGGCAATTTTTTATAAATTGTAATTGTAATTTTTTTTTTAAATAAAAAATAGGTATTTTTTTATAAATTGTAAATGTTTTGTTTTGTTTGTTTTCTTTTTTTCTTTTTTTTTTCTTTTCGAAAAAACATATATTTTACGCCATTTTCATATTTTTTGGTTTTTTTTTTATAATTTGATTTTATTTTTGTTTTTTTTAATATTAATTTTACTAGTTTTTTTTTTTTTTTTTTGTTATTTTTTTTAATAACTAGTTTGTTTTTAATTTCTTTTTTTCCTAGCTTTTGCTAATGTTTTTTCTTAATTTCTCTATTTTTACTTATATATATATATATATATATTCCAAATTCTTTTATGGTTTATGAGATAATTTTTTTTAACATTTTTTATTTTTTATTTTTGTTTTTTTTAATATATATTTTAATATTTGTTTTTTAGAGACAATTATTTTATTTGGATTGAAAATTTAATTAATGATGTATAAATATGTAGAATATCGAAAATGCAAAATATCGACCTTCTTCTTTAAATATGCAAAACAATAAAAACCTCACTACAAAAAAGAATAAAAACAAGATAATATGAAGAAGAAGACCACTTCCAAAATTATTAAATTTACAAAATAATTATTTCATACAATAAAAAAATTAAAGTCAAAAAATAGGTCTTTTAAAAAAATGGTCTAATGCAGAATAACCACTTTTTAAAATCAGCATGAAAATCACTACCATTCTAAAAAAGCAATGTACATAAAAAAAATTAAAGTGCCAAAAACTATGCTCTAAAAAAAACATGTGTGTTCTGCATCATCCCTTTTCAAAATCGGGTCACTTTTTTGCTATCTCTACAAAACGGGTAACAATATCAGTTCCCGTTTCAACAATTATTTACAGTTTCAACAATTTATCAGTATCAATAAATAATACTCTTCTCGATAACCCAAATTGGCCTCCTATGCATACCAAGCTTCCTTCTGACATCCCCAAGTTTGAAGGTATTCGTGGAGAAGAACCCACAAATCATGTTTTCTCTTTTCACATTTGGTGTTCATTAAATTCCATTACTGAAGACTCCATTTTTCTTTGCCTCTTCCAACGCAACCTAACTGGAGCCATTGCCAAATGGTATGTCGACCAACTTGATGCCTCCCACTCTACCTTTGTGACTCTCACCAAAGATTTTCTGTCATATTTCCAATTACCTCTCTGATACGACCAAGTGTCGAACTCTTGACCTCTTTACATCAAACTGCTGCCACCCACCTTTCCGGCCATGTTCAAGAATGACACAGAAGGAGGAGCATGTGTAGAGCGAGTTTGAAGACCGTGTATACATGGATTGGTTTCTAAGAAATCTTTTTGCCCCCATAGGTAAAGATGTCGCCTCTCACATCCCCTAGACTGAGCAAGAAGCTCTCCAGATATCCTTAAAATATGATCTGATATATGTCCAGTCAAGTTATGTTTATATTTTCCTCCTCGATCTGCCTTGGCTTGGTGCTGCTAAAGCGCAATGGGCTTCTCATGTTGCTGACAATATCATTGGATCTCTTTCCCACCCCTAACCATTACCATATCCTCAATCCCCTATTAGTTATGGTCAACCCCACATGGGGACTAGTTCTGCTTACACCTATCCCCCTCTCGACCCTTCGAGTGTCAACTCTTACTAAGGTACAAGCATGTCATATGCATATCCCCATTTGTATACGTTGGTGCCAAGGCCAGTGGTTGCTCCACTACGTTATCCAAATGTTTCTGTGAATCCTTACTATCCTTATGTACCACCTAGCGCTCTAGCCCCACTGGCACCACCGCCTCAACTTCCCATGCCTCTGTCTCCTCTACCACAACAACAACCACCTCCACATAACCAAGTGTATGCTCAACAGAGTACTAAAAATACCCCTAACCCCAAGAGAAGGAACAAGGGGAAATGTAACCAAAATCAGCAACCTCAAGGTAATCAAGAAACCAAGGTCAACAACCTAATGCCCCTAAGGGTGACCAACCTAATTCTATAACCCAGCAACAGGGCAGACAACCTAAGAAAAACAAGGCTCTTAGAACCAAAAAGCCTTGTGCCTGTTGTAGAGTTTCTGGCCATTATAGTCATGAATGTCCCCTTTTACCTCAAATGTGTCAAGTATGGGAATGTCAAGTAGTTTCTTCTCAAGGACCTTAACCCATCGCTCCTCCTCCTCCCCCTCCTGCTTAATCACAATCGATGGTGCTTACAAATCCTTTTCCTCATCAAGGATATGTAGTTTCCCAAACAACACAAAGTAACGTAACCCCTCAACCTTCACAATTTGGCCAGAATAATTACCAGATTCTCATGATGGACTCCGAAGAAGTCAACACCAAACAAGTCAACCTTTAGAATCAATCACGCCAATACGACAAACCTCCTGCAAAGTCAATGACCAATTCCCAGCCCAAAGTTTCCACTTATCTTTTGTTGTCACCAAATGGTACCTTACATATCTCGCAATCTAAGGTAGAGTCCCCCCCAAGCTCTTCAAAGGTCCATTACATCGAAATGTTGCTTCGTCTAAGGCCGCCCATACTTATAGCATATTAGATGACTTGGTGCAGTCTCCTGCTACCATGTCAATGTTGGAAGTCCTCCAGACCTTCCCATCCCAATGGAAATCTCTACTATCTACTTTGGGCCTTGTGGATCCCTCTGATAATTGTATGATTGTCTTTGATGTTGATAAATGATCTGAAAATGGAATGTACTTGTTTAAGGGTGCAAGGTATCCATTTCCCATAATTTCAAATGTGAGCTATACACTCTAAGTGACCTCTGAAAATGTGAAAACTTCTTATTTCTTATACACAGATAGATTGTAGGGGCATTCGCCGGACATGTCACCTCTAAAGAGAGGATGAGTTCCAGAGGCTACCTGGCCCTCTACAGGGTCTGCCTAAAGAAATAACGAAGTAAACACTTAGAAGTCTTTGACATACACATACTTGAAGTTTGATGTCTTGCAGAATAAAACAAATAACTTTCTGCAGCTGAATAGGTGATTATGTGTGTATGCAAGTTATGTATATTTGTTGTTTAACACTTTGTATCAGTTTTGTTTAGCATATCATCTACAGCAAATAAATACATCAAAATGATGAAGCAGTTCACCCCTTCTGGGCTACATCTGTCGGACCAAGCCTCTCAAACTAGGCTTGTCCTCTTGTATTAAAAATGCTACAAAGGCTAATACAAGAATATGAGTGTCTTGAAAGATAGATCTGACTGTAAATACAGAATCAGAAGATAGGAATTAGCTAAACATGCTCTTTCCCAAGCACTAAACAGTGAAATTGTACCTCATACAGTACTTTCCCCAATTGGCCCCGGTGGCCCTTTAATCTTGCATGGAGAATTTCGAGGTGAATATGACCTCAATTGGTTCTGAAACCCCTTCCATTAGACTCAGAAGGTCAAAAATAGTAGACATAGGCTTTTGAATCACCAAAAATGGATGAACATAGCCCCCAAACAGCTCAAGCACTGAAATGGCCCTGGTGGCCCTAAAAGCTTCCTTGAAGCTAAACAGTGAGAAGAATGTCTCAAAAGGAAAAACGAGCTGTAGAAATGGATTCAGAATGCTGAAAAACTTCAGGAATGACCTTCGTTCCACATTCACTGGCTGCACATTTCCCAATGCAGCTCCCAAACTGATTTGGCCCTAGTGGCTCCTGGAACTTCCACGAAGCAAAATCACTTGCAAACGACTTCAGATGGCTGTGAAACCTATGCCAATGGCTTCAGAAGGTCGATGATACCCAAAATCGAAAAAAAATTCGTCCAAAAAAAGGAATTTCCTAGCCAAAGTTATGGCTCATTAAAGTTTCTCCAGTCTGCCCTATAAAAACTCCAAATAAAACTGGCTAACTGCCAGATAACCCCGACAAATAGGCAATTCCACCATTTTTGGAGCGCTCCACCAAAAACTCCGCCATCTCAACTACTAACCGTTAGTTACAAACTGCATGTGACTGCATTTCCGGGCTCGGCGGTTCTGCGCAGGATTCTGTGCAAAATGGTTAGGGGAACTGGTTCTTTAACTCCGCGTTTAACGTTTAAATGTGAACACATTTGACAGCATTTAAACGTGACCGTTTCAATGGTGTCGGCGGTTAGGGTTAGCACTTGGTTATGGGGCTAGGGTCGTATGATATGGGGGGGATGGCCTGCCCAAATGAAGTTTAAACTTCATAAACAAATTCGGCCGCCTTCATGCCAAGTCCTTCCGCCGTGGTCTAGTGGTAAGACGTATGGCTTGTGGTAAGGAGGTTGCAGGTTCAAACCACAATTAGACCAATCTTTTAAACATGCGCCGAAAGTGCTGATGTCACCTTGGCCAGGTGGCGACCTTCGGGCCTGCCACGTGGCAGCCTTCCATTCATTGCCCAAAACAAAATATTCCAAAAAATATTCTATAGAATATTCTATTTTAAATTTTTTTGAAAAAATTCAAAATTTCAATGTTATTGGGCAATTCTTCTTTTTGGCATAACGTTCTCATACAGCGACCGTTTTCCAAATCGTTCATGGCATCAGAATCAGGAAGACGAGCTCTATCCGGTCATTCAGGTTCAAACCATTTCTAAGCACTTTCATTTTTGACCATTTTACGACACTTGGTCCTGAGCTCCTGATCACACCTCCCAAATGAGAGGCTTTTGGTCCCCAAAAGCTTACTGAATCTATGAACTGAACTGTACAGCACTTGAGGAACAAAAATATCCTCTTCCGGTCAGCCAAAAGAGCATACTGATGCCAAAATTTCCTGCCTTATCAACTGTCACAATGCCCATCCATGGCACCTCCGCTCCAGAAGAAGAGCTGCCTCCCAAATGAGAAGGCTTTTACAAAGATGAAACACTTCATCATTTCTCCTCTTTACAATCTTGGAGATCAAATTAACTTTTTCCAAGTCAATATTACATTACATGCATGTTTAGAAACAAAGTAATCAACCCTTCAAGTTAATCACACATACATGTTTAAAATACAAGGAAATCATCATGATCCCTGTGCTCATGCATATCATTCTCATGCATGCAGTTTATCCTTCAAATTTCTCTTAAGTACAATCATAAGTACAAGATCCTTGATCACATGTACATGTGCTTTCAAAGCTAAAACGAATGTAACTTTCACTGCGAAAGAGTGAGTCTCATACTCAGCTTTTCCATCCTGCAATTTGCATTCCCTTAACAAAGAAATGCATTCAATCAAAAGACATGCAACTTTAATTGGATAAGAATTATAACCATTTCTTACCAATCCATTTCAAAGGCGCTTCCTTTAACTGCACATCAATATCAACATGTGTATCATCGTGACACATATCAATGATGGAAACTTCCTTCCCATTCTTTCCATACTCTTTCTCCAATTTCTTCAACTTTCGTGGAAGCATTGTTGGATTCAGAGTCCAACACCTTTCAGCAGTATGTCCATGCTTATGGCAATAAGTGCAACACATGTTCATCTTCTTGACAACATGATTTGCATTATTCAATGGAACTTTGGCTTCTTGCCTCCTTTCCTTCAAAAGTTTCCTGTATGTTCCCATTCTTTTCCAACATCTAGAAACACTATGGTTAACCAAACCACAAAAAGAACATGCAATTCTTTTCCAATGCTTGTGTGGAAATTTTCCATGCTTTACAAGATCAAAGGAAGTGTGATGGAAAGCAGATTTATACCTTTCTCTTTCACCTTCATTACCTTTACAAGGTAGTGAATCGAAAGAAGAAGAAGCTCCCTTTGGAACACTATCAATCCCTTCAATGGTTTTAGAGCTTTCACCACTTTCTTATTCAAGTGCATTCTTATGCACACCTTCTTCTTGCAAGGTATGTTTCAAACTATTGCATTCCTCAAGGATACAACCTTTACAACCTTGAGATAGAGAACATGAAATGAAACTCCTTCTAGGAACTGTTTCAATTGCCTTCATGGCTGCTTTGGAACTTTCTCCATAAGATTGTCCATAGCCAAGACCCAAATTCTTAGGCCTTACCTCAACCATTATTGGCTCTACTATAGCCTGTGCATGTTTGCCCAATCCTTTTCCTTCATATCCCATTTTGGACATCAACTTGGACCCTATGCCTCTGGTATGTTTCTCAAAAGAACCAACATAAACATTCTTATAAGAATTTGAAGACAAACTATAATTGTTTACCTCTTCTTCAAGCTGATACTTGGCTAAGGCTTCTTTGGCAACAAGGAGTTGTGTCTCCAACTCATGCATCCTTTCCAGATTCATGCTTGCAATATGAAGTTGGCCTTCCATTTCCTGCAATTGGTCAGAAAGCAACTGCTTCTCTTCCCTCATGGAATTCAACTGCTTTTGAAGTCTAGAGCTCTTTCTTTCATCCTCATACATTTCTCTCACCATATTCATCATGATGAAAAATTCTTGCTTCAAGCCTTCATCAAAGAATATTGTGAAGGAGGATGATTTTGAGAACTCACTTATGGAGGTTATCATTAGAAAAATGAACAAAAGAGCTTCAGCAAACTCAAACAACAAGTAGTTTGCAGAATAATAAAGTAGTCAATCTTCAACACTGCTTAAGACACCTTTCAAGCTACACAATCAAGCTAGTGATGTTAGTCAAGCAAACCTAGTGCTCTGATACCTTTCTGATCTGAAAATGGAATGTAATTGTTTAAGGGTGCAAGGTATCCATTTCCCATAATTTCAAATGTGAGCTATACACTCCAAGTGACCTCTGAAAATGTGAAAACTTCTTATTTCTTATACAGAGATAGACTGTAGGGGCATTCACCGGACATGTCACCTATAAAGAGAGGATGAGTTCCAGAGGCTACCTGGCCCTCTACAGGTCCTGCCTAAAGAAATAACGAAGTAAACACTTAGAAGTCTTTGAAATACACATACTTGAAGTTTGATGTCTTGCAGAATAAAACAAATAACTTTCTACAGCTGAATAGGTGATTATGTGTGTATGCAAGTTTTTTATATTTGTTGTTTAACACTTTGTATCAGTTTTGTTTAGCATATCATCTACAGCGAATAAATACATCAAAATGATGAAGAATTTCACCCCTTCTGGGCTACATCTGCCGGACCAAGCCTCTCAAACTAGGCTTGTCCTCTTGTATTAAAAATTCTACAAAGGCTAATACAAGAATATGAGTGTCTTGAAAGATAGATCTGACTGTAAATACAGAATCAGAAGATAGGAATTAGCTAAACATGTTCTTTCCCAAGCACTAAACAGTGAAATTGTACCTCATACAGTACTTTCCCCAATTGGCCCCGGTGGCCCTTTAATATTGCATGGAGAATTTCGAGGTGAAGATGACCTCAATTGGTTCTGAAATCCCTGCCATTAGACTCAGAAGGTCGAAAATAGCAGACATAGGCTTTTGAATCACCAAAAATGGATGAACATAGCCCCCAAACATCTCAAGCACTGAAATGGCCCTAATGGCCCTAAAAGCTTCCCTGAAGCTAAACAGTGAGAAGAATGCCTCAAAAGGAAAAACGAGCTAGAGAAATGGATTCAGAATGCTGAAAAACTTCAGGAATGACATTCATTCCACATTCACTGGCTGCACATTTCCCAATGCAACTCCCAAATTGATTTGGCCCTGGTGGCTCCTGGAACTTCCACGAAGCAAAATCACTTGCAAACGACCTCAAATCGCTGTGAAACCTGTGCCAATGGCTTCAGAAGATCGAAGATACCCAAAATTGAAAAAAAATTCATCCAAGAAAAGGAATTTCCTAGCCAAAGTTATGGCTCATTAAAGTTTCTCCAGTCTACCCTAGAAAAACTCCAAATAAAAATGGCTAACTGCCAGATAACCCTGACAAATAGGCAATTCTGCCATTTTTGGAGCGCTCCGCCAAAAACTCCGCCATCTCAACTACTAACCGTTAGTTACAAACTGCATGTGACTGCATTTCCGGGCTCGGCGGTTCTGCGCAGGATTCCATGCAAAACGGTTAGCGGAACTGGTTCTTTAACTCCGCGTTTAACGTTTAAATGTGAACACGTTTGACAGCATTTAAACGTGACCGTTGCAATGGTGTCGGCGGTTAGGGTTAGCACTTGGTTACGGGGCTAGGGTCGTATGATATGGGGGGGCTGGCCCCGTTCATAAACAAATTCGGCCGCCTTCATGCCAAGTCCTTCTGCCGTGGTCTAGTGGTAAGACGTATGGCTTGTGGTAAGGAGGTCGTGGGTTCAAACCACAATTCGAACAATCTTTTAAACATGTGCCGAAAGTGCAGATGTCACCTTGGCTAGGTGGCGGCCTTTGTGCCTGCCACGTGGCAGCCTTCCACTCATTGCCCAAAACAGAATATTCCAAAAAATATTCTATAGAATATTTTATTTTAAATTTTTTTTTTTAAATTCAAAATTTCAATGTTATTAGGCAATTCTTCTTTTTGGCATAACTTTCTCATACGATGACCATTTTCTGAACCGTTCATGGCACCAGAATTAGGAAGACGAGCTCTATCCAGTCGTTCAGGTTCAAACCATTCTAAGCACTTTCATTTTTGACCATTTTACGACACTTGGTCCTGAGCTCCTAATCAATAAAGCAGAACATCCCCCCCTTCCTTCATCTGTTGCCTTTCAAATAACAATCTCCATAAAATACGCCACTATCCAGTGGTGTATAATAGACGAAGATGCCTCCACTTGTGTGATGGTTGCTAGTGTTTGGAAGAAACTTGGTTCCCTTGACCTCTCCCCAATCACTATCACTTTTCGTGCTTGGGATGGTCACCCTTCGCAGCCCCTTGGTTTATATCGCAATTTCCCCATCATTGTTGTTGGCAAGACAGTCTTAATCAACATTGAAGTCATTTATATCCCTTTAGATTATAATATTTGTTGGGTTGTAGTTACACATATGAAATGTTCATTGTTACATTCGTTGTCTTTCACAAGATGTGCTTTCCTCACAACAAAAAGATCATCATTATCGATCAGTTGACTTACTATGACCCTCAGTCTCATACCTCCTCTTAGACCATTATTTCATCAATGAATGAAAATCATACCACCCCTTCCTTTACTTATGTTTCTCTTGGAGTCTATAAATATTCCACGCTACTTGGGACTTACTATGTGCCACCGCCTACTCCTTCTGAGCCTAACTCTTCTAGTGTTTGCATGCTTCAAGTGTCACAGGTTGTAGCCAAGCGGTCTAGTACACATTCTCAGTAGCCAAATCCTTCGCAACCTCCTACTCAAGACTCAACACAACCTTCAGGTAAAATTCCTCTAGGTGAGCTTCTTCCTGCTGGTATCTCCCCCAATCCTTTTCCACCTAGAACCATTACCCCAGGTCTCTCTCATCTAGGAGTAGTTCCTCTACGTCATTACCCCTTTGTTCATATACCTTTCTTGTTCCCGCCTCCAAGAATCTTTTCTATCCCTATAATGGCTATGTTGAGTCTTCCTAACATCCCCTTGGGGATCCCATTTTGGTACATTGATCCTCCCGATCAACTCAAACCTTATACAACTTTGACTAAACTGTATGTATGGATTAAAGCCTAGATGCATATGCCAAATGCATGAATAAAACCCTAAGTGTACGAAGAAGAGACATAACATAAATTATATGAAGCCTATATGTATATGACAAACATATGGATGAAGACGAACTAAGCATGAATATTGAAGCCCTAGCAAGCATGAAAAACTTTTATCACCCAAAAAAGATCACCTAGTTATTTCTTACTAGGTGGATCGAAATACACCATGTAGGACTAATTTTACCATGGTAAACCCACTTTCACCATAGGCAATAATTTAGTAAACCATTTTTCCTAAATTATTTCTCATTAAAATTAAAAAACCCAATGAGAATAATTGAACAAATCATTATTTATTTATTTATTTCTAGAAATAATTATTAAATCATTATTTGATAATTATTTCGTAATTAATTTTGACTTAATCCTCCTTGGAATATTTAAATAAATCATTATTTCTTTATTTATTCCATATTTTCATATAATTACTAAACCACTATTTAATAATTATTTCTTTCTTAGTTATCACAAAGTGATTAATAAATCATTGTTATTTGTTAATTACTTCAACCACTTTTTAAATAAATATATTTGACCATTTTGAATATCCTTTCCCTCTACAAAAAATATAGTAAAGTATTCCCAACGACTAGATTTTGATTTGGTCAATAATATTTTATTATTTTCTGATTCACTCAATACTTTGTTATAAATAATATGGTTTTCCTTTCATTCTTCACCTTGATCATTATCATCGTCACCACTAGCGCCTCATCACATTTGAACTCCCACTTGAGTTCAAACTATTTTTGTTTGTATTTTTCCCATTGCAAGTTGAGAGAGAGAAACAAGTCGTTGAAGCACAAGGACATCAAAAAGACCCATCCCACATAGGAGGATCTATAGACCCAAGTTTATAAATTCTCCTCACTAGGTGTTTCATTTACATTAATAAAATTTGCTTATTTATATGCTCCAATGGGTTGCTACACTTTTATTTTTTCTAGTATATGCTTTGGATTGCATATGACCTTTTGTTGCAAGGTTCTTCTTTGTTTTTCACTACTGAATTGAGGTAGAGACGATCATATTTGTTGTTAGGGTCACTTGTCACCAGTGAATGAAGTAGCATTTTTGGTACACTTGCTAAAAAAATTTCATACTTACAAAATTGATATTATTATCAAATAAACCAATATCCCGAGAAGGTCGTTGCATAAATTCGTAAAGGAAATTATGCCCTTTCGAACAAGTATTTAGTTGCCTCCAAATTCCTCATAACTTGAGAGAAATTGATTTTACAAGTCTTAAAAAAAACATAAATTTAAGCCAACCGACCTAAGCTTACATCAACTCAAGTCGGCTTCATTGACAAGAGGTGTGTCACTTCATGGAAGGTCTAATTACTATAAATACAAGTTGGACTAGTCATTCCTACTATCCAGCTCAAATCTGAGATAGGAAAAGAAATAGAACATGAAGGACAAAAATTGAAGAAGTTTATTAGAAAAGAAGAGCAGAGGATCTTTACGGTAAAGAAGACAAATTTTTATTGTGGATTTTCGAGGGTCTTGGTGAATATTTTCCTGAGAAATTTTGTGTAAATGGAGAGAGACCTCGACCTCTTAAAATTTTGCAGCTTCAGCCCCTTGTATATGCAATTTTTAGTCTCCTTGTCTCCAATGAAATTTGGTCCTGTGAATGAATGGTCTTGACCTTCTGTAAAAGACCTCAGTTCTGAAGAAGAGAAGGGTATTCAGGCGTGAGTTTGGATCTGAATTTGGATCAATTTAGAGCAAACTTTGTTTCAATTTCTGAACAGTCTTTGGATCGATTTGAGGATCAGACATTGAGTAGTTTTTTGGATCAAATCTTGAAGCAAACTTTGATTAGTTCTTTGGATCATACCTTGAGTAAATAGAAAGAATTTTTAGAGTAAGATTGAGTAGAATTTAAGAATACTTTTTGGAGGACTTATTAAAGCATTCTTGAGGCCAATCACTTTTGAAGAATTTTTGTGAGCATCCTTTTTTAATACATTTTGTTACAAACCTTCAAGATCCTTTGGATAATATTCTTGAGGTATTGGACCAGATTTGAACCAGACTTTGAAGACCTTTTCGAATACCTTGGAGATTATTTGTTGTTTTCTTGGGAGCCTTTAAATAAGCCTTGTTGAAGCAGACTTGAGGCCTTTTTGGAGCAGGCTTGAGAAGTCCTTGTATACCCTTTTTGAAGTGTATTTGGAATCGATTTTGGAGAAATTTTGATGAAGACTTGAAGGAACACTCTTGGGGATTTTATTGGAAGCATTTTTTAAAGTTTTGGGAGTCCTGAGAACAATATTCTTGGCATTACTTGAAAACAAGATTTGAAGATTTTTTGGAGCATTATTGGAAATTTTTTGGCATACCCTTGAAGATTTGTTAAAGCCTTCATTGAAGACATCTTGGAAGGCTTGTTAGACTACCATTAAAGGGTTTCTAATAAACACACCTCATTGGAGGACCCTTGAAAATTTGAAGGATTGTTGAAGTGTTTTTTAGAGCATCTTTGAAGCATCTGAATAAGAAGCATTAAAGAGCCCTTGAATACATCAGATTATGCATTGTCGAAGCCATTATGGAGTAATAGTGAAGAAGATAAATTGTACAAATATGAAGAGTTTCAGAGACACATACTAGCCTTGTTGAAGATGACCTTGATGGACTAGCCCTTGGAGCATATTGAAGAATTTGTTGAAGCCAAAATTGGAGTTGTTTTCAAGACTTATTGAAGAAGATATTGGAATTCTTGAATTAGTACCTAAACTCACCTTGAAGAACTGAAGAAGAAGGTTGGAGCCCTAGAGGATTGGAGTCCTCACACAAGGTTGGAGCCTTGTGGAAGATTAGGTTGAAGCTTGAGCCAGTTAGGAGGATTGGAGTCCTCAAATAGACCAATTTGGAGCTTGGTGGTATAGGACAAGTTAGATCCTAGTTGATTTGAATATTAGAGTCTTCATCTAGGTTTGGTTCCCTAAAGTGTCATTATACTTGATTTATTGTAAAGAGGATTGGATTTCTCATTATTCTCATTAATAAAATTATTCTTGTTCTACATTTTTGTGCTTTGGTTTATTAAGTGATCTTAACTGGAAGAAAATAAAAGTTGTAAAAGGAATATTGATTCACCCCCCCTCTTAGTATTTCGAACAACTCGTATCAAACCTAGTACCTTCAGTCTCGGCCTAACATCTAGAAGGTATGTCCTTAGAATACAAATGGAAAAGTCAATGAAGAAAGGCTCCAAAACTTTGAAGATGTATCCTCCTTAGTCAATAAATTAGAGGATAATCAGATGTGTAAAACCCCATGTTCAATGGAATAAATTTTGAGATATGGAGTACAAGAATGGAGTTCTTTTTTATGGCCCTTGGTAGTGAAGTATGGGAATAATTTATTATTGAAAACACAACTACAGATAAGTCAGAAGAATACAATACGAAAGTAATGGAAGCAATCATGAGTGGCCTACCAGATCTTATAAAAGTCAAAATGGATAAATGCTCATCAGAAAAATATATTTGGGAGAATCTTCAAGATATTCACTCAAAAGGACTTTTAATCATGACCTCCAATCCAAAATATGGTGGCAAAGAGCACAAAGATAATTAAGAACCGGGAAACACATTTGAAAAAAAAATTGAAGACTCCCAGATCAAGGAAAAGCTAGAAGATGAAGTAGACTCCAAAGTAAAAAGTAATGAAGAGAATCATGAAGTAGTAGTCGAAGTAGACCTCAAGGAAAAACTTGTAGATGCTTTAGAAGAGATAAGAAGATTGAATAAGGAAAATGACGAACTCAAGAAGCAGGTACGAGATGTTGATCACGGCCTTGAAAAAACAAAGGAAGAAATTATTATTTTAAAGCATCAAGTACAAAAAAGATATGAGGATCTCAACAAACTTAATACAAAATTGCATCAGAATGAGAAGAGACATAATGAAGAAGTCACCTTCATGACAACTCAATTAGAAGAAGTATAGAGAAGGGAAGGAATTTTGACAAGTCATCTCAACCAAATATTTGAGGACTTGAATAAATTTGAAGCAAAAATTGGTCAACGTGAAGAAGAAGTCAACTTCTTGAATGTTCACTTAGAGGAAGCAAAGAGAGTAGAACAAGTAATGAAGACCCAACTGATTAAGAAATAAGAAGAGTTTGGTTCCTTGAGAAATGAATTTGACAAACTATCTAAGAGTCTAAAAAGTTCTTAAGCCTTGGATGGAATCCTAAGTTGTCAAAGATCACCACTTGACAAATATGGTCTTGGATAGGAAGGTGAGC
Source organism: Pinus tabuliformis (assembly GCA_031772625.1). NCBI lineage: Eukaryota > Viridiplantae > Streptophyta > Pinopsida > Pinales > Pinaceae > Pinus > Pinus tabuliformis. The sequence goes on along the minus strand of CM062808.1, from coordinate 995,275,488 downwards.
CTTCTAGCAAAAGTGATGCAAACCCTAAAGCATCAAACAATAAGAATGTGGAGAAGCTAGAAAAATTTTCTAATACCCCCAGCTCCAACAGAAGAAATGAGAAGAGTCAAAATAACATACAAATATCCATTGCTCCAAGAAGATATGATGCAAGCAACAATGAATCTCATCAAAGAATCTCATGGAAAAACAACTTCATAAGTGCACCAATACAATCCTCATATTCCAAGTATCAAACTATATTTTTTGGCTATTGTTACTCTTGTACAAATTTTGGGCACATGGCAAAGGATTGTGGGGCATATGACAAGGACATTTACAAGGACTCATACCAATTCCCCAGAATTAAAAGTGCAGGAAAATACTCTACTGTGTTCACCAACATAAACTATGCTCCCGCATTTACATACAAGATCGAATGCTTCAAATGCCATAATATTGGACATATAGTTTGATATTACAACTTGAATTGGGTACCTAGACAATTTGAAGAGTCATCAACCAAACATGGAAAAAGAGTTACAAAGGTTTGGAGAAGGAAGCATGTGTAACCAGAAAATGAACACCTTGAGTGTGCCTTGAATGTTCAAGGCATCAATCCTTGTTTCTGATCCAAACAAGGCATCATAAAGGTTATGCCTATTAATAGAAAGATCATGCATACTGTTAGGGGGAGCATAGGTCAAAGAATGGTTACTTAAATATTGTCTCACAAAATCAACACACTTGAAGGCTTATGCATGGAGTAAGTATTACCCTAGCAAGGGGTACATGGTAGATTATGAAGTTAATGGCATAATATATCATATGCAGATGGAGATATGTTCCCTCACAATTACTTCTTGTGCAAAACTATCCTTGATGAAGAAAGGGAGAGAATATGATGGGGAAGCATGACGCATTAGAGAAATTTTGAGGTAAAAAATGGGCCTCAAAACAAAAAAGTACAAGAAAATCAACTTTATAAGAACCAATAGGATTCAATATGATGATGTCAACCATGGTGGATGATTCACCATTTTTGGAGTAAAAAGGTAAAAATATAAAAAATAAAATAAAAAACTACTTTTTCAACTTATCTCCCTACAATTTTACTCAAATTTTGAGCAAATACACTTGTTGGATGTGGAATTTAATTTTACATCCAAGGAGTACCCATGTTTCATACTTTTGATGGACCTAACTACACGAAAAATTTGAAATGCATGAAAAAATGTGATTGCAATCACGCTTTTTCATGCATTTCACATTTTTCATGTAGTGGGGTCCATCAAAAGTATGCAACATGGGCACTCCTTGGATGAAAAAATAAATTCTGCATCCAATGAGTGCTCTCGCTCAAAATTTGAGTAAAATCATAGGGTGATAAGTTGAAAATACGAGTTGAAAGTAGTTTTTTCTTTTTTCCCTCCAAAACGTGAAGAGGTAATCTAATATTATTTTATTATTTCCACTATTATTTTATAATATTTCTTAGGAGGCCCATTTTAGACCTCAATCTTTCTTTAATGACATGAGGAGTTAATACCACAAGGAGAAGCATGATGATAAGGGAGCACATTATGGGAAAACATTGTCAGGGAAAACACCCCATTTGCCATTGATTTCAAAGGGGGAGAGTATTTCCATCAATGACAAAGGGGGATATTGTTGGATAAATTTATCATTGATTTCAATAAGATGTATAACCCTAGATGCATTGTTGAAGTCAACCCTGGGTATACGAAAGACAATAATTGAAATCCTGATTGCATAAATGAAACCCTAGGAGCAAATCCTATATCCCAAATGGAAAAGCCCTATGTGCATCGAAAAGTCCTTGTTGAAGCTATCCCCTAATATGCCCTAGATAAAGAATTATGAAACCCAAATTGTATGTATGGATAAAATCCTAGATGCATATGCCAATTGCATGAATAAAACCCTAAGTGTATGAAGAAGAGCTAAAACATGAAATTGTATGAAGCCCTAGATGTATATGACAGATACATAGATGAAGATGATCTAAGCATGAATATTGAAGCCTTAGCAAGCATGAAAATTTGATATTATTTTCAAATTAAACAATATCTTGTGAAGGTTGTTGCATAAACTCATAGAGGAGATTATGCCCTTTCCAACGAATATTTACTTGCCTCCAAATTCCTCATAACTTGAGAGAAATTAATTTTACAAGTCTGTAAAAAACATAAATTTAATCTAGCTTATCTAAGCCTACATCAACTCAAGTCGAATTCATTTACAAGAGGTATGTCGCTTAATGGAAGGTTTGATAATCCAAATGGATCCTAAAAGGCTCAAAATTTTACTATCTCAAAATTCATTGTTGATAGCGCCATTTCGTAGTGCTCGTCGCCACGATTCCAATGGCGCAAATGGCGCATCAAACAAACATCGTATGAAAAAATTATCGCATTCTAATTGTTTTGGGAAACTGGCAAAATTTTGTGCAGGTCTGCCTAGTCAGCAGTCCGTACTGCTGACGTGGCATGCTAACTGTTCTACTGACTGTGCAAGGTGACTGGGCTTCAGGAGCCAATGGAATCTCAACACTTGGCATTCTCTCATTGGTGTTGAGTTGGCGATTTTTTATTAGTTGTTGGTGTGTGGTGATATGGACCAACCGAAAGCCACCACATGGCCCAGCCAGAGACTACAACGTGGCACCTCAGTGGCCACTAAAAACGTTTTGAAGTCCGGAATGCACTCCGTAGGATTCGATCACTGAACCTCTTGCTAACCAAACTCTTCTCTTACCAACATGCCATGTTTGTTGCTTGTTTATCATTGGCGAGTTGAGTGCATTTGGATTGGGGGGTGGGGACTGTGGTTAACCCCTGACCCTGGTCCACAGACCATGGTTAGGGGCTAACCACGACCCCCAAATATCATTAACGTTTAAACCACCGCAGACCATCGGCATTTAACACTAACACTACCCATGTGATAGCCAACGAAACAGTCGGCGTAACCGTCGCCCTGTCCACCAAAATGTAACTACCCTTTCCACAATGTGAGCAGGCACTAGACTACCAGACTTGACCACCATCTCAGCCTTCACCACTAGCCTAACCCGTGCCCATGTGAAAAGTCCAGTGGTTAGTCAAGAAGACTTCCAGCGGAGGGGGGCCAACCCTAGGTACCATGAGGACCCACATGCCCGAGGGCGCAGAGAACGGAGCCAGCCAGAGGGGGCCAACCTCAGGTCCTATGGAGGACTCACATGACCAAAGGGCGCATGCAAATAGGGGCTAGATAGAGCCCCCAAACTTCAGCACCCAATGCAGTCACATGGCCGCCATGTGGCTATATTTTTTGGGGTTGGGGGCTTAATGGCGCCCTTAATGGTCCTATAATTTCACCTGCTGAGTGAGAATTGTGCCAAGTTTGGAGGGAAATTTCCAAGTTCAGGGCGCCTGTGCAAGATTTGGGCTGAATTGTAGGGAGATTAGTTGCAGAATTGGTGAAAAGAGAGAAAGAGGCATAAATTTCTGAGTTCTTGGTCTTTTCAGGAGCATGAAGAGGCTAGACAGACATTTTTGGGTCTTTTGAAGCTAATGGAACATGTTTTACAACCATTTGATCACTTCTAAATAGACCTTTTGCAGGTTTGATTCTATGGGTGCTAGGATCAATCAGTCGGTTGAATCAATTTTTAAAGGCTTTTGAAAATGGAGAGGGCCTTGTAGGGGTTTTACAGCCTTCATATGTTTTCTACAGCAGTTGTGACATCTATGGTGTAGCTCATTTTTCTATTTTCTCATTATGTCTTGTTGAGGAAAGTTCTATTTTAGTACTTCAAGTGAATTGTTGTACTTGTTATGCTCATAGTCATATGGAGTATGGGATTTTGATTTGAGAGCCCTTTTCTTGTTGATTGCTTCATGAATGACTATAGGTTGTCATGTTTTCAGAGTGAGAGTTCTTTGCAAGAGAATGTTTCCTTGAAGGGGAAACTAGCCACTCTATATGTCATCACACTTTATGTACTCTTTATCACTGAACTATTTTGAGCATAATGAGATTGGGTCCATCCATTAGAAGTTGGACCAAGGAGACGTAGCCCAGGAGGGGTGAAATCCCTCATCAATTGTTGAATGTATTATTGTTATGGTGATGTTTTTTCTATTGTTATGATGTTGTTAATTGTTTTAATTCATGTTTTAAGCTCATGAATTACATGCAAAGAAATAAAAATGCATGGTTAACTTGCAATTTACCTCATAATCCTTAAGCACTTTGTTTATATTTTGAATTGGAATTTAGCACAACAAACACTAACTTTTCCATTCAGATCAAGTTTGGTATCAGATCCATTGGTTTACTTTTGCAAGGAGGATTTAATTATTTTTCATGTGTTTAAATTCTTAAACGGTTGAAGCTCAAGAGAGGATAATGAAATCTTGTGGGTGTAGGTTCTCAAATTGGAGCTAGGAGAAGGAGGGAAAATTGCTACAATCTCCACCACAAGTTCCATCTCTTTTTGTACCTGAGACTTCAGTAAGCATGGGCATGAGTTCAAAGCATGATAGTCTCCAAGATTCAGAGCACATTTTTTCATTTCTCCAACAATAGAACATGGAGCTCAAAATACTACTTGAAGTTGTTGAGGAAGAGAAGCAAAAGATGCGCCTAATGTTGCAGAATGTTGTGGAGGAATAGAATCATGAATGTTCTACTACCAAAGCAACAAAGAGTCCCTCCAATACTAAGCAAGCTTGTGGACATGGAAAGAATGCAACCTATGGCTCTTGTCAAGAGGATATAGGTATATGTGCTTTTTGTCAAATGGAGGATGCTCCCTATGTACCAGGGACACAAGGAGGTTTCCTTGAAGCATTCTCCACTACTTCATCTAGGGCAGAGAAGAAGGAGGAATTGTTGGATGAGTACCCACAAGAGGCTAGTGCAGAAATCCCCTCAGAGAAGGAAGATGGCCCAATATGCACATTTTATCCACATGATGATGAAGATGAGGTTCTATCAGCGCCAAAATCCAAGGAGCTAAAAGAATAAAGACCAAAAGTCCAAGAAGACACATCAAGAATTAGGAAAGAGTTTAAGAGCATATTTTTCTCTTAGTCGAAAGATGAGGAAAATGGTAAGCATTTACATGCATTTTATTTACATGCATTTTATTTACATGAAAATGTTGATTTAAGATATTTTGCAGCCTTTGATAAGAATAACAAAGGCACATGAACAAAGCTCTTGTCCAAGATGGGTTACAAGGGAGGAGGTCTTGGAGTGAACAATCATGGAATTATCCATCCAATTGAGGCAAAGGAGAGACCTCGATATGAAGGTTTGGGCTATGTTGAAAAGGAAGAATGGTCTTCCAGCAATAGCTCTTGGGTATCATGTTATTTTTTTCATAAGAGAGGACATGACAAGGAAAATTGTTGGGATTTGCATCCAGAATTGGTACCATCTTGGTTTCTAAAGAAAAAGGAGGACATGAAATGCAAAACCTCTCCAAAGAGAGATGAGAAAGTTGAAGAAGAGACTAAGACAAGTTCTTCTCACCATTCAAGTTCCTCGTGTAAGAAGCATGGTTCAAAGGATAACAAGGGAAGTTATAAGCCTCACTCAAATAGTTACTTTGATTTTGAGCCACATGATCAATTGAATAGAATTTTATGGAATATGGTTCCATGCACTTTCTGTCATTCACCTAACCATAGTGTGAAGAAGAGTTTCTTGAATGTGGGAATGAAACAAGGAAGAAAGACTCTCTTCTAAGTTCGAAGACAATGTCATCAAGCAGCAAGCACAAAAATTTCTGCACCCATTGTAATATCAGTGGGCATTGGGTTGAGAAGTGCTAGAAATTGCATCCGCAACTTCATCCTAAGAAGGGAAAGCAAGACATGCAAGCACCTAAAGAGGAAGCAAAAAAGGAAAAAGTGGTGCAAGTTGCGACCATCCATGAAGTGACTCAAGAAGAAGAACAAGTTCAAGTAGAGGGTTCATTCACTTGGTTGGGTAAGAAATGGACAGACTACATGTCCAGTTGAATATTATAAATATCTTTGTAAAGCACATGTCTTATTTCCCCACAGTTGGGCATTTTGTAAAGTGATGCATGTATAAATCACTATTTTGCAACATAGTGTTTCTTTTGACTATAGACAAGTCAAATAAAGTTTGGGGAATTTCTGTAATGAGTCTGAATTCTGTCTATAAGAATTTTGGAGACCAAAATTCCTTTTTGTGGGGATGCATGATCCAAATGGATCCTAAAAGGCTCAAAATTCATTGTTGATAGCACCATTACGTACTGCTCATCACTACGATTCCAACGGCGCAAAGGGCGCATCAAACGGACGTCGTGTGAAAAATTTATCGTGTTCTGATTGTTTTGGGAAATAGGGAAAATGTTGTGCATATCTACCTAGTCAACAGTCCATACTGCTGACGTGGCATGCTGACTGCCCTGCTGACTGGGCTTTAGGAGCCAATGGCAGCTCGACACTTGGCCATTCTCTCATTGGTGTTGAGTTAGCAATTTTTGATTGGGTTTTGGTGTGTGATGACGTGGACCAACCGGAAGCTGCCACGTGGCCCAGCGAGAGGCTTCCATGTGGTACCTCGGTGGCCACTAAAAAATTGTTGAATTCTAGACTACACTCCGCAGGATTTGACCACTAAACCTCTTGCTAACCAAAATCCGCTCTTACCAATACACCATGTTCACTTCTTGTTTATCATTGGCTGAGAAATTCTATTTAACATTGAGTGCATTTGGATTAGGGGGTGGGCACAGTGGTTAACCCCCGACCCTGGTACACAGACCATGGTTAGGGGCTAACAACGGCCCTCGAATATTGTTAACATTTAAACCACTGCATACCGTCAACATTTAACACTAATTCTGCCCATGTGATAGCCAATGAAACCATCGATGTAACCATTACCCTATCTGCCAAACCATCACTACCCTTTCCGTCATTTGAACGGGTGCTAGACCGCCAGACTTGACTTCCATCTCAGACTTCACCTCCATCCTAACACACGCCCATGTGAACAGTCCAGCGGTTATTCAAGAAGATCGCCAGCAGAGGGGGGCCAGCCCTAGGTCCCATGGGGACCCACATGCCCGAGGGCGCAAAGAACAGAGCCAGCCCAAGGGGGCGGCCCCAGGTCCTATGGAAGACTCACATTACTGAAGGGTGCACACAAACAGGGGCTAGATATAACCCCAAACTTTGGCACCCAATTCATTCACATGGCCACCATGTGGTTGTATTTTTCGGGACTAGGGGCTTAATGGCGCCCTTAACGGTCCTACAATTTTGCTTGCCAAGCAGGAATCATGCTAGGTTTGGAGAGCAGTTTTCACGTTCAGGGTGCCCATGTTGGGTTTGGGCTAACTTGTAGGGAGATTAGCTGCAAAATTGGTGAAAAGAGAGAAAGAGGCATAAATTTCTCATTTATGGTCTTTTCAGGAGCAGGGAAGAGGCTAGACAGGCGTTTTTAGGTCTTTGAAGCTAATGGAACAGGTTCTATGGCCATTGGAGCACTTATGAAGATACTTTTTGTAGGTTTTAGTCTATGGGTGCTAGGATCAATCAGTGGATTGAATTAGTTTTTAAAGGATTTTGAAAATGGAGAGGATCTTGTAGGGGTTTTCTAGCCTTCATATGTTTTCTGCAGTAGCTGTGACATCTATGGTGTAGCTCATGTTTCTCTTTTCTCATTATGTCTTGTTGAGGAAAGTTATTTTTTAGTACTTCAAGTGAATTATTGTACTTGTTATGCTCATAGTCAGATGGAGTATGGGATCCTGATTTGACAACCCTTTTCTTGTCGATTGTTTCATGACTGACTATAGGTTGTCATGTTTTTAGAGTGAGAGTTCTTTGTAGGAGAATGTTTCCTTGAAGGGGAAACTAGCCACTCTTTATGTCAGCACACTTTATGTACTCTTTATCACTGAAGTCTTTTGAGCATAATGAGATTGGGTCAAGCCATTGGAAGCTGGACCAAGGAGACGTAGCCCAGGAGGGGTGAACTCCTTCATCAATTGTTGAGTGTATTATTGTTATGGTGATGTTTTGTCTATTGTTATGATGATGTTCAGTGTTTTAATTCATGTTTTAAGCTCATGAATTACATATAAAGACAAAAACTCATGTTTAACTTGCAATGTACCTCATAATCCTCAAGCACTTTGTTTATAATCTGAATTGGAATTTAGCACAACAAACAGTAAATTTCCCATTCAGATCATTTAATTAGTATAAATACAAGTTGATCTTGTCATTCCTACTTTCCAACTCAGATGTGAGATATAAACAGGAACAAAACATGGAGGACAAAGATTGAAGAAGTATATTAGAAAATAAGAGCAGAGGATATGTAGGGTAAAGACGATGAATTTTTTCTGTGGATTTTCATGGGTCTTGGTGCATATTTTTCTGTGAATTTTCATGTGAAGGGATAGAGACCTCAACCTCTTACAACTCTCCAAGTTCAGCCTCCTGTATCTACAATTTTCGGTCTCCCTTTGACCAACGAAATTTGATCCTATGAAGGAAGAGTCTTGACCTCCTGCAACAATCCTCAGTTCTGAAGAAGAGAAGCTATTCACGCATGAATTTGGAGCTGACTTTGGATCGGTTTAGAGCATACTTTGTTTCAATTTCTGAATAGTCTTTGGATTAATTTGAGGATTAGACATTGAGTGGTTTTTTGGATCAAATCCTGAAGCAGTCTTTGACTAGTTCTTTGGATCAGACCTCAAGTAAATTGAAAGAAGTTTTAGAGCATGCTTCAGAAGACATAAAGTAGAATTTTTGGATAACTTATTAAAGAATTCTTATGAGCAGACATTTTGAATACATTTTGTTGCAGACCTTTAATATCCTTTAGAGAATCTTCTTGAGGTATTGGAACAGATTTGAACCAGGCTTTGAAGACCTTTTGGAATATGTTGGAGATCATTTGGTGTACCCTTGGAGGCATTTAAGGAAGCCTTGTTGAAGCAGACTTGAGGCCTTTTTGGAGCAAGCTTGAGAAGTACTCATATACCCTTTTTGAAGTGTATTTGGAACTAAGTTTGGAGACATATTGATGAATACTTGAAGGAACACTTTTGGGGATTTTTTGGAAGCATTTCTTAAAGTTTTTGGAGCCTTGAGAACAATATTATTTGAATTACTTGAAGACAGACCCTTGAGAAAAATATTCTTGGCATTACTTGAAGACATATTTGAAGATTTTTTGGAGCATTATTGGAAATTTTTGGAATACCCTTGAAGATTTGTTAAAGCCTTCATTGAAGACATCTTGGAAGGCTTGTTGGAATACAATTGAAGGGTTGCAACTAAAGACACCTTACTGGAGGACCCTTGAAAACTTGAAGGATTGTTGAAGTGTTTGTTAGAGTATATTTGAAGCAATATTGAAGAGCCCTTGAAGACATCATAAAATGCTTGTTGAAGTCTTCATGGAGTAACATTGAAGAAGATAACTTGTGTAGATATGAAGAGTTTTGGATACAAATATTAGCCTTATTGAAGATGACCTTGATGGACTAGCCCTTGGAGCATTTTGGAGAATTTGTTAAAGAAAAACTTGGATTTGTTTTCAAGACTTATTGAAGAAGATATTGGAAGTATGGAAGCAGTACCTAAACCCACTTTGAAGAACTAAAGTAGAGGATTGGAGCCCTAGAGGATTAGATTCCTCACACAAGGTTGGAGCCTTATATAAGATCAATTTGAAGTCTAAGTTAGTTGTGAGAATTGGAGTCCTCAAATAGACCAAGTTGGAGCTTGTGTTGAGAAATCAATTTTAGTAGAGTTAGGGTTAGGTTTCTCTTTCTTGATAATTACTTGTAAATTATGTTGGCTTCTTTTAATTATTTTTTATATTATCTTTCATTAAGAAATTACCAAATTATGTGTGTATGAATATCACAAAAACACAAGACATAAGATGTAGGCACTTTGCTAGGGAAACACACCTATCTAGGGGGAAACCCAATCAAAATATATTCCTTCAATAGTTTTCTTGAGGCTCTTAAACCTAGACACGAGCCTCCTCCAACCACCAAGTCAACCTCTTCTTCTAGCAACTTAGACCTTGAAGCAACAACACTTTGACCCAGCAAATCTAGAATTTCATCCTTCCAGTAGCAGAATCTTCGATCCAACACTTTCATAATTTCAACCCTTCCAGCAATGAAACTTCGACCCAAGAATTGGCCCAGTAACTTCGCATAAGAGAGTGAAAGAGATACCCAGAAATATTCGACATTGATCCTTCCAACACTTCTTCTCTTCTTGGAATTTCGCACTTTCCTGCCTCCTTCTCTTGGATATCAAACTCATGAGAGAGATGCTTCCAAATGAATTCGAACTACTTGTATATATAGGATTTAGGTGAGGTTGAATTGCCCTGTTTGAGGCCGACTTGATCTCCTTGAGGTCAACTTGGTGTGGAGGTATCAAATACCTAATTTGACTCAATAATAAATCTTTTTACATGATTCAAAAGCCCAAGAAGAGTCTCATAAAATGTACAATGACTCTAATGACTCAATATAAATCCTAGGAGTCCATAATGGGGACTTTGACTAATAAAATATGACCCAAGAATGAAACCCATGCTTTAATAAGTCATTGTAATAATAATAATAAAATATTTTTCATTATTTTAACAAGTATATTTATGAAGACCGAACCTAGTTACATTCTTCAACACTCCCTCAAAACTAGGGGGTGTTCATAAAAACATGTACAAGTACAAGAAAGATCTCAAAACATATGAACTATGAAGAGTTTATGCACCACAATGCCATGGACTAGATTCCTTACTAGGAAAATATATCCAAGTGGGACTAAGATGGACTAAAAGCTTTCAAGCTCTCTAGGTACCATCAGGCTTACTTGCTAACCATCAACATAGGGATCTAGGTGCGTATCCAAGCTTAGAGATTTATGACCAATGGCACCCTCCCTACTTTGGGATCCAGACATCAACACATAGTGTCAGCCAAATGCCCTCCTGGGAAAAGTTTCTCAAACACAAAGACTCAACAAATCTCTCCCATACTTTTATCATCGTCAACAAGATCAGCAATATCAACTAAACCAAGCATGCTTTTAAGATATTCAAACTTCTTACTAGGAAGAGACATTGTTAGTATATCAGCTACTTGATCGACTGTTTGGACATATTGTAGCTTCAAAATCCCATCCTACACCGAGTTTCTAATGTAGTGAAATTTATTGTTGATATGCTTCATCCTAGCATGAAACACGAGATCTTCAGACATCTTGATGCAAGTTTGATTAGCATAATTTATCTCAATAGGACCCAGAGGCTTATAGAACACATATTTTATAAGCTTCCTCAACCATACAACCTCCTTTCCTACTTCACATGCAACCACATACTCTACTTCAACACTACTCAAAGCAATGGGATCTTTCTTTCTACTAATCCATGAGATCATGGCAGATCTAAAACTAAAGCATCCACCTGTAGTGCTTCTTCCATCGATCTCACTACCACCCTAATCATAATCTGTGAAGCCAATCAAATTGACTTCATTGCTATCGTACTTTAGGCAATGATGTATAGTGCCACGAAGATATCTCAATTTATGCTTGGCAACTATCTAGTGATCATGACGAGGCTCGAACTGAAACTGACTAAGAATATTCACAGTAAAACATGTATTTGGTCTAGTATTTACTAGATACATCAGAGAACCCACCAACGTACGATAAGAGGTAGGATCTATGAGAATTGAGTCAGAGCTCCTCAGCTTCTTGAGATTGGTGATCATAGGAAGTAGTCATGGGCTTGGAATCCATCATCCCAAATTTCTGCAACAACTTGATCATATACTTTCCTTGCCCCAGATATATCTCCCCAGACTTCTGTCATACTTCCAGACCTAGGTAATAGTGCATCAATCCCAAATCCTTCATCTCAATTTCAACTACCAGCATCTTATTACATTCTTGTATCCTTCACTCCACACCTTTAATGAATAGATCATCCACATATGGTAGAATAATGATTGACTCATTATACAGAACCTTGATGTAGAGATTTCGATCAACAGTACTCTTTACGAACCCAACTCTTAGAAGGTATGCATCCATTCTTGCACACCATACCCTAGGAGCTTGCTTTGAACCATATAGGGCCTTCTTGAGTCTACAAACATGAGTTTCTTTTATATTTATTTCAAAGCCTTCAGATTGTTCCATGTATACTTCCTCATCGATGCTCCCATTCAGAAATGTCATCTTTACATCCATTTGATGGATATTCCATCCCATTGTAGCATCCAATGAAACAAAAGATTTAATTGTAGTATACCTTGCAGTGGGTGCAAAGGTTTCTTCATAATCTATGCCTTCTTTTTTAGAGAAACCCATTGCAACAAATATAGTTTTGTATTTTTCTATACTTCCATAAACAATGTGCTTGATCTTGTAGATCCATTTGGAGGTGACAACCGATTTGTCACTAGGTTTAGGAATAATTTCCCAAACCCCATTCTTCATGATGGATTGATATTCCTCCTGCATTGCCTTCTTCCATACTTCTTGATGAGTAGCTTCTTCAAATGTAGATGGTTCAACTTCAATCAGTTTTGTCATATATGCATCATATCCAGAATATCTTTTCAACCTTTTACTTTCTCTAAATGATTCTTCCGCAGGTCCATGTCCTTCAGCATCTTCAAGAGTAGATTTTAACCAATTTGGCCTCTTCCTTGTGTTCGGTATGATCACAGGTTGAATAGGATCACTTGGTCCTTCTTATTCTTCTTCTTCTTCACTTGTAGATCGATTGTCATGTTGTAGTTCTTCTTCTTCGAATATTGGTATATCTTCATCATCAGAATCAATTGGAATGTCTTTAGATCTTTTATAGGCATGATTTTCATCAAATATAATGTCCCTACTTACTTCAATATGTCTTCCTTCCTTGATGTAGATTCTATATGCCTTTGAGGAGAGATTATAGCCAATGAAGATCCCTTTGTTGCTTCTAGAATCTAACTTCTTTCGCTTTTCCTTTGGAACATGGATATAGGTAGGACTCCCAAAGATTCGGAGATGGTCCACACTTGGCTTCTTCATTGTGAATGCTTCCTTAGGTGTCATATTCTCAAGAATTCTATGAGGAATTCTATTAAGAATATATATTGTTGTCATTTTTTCTTCTCCACATATAAATTTTGGTAAGTCTTGATCAAGTATCATTGTTCGTATACCTTCTTCAATTGTCCTATTATTTTGTTTGGCCACTCCATTTTGTTCGGGATTGTAGAGAAAAATGAGCTCCCTCTTAATTCTTGCTTCGTTACAATATGCAATCAATTCTTTAGAAGTTTATTCCCCAACATTGGATCTCAAATTCTTTATTTTTCTTCCAGTTAGGGTTTCCACTTCAGATCTAAACTCCTTGATTTTTTCAAATACTTCATCCTTTTTCTTGAGAAGTTAGAGCCATGTCTTTGTAGAGTGATCATCAATCAATGTTACATAGTAAATATGACCTCCAAGTGATTTGTCATACATAGGCCCACACACATCATAATGAATGAGGTCTAATATTTCTTTAGACCTTGTTTCAATATTTGTAAACGGTTTTCTTGTATGTTTACCAAAATAACATCCCTTGCAAACTCCTTCACGATCTTCTTTGATATTGGGGATGCAATGAACCAGTTGATAAAGAGTGGGAAATACTTCGTAGTGTAGATGACCATATCTTATAAGCCATAGCTCAATGGGATTGATTTCCATATGAACTAGAGCTTGAGGAGATGGTGTAATGACTCTATATAAGCTTCCATCACAAACTCCAATAACCCTACCTTTATCAATACTTGAATCTTTTCCCCAAACCAAAACCTTTCCATCAACAAAAAAAACTCTACCCCCTTTATCTTCTAAGCAAGAAATTGAAAACAAATTCTTTTTCAAACCTAGAACATATATCATATTCTTGAGATGTAGCATAGCTCCATTCTCCAACTTCAAAGATGTTGATCCAGGCCTCTAACAACATATCTTTTGTTGTCTCCCAATTCCACTACATGAGAAGATGGTTCCTTTGATAAAGTGTGAAGTTGTTTACTCTCCCCTATCATATGCCTTGATGCTCCACTATCAATAATCCATGCATTATCATCATTAAGTGAACTTGTAAATGCAACCAAGAACCCTTGACTTTTGACCTTGTTGAATTTAAAGTAGTAGAATATCTTCTTGATCCAACTTCCTCCAGTATTGTATCCCATTCTCATATAACTTATCATAGAGGGAGTGACCATTTCCTTCAAGCCAATAGAGTGATCTTCAATCTTCCTTGACCTTAGCTGTGAAACCATGTTGAGAAATCAATGCTAGTAGAGTTAGGGTTAGATTTCTCTTTCTTGATAATTACTTGTGAATTATGTTGGTTTCTTTTACTTCTTTTTTATATTATCTTTCATCAAGAAATTACCAAATTATATGTGTATAAAGATCACAAAAAAACAAGACACAAGATGTAGGCACCCTGCCAGGGAAAAACCCCTATCTAGGGGAAAACCCAATCAAAATACCTTCCTTTAATAGTTTTCTTGAGACTCTTCAACCTAGACATAGACCTCCTCCAACCACCAAGCTAGCATCTTCTTCCAACAACTTTGACCCAACAAATCTAGAATTTTGGCCTTCCATCAATAGAATCTTTGACCCAACACCTTTAGAGTTTTGACCCTTCCAACAGTAAAACTTCAATCCAGAAATTGGCCCAGTAACTCGCATAAGAGATAGAAAGAGATACCCAAAAAAATTGACCTTGATCCTTCCAACACTTCTTCTTCTCTTCTTGGAATTTCACACTTTTCTGCCCCCTTCTCCTGGATATCGAACTTGTGAGAGAGATTCTTCCAAATGAATTCAAACTTCTTGTATATATAGGATTTAGGTGAGGTCTAATTACCTTGTTTGAGGCCGACTTGATCTCCTTGAGGTCGGCTTGGTGTGGAGGTGTCAAATACCTAATTTGACTCAATAATGGATATTTTTACATGATTCAAAAACCCAAGAAGGGTCTCATAAAATGTACAATCACTCTAGTGACTCAATATAAATCCTAAGAGTCCACAATGGGGACTTTGACTAATAAAATATGACCCAATCATGAAACTTGTGCTTTAATAAGTCATTTTAATAATAATAAATAAATAAAAATCATTCTTTTGACAAGTACATTTATGAAGACCGAACCTAGTTACATTCTTCAACAACTTGGTGGTATAGTACAGGTTGGAGCCTGGTTGATTTGAAGATTGGAGTCTTCATCTAGGGTTGGTGCCCTAAAGTATCATCGTACTTGATTTATTGTAAAAAGGATTAGAGTCCTCATTATTTTCATTAATAAAATTACTCTTGTTGTACATTTTTGGGTTATGGTTTATTAAGCGATCTTAACTGACATAAAATAACAATTGTAAAAGAAATATTGATTCACCTCCCCCCGCTCCCTCAGTATTTCCAAGAGCTGCACCATGGGAAAGAGGTGGCAGGAGGTATTGGGATTGATAGTATCCTATGGATGCAACAGGAGTTTAGTGGAGTCTGCTTCAAATTCATTCGAGATCCAAGAATTAGTCCTAGCATATAGGTTTTGGATTTCATTTTATTGATGCAATAATAGTTCTTCATATTTGTTTGTGATCATTGTATTTACGTTGGAATTGCATGGGGTCAAGAAATTTTGGAAAGGAGGACTGTAATGTCCATTTTTCTAAGCATTGGGAACATAGCCTATAGCACAACCATTCCCATAGGATACAGATTGAAAAGTAATGATGAAATATCAAGGAATTAGTTAATTAAAAAGTGACCAAGGAAAAATAATATTACAAGTCACTTTATTAAAAGAAGAAAATGACCCATGGTATTCAAATAACCATCTTAATAAAAGGAAAGGAGGAGCTCATTCAGGTATATGATTAGAGATTTGATGAATTCATTTTGTGGGCTTGTTGAGCTTTGTGTGAGGGTTGGAAACCCTGAGTGTGGATCTTCTTCGAGGGTGAAACTATCCTCCCTAAGGATCAAAACTATTTTCGATGGTGAAACACCCACCCTAGCTAGTTAAGAGAAAGAACCACTTCAAGTTTTTCAATGGTGCTTAATGAGGAAGGAGGTTTGGGAATTGCCAGAATCTAGGTTTTGGAGATTGATGTATTGCAACAAGGCGGAATTATTCATGTAGGAGCATTTACAGAGGTCGAGTTATTTGGGGGCTATGAAATATCTTGAAGGAGGCCAAATTATTTGTGTAGGGACCAAATTATTTTGAAGGCAAATTTATTCCTAGAGGTTGAAATAATTTCCAAGGGAAACCAACCTAGTATTATCAATGGGTTCAATAATAATCTTGTTTGTAATCTTCGTAGAAAATTAACAAATAAAATTGGTTGGGTTTTTTGTTGTGACATTTTCAATAAAAATATGTGGTTACTGGTTTTCCAAATTTTGATTGGAATTTATTTAAAATTTCAGCAAAATTGTTTGTGGAAATTTTCTAAAGAAATATGGACCCTAGAAAATTTCTCAAAAATTATAAAGTAATTAAAAAAGGATATTACACTCCCACATTACGAAGGATTCATACTCCAACAATGAAAATATTCCTTCATTAAAAAAAAAGTTATAAAAGACAGTTGAGATAGTTTATTAGGCAATTTGATCTTGTTTTCAAGAAGGTGACCCTTCAAAGCCTCAAGTGTTGTTGAGGTACACTCAACTTCATCAACTAATTACTATGGTCAAGAGCCACTCTTGTGTTGCATGGAGGTCACTTAACAAAAAAAGGATTAACTATGACATAAGTCATAAGTCATAATAATAATAATTATAATATTTAGTCATTACTTGCAATAATTAACAATGGCTTATTAATATTTTTATGAGGTGTCTTTATGTATGATTTATCTCTTAAATTGTTTCTAGCAATCTTCTTTGTCACATATACCTTATTTAGTGCTAATATGCAATATACAATTATTTTTATAACTAAATAATCCAAATCATGTGCATCATACCATGCCTCATCTTTGAACATAACAAAGACAAGCCAACGTGTCATCCTTGGCATCAACCTCCAAATGATCAATATTTTACTCAAAACACTTACCCTTGTAATTTGAGCAACCACTTCAATATTGAAGGCTAATAATTTACACAAATGAAGTTTTGGCTAATTTGTAATTAATTCTTACTATCTATATTAATAATTTCTAGGAAGAGTTGTGTGCATTAACATTGCTATGTATGTGATGACTTGCACATAATAGTCTTTATATTGGAAACCACTTTTTGTATCTTTCAAATTTTGTATATATTCAATTGTCCTTTTCGACCATATGACCCTATGAGATTCCATATGAATGCTTATGGCATCCCATGATCCTCTCAAGGTATAACACAAGTGGATCTGACACCACTTAAAAGGTATCCTCAAAGTACATGTTGACAAGCCAAATAGAAATACATAGATAAATAGTAAAAAATTATTATACAATGATACACATGAAATTTTGTCTATCTATAACAAATTAAAGGATGGGTCATATTATATCATTAGTTAAATTAAAATTATTAACATATGATTACTAAGAAAGGCCTCTACCAATTTACATTTCCATGTACCTCTGTCATAGGAAAGATAGACCTAAAAGTGTAGTAAGTGATTTGTAACTCTCCACGTGCATTGTAACAATCTAAAAGTTCCTTATTGCAACACCCTTCCATAGGAGAAGTGCAAAAAAAAGTACTAGGGATTCTATTACAATCCAATCCTAGCAAGCCCAAGGCATCCTTCAACACCCACCACCCCATGTACCACACCCCTTCTCCTCTAAATAATAGAAATAATACTAACAATAATAATATAATCCTTTCTTTAACAAACACATATACATTAGTGAATATGAAATAATGCAATTTAAAGTCATAATCAAGTGTCATTAATTCTCACAATTCAAAGTCTTTTATATGGAATGTTATCTTTTAACCTCTTTTTCTATCCTCTCAAAGTGTCATCAATTCTAATGATTCAAGTCTTTTAAATGGAATTTCCTCTTTTAACATCTTTTTCTATCCTTTCAATATCTTGCATCCATCTCTTTCATTGAACCTAGATGTTTTTTTTTGTTTCAAGGAATACCTCACAAGGGAACTCAAGGGATGTTTTTCCTACTGACAACTCTCGTAAAGTCACTTGTGTGGACTAGTGTGCCTAACCTAGGGAGGTTCAAAAAAGGCACCATCCAACACAACATTGGTAGCAATCGATTGATCCAACCCCTTGGGTCGTTAAGCATGTATGTTATGTTGAATAAAGTTTTCATTGATGGAATCATAGTTGAATTGGTGAAGCAAACCCTAATCCTAGATATTGTGCAAACACTAGGAGACTAAAACCCTAACTCTAAGCTATATGATAAAACCCTAAAGCCCTAGCCCTAAATTTTTTATGCAAGCCCTAGAATTAATGTTTGATATATGATGCCCTAACCTTGTTAAAGATGCCCATGATGCCTTGTTGAAGATGCCCTAATCCTAATAAATGAAGAACACATGTGAAAGAGTCCTTATCTTGTAGGTCATAAACTTGGAGCCCTAAGTCTATAAAGAAGGAGCCTTAGCATTATCTAAAACATAATGATAAAACCCTAAAGGTTGCCATGGATGAAATAATAATGGAAGTTCACAAATATTATTTTATTGATGGTTAAATGACCTTAATTAAGGATGGAGTTAGCATAATCTCGTAGAATATATTGAGCTCTTTCCAACGAGCACTTGCATGCCTTTTAACTCCTCATAGGCTGAGAGAAAATGATTTTACAAGTTGGAATATAATATTTTTTTATGCTAGCCAACATGAGCCCACATATGCAAGTCGGCCCCTGTAATTTTCCTAATGGAAATATACAATGATAAACAAAGCAAATATAACCAAAAACACACAAAAGCAATACTCAAGCATCAAAACATCATTTTAAAGGCAAAAACTACACTATTGAGCCATTTTATTATAATATGAAGAGGGTACAATGAAGTGTTGGAAAGAGTGCACCTGGGCTTGCTAAAGGAAAAATAGCTAAGCCTAAATGAATAAGAAGTCCCCCTCAAATATGTCGCTACTCTATCTCCTGGCTCTGCGTTGAAATGCCCAGAAATACGTTGCTGGGTGTGAAGATTTGCTGCTAGGGCCTCATACGACGCTCAAACAATTCTGGGAAATTAATCCCAGCCTCTCCACCAAATACCCAGAATAACCCACAAAGGAATTGGCCAATGCTTGACTTCGAAAATTCAGCCCTATTTCCCCTAACTCCTCTAGCTGTTGGCTGAATTGGGACCCCTGTTTGACCCCTCAAATTTTCCCCAAATTTTTTGCCAAATTATTTATGAGGTCCTTGTAAAAAAAACAAAAAAACCCAGAAAGGGTTTGTCCTAGTTTTGACGCTCCAAAATTGACCCACAAATGCTTGGCCCTCCTCCACAAGCAGAAGATGTAACCTGTAGCAAATGCTACATTTGTTGCTCCGCCAAAAGGCTAGAAAATCCCCCACAACACTTCCCTGGACTCCACCTCAAGTTTCAGCCCCTAACTCCCTTCACTCCTCAACCTCCCAACGTGCCTCCTCCATGAACTGCGCAATCCTTGCACTGCTACAACTTTCCCTGCTACTGCAACTTGGCCTCCCTACGGCTACTTCCCTATTGTTGTAACTCGACCTTCTTGCTACTACTTTCCCTACTGCTACTTTCCCTGCTGTTGTAATTCGGCCTCCTTGTTGCTGCTTCCCCTACTATTGTAACTCGACTTTCTGTTGTTGTAACTCGACTCGCTGTTGCTTGTATGACTTGGGATGAAACAGAACTCCCTCCTTGGGCTGGCACTTGAAATCCACCAAAGCAAGGGTTTAGATCTCTGCTGGGAGACACTCGTGTGCTAAACAAAACTACAGACTTGGCTTCAGCTCAAGCGTGTTATGTCAAAGACACAATTTTTAAATAAATGAATGAATTCCCAAAATGAGTGCCTCTTGCTCTATTTATAATCTATGGCTCCTTCTCTCCTTGTGGTCCCCACTCTCTCTCTCCCTAATTCACACTCCTTTCTCTTTCCTCTCCCTTCCAAGAGCTTGAGTTCCCTCCTTGGGTCGAATTTCTCTTTCTTGTGGTCTCCACTTTCGACTAGAGTCGTAATATTATCTTTTTGTCCTAAGTCCTGATGCCAGAATTGTGTCTTATCCCCAAACTCATCTCTAATTATGAAAATCAAAATTGGAGTTATTACAGTCCTCCTCGCCAAAAATTGCTTGTCCTCAAGCAATGCCTAAACCAGCGCCTCCTCTGTCTATTGATGACCCCTATCACCATCAGTA
Organism: Pinus tabuliformis; assembly: GCA_031772625.1. NCBI lineage: Eukaryota > Viridiplantae > Streptophyta > Pinopsida > Pinales > Pinaceae > Pinus > Pinus tabuliformis. Next base: position 995,255,051 of record CM062808.1, on the reverse strand, counting down.
ATACCGGGGTCCCGAACGTGCAGCTGAGTCATCCTAAGTCTCTGCACTGCCTTGACATGAAAGAATCCCACAATATCAAGATCCCAATCCATCTTGTTCCACCTGAATATCCCCTTTCTCCACTCACTATCTTGTCCTATATAAATACCAGAAGTCCCCCATGCCATTAGTGACTCGCTAAAGCCCAAAGGAGGATCTGGGTGACCTCCCCCTGTAGCAGCCATCTCACCCCTAATGGTCACTGTGTTGTCTAGTATTGTGATGCCTGGGTCCTGTTATCACTCCTTCGGATCTCCAAGGCTGAGGAAGAGTCCAACTGAGGTAACCACAGACCAATATTTTGACTTAGTAGCTAGCCCTACCAAGCTGGAGAGGGCTCTCTCCAAAGGATCATAGCCAAGAGGGCTGGATAGATTAGGGTTTTAGGCTAGATATAATATCTCAGGTTTTTTATTTGATTTGATTGGGGTAGTCACTAGATGAGTGAATTAGGTCAGAGAGTGAACTAGGTTAGGGCATGAGAGAATCAGAATTGCAGACATCTGATGGGGCAAGGTAGGCAAGTTACTTTGACACTTTGTAGTATATTGATGAAATGGTTTAGACTAGTGAGGTGCTAAAAAGAGCATGAAAATCATGAATTCTTTTTAAACTAAAGAAATGAAACAATTTATGATGATTTTCCCAAAATAGAGCATAGAAGATGAATTCTGCTTATCACACCTTGAAAATCAAACACATTTAGAATTGAAATGGATCATGGAAGATACAAAACATTCACACACATGTAACTAAAGAAGAAACAATATCAAAATACCATGCCACAGGAATCCCACCAAAATAGCTGCAACTCATCCAATATATTCCATGCCAAAGTCTGAAACACTAATACAATATCCAATGGAGTCCAACCTGTAGAATGACTGAAAAATTACATGATATAGGCCTCAAACAAACTCCTCCCAGCCATCAGGGGTCGAATCCATGAGAGGAGGAGCAGTTCCACCAAAATCTGAACTGATAGCTAGAGTGTAGGGTGGCCAAAGTGACTCATCCCTAATTACAATGAACTGATTCATTACACCTCATAGAGTCTATTTACCTAATGTATTTACCTAGGTAATAGTAAAAATACCATAATTACATTTACATGATCAATTACATCAATAAAAGTTGTTTTCCCAAGAGGAAAATCAAATTTGCAGAAGAACAGTTAAAAATTAGGTAATTGGTCAAACGCGCAATGTCAGTGTCAAACGCCTAGCACCATCTTCAGACCCACTTTCTCCTGCCTTCCCGGTGTCCAAATTGATCCCAGGATAGCTCGTTGGAAATATTATCCTGTCTAGTTTCCAGATCTGCCTTTATTTTCCAACATGGGCTTGATTTGATCCTCCAAAAATGGATTCTCCCAATACTGGTCAAACGTGCAGCGTGAAGTTGAAAAAGGAGGCAAAACTTTGATTTTTTAGGTGTTTTTTCACCTTTTGATTTGCCAGTTGTGGGAAACAAGGCTTGTAAAGTTGTTTTCCTGCATGTCTTCCCTGCTCTGAATCCAATGGTGGTCTTATTTTGTCCAAAAAGTGACCCAAACAAAAGCGCAACACCCTTCTAGCTATCAAAAATTGTGTATAATTACTTGAAAAGCACAAAAAACTTCAAAATTACCCCATAACTTCTCAAAATTGGTGAAATGATTGTTGATCATGTGTTTTTTGCATGGAGTGAGGCTTCAGCAAGGATGTCTAGCTTCTCTTTCTCTTTTTGGTGAGTTAGGGCTTCAATTTTTGCCTTTGCAGCCTTGAGTTTTGCCCTTGTATTCCTTTCCCTGTTGGCATAGTGTTTTGCCATCTTCCTCTGAATTTCATTTTGCTGATTGGCTTTGTCTAGGAGCTTCTCTAAATGTTGATTGAACTTATCAAGCCAATGCTCCCGGTTCTCATCAATCAAGATGGAAAATTGCTCATTCCATGTGAGCTTATTAGCAAGCTCAGCCTCCTTTTGTTTCTCTAGTTCTAGAGCTCTTTTCAGCCCTCTAGTTCTAGGTCTTCTTCTAGGTTCTTGCTCTTCTTCAAGTTCACCATACCTGTCATAGGCCTCATCAAGCAATTCCTTGGCTTTCATTGCTTCCCTCTTTTCCTTGATGAGCTGAATCTCCATGACCTCATTTTTGGCCTCAAGCTACTTGTTTTCCTGCTCATAATATGAGATAATGTATTTTTCCCTCTGTAGGTTGATCTGGAGCTCCCTGATGAGTGCATCCTTTTCTTTGATGACAATGCTTGTGCTCTCACTGTCATCATGCTCACTTAGGTCAACCAAGTCAAAATCCTACTCTGTCTCATGGAGGTCCTCCTCCTCATGTTTGATCTCTGCCTCTGTCATATTTTCCTTGCCCTTCTGTACCTGCTTTGCCGATGAAGAAGGCAAGGCCCCTCCCACAATATGTGGGGCAAACACCTACCTATGGCCTCTCTGATAAATGTGTGTAAAAATTCCCAAATCAGCCTCTTTGGGCTTGATGACCTGAACCTGTCCAATCTGTTCCAGCTCTCTGATTTCATCTCTTTTAGGTGAATGAATATGCTCCTGAAATGGTGATGATGGAGGTGATGGTGAGGGTGACTGATCAGATGAGGATGAATGATCTATGGGTTGAGATGGAGGAATGGAGGTGGAAGGATGAGATGATGAAGGCACATCTTGAACATGCTGAATGGATGGATCAGTAAATATGTCATTGGCAATGAAGGTACTCCATGCAATGTTGAGCTCTTTGAGATGATGAAGGACTATGATTTTAATGAGGGAATGATGAAAGAGACTATTCATTTGATCTTTATACTCTCTTTTCTGGGCAATGTAGGCCATATTTTCAATGCTCCAGAAGAGATAATAAGGTATGTTGAGCATCTTAACCCTTGTGAAATGCATGAGTAGCTGAATATGATAGGTATACAGTCTGGAAAACCTTCCTTCACAAGTAAAGTATTTCATGATGATTTTCATCATGGGAACAAATCTATCCAGGAGGTAAGAGAAAGGAAACAGCCTCTTTCTATCATTTCTGTATCTAGGTTTAATATAGGGCTCATAGTAATGCTCCTCCAAATCACCTTGTTTAAAACATTTCTCCCCAACATTTGGGATTCCAGTGGTAGCTGATATGATAGCAGTGGATATAGTGAAAGTGACACCAACAAGGGTTACCTGGTTGTCATGGAGATTGGTGATGAACAATCTACTCAACATAGGATGATATTGGACCTTTTGTACTTTCTCACAGAATTCAAAACATCCTAGATGTTTGAAAGATGTCACAGTCATGGGAGATGCCATGAGTTCATTAGTATTTCTTGGCTCAAATCTAAGGATTTTCCCTCCTTTGTTTGACTTCCTCCCCTTTCTTTCCTCTTCACTAGAACTTATGTTTTCTTCTTGTGACATGGTGTCTTGATTTTAAAACCCTAGGGAGATGAAATGATAGTGGAATGTATGTGTAGGGAGTTATGAATGGTGTGAGGAAATTCAAGGAGATGAGGGAAGGGGTTTCTGGTTTAAGGGAAGTAACAGGGAGTGGGAATGTAAAGGGATTTAGGATAGGGAATTTTATTACAGGTTAGGGGTTTTGGGAGCCTAGGTAAATAGAACACCTAGGTCTTAGGGTTTTTGGAATAGAAGGCTTTGGGAGATAATGAAATGATACAAGGGTTGGGAAAGGTTTTAATAGGGGTATGGGAAAGGGATAGAAGTATTAGGGTGTGAAATTAGAGGTGTGGGAATGAAACTAGGGTTTGCAAGTTTGAAGACTCAAAGTTTCATTCAAGAGACTTAACCATGAAGTTGTGAAATGTGAAATGAAATGAGGGTATACTTTTAGGGCTACTTACTTGCTGGAGGAAGAGAACCACCGACCTGAAGCTTGAGAGGCAATAGCACTTGGTTTTAGAGGTTGGAGAGCAACCCTGGTCGAACACGCAATGCTCAACTAAAACGCGCCCTTTCACTGGTCAAACGCGCAGCATATAACAGAAACGGGCAACGTATAAGAGAAACAAGCAACATATAAGAGAAACGTGCAACGTAATGCACAAACACGCAACGAAAACTCTGTTTTGTTGGTTTCACTTGTCCAACTCAAAAATTTCTCCTTTGTTGAGGTTGTTCGACCAAGACAAGAGCAAATGAGGGGAAAATGGATGTCTTGAAGGCTTTAAATACTTGATAGCATTTGACTTTATTGATTTATAACCCATTTGCTAATGTTTTGAAAGTGCTTTTGAAACATTGCACTAATACCCTTTTCCTTGTGCTTTTTCTTTACAAATTGATCAATTGATATACATTGAGAATACTTTGACCTTTGAATTTTCATCTTTTGGCATTATGGAACTGAGTTGACAACTTGAGAAAAGTCACTTATTACATATAATAACATAAAATTACATAATTATAAAATATAGAAATACATCTCTGTTTTTTGGAATAAAATTACAAACTGGAATGAAATTCATACTTGAAATCAAAATTAGAACCTTTGGCAACCATGGTTACATGCTTGCAAATCCTCTTTAACTGAAAAAGGGATATTATTTAGTTCACTCTCATACTTTGTTGGCCTTATGTAGTGAAATGGTGTTTTATTAGACCTTGAAAAAATGAAACCTAGAGACCTAATGAAAACCTTGAGTGAACAGACTTCAGGTGGACTTGACTGACACAAAACATAATGAAATGAACCTTAATGGTCAATGTATGCTCAGTAAGACACATGAAGGTGGGCAAGCAAATATTGATTTTTTTGAGAGAGAATGGATTTTGACATAAGGCTACCATTAGTGAGTAAATATTTTAAATGAGGACCTAGGTGGAATGACAAAAATTTCAGAATGGGACCCTAATATGATATGAAAGAGGAGTTTTGATCACTGATGGTAGTATGCAAATACTGACTCTAACATCGGCCTTATTTTGGAATGAAAACTCCTTAGAGGTGTCAAGAACACCGTAGACCAAGTGCCTAACCATGTGGGCCAATACAGTCAAAAACTCAAACTAAAATGAATGACTAAATTCTAACAAATTGAATAACACAAATTGACTCAAAACTGACTTACTTAACTGACGACTGAACATTGAAAATGGCAGAAAATCAGTGAAGCTCCATGGCCTTCACTTCGGGCTTCGAACTCCAATGATTCTCTACTTCACACTTGCAGAAAATTAAATTGTTATGTACAATGAAACCAGGACAATTCAGAAAAGATAGTGCTTAAGGAGCCTACCATTGACTGGTCCTCCTAAGCATGGTTATCCATTCATCTCATCCAAAAAGAAAGCATTTTGTCCTCGAAAAGCTAAAATCTGATAAGGGCCTTTCCATAGGTTTTCAAATTTACCATGCTTACCCTTGTCTTCGTTTCTGGCATCCCAACGAAGCACCACATCTCCAATTTTGAAATCATCTTCCTTTGTTTTCTGGTCATAGATTCTCTTTATCCTCTCATGAAGCTTAGAGGTGTTTTGAAATACCTCATCCCATGTCTGTTGTAGGTGAATCATTTGATTGATCCAGCGCTGAATATCATTCTCTTCACTTCCCGCTTCTTGTAACAATTTCATGATCGGGACTACTAATGATGAAGGAAAAACAATATCTACTCCATACACAATCTGAAAAGGAAAAAGCCCAAGAGATTTCTTACTACTCACCCGATCTACCCACAATGCATTGATTAGATTTTTGTGCCAATTCTTTTTGTTGGCCTCCAACATTTTCTTGATGATGTTGATTAAGGATTTATTGGAGGACTCCGCCAGACCATTTCCTTGTGGATAGTATGATGTAGAATGTCCCAACTTAATGTTGTATTTGTCACAAAACTCAGTCATCATTTTGGACTTGAATGTTGTCGCGTTGTCTATGATGATCTTATTAGGACAACCAAAATGGGACAAGAGATTAGTTTCTAAAAACTGAATGATAACTGAATCTGTTGCTTGCCTGGTTGGGGTCACTTTGATCCACTTAGTAAAGTACACTGTAGCTATCAATATCCACTTGTGTTGTGCAGATGATGATGGATTAATCTCGCCTATGAAATATGTGGCTCCTTCTCTCCTTGTGGTCCCCATTCTCTCTCTCTCCCTATTTTTCACTCATTTATCTTTCCTCTCTCTTCTAAGAGTTTGAGTTCCCTCCTTGGGTTGAATTTCTCTTTCTTGTGGTCCCCACTTTCGACTAGAGCCGCAATATTATCTTTTCGTCACAAGACTCGATGTCAGAATTGCGTCCTATCCCCAAACACATCTCTAATTATGAAAATCAAAATTGGGGTTATTACAGTCCTCCTCACCAAAAATTGCTCGTCCTCAAGCAATGCTTGAACCAACGCCTACTCTGTCTATTGATGACCACTATCACCGGCAGTAATATCGAGGTCCCGAACGTGCCGCTGAGTCATCCTAAGTCCCTGCACAGTCCTGACATGAAACAATCCCTCAATACCAAGATCCCAATCCATCTTGTTCCACTTGAATCTCCCCTTTCTCCACTCACTATCTTGTCCTATATAAATACCGAAGTCCCCCACGCCATCAGTGACTCACTAAAGCCCAAAGGAGGATCTAGGTGACCTCCCCCTGTAGCAGCCATCTCACCCCCTAATGGTGACTGAGTTGTCTAGTACTGTGATGCCTGGGTTCCATGTTAACCATAGAAGGGTGACACCATGCTGTCGTTGTGCCACTCTAGCTCTAACAAACTGCCCATCATGCATACATTATATCCTCCTTTCCTGGAACCCGATGGTGGAACACTGATAGAGGTGAGACACATCCTGCCCACACATCTCCATGACGCCAAAGTCTACCCATCTAAATCTAACTCCAAACCTGTGCAGCAAAAAAGAAAGCTTGCCTCACATTAAGGGAATTTTTGGGTCTAAAATGGGCACCCTAAGGAAATTATAAAATAATAGTGGAAATAATAAAACAAGATTAGATTACATCATCAAATTTTAGAGGGAAAAAAGAACAAAAATATTTTTTCAACATATCTCCCTATGGGTTTATTCAAATTTCGAGCAACAATACTCGTTGGATGCAGAATTTGATTCCTCATCCAATGAGTAGCCATGTTGCATACTTTTGATGAACCCTAATACATGAAAAATGGGAAATACATGAAAAGCGTGATTGCAATCACGTTTTTTCATGTATTTCTCATTTTTCGTGTAGCAAGGTCCATCAAAAGTATGCAACATGGGTACTCCTTGGATTAGGAATCAAATTTTGCTTCCAATGAGTACTCCCACTCGAAATTTGAGTAAAACCTTTGGGAGATAATTTGAATAATATGAGTTGAAAAAGTAGCTTTATTATTTTTTAAACTTTTTACATTTTTACTCCAATAATGGTGAATCATCCCCCATGGTTGACATCATTATCTTGAATCCTATTGGTTCTTATAAAGTTTATTTTGGTTGTACATTTTTCTTAGGAGGCCCATTTTAGACCTCAAAATTCCCTTAATGCCATCCGATGAAGGCCTCCGTGAACCCCAATGTGTCAACACAAGAGTGAACTAGGTCACTCTCTGCCATGACTCCGCTCATCATGAGACAAAGGGATCTATCAATCAACTGGATCCCCAGATCCCATAGCTAGACTTGTTGCGACATAGCTTTGATAGTCGTTCAAATCCATCCATGCCTCATTTTTGGTCCCTGCATGCAATCAATATAGATGCTCCATATATCATGAACTAATATGGTGCATGCTAAACTGCTTTGTGGTTTCCACTACATAGTATTGATGACCATTGGAAATCGCATGTGCCAAATAGATACCCCCTGAATGCAGCCAATAGATGGCTTTCCGATACTCACAATCGACTCAATGAATGGGGATCCGTCCCGCTCCTGCCGACCATCACCACTAAGAATGCAATCCACCCTCTCAGTAATGTGCCAATACAATGTCCGGAGCCCGGACACCCACTGGAAAATTGCCTCAATCACACACAGTATCCTCTACTCATGCAAGATCCCGACATGTCCTATGGAAATAATGGCACATGTGCCCCCGTGACTAGCTCCCCAGGTATAGGCTTAATGATGAACAATATGCCACCCTTGCAAAAGATCACCTCATCTCCCAGCTTGTGGCTATCAACTCGCTCACTGACCCTACTCCTCCACTAGAGAATATCTATCGTGCGCCTAAGGCACTGAATCTCATAGCGTCATCTCAGGAAAATATCCCAACTCCTGTTATCCACACTGTGGGTCTAGATTGAACACAAGGCTCCCTCAACTACACGTGGTGCCAACAAGTGGAAGATGTGTGGGTTTCGATGGGTATGATCAAGAATCTGTGTGGATGCTCCCAACCCGTCTCGTGATCGATCCCCTCTCCCAACCTGGGTATGTCCACCCCAATGACATGCCTGAAATCCTCGTCAAGGAATCTCCCTACTAGTAGCACTCCCTCAGTCCACAGTGCGACCTCGCACCCTATTGGATATAAACATGTACCCTCGTGTCTCCTAGAATACAACTACACCCAATCACACATCTTTGTGCATTGCTTGACCCTGCTACATGCTACTGCATCATCCTTGGATCAAATGGTATTCCTCCTATATTGATGTGTCTATCACTCCATGAGGTAATGAACTAAGATGTGAACCGCTCCTCCTACACCACGACACAACCCTGCACACCACTATGCACCACTGCACACCTTTGTGCTCCTCCGCATACTACTATGCATCATTACATACCGCTATACACCCCTAGATATCAAGGTCTAAGACTGAGTCCATAAGCAACATCTTGCATCCTGTCAAGATCCCCATCTCTACTACCACTTTGCTGGTAAGCCCTCGACGATGTGATATACACCTCCTCATTTTTCCAGATAGACCTAAGTGGGCTAACTCCTCACATGTTAATGGGAATGATACTACTATGCCTAGCCTCGGTAGCCCCTACGTCCCATATGCCAATAAGAGAGCATTGTCTCCATACAATGCCCTACCTAATAGCCTATTGATGCCACCTCCTCCTACCAGCTCCTTCTAGAGTAGGTTAATCACCCTGTGACTCCACACATAATCAACACGCTAAGACAACTCATGAAATCTATCTGCTCGCTTGTCAAACCATCCTGTCACTAGTGTTGACTAGGGCTTTGATGGAGATCTGAAAATGTGTGTGCGCCCAAGTTTCAAATCCATCACGTAGCTACTACCATCACCTACTAGCTCTATGATGTGATGGGAAATCCCACCTGGATCCCAAAAATAGTCTGGCCCTTAAGTCCCTCTGATAATCCTTGGCCTTTGTTGAACTGTGGCCATGGATGTATCCAATCGCCTAGCATGGTCCATCGAGTACCAGCTCGATACCTCTCACCATCCAATCCCAAAGGAGGGATCAAATTTACAATCCCCTGTGGAAGGAACAAGCCCTCCAAGATGATGCAGTGTCATACTTAGCTCATGTCGCTCAATCCTACTAACCTGGCCATCCCCTTGGGTCTGTCTAGACAACTCTGCCTCCTTCAACCCAATGTGTAAGGGTGGCATAATAACGTTGTAGATCCCATCAATGTGCCTCTAAAGCGAACTGTGCTGAAAACCCCAACGTGTGGCCTCTCTGCTACCCCTCATCAATGACTAACCCAAAGGATAGTTGCACATCCTCCTCCATCATGGACTTAACATGCACCTCCAACTGCTCCTCCATAGACAACCCAACGCATAAGACATGCTCACTAATTAGCTGAAGGTGATTGTCATCCGACAACTTTGTCATGGACCTGGAGGCCTCTGTACCTATCGGCTCCTCAACAACGGTGGAGTTGTCTTCCGGCACCTCATCAACCTGTGGTGCATTGCTATCACCTAAGAACTCGATCACAACCTTGGATACCTCAACAATGGATGACACCTCATCAATGGTTGTATGCTCAACTGTCTCCTTGCCAACCATGGCCCCTTCAACTACTCTTTCATCTTCTTCCTTAATACTCCTCATCATCCCTGCAAAATCCCACTGAATCTCCATTGGTTTGTGCATGCCCCTTAGTTCACAGAATTCCCAAAAAGAGAGGGACGTCTGAATGCCATGCCACAGTGATTGGTATGCCCTCTAGTTTGCTTCAAATAACTCCACATAGTTTCAATCATGTCCAGATTCCCAACTATGGAATGAATCAACTTCTCCCCCACATTAATCATCATTTTTTGCATCATAATCACCTCATTCAACGTTACTGCCATGTTGTTTGATTCTAATATGTCCCACAAGTTGAGCCAAGATTATGGCTCTGATACCACTGTAATATTCCTAATGGAAATATGCAATGATAAACAAAGCAAACATAACCAAAAACACACAAAAAAAATACTCAAGCATCAGAACACCATTTTAGACCCAAAAACTACATTATTGAGACATTTTATTATAATATGAAGAGGGTACAATAAGGTGCTGGAAAGAGTGCACCTAGGCTTTCTCAAGGCAAGCTATCTAAGCTCAAACGAATAAGAAGAAGTCCCCCTAAAATATACTACCACTGTATCTCATGGCTCTACGCTGAACTGCCTAGAAATGCGCTACTAGGTGTGAAGATCTGCTGCTAGGGCCTCCTTTGGTGCTCAGAAATACTGGGAAATTAATCTCGACCTCTCCACCAAATACCCAGAATAACCCACGAAGGAATTGGCGAATGCTTGACTTCAGAAATTCGACCCTATTTCCCCTAGCTCCTCTAGCTGCTGGCTGAATTGGGACCCCTGTTTGACCCGTCAAATCTGCCCAGAAAATCATGCCAAATCATTTCTGAGGTCCTTGTCAAAAGCCCAGGAAAACCCCATAAAGGGTTCATTCTAGTTTTGATGCTCCAAAATTGAACGCCAAATGTTTGGCCCTCCTCCACACGTAGAAGATGTAACTTGTAGCAAATGTTGCATTTGCTACTCTGCCAACAGGCTGGAAAATCCCCCACAACATTTCCCCGGGCTCTACCTCAAGTTTCAACCCCTAACTCCCTTCACTCCTCAACCTCCAAACGTGCCTCCTCTAGGAACTATGTAGTCCTTGCGCTGCTACAACTTTCCTTGCTGCTGCAACTCGGTCTCCTTGCTGCTACTTCCATGCTGTTGTAACTTGGCCTTCCTGTTGCTACTTTCCTTGTTGCTGTAACTCGACCTCCTTGTTGCTACTTTCCTTGCTGTTGTAACTCGACTTTCTGTTGTTGTAACTCGACTTCCTCCTGCTGTAACTCGACTCACTACTGTTATTATGACTTGAGACGAAGTAGAACTCCCTCCTTGGGCTAGCAATCGAAGTCCACCGAAGTAAGGGTTGAGACCTCCGCTCGGAGACACTCATGTGCTAAACAACACTGCATACTTGGCTTCAACTCAAATGTGCTATGGCAAAGACACAATTATGAATAGATGAATGAATGCCAAAAATGAGTGCCTCTTGCTATATTTATAATCTGTGACTCCTCTCCTTGTGGTCCCCACTCTCTCTCTCCCTAATTCGCACTCCCTTCTCTTTCCTCTCTCTTCCAAGAGTTCAAGTTCCCTCCTTGGGTCAAATTTCTCTTTCTTTTGGTCCCCACTTTCCACTAGAGCCACAATATTCTCTTTTCTTCCTAAGTCCCAGTGTCGGAATTGCATCATATCCCCAAAATCATCTCTAATGCTGAAAATCAAAATTGGGGATATTACAACCCCTCCTCCAAAAAATGTGTCTCTTAGCAAAAAGGTCAAAACATGTATAAATGAAAGGTTGAACTCGTCTTTCTAGCATCCAACTCGGTGAAGATAACCATAGGAGAAGAAAAAGAGGAAACTTAGTTCACAACTCGTGAACTAGAAGGACTAAATAAATCAAAATTTATTGGAGTTTTCTAATTGTGATTGGGTATATCTCTAAACTTATAGCACAAACGTGCGGAAGCTCGAATAAAACTGTGGAGGCTTGGATAGACCTATGGAGGGTCAGTTTTACAAACCTGTGGAGGCTCAGATTCATAAACCTATGATAGCTTCAGATCTGAGGGCTCGAACTTAGCATTTATACCTTAGACCTATAATAGCTTCATACCTAAGGTTTGAACTTTACCTGGAGGCTTGGGCTTGACCCTTAGGAGATTGGACCTTGTTGGGAATCACAATGGTTGTTAGACTAAAACCCGCAGGTGTTAGTTAACGATCGCAATGCCAAAGATAAGGATCCATGAGAGGAAGTTAGTCCATGTCGCAAAACACACGGGGAGTGTTGGTTTATCCAATGTCCAACAATCTCCCCCCTCCCCAACGCAAGTCAGGTGTGTATCGAACTCGTGACCTACACTCTGATACCACTTGCTGGGAATCACGATCTTCGTTAGACCAAAACCCGCATGTGTTAGTTAATGATCACATCGTTAGAGATAAGGGTCCATGAGAGACAGTTAGTCCATGTCGCAAAACACACGGGAAGCGTTGGTGTATCCAATATCCAACAAACCTGTGTTCACAAGCCTAGAAATCTCAAACCTGTGGAGTTGCAAGTCTCAACTCCTCTTGGGAGCAAACTTTGGAGATATGAATTGGTTCTTTGTCAATGGCTTGTTCATGAGAAATTATTGAAGACACGTCCAGAGTAGCTTTGTTAAAGCATTCTTGAACAGATACTTGTGAACAAACCCTACTATAGTTGTTGTAATAGACTTGGGGCATTGTTTGAGCAAGCATTGAAGAGGATTAAAGGCAACAAATCTTGAAGAGTCTCTTGAAGCATCTTTAAAGCAGTTGTGTTAAAGTCTGAAGATATCTTATTGGAGGACCCTTGAAGAATTAAAGGCTTGTTTGAGTCTTGTGGAAGTATCTCTTTGAAGAAAGACTTGAGTATTAAAGTCTTTCTCTTAAAGCACCATAGAAGATACTTATTGGAGCGGACCTAGAGGAACTATTGAACAAATTGTCTAGTAGATTTTGAAGCCAGATTTGGATCAACCCCATCTTATACTCTTTGGAACATGATTGAAGATCTTGAAGACAACGTTGAAGCAGACCTATTGAAGACTGATATTTTGGAGCACACTTGCTAAAGCACATTGAGGACAATTTTTGGAGACATCTTTTGGAGCGGGAAGTTTTGAAGTACTTTTGAAGAACCTTGTGCAGATTTGTTAAAGGACATCCTCTGGACCAACCTTTGAAGACAACTTTGAAGCATAGTTGGAGAAGGTCCTTTGCAACAACTATTAAAGATTTGAAATCTTGTCGAAGCAGTTTTTACATCATTGTTGAAGAAATTTCTTAGAAGTTGAATTGGAGACATAAGTGGAAACCTTTGATGGATGAATGAAGCATTCATGACGTAACCTTGGAGAAAATTGTTTAGGGTAATCATGAAGAGTATTGGCAACACTTACTAATTTGTCATTGATGAATAAAGGGTTATTGAAAGCTAAGTGAGGGCATTGTTGAAGAACTTGAAGACATTCTCAGGGTTTGTTGCAGAAGACATTGGAAGCCTTGAAGAACCATTTAACTTACGTTGAAAAATTGAAGCAAAGGGTTGGGACCCTAGAGGATAGGTGTCCTCAAGAAGATTAGGTTGGAGCCTGTACTAGTGTGGAGTTTGGAGCCTCATAAAAACAAGGCTAGAGCCTTGCAGAAGATAGGGTTGGAGCCCTAAAGGTTGGAGCCTCGTGAAGTCCAAATCGGTGCTTGGCAAAGTACAGGTTGGAGCCTGGTGGATAATTTGGAGATTGGTGTCTTCATCTAGGGTTGGATCCCTAAACATTATTGTACTCGATTTATTGTAAAAGAGGATTGGAGTCCTTGATATATTTGATTAATAAAATTATTTATTTTGTATTGTTCATTTTGTGTTCAATTTATAAGTGATCTAAAACTGGTAAAATAACAATTGTAAAAGAAATATTGATTTGGCACCCCTCTCAGTATTTCCAACATGCTATTTAGATGTTTTGCTTAATCTCATATAAATTTCTTAGTGTTATAGCAAAAGAAGGGATCACCATAATTCTAATAAGTTCTTTCCATATGAGACCTAAAATGTCAAGTTGTGTACTGATCAATTATATTCTCACATTGCCTTACATCACTCAAGAAAGGCATTCTTGCTACAAGTTGGGAGATGGTGAGCTCAATTCATAATCTTTACTGGAATATTTTATCGAATATGTTGCCCGAAATGCAGAACCTCTTCTAAACATACTCTTATCTACGAAATTAGGAAGATCAACCAATTCTGGTTGAAAAACATTACTATTTAAATATGTACTTTAGTGACATGTTTCATTTTTAGGAACGTAGAAATTCTCTGTAGATATTTGGATGGTTTCTTTATTGTATCTAGGATAGGCATAGAAATCATATACAAGGAAAAGACTCTGCGTTGTACAAAAGCGCAGATTGGGTGAGACAATGCCCTTTGGGGGTTGTTTTATTGTTTGTATCCACTGCAAGGAGAATAGGATCTATTGTAATCAAATGCCTTGGTTATTCTCCCCATATCTTTGTGATATATGACTATGTACATCCTCTATTTATTTTTAATAAACTTTTGCTTTAAGGTCTTTTTAATATATGTGGATTCCATATTTTTTGTGCTATGTTTTCAATTTTTTAACATGCTATTAGAGCCATGTTTTTCGTTCTAGAAAACCAAGTGATTTCATCCTGGAAGCCTTGAGAATTCCTATTGGGCTTCTTAGTTCTGTGGAAACCATGAGGTAGAGACAACAGAAGAGATAAAGACACTATAATAATTGAGAGAACATAATGGATTGCTAAAGATGTAAACAACTCAAAGATGGTCTTGCCCATTGTTGCAAGTGCTCGAAGCACTTGCAAAGGGGTCGGAACGCTAATTTTAGAGGACACGGGGGAAAGATGTTGACTGGAGTTGATGAGGATGCAACAAGTGATTCCAAAGATGCAAATGGAGATTGTCTTAATACTTCCAAAGATGCAAATGGAGATTGTCCAACGTAATACTGCAAATAGATGACTTGTAAAGATGGTTCAAATGACAAGTTTTGTAGGAGAATTGCTAGCTATGTTCCAAATTTTATATATTGAAGGGGAGTGTTGAAAACATCAATATTATTAAATCTATTTTTTAGTAGCATGATGTTACAGTTTTAAGAATGCGAAAATTTTGTTTTAAGGATTTGAAAAGCTCCCCTAAAGACTATTGACATAGGCATAGAAATTGATTGACAGAAAGGTTGGTGCATTATGTTAGACAGGGAAGGATGGATAAGTGGGAATGCCCTTTGTGGGTTGTTTTTTTTGGCTCTACTATACTGAAATCTAGTATCATTTTCTCATATCTATATCATGTATGATTATGTGCATAGTGAAATTCACCTCTAGTTTTAGTACATGCTCATACTTTGTTTACATCTTTTAACAATTTTCCCCGTGATAGAAAAGACAAACTTAAGATGGGTGCAAAATCACATCCACTACTATGCCCTTAATATAGAAAAGACAAACTTAAGATGGGTGCAAAAATCACATCCACTACTATGCCCTTAATATTCCCTAGGACATCCACTGCTTAGCTCATAATAGATTAGCTCCAATGTCTACCAGTACATCAGAGCTTGATATTCTGAAAGGAAGTAGCTCTTCCAATCACACCAAAAAATTCAAAGCTCTAATTGCCACCAAAATAAAAAACTGACATCAACTGAGAAATTGCATTGTGAGGACTGAGAATTTGCATTGTGATGACATTTAAGCGGTGTCACCCCTATTATTCATGTCTATCATAGGTCATAACCCTTAGTCCAAATATTTACATTGCTTGTCACTACAACTGTAAGCTCTAAAACACCATCTCGGTAAACAAATGGCCCTTGAGAAAGTATGACAAAAGGACAATATTAAACCAAAAGGAAGAATAATCATTCCTTTAACCAAGAACTAAAACAGATACACATGCAAGACTACAAGATCTCAATCCCTTTTTAAAAGCAAAACAAAATGGCAAATGTGTAGTGCAACCTATATAACAAATGCTAAATCTCATTGCCATAACAACATGCATGTCAAACTGCTACAATCATGGTAAGATAGAGGAGGTTATGTTAAACTCCCATGGAGATACATATGCCATCACATATGCCATCCAGAAAGGCATATTAACAGTATGGATAGCAAACAAGAAATTGTCAACACGACATTAAAATCGATAAGAATTTTGAAGGAACATTGCTCCATCTAGTATTTTTTTTGGTTCATTATCTTCCTCTATGTGGAGGGTGGCCAACATGAGTAGTAAACATCATCAGCAAAATTGAATTTAGTAAGGTCAAGTCATTTCTTCTATACATAAATATTCATGACCAACCTCTTTGAAGACAAATTTAAGCTGTATGCATAAGAAATAACGCTATATAACGGTGTCAGGCATAAATCAGGTTTCTTTCTGACAAAAATGCTGAGATTTTGAAAAGCAGCTTTAGAATTCATGAAGAGGTATGGAAATCAGTTTAAAAAATATTGCCTTAGTACCGTAAATACAGATGAAAAACTAATAGAACATCAACCTTGTGAAACAATGGTTATTACCAGAACAAAATCCCAGTTCAGTGAAAATCAATTTCTCGTGCAATATATAACTTACAGTGTTTATTACTATCCTAGATTCCCACGCGATATTATCCTTGCTTTCAAGACATTTCATAGATCATCTTTTGAAAGACAAAAATGGAGGAATTAAATAAATATCAGGGCAAAAACCAGAAGAAGTCAACTGAAATACCTTTTTTAAGGGATTTTACTGGAAAATAAGTACACCTTGTCATGAGTGGCATGTATATATTATTTTGTATTGCAGTAATAAATAAAAGAGATCCCATCCAGACAATGAACATAAATATGTTCTAATACATAGATGCCTATTATCAATTCAGATATTTATTAAACCATTCTAGCATATCGACATGAGCCTCTTCAGCATTTTTTACGGCAACTTCATCATTCTCATCGTATCTTACAGTCCAACCATGAGCAACCCCAGGATAAATTTTGACAAAGCTATCTACCTGCAACAAGCAACAGGCTAAAGAGTTATCCAAATATGTTCATCTCACAACCCGGGGAAAGGAAAAAAGCATTTCCTGCACAAAGGGAAAAAAGATAACGATAAATGTAATAAGTAAAAGCAATGCCTTTGATCACATTGTAATGAACAATAATTCATTTAAGGGAAAATGTCCATATAACAAGAATAATATGAAAGAATCTATACAGATAAATAAATATAGAATTGGCAATGAATAAGTGAGTAAATACAATAGTATGTGACATTGTGTAGAAACAAACGTTGAATAGACATGTATTTTAAATAGACATGTATTTTAAAGATGTGCCCTTTGAATCTTATTATTAATGTTATTATTATAGAAAGAAAAAAAGAAAGAAAATTATTTTAATGTTCATGAGGCTAAAGATAGCCCGTGGGACAGATTGCTTTTTCATCTGGTTGATGTATTTGGCCCTTTTCCTATGAAGCCTCAAAATAGATGCTCTTAGCTTCTTGACAAACCCCTCGCTAAATAGATTATCCCAAGAGCTAACTGTCAGAATATCTGCATAACTTTCCCTGATGTCTTTGAAAGGTCTCGCATTCTAAAATGAAATGCTTTTCTATTTCCACTTTTCCAGAAGAACAAAAAATACATACTCTTTCCTCTCACACTTATTTTGGCCTTTTCCAGCGTCCTATTTCACAACAGATTTGATGAGAATTAGTCCTTAACTGAGCAATAATAATTTTGGCTCTCCAAGAAATATTGGCCTCTATGTGCACTTTTTGTTGATGATTATGAGTGGGATTAAACACTTCAATATAGTACTTTTTCTTTCTCCCTAGCTCCTTATCCCAAGTACGCTCGTGGAACTTATCCATAACAAAAGCTTTTATCTCTTTACTGTTTATGGGACACTTGTTCAAGCAAATACCCCATTTACTAAACCATTTGTTATTTTTCCGCATCCAAGTCTTTTTTCTTTTGCACAATATGTCATTAAAGACAACCTTAGGCCATCTGCCCTCTTCGATTTGTTCAATTTTTTTTAAATACCTTATGACTCATACCATAGCAATTGCTTCAATAGGAGCAGCCCCTGTTTCACTTAACAAGATAGCATAAGGAACTACACTTAATTTTGAATTTGTTTGTAATCAAATGCTTCTGAATTTTCTCAATTTGTTTCCACTGCATGTCGAATGTACTGCTAACCCACAATTCACAACCAGAGAGAACCACCGGAGTCACTAGAAGCCCAAAAAGAGTTTGAGTGGTTTTCCAGTCCCATAACTCTACCTCTCTACACCACTTTTGAAAAGCATAAAATGCTTTCCAAGCCCCCAAAGTTCTTTTCTTTTTACAACCATCCCAGCCTAGATTTTTGTTGGATTCAAATCTGAGGTATTTGTAATCCGCAACTTCTTCCAAAATGTTGCCTTCAAAGTAGAACTTATGCTGGTTATTTTGTCCTTTTTTAGAGAAAACTGCTAATTTTGTTCCGCTAATATTGACTTGCATCCCCACCCTTCTACAAAATGGCTCAAGCGATAGTAAGTGCTTTTGCAAATCACGAGCAGATTTAGCAATCAGAATAAGGTCATCTGCATACAAAAGAAGCCTTATAACAAACTTGCCGAAATAGATACCATCACCCCCTTGCGAATTTAACCACTCCTCAAGTTTGTGGATATATAAACCAAAAAGGGTAGGAGACAGTGGGCAACCTTGCTTGACCCCGATATTGCTTCTAAAACTTTCAGAAATGTCTGTTGAAGTTCTAGTTTTGACTTTCACCTCTTCATATAGCCTATGCACAGTTGCTCTCAAATGTTTAGGGATCCCAAGTTCCTCCATTATGTGCCAAAGCTTATCTCTAGGAATTGTGTCAAGCGCTTTTCTGAAATCAACAAAGCAACAAAAGACTTCTTTTTTCTCTCAAACTTTTTCAATGATGTGCCTTAAAGTTATACAATGATCAACAATGGAATGTTTAGGTCTAAAACCTACTTTCCCTTTAGCACGCTTATCTCTTTCTTCACCCACTTGTTGATTTTATTTTTTAGCATGCTTCCAAATAATTTTGCAAACAAAGGGTTTATCATTATGATCCTATAATTGGAGGGATTATTGACGTCACCACTCTTGAAAAGAGGTATTGCCAGACTAGTTGTCCAATTTGTGGGGAACCCCTATTGTATGATGTTGAAAATTTTTGTAATGTGAGGTGCAAGAACCTTTGAGCCCCACTTTAGATACTCTGCTTGGAGTTCAGCTAAGTCTTTTGCTTTTCCAACACCTAACTTCTTGATACCCATCTCTACCTCTTACAACGTGAAGAGTTCGGTATTAGTGTTGACCAAGGGGGGAGGGTCAACCTTGGGATCCTGCTCATAGAGTTGTCTTGCATAGTCAAACCATTTAGAAGCTGTAATACTATTTTCATTTTGCATCTTTCTCGGTTGGAGCTCTTTCCAAAATAATTTGGGATTATTTTTCCCAAGGAAGATTAGTTCTTCCCTCCTTGAAACCATGAAATCGGCCTTTTTCTTTATTAATATCTTCTTGTAAGCTTTAAGCTTTATGTTATCCTTGTTTGACTCTTTCCACATTCTCCTTGCCTTTTTACATTCCTCGTCAAACCAAGCATTAACCGGAAAGCAATTTGTTTCAGACTTCTTAATTTTTGCTCTTTTGCACTCTGCAAGTGCACTTTGAATTAAATGTGTTAATTCGTGACTATGAAGGCCGTGAATTGGGATTTTCTCCTTCTCGAAGAGCCTCTCTAGAGTCATTTTGAAGGTATTACAATTTTCTGGAGTTAAAAGAATTCTACCCTTTGGAAGATTTTGTTGAACACACTGAGTTTTTGACTCTAATTGTTTTTTCTCAGTCCAAGAGGAACTTAAATAAATTGTCTTGTGATATGGTTTTATGTCCCAAAGCTAATCTCCAATCAAAACTTCCTCCATTTTCTCACTCAAACCATGCGAGAAAATTACATATTCTACTACACTTGCTCCATTGTAAGTATTGCAAGTGAGATTACTGGACTTTTCCCATCTAGTCAAGCCATTACAAATGACTAAATCGAAGGCCCCACATAGAGCAAGCAATTGTTCACCAAAGAGTTTGCAACCATTGTCCTCTGAAATTCTTTCCCACTGATGATTACTCTCTTCTGTAAGCCAAATAGGGTCGCTGTCTTCTTTACAACAAAGAATGCTAGCTTGCTCTTGCAAATCTAGCATTGAAATCACCCACTACAAGGACTTCACCTAGCTGAGAATATGTTGCAATATCTGCTTGAAGGCTACAAAAGGATCTTTGTGTTCAAGCCCTCTACTTTTGTAGATTTTCGAAACTCGTGGCGCAAAATAGCATGCTGCAATTCTGATGTGATTTCCATTTTCTGATATGTTAAACCAAATGAATTGTTTATTTGAGTCTTCTTTTTCTAACTGAATGAGACGACCTTCTTTTTCCCTCACTAATAACATGATACCCCCGTGTCCTTTGACATTCCCTGTTGCCTTGTTCCACACTACCATCTTCCAGTACCCTTCATGCTCATGTGTTTCTATGAGGCAAATTATGTCTCTATCTTCCCTAACCTAGGTCCTCGTCTCCATGGGTAACCTCTGCAGTTCCAACAAACTAATATTAAGGAAACCTGGGTATGACTTGATTGTTATTTATTTTGACATGCAAGACTCAGAGTTGAGTCTTTGTCCCTGCTTTCCCATACTAACCTTGCTTCCCGATTTCCTATTGAAGAGTTTGTTACATTGCCTTCCCTTTCGAGGATGTTTTTTCCTCGGCATAAAAAACTCCTCTTCACTCTTGCATGTAATGTTTTCCCTTAATGCTATGTTCTTGAGGTATCACGGTCAAAGAAACAAGGCAGTACGATCTTCGAAGTGCTAAGCATAATTGTCATATTGTTGAAAGGTCACTCCACCTTAGTACAATCTTTTGTGGAACGATGTTTATAGGGTTCATGGATAGAACTTTTTATATTGTGATTCCAAGAATAATTGTTATTTGAGATTGAATTACATTAGAACTGATCTTCTTCGACATATAGGTCAAATATTTTCTTTGTTTAGAGCAATGTTGATACATTCGTTGGTTAAAATGCTAGTTCTTTTGATTAGGATGTAAAAAAGGTTTTATTGTAACTTGATTTTTCTTTATCATAATTTTTAGTGTCTTGATTCACTTTTGGTATTGTTATCACAAAATCTAGCAAAACTAGTGCAAAGCCTCACCAAGCAATGTAGGTCATATGGCAACAAAGAGATTAGCCACCACTTTCACCTTTGTGGCCTCTCTCGTGTTGTTTTGTGGTTTGGATATTATCCCCACAAGGGAGGCCTCCTTGGCAAGACTTAGAGATAATATCACTAGTGTTTCAAGCCAAATGGCTCTCTAAGGAGCTTGCAAATAAATCACCTAGAAATTTCTTCAATAAAGGAGGGTTCAAGGGTGATAAGTGTTTAATGGTTATGGGAGTAGATATCGACAAAGCCTTGAAGGCTAAGATAATAGTTAAAATATTCAAGTATGCTTTCCACCAACCCCAATAAGCTAGAGAAAAGTTGTTACAAACTAAGACTTTTATCGTATGCACATTTACAACATGCAATACTATGTTACATGATATGTCTTTGGCCCCCCCTCATGTCATGTATTTCACATGTTGGACACAACACGTGCCTGACACATGTCTAACTCGAGTTTGACTCGTGTCAAATATGAGCCCTACTCGTGTCCCGAAATTCAGAGATGTGTCCAGTGATAAAGAAGACCGCAA
Source organism: Pinus tabuliformis (assembly GCA_031772625.1). NCBI lineage: Eukaryota > Viridiplantae > Streptophyta > Pinopsida > Pinales > Pinaceae > Pinus > Pinus tabuliformis. The sequence goes on along the minus strand of CM062808.1, from coordinate 995,233,153 downwards.
CTTCTTAAAATCGATTTTTTGCCTCATTTTCACACAATTCAATCACAAGTTTGGAGCTATCAAAGGTTTTGTATTGTAGCTAAGGGTGATTGAGTAGTGTTAGAAGGGATTTCAAGTGTTGGGAAGTGGATTTGTCCAGGCCCTACTTATGCTAAATAATTAATGGTAATGTTAAATTTCTAAAGTAAAAGGATGAAAATGAAATTAACTATTTCGGGATGTTTGAGAGTGGTTCCAATCTCATTGGATTTTAGATGGAGAAAATAGAATTTTAGATCCCACTCAAAACCCAACAAACTTAAAACTTTTCAGAATTTTAGGATTTGGGGATTGCAACATTTCCATTTGATTATGTCATGTATGAGGGCATGCAACTAGCATTCAATCAAGAGCACCAAGCCCTTTGTATACCTCGACGTTGGTGGCAGTGATTGTTGAACTCCTCTATCATGACCCTAGCTTTTAATGTAGCATCACTCAAATCAAATCTTGATTTCACATGTTAAGCCTTTTTTATCTTATTTTAATGCTTAGAGGGTGATATTGATGATGAGGATCCCAATATAGACTAATTTTGATGATATGTAGTGTTAACCTTTTGTCAATAGGGGTACATAGGCTTTTATCCATGTATCATTCACTGATCCAAATAGGATCCTAAAACACTCTCTAAGTTTTCTTGAACACTCTAAAAATCATGCAAAGATTAAAAATCTTGTGAAAATCATGCTTATCGGAGCAATCCTCATGACAATTGCGAATTGCGATTAGCGTAGATCAACGAGGACCGTTGATCAAGCGCGCAGAGCGTCGGCCCATGGTAACACACGCTGTCGCAATCGACAAACATAGAGACAATTTCAATAAACGGGAGTCGTTTCCGAATCGCATATCGCAGGGAAAACCTTTTAGAGAAGCGCGACCACAAGCACCCGAAGCCGAAATAATTAACAAATGCAAAGGATATTGTTTCGATTTTGTCAAGAGCGGGATTCCACAAGACCGACAGAATATCGGAGGGGCTTCGAGCAGTAAGTGGTTTCAACCGAGTTCCACCCGATGCCATACAACGATTGCCACACATCCCGACGGAAAAGAGAGAGAACTGCTCACATCGGATGGGTAAACATCATGCTACTTAGCCACCCAATATGAACGATGACCGTAGGATCTGGGGCCCCCAGATCAACAACGGAGACACGATCCGATGGACGACTGAATTTGATGAGGTTATAAGGCAGATTGTGCAAGATTTGAAGTCCGATATGGACAATGCATTGGCGAGAATTCGTGTTTCGCGAGCGTTCTTAGAGTAAACAAAAAAAACAATCGTTTCCAATATTTCTAGTGAATCTAACACACTCATCTGTTACAGAATAGGTGGCCACCTCCCTGTGAGGCGTTACGCAACGACTGTAAACACCGAAAGAAGGGATTCGAACAGACGAAGGCACAGAGCTAGAGAGCTAGAGAGCGGAAACGAACAGTCAAGAAGCAGATTGGCTTTAAAGCCACAGACTGACTGAGAGAAGACATAATAGAGAGGCAGAGAGAAGAAGCAAGTTAGGAGCTGACCTGAAGAAGCAAAGGTAGCGCCAAGCCAGAGTTAAGATAGAGACAGAGAGAGTCAGAGAGTCCGTGTACTCTAGAGAAGGCTTGAGAGGTTCAAGCGAACTCCTCTGCACACCTGTCATGTATTGAGTCTCAGATTGGGCTCATACTATTGTAGTCAACAGAGACCGAGAGTCAGTGAGGAGAGTCTATGTACTCAAAAGAGACTTGGGGGATCCAAGTACAGTCTTACTGATTTGTATTTGTTGTGTGAGGCTCAAATTGAGCTCACTGTTGTAAAAAAAAACTCTGCTACGAAGACATAATAGAGAGGCCACCACTGAAGGCTGGACCACGAGACGTAACCTAGGAGTATTGAGTGAACTCCTTATTAAACTTGTTGTGTTTATATGTGTTGACTATTATGTTTTCTTTTACTGCTCCATTGTCTGTGTATTTCAGATCGATCCATTGCACAAAATAACATGGGCACATCCATGCACATGAGTCTGTAATACCTTATTAATTGTCTTACATCAATTTTAGATCAAGTGGTATCAAAGCTCTAGGTTGCTATGGTTAGACAAGCTTGTGCTGTTTTTTTTTTTTTTTGTTGAATGCTAACTAGGACAAGGCTCAAATTAGGAGAAGGAGAGTTGGTTGAAGCTAACCCAGAAATTGGAAGAGTCTATCCTAGGAGGAAAATGGCAGAAGAAATGTATAGAGAATTTAAGAAAGGTAGAGGTGAAGATTCATCAACCTCCCAACAAGATAAAGGAGTAGAAGAACCTCTTCTAGTTGCCCACCAAAAAGGCAAAGAAAAAGAAGAAAAGCCCTCTCCACCATCTCCCCCATCATCACCTTCATCATCATCATCATCATCATCTTCTTCACATAAAGAAAGCCCTGAAAAGAAAAAGAAGAAACCTTCTTTGATTAAATTAGATGTGAAGTTTGATTTGCCAGTTTATGACGGAGAATTGAATGCAAAAAAGCTAGATAACTGGATTAGATAGATTGATGTATATTGCAGAGTGCAGAACATCGATTTGGAAAGGAGAAAGATTCAGCTGGCTAGCCTACGCCTTGGGGGAACTACCCTAGTATGGTGGGAAGGCAGGACACAAGCTGATTTGAAGAAGCATGGTAAAATTCTTTCTACCTGGAATGAATTTGTTTCTGCCATTAAAAAACAATTCTATCCACTAGCTTATATGCAGCAAGCTATGATGAGTTGGCAAACTCTTCGCCAATTAAAAGGGCAAAGTGTACAAAGCTACACCCAAGAATTTAGAAAAAGAGCTTTGATTCTAGGCATTTCTTTAGACTCGCCTGAAACTCTGCTGAAGTATATAGTTGGTCTACACAGCTATTTAAAACACACCATTCTCATGTTTAATCCTACTATCATAGATGAGGTATTTGTTCAGGCTACACATCTAGAGGCTAGAGGCAAGAATGTGAACCCAGAGATTGGGGGATCATCAAAACCCACTGCAAGCAAGAACAAGGAAAAGAGAAAGCAGAAATGGAAAGAGAGGAAGGTAAATGCAGTACAAAAGACCAAACCTTCGTGCACTCACTGCAAGAACGATGGGCATGATGATGAACCTTGTTGGATTTTGCATCCAAAGCTGAAACCCAATAAATTCGGTGGCAAAAAGAAGAAGACAGCTACAACTATTCACAAGGATTTGGGGTCAGACTCAGCGGATGAAACAACAATCACAGTCACAGGCATAAAAGGTAAAAATTCTGAAGCATTTACTAGTAATTCTGCACAATCTAGTGATAATGAAGAAAATGAGAGGAAAAGACATGAGATTTTTCATATTAGAATTATTTCCAAGCATCAAAAGATTGATACTTTGTTTGATAGTGGCTCACAAGTAAACTTAATTTTTGAAGCAATTGTAAAGAAGCTGGGATTACTAACCACTCCTCACAAGAAGCCATATCCATTGGGTTGGATATGTGATAAACCAAAGCTACAAGTGACTAGACAATGCAAACTTAGGTTTTCTTTTGGGTCAGCATTTGTAAATGAGGTTGAGTTACATATCGTTCCCTTGGATATATGTGGAATTGTTTTAGGAAGTCCTTACTTGTATGATAGAAAAACCATTTTCTATAGAGCTTAAAACAAGTATCAACTCCTTAAAGATGGAATCGAATATATTGTAAGAGCTCATAAACTCAAGAATAATTATACTCTCATAAACTTAGGGTAGATGAAAAGAATTGTAAATCTTTTATTGATGGTTGTAAAGGAAAAAAAACCTGATAAAACCAATGTATTTGAAAGCTGTAAGCTAAACAGCAAGCTGATTTAGAAAAAGTTGTTTCAGAATATGATATGCTATTTCAAGAACCTAAAGGTCTGCCACCCAAAAATAAAACAGTACATGATATTAATTTGCAGCAAGATGCTCCATTGCCTAACATCAGAATGTACAGGTTGTCCGCTTTAGAGAATGCAGAAATCAATAAGCAGGTACAGGACCTGCTCGAGAAAGGGTTCATAAGACCTAGCACATCACCATGTGGGTCTCTAATTGTCTTGGTGAAAAAGAAAGATGGCTCATGGAGAATGTGCATTGATTATCGAGCACTAAATAAGATAACGATAAAAATCATTATCCCCTTCCTAGCATAGATGATCTATTAGATCAGTTGAAAGAAGTTGTTTACTTTTCCAAGTTGGACTTGCATAGTGGCTACCATCAGGTCAGAGTTGCAGAAGAAGATGCATGGAAGACTGCTTTCAAAACAAATCAGGGACTGTATGAGTGGTTAGTTATGCCTTTTGGCTTAACCAATGCTCCTGCTACTTTCATGAGAATAATGAATGACGTACTCAGGCCTTTTATTGATGATTTTGTCATTATATATCTAGATGACATAATTGTATTTAGTAAAACATGGGAAGAACATTTGAAGCATGTAAAGCAGACTCTAGATGTTTTGAAAAGAGAAAATCTTTATGTTAAGCTATCAAAATGTGAATTTGGCAAAACATATTTGAATTATTTGGGTCATATTGTAGGGGGTGGTGAATTGAAGATAGATCCCTCTAAGGTTGCAGTCATTGTAAACTGGCCTAAACCCAAATCTGCTACAGAAGTTAGAAGCTTCCTAGGAGCAGCACAGTATTGGAGAAAGTTTATTGCTAACTTTTCCTTGATTGCAGCTCCCTTACATGCTTTAACAGGATTGAACAAGGTGTTTCAGTGGGGAGGCAAACAGCAGAAAGCCTTCAACACCTTAAAAGAAAATATTAGTACAGCACCAGTACTAGCACTGCCCGATTTTCAAAGACCCTTTGAGATTGAAATGGATGCAGTGACTATGCCATGGGAGAAATGTTGATGCAGCACAGTAAACCCATATGTTATCATTCTGAGACATTTAATTCTGCAGTAATTAATTATCCCACATATGATAAAGAATTGTTTGCATCAATGTTGTTAAAATCGCGATCGGGATTTATTCGGCGCCGGGAAAAAAGCGGAAAAAATCGTAAAAATTGGGAAAAAAGCGGAAAAAATCGGGAAAAAATCGTTTGGCACAAAAATATTCATTTTTTTTCATTTTTTTTTCAATTTTTTTAATATCTAAACCATCTACAACATAAAATAAATACATTGACACATAAATATGATAAAAAAACTAATATATAAGATGTTTAATATCATTTCTAGCGCTAAAATCACACATAACATTGAATCATGTCCTGAATAGTAAGTCCTGAGTCCCAACTCAGCCTCAAAATATCAACAAAAAATATGATAATGTATCTCATCATGTCATAATGTCATATACAATAAAATGAAAGTCTAAGACTCTAATCCTATTGATTTTCTCTGCCCCTCTTGCGAGAAAATGTCACTGCTTTCTCTTTCCCGCTAGATGAAGATGCTGGTGCCTGTGGTGGTGGAAATGGCAGTGGAGTCTGACGTGCTCTAGAAGCTGAAGGAGTAGCTGTAGAAGTAGTAGCTACTGTAGGTAGACGGAGACCACGTCCTCTACTGGTGGTAGTGGTAGCCCGGGTAGGCGGTGTCACCTCCTCCTCCTGCTCCTCCAACTCCTCCTCCTCCTGCTCCTGCTCCTGCCCCTGCTCCTCCTCCTCCTCCTCCTCCCCCTCCTCCTCCCCCTCATCCTGCACTAACCAATCCTCAGTGGGATCCATGAGAGGCCTCTCGGTCTCAACCCTCCATTCAGCAGTGGTGTCAATCCCATCCAATGAGATGGCATCCATATCAGGTGTCTTCTCTAGTTGCCTCACCCACAATCGAAGATTGTAGTAGACATAGACCATGTCATTAAGTCTACGGGACTCCAACCTGTACAAAGTTCATGAAATAATAATTAATAATTAATATTATAAAAAAAAATATTGTTTAATGAATTCAAAAATTTATTTGGAAATTTGCAATATTTTAAATGTTTAAGTGTTAAGTTGTTAACCTATTGCGCTTCTTGTTGTGTATTTTTTCAAATACACTCCAATTGCGCTCACATCCCGAGGAGCTGCATGTTTGGCTGAGGATGCGTACGACAAGCTTTTGCAAAAGGGGTACTCTGCCACCATACATCTTCCACCATGCGTCTACAACAAAATTACAAATAAAATTTTAAATAAACATAAGAAAAAAATGGAATTTGAAGAGACAATGAAATTTGAAACAAAGTTACAAAGTACAAACTAAAAAATACCTGGCATTTTAATCGTCCTATCAATGACAGCCATCTCAAAGCCAAATGTGCCACCTGACATCTTATATGTCTCAATTTGTCTAGAGATCTCTATACGTTGTTCTGGAGATCTCACCATCTTCTGGACACAGGTTAATAATCCTTCCACGACCTCAGTATCAAAATCAAACCCACATGCATAAGAAAATGCAGGGTTCAGGAAAAGCCCAGCAGCATGAATGGGACGATGGAGTGTGTTGTTCCATCGCTCATCAATGACGTTCCATAGAAGGAGTTGTCTCTGGAACCCATCATCTCCCTTGTCATCATAGTAGGACCGAATGGCTTCTTTGGCCCTGTCCATGGCTTCATACAAATAGCCCATTGCGGGCTTCTCACCATCTACCAACCGAAGAACCTTTACCAAAGGTTCAGTGACAGCGCACACCTCCTACACTCCCGCCCAGAAGTCTTCTTGGTATGAAACAAGTCTGCACACGGCCTCTCCTTCTGGTTTGCGGCTCATTGGCGAAGAACGCCACTCCTCTGAAAGAAACATTCTCTTCAAATCCCACATAGATTTCAAGAGGGATTGAAGAGATATGAAACTCGTCGCAAACCGTGTAATGGCGGGGCGCACCAACTCTTTGTTGTTGGTGCATTGTCTCATCAAGCTAAGCACAAATGTGTGATTGTAAATAAATTTTGTGATGCTTTTTGATGAGTCAACAGTCTCTTTGACAAAGGGAATTTTCCCTATGTCCTCTAACATCAAATCAATACAATGGGCAGCGCAAGGTGTCCAAAATAAAGTAGGATGCCTGTCCATAAGCATTCTACCAGCAGCAACATAATTTGCAGCATTGTCCGTTATGACTTGGACAACATTTTCTGCACCCACCTCCAAAATAAACACATCTAGCAAATCACATAAAGTTCTTGCATCTTTGATTTGATGAGTTGCATCAATAGATTTGATAAACATAGTCCCCTTGGGACAACTAACCAAGAAGTTTATAAGGGTTCTCCCCTTTTGGTCAGTCCAACCATCTGACATAACAGTGCATCCTGTTTGTGCCCATGATGCCCTAAAATCCTCCAATCTTTGGGTGCAGTCACGCTTTTCATCTTGAAGAAGCCGGCCTCTGAAATCATGAAGAGAAGGGATTTTGTACCCCGAGCCAACACTGGCAATAGCATCAACAGTAGGTTGGAAAAATGGATTATTCCTTACAATGCTGAAAGGAATATCACTCCAGAGGAGAAATTTTGTCATCAACTTGTCAGCTTGTTGTTTTTCATTTCTTTTTAGCATTGAACCGATAGTTGGTTGTGCACCAGGTGTGGTTCGAGGAACAAAAAATGATGATGCAGCTACCAGATTGACTGACGCTGCAGTAGAACCAGTGCCACTTGGCCCACTTCCTTCAGCTGACCTTTTTAGTTGCCTCAAAAGTTCTTCTTTGGCCTCTTTAGTGTGCTCGAATTCTCCCAATGATTTCATGGCTTTTCGGATAATTTCAGCATTTGTATTTTTACAGGGCTCCACATTACGTCCAGGGATTTGTGCAAGGTGGAACTTCAACCTGTACACCCCCCCGAATATCTCCTTTCCACACAACTTGCAATACAAGTTTTGTCTATCATTCGGAGTTTTAGGTTCACCATATTCCCAGAAAGGATCCAATTTCCTTGGCATGTTTGTTTTTGAATTTTGAATTTGCAAACCTATGGAAAAATAAGGATTAGGAAATAGGAATTTAGGATTACATAATACAAATTACAATTTAGCATTTACAAAATTACAAGTTAATTATTTCCAAAATCCCAATTTCCAAACCCAAGTTACCCAACCAAATGCCAATGGCAAATGCCAAAAAACAATGAAAATTCAAAAAAAATAAACAATGTTTAAAAAAAATGAGAAAATAAAAATAAAAAATTGGTTCTCATAGTCATAACAAATAACCCATCCCAAATCAATGAAAAATTTCAAAAAATTCTTTAAAAACAATGAAAAACAAAGTTTTTATAGAAGCAAAACAAAAAAAAATTAATCTACATACCTTTTTTACGGACAAATTGGTGATCTTGGCTTGGATTCCTCCTAAAAACGCTTGGATTCTCTCCCAAATCCAACGGAAACCCTTCAGCTGCTCTCCCTCACCTCTTCTCCTCCTCCTCCGCGCGGACAGCCAAATGAATAAAAAAAAAAATCGATTTTTGCATATAAAAGCCCGCTGCCCGCGCCTGTAGCGATTTTTTCACAAAAAATCGCGATTTTTTCGAAAAAATCGCGATTTTTTGAAAAACTCGCGATTTTTCCCGCTGCCCACGCCTGTAGCGATTTTTTCACAAAAAATCGCGATTTTTTTCGAAAAAATCGCGATTTTTTGAAAAACTCGCGATTTTTTCGAAAAAAAATCGGGTATAAAAAAAATTGGCGATTTTTATGGATAAAAATCGCGATTTGATCGGGTTATGGTTAAAATCGCGATTTTATTGGGATTTTAACAACACTGGTTTGCATTAGTACAGAGTGTGAAAAAGTGGAAACATTATCTAATGGGCAAAGAGATAGTTATACATATTGATCATCAACCACTTCAATATTTACACTCACAAACTAAGTTGCAGTGATCAAGACACTATAGGTGGATGGGTTTTCTACAACAGTTTCATCTTGTCATCAAATATAAAAAGGGCATACACAATAAAGTTGCAGATATGTTGTCCAGACCAATCATAAATGCATCTACTATACTTAAGCATAACTCAGTAATACATGAAAGCTACTTTGAACAATATGCTCAAGATATAGACTTTAAAGATGTATATGCAGCTTTAAGTAATGGCAAAAAGGTAGAAGAATTGGATTACTATATTAAGGACCGACTCTTGTATCATTTGGGAAAGCTATGCATCCCACAAACAGAGAGAATTAACATAATTAGGGAGGCACATACTTCCCTGATATCAGGTCATTTTGGTGTAAGTAAAACAGTTGCACAGCTGCAAAGATTTTGTTATTGGCCAAAAATGAATGAAACAGTTTCTAGATATGTAAGAGGGTGTACCATGTGTGCTAAAAGCAAGCCCAGCAATAGAAAACTAGGCTTGTACACTCCACTACCAGTTCCTTCTCATCCTTGGGAAAGTGTTTCCATGGACTTTGTTGGGGGACTGCCTAAATCTAGAAAAGGTCATGACTATTTATATGTTATTGTGGATAGGTTCAGCAAAATGTGTATTTTAATACCCTGTAACAAACAGATTACAGCTGAACAAACAACAAAGTTGTTCTTTCAGCATGTATGGGTTCATTTTGGATTACCCACTTCCATTGTATCTGATCAAGATTCCTGATTTGTTGGGAAATTTTGGTCGAGTCTGTGGGAATTGATGGACACTAGACTGAAGAAGAGCACAGCTTTTCATCCGCAAACGGATGGCCAAACAGAGGTGGTCAACAAGACAGTGATCCAGTTTCTCAGGGGTTATTGCAGCAAGCATCCCAAGTCTTGGGATGAACATTTATGTTATGTGCAACATGCTTACAACCGTGCTAAACATTCTTCTACACAAAGATCTCCTTTTGAGACTTGTTTTAGTTTCATACCAAGGTCTCCCTTGGATTTTGTCTTTAGTAAAGACATAACGGTTGATGGACACAGCGATGTGGACAAAGCAACCAAGTTCATTGAACAAATCTAAGAAATTCACAACGCAGTGCAGGAATAGCTGGAAAAGAGCCAATCCAAGTACAAGGTAGGGCATGATAAGCATCGGATTGAGCATAGTTTCCAAGTTGGTGATCAAGTCTGGCTGTATATCAGCAAAGACAGAATGCAAGGTGAAGGTAAGAAGCTAAAGCCAATAAAGTATGGACCTTTCAAGATACTTGAGAAAATCGGTGAGAATGCTTTCCGCCTTGATTTGCCAGCTTACATGCACATCTATTTAGTAGTTAATGCAGAAAGCTTGAGACTGTTTGAACTTTCATTGATTGAAGATCTCGAAGAGCAGAGTCAATTGCCTTCTATTGATGATCTGTTGCCTGAATATCTCAATGAATTGCAGGAAGATACAGTTCTGGAAAAGAAGGTGAGAACTACGCGCAGAGGGGATATTCAGTACCTCAGGATTGGACTCAAAGGTTCAAAACCAAACAGTGCAAGATGGATAGAATTAGGCAAGCGAGGAATCTATATCCTCACTTGATTGATGCTTAAAAACCAACTTTTGGTGGTCCAAAAGATTTTTCAATGGGAAGGCGTGATCCAAATAAGATCCTAGAAGATCGAGCTTATCAGAGGAATCCTCATGACAGTTGTGAATTGCGATAAGCACGGATCAATGAGGACCGTCGATCAAGTGTGCAGAGCGTCGGCCCATGGTAACGCGCATTGTCGCAATCGGCAAACATAGAGACAATTTCAATAAACGGGGGTCGTTTTTTATATGCGATTAGTGACAAGTCGCTAATCACATATCGCAGGGAAAACCTTTCAGAGAAGCGAGACCACGCGCACCTGGACCCGAAATAATTAACAAATGCAAAGGATATTGTTTCGATTCCGTCAAGAGCGGGATTCCACAAGACCGACAGAATATCGGAGGGGATTCGAGCGGTAAGCGGTTTCAACCGAGTTCCGCTCGATGCCACACAGCGATTGCCATGCGTCTCGGCGGAAGAGAGAGAGAACCGCTCATATCGGATGGGTAAACATCATGCTACTTAGCCACCCGATATGAACGATGACCGTAGGATCTGGGGCCCCTGGATCAACGGCGGAGACGCGATTTGATGGACGACCGGATTTGATGAGGTTATAAGGCATATTGTGCAAGATTTGAAGTCTGATATGGACAATGCATTGGCGAGAATTCGTGTTTCGCGGGCGTTCTTTGAGTAAACGAAAAAAACGAGCGTTTCCAATATTTCTAGTGAATCTGACATACTCATCCATTGCAGAATAGGTGGCCACCTCCCTGTGAGGCATTACGCAACGACTGTAAACACCGAAAGAAGGGATTCGAACAGACAGAGGCAGAGAGCCAGAGAGCAGAAACGAACAGTCAGGAAGCAGATTGGCTTTAAAGCCACAGACTAACCGAGAGAAGACATAATAGAGAGGTAGAGAGAAGAAGCAAGTTAGGAGCTGACCTGAAGAAGCAAAGGCAGCGCCGAGCCAGAGTTAAGATAAAGACAGAGAGAGTCAGAGAGTCTGTGTACTCCAGAGAAGGCTTGAGAGGTTCAAGCGAACTCCTCTGCACACCTGTCATGTATTGAGTCTCAGATTGGGCTTGTTGTCACACAGATTGTCTGGGCAGCGCGACAACGCTCAGACCAGGGGCTGTCACCCTGATCCCCGATCTCTCCGTTTAAGCCGTCTCCCGAGGCTAAGGGGGGTAGACCCTATGGGATAAAGGAAGACCAACTGTGGACCAGTTGGGTTGGGAAACATAGCAAGGCAATTTAGCACCTGATTGATTTTAGAAATTAATGTACCGTGCCTTATGGAGTTAATGATTAAACGATTATTTATTAAATGTTGCAGAAATATGAACCTTGTAAAACAATCATTTATCATCAGATCACCCAAGCAAAGATTAATTTTACCAAATACGAGATAATCAATAAATGCACAATGCCTTAATAACATTCCAGCAATTAAAATTCAAAAGATTAAATGCTTTAAATAACCATGCAATTTTAAATGCTAACCGGATTCAAATAGTTAATCTTCAAATATAGACATTTAAGCACATTTAACTATAACACAATAGAAAAAAGACTTTAAAAGGAATCTTCAATTTTTAATTAATCTTTTTTCAATTTTGTTTTTATTACTTTTATGAATAAAACAAGACTAAATAAAAAACCCGGGAATTAAACTTTCTAAAATCAAATCCTAAATTAAACTAGATGAAAAAGAAAATAAACTAAAAATAAAACCAAACTTAAAAAAATAAAATATTAAACTAATCTAAATCTAAAATTTAATTCTAAAACTAAATAAAAGAAAACTAATTTTTTTTTTATATGAATTTTTTGATAATATAAAGTTCCAAAATTAAAATATAATAAAAATAAAATTAAAATCTAATCTAAACTAAAGCCTAATCAAAAATTTTATTCTAAACTAAAATTTAATTCTAAAAAACTAAGACCTAAACTAAATAAAATCAAAAGTAAATAATAAAATAGAAGAGTCTAATTCTAACACATAATCAAACCAAATACATAACAAAAGAAAATCGAACACCTTAATTTTTTTTTTTTTTTTTTTTTTTTTTTTATAAAACCAAACCTACACTAAGCCTAAACTAAAACATGAAATGTAACTCAAAAAAGAAACTAAAATGTGAGTGTATTGCTTATGTGCAGGAAACTGGATGATGGCGGCTAAGAGCAACAGCATATGGAGGAGGCCGATTTGCAAGTTGAAGGGTGGAAAGATAGCAGTACGGATAGCGAATTTGCCTGTGGAAGATTGTTTTGCAGGTTGGAGTGGAACCGAGGCCATTGCGTGGATGAGGGGAGGAGGAAGCTGCGTGAGGAGATTTGAGAGCACCACGTGAGGAAGGAAAGGAAGTACGCAGGTGGTTTTGCTTGCATGTGGAAGTGGTAGCATAAAGCGTTGTAGGAGTTCGTGGCAAGGAGATGGGTAGACGGGACAGCGAAAACGTGGACAGTTTGGCAGGCCAGATGGGGAAGAGATAGCACGCGGGTATACAAAGAGGGAAGGAAACGCAGAGGGGAGATGGCGAGAATAATGCATGAAAGATTTGATGAGGAGCCGTAGTGAGGGAGGGAAAGACTCCAACAATGGAAATGAGGGTTTCAGAAGTGATTGCTACGATAGCCGCAGAGGGAAAAAAAGCTACCAGTGGGAGAAAACTGCTTGGAGGTGAAGCAACAATCTCACAACCTGTTCTTAAAAAAAAAAAATCGAAAATTTTCTACGAAATGAAAACCCCAGGCAGCAGTGAAAATTGAAAACGCGGGTAGCAGACCCGTAGTCCAGAAACTTGATTGAAATTTTAAACCCTTCCTGCTTCAGATTGCCTGATGGAAACCCCCGAATTTTTTTCAAAATCTGTACCTGCAACCTGCAAATGGGAAAAAACAGAACACCCAAAAATAATATGTGCAAGGAATAAACCTAAAACCCTAAAATAAAACCAGCTAAATAATTACAGTAATTACAGATTAAAGGCTCTAAATAGCGAGATCTGTCAATATGGCATAGAAATATTTTCAGAATTTTAAATTTAATGTGAGGTGCTTCAGAAAACCCTTCATGCATCTGTAAAAAAAAATTCTAATGATAAGCCCGGGATTAAAACTGGCTGGGCTCTTTCAGAAAACGCAATCCTGGAGTTGGTTGGTTCAGCTGAGAACTTCCCCTAACGCCTGGTAAACTCAAAACTAAGGATATCCTGCACATCTTAAATTAACCATTAACATAGAGGGAGAAAACAACAGTGAAATTCAGATCAAATGGAGATACCTGCCATTTTATTTAGAAATTAAACTATCATTCAAACCCCAGAGATCAGACAAGATACCTGTGTCTAAATCAATCTTCATCAAGCTAACATCAATGGCTGAAACTAAATTTATGCAGAAAAATAAAACATCTTACAGCATTTCCAGAAGAGTAACACTAGCAAGATTTCAACCCCAAAGTCTTTCTTTATTGCACAAAAAATGACTACAAGAGAACTTTCTTTAGCACCCGACGCTCAAATCGAATCTCAAATGACCCCTGACACCCTATTTAAAGGAAAAATTCCCAACGGCTAGTTCGAGTGATCCATGTCAAAATGATCTCGACCGTCGATGAGGATCAAAATCTCTTTTAATCTCATCCGTCGAAATTTTAAATGCATTTTAATATATTAAAAAATTAAAATCTTGCATTTATTTCCTCAAAACTTTGACTTATTATTATTTTATTTTTCAATTTATTTATTTATTTTTTAATTTATTTTTATAATTTTATTATTTTTTATTATTTTTACTGGACCCTCGAACTTAGCCTTTGGAAAAAAACAGCTAGTACCTAGGACTTATGAGGGGATAAAACATTTTCTAACCCTCAAGACACTTTACATTATGACTTTTACAATTTTACATCTCAAGGGGGAAAACCCATTTGACATAGACCCTCATAGACTACCCAGTTCTGCGACACAAACATAATCTAGCAGATCAAGCAATTTGCAATAATCTAACCAAATAGTTAGAATTATCTCCAAATTACTTTTACATAAACTCGACCTAGCACATTAGGATTCCCCTAAGATTCTAATGACAAAATCCATTCTGGCTTTGGGGTTAGGTTGAAGGAAAACTCTGCCGATCATGGATCGATGAGACAAAAAACCTTCTGGAACGTAGATTATCACTAGAAAATTAGATTTGCCTAGGCAATTTACCTACATGACTCAGATCTGCTACGATTATTTACAATTTACATATGCAGACTGGGTTTACAACATAACATGATCGAGCTGATGATGACAGTCGAATGGCACGGACACGTCGATCAAGCGCTATCCCTTTTGTGAAAAAGGGGGTGTACTGCTATGGGTAGTTGACACGTAGTGGTCAACAGGGCTCATACTATTGTAGTCAACAAAGACCGAGAGTCAATCAGGAGAGTCTATGTACTCAAAAGAGACTTAGGGGATCCAAGTACAATCTTACTGATTTGTATCTGTTGTGTGAGACTCAAATTGAGCTCATTGTTGTAAAAAAAAACTCTACTACAAAGACATAATAGAGAGGCCACCATTGAAGGCTGGACTAGGAGATGTAGCCCAGCAGTATTGGGTGAACTCCTTATTAAACTTGTTGTGTTTATATGTGTTGTCTATTATGTTTTCTTTTACTGCTTCATTGTCTGTGTATTTTGCAATCTTATCCATCCGTTGCACAAAATAACATGGGCACATCCATGCACATGAATCTGTAATACCTTATTAATTGTCTTAGATCAATTTCAGATCATTCACCAATATCGTAAACGCAAGGTCACAAGACAAAGCCATGTAAAACCCATGTGAGACCCTCTGCCCCTTATTAGTTTGAGTCTGTATCTATTGTTTTTTGTCGGACCATACCCCGTACCTTAAAAGCTTCAGCTAAGCAATTTCGTCCCTGATCAGATTGGAGGATCTTGGAGGACTCATGGTTTCATGGGAGCATGCGTTTTGTAGGGGTGATCACCAATGTATGAGCTAATCCATCCGGCGTCAAGGTGCACCTGTCATTCCACATCGTTAGTGTCTATAGAGTTTGTAGGTGACCTTGGCCTTGGTGCAATATTACTCATGACAACTCTCACAACATAGCAGTGTCTTGTGACAACTTTCATGTTTCCTGAGGCAGTTCAAGCTTCCCAATGCAAAATGGTCCAAGTGGTCAAAAAATCAACCCATGCTCAAATTGTAGAGAATGAGAGGATGCCATGTTACATGGAAATTTTCCAATCAAAGCATCTGGAGAAAAATTATGGCTTGGTCATACTTGTTCAAAGCTAGTTGTTAAGTCAAAAAAAGCCATTGGAAGGGGATCTATTAGCCGTTATAACCTCCTTGGACTGAAAAAGTGAGATGATGGACCAAAAATCTAGCTATTGGAAACAACGTACCTTTGAAAGTCCTAGTCGACCTCACCAAGTCAATTTGCAACCCTCTTTGTGGACAAATCAAGTAGCATGTGGACCAAGGAAGCTAGACGTTGGAGGATTTTGGTACTATTTTACTTTTGGACCATTGAAGACCATTTTCAAAAGGAGTCAGGGCCTCTCTCAAGATTCTTGGACCAAATCGACCCCCTTGGGGATTTACTATATTTATTTTGTAATATTTTATGAAATTAAATTTTTTTAACTCCTGTATTGTGGAAGACTAGCAATATTTTTAATAAGGAGAGTCAACTAGCCACTAACTAGTCATTAGAGATTTTTCAATAAAAGGTTGGCTCTCCTCCATTTTAATCATTGGCATTCACTTGAGACAAGTGTTCTCTAATAAAAAGAGCTCATCTATTTGCAAACTCTTGTGCACTTTGTATAATTGTGGAGTGGTTTTTATTAATGTTCTTTTTCTTTCTATTGCTATTGGGCATTATTTTTATCTAATTCCATCTTCTTAATAATTAAATTTATCCTAAGACTAATGTTCCCCATCATTGAAGAGCTAGTATGATACATGGAAGCAAACAACTAGGGTTTTTTGTTTGTTTTCGTTTAGCAGGTGAATCGATCCAAGGATTTTAGACTACTTCAAAAGGGGGCTTTACTATTCCAAAGATTTTGTATTTTGCCACACACAAAGGATAACGGTTGGAGACACTACAAAGAGAGGGTCACTCCTAAGGAAGATTGATAGTTGCATGGTGAATTAAGCTATAGTGGAGACGATTGCTAGAAGGACCAAGCCCACACTCTATACAAGAACTGGGCATAGCGACTTACATGGATATCTACTTCACACTCAGACAAAAGGTGAGACTCCAAGGCATAGGTAAAACTTCAACAACCAAAAAATCCAAAAAAATATCAAATTCCCCTTTTCATTTTCTGCAGTTAGTGTAGGATTTGCCTGTTGTTTTTTTTTTATATCAATTTACAGTAGGCTATTTATTGGAGAAAATTAATTAAGTTGTTAGATCTAGATTCTAAACCCCACTTTGATACAAGTTCCTATTGATTTCGTTTTACACTTGTATCTAGCCTTGTGGTTGCATATCTGCAGGTTGAGAGGCCTTTCTGCTTGTTGAACCTACATTTTCAGCCACCAAAAACAAGCTTTATAGGCCTAAAGTGAGTCTGTTACACTATAACTTCATATTTTCAGCTCTAAATTACTTTATAATCACAATTTTTATATTAGAGTTGATTTTTCTTCATTTTCTAACTGTTGAAATCAATAAATAATTTTTTGGAAAATTTATGGGTTAATAAGCATAACCCAAAAATCTGAAAATCATGCATTTTTAGTTTAAATTTAGTAGAGGGAAGAATCTATAATGTTCCAAACTAGGAAAAATAGTGTTATGCAAAGAAAACAATAAAAACAACACCATAAAAATCGAAACATTCAGTGCACACCCATAAAAAGTCCAAGAGTAACCAACAAGTAAGCCATTTTACTATATTCTGGGAGAATAGTACAATAATGTGGAAGTGGTGCACCTGGGCTTGCCTCAATGGCAAGCGTGATCAAGCCCAGGTGGCAATATGTCAAGCCCAGATGGCACAAGTAACTACTGCAATGATGCCTTGCGCTGCCCTTGTGAAACGGTGTTGTTTTTTGCAAAGATGCTACTGGAAACCAACCTCTGGTGCTCAGAAAATTCCGAGAAATTAACCTCATCCTCTCTACCAAATACCCAGAATAACCCACTAAGGAATTGGCCAAATGTTGACCTCGAAATTTTGGCCCAAATTCCTCCTAGCTCCTCTCGTTGTTGGCTGAGTTGGGACCCCTCAGATCTGCTAAGAAAATTATGCAAAATTAACCCCAAGCTCCTCAACCAAAACCCACCAAAACCTAGAAAGGGTTTGGCCTGGTTTTGACTCCAGAAATTCGGCCTCCCAAGAGCCATGCCCTCCTCCAACTGCTGAAATGTATGGCCTCCCTATAACTCTAGAATAAGCCCTCCAAAACACACCAAAATGGCTGAGATAATCTTCCTCGAACTTCCCCTTCTCTCTCTGAAAATACTCGCTCCACAACTGACCCACGAATTCCCACGTGTGCCCAGTGATGAATTCCTGTGTTGGCCCTGAGTGTTGGCAATCACGTTGCTCCCAAACAGAGATCTCCAGCTCCTAAAATTCTCCTAAAGGCTAGTCTTTCCTTGTACTTCCTTCTCCAAAAATCCTCCGGCAATTGCTCCCCGGAAGGCCACTGAATTATCTATTGCATATTCCACTATTACATCCTTTTGGAGTATGCACTGACTGAATGATCGCTGAGTTGGGGGCTCTGAATATCCACCTGCAATCTCCCGGAATGATAGAAAGAAACCTCACTAGGGTGGCACTCGTGGTCCACCAAGGAGAGGGTGAGTTCTCCGCTTGGAGAACATGTGCTAAACAACAAGTGACCTGGCTAAGCAACTCAAACAACTAAGGTTGAGTTCAATATGTCAAAAGATGCCAAGTGAGGCTGAGCCTCCTATATTTATTATTCGTGGGCCTCTTTTCCAATGTGGACCCTGTTGACCACTGGAGTGGCACCTGATGATTATATGAAGATTCCATGTCCAAGGATGATCCAGAGGACACTTGTACCATCAGATATCATCAGTCAACAGAGTTTTTTAACTCTACTTCTATCTTCTCATCATCTTTCTTATACCCAGATTCCACACTGTACGGGGAATTGTAATAAGTGACACTAGTAATGATAAGTTTTGAGTCTGTAACAGGCCTAGGATGTTGGGAATCGATTAACAAATGAGTACACCTTTGAATGTTTTTTTTTATCTGGTTAATTATCCCCTTTTTCAGAGGCGGATAATTTTTTAGGTTTTTTCACTCACCTTTTACCCCAAAGCCGAGGTGACGGTTTGAAGGTTGAGCCCCTAACACATCTTAGTATCTAGAGTTGACGTATATCAACATATTATATCACACAAAAAATTTCTTGGAATTTGATTAGGTCTAGGTAGTCATTTTTTATATTTTTATATTTCCCGCAAGTCAAAAATTGCAAATAAAATTGTATTTAAATTGTAATAAGTGTAGTCTAGAGAAGTAGTATGGGGTATGAGTAATCAAAATTACATCTCACCCTCAACATTCTACTATAACACACTTTGAGAGGTTAATAATGTGTTTTGGACCCTCAAAAACCACTTTTCCTAAGTTTAGTGGGAAATCTGGTAATTAAATAAGCCAGAAATTAAATAAATGGAGAAAAATAAATATCCACACATGCTAAATGTTATGGAAATGAAATGAAAAATTATGGGGAAATTAAAGCGAAATCCCAAGGTGATGTAGACTCTTAAAATCAAGGAAAGGACATGTGCTCAAATAAAATCAAATTTCTGGCATTAAATGAAAAGTTGCTTGGAAATTCGAATTTGTGAAGTTAATGCGCATTTGGGAGGATTTGGGAGAATATTTGGTGGAGATTTTTGTGGGAAATTGTCTCCACATGAGTTACCACCCATATACACTTGTCATTCCACCATAAAATTCGAATTTGACACATAAGGGAAGAAGAAAATAATGTCCACTTTTCAAAATTCGATTTTTACACTTGGCATTGGAGCTCCATTCAACAAATTTGAATTTCTCTTTGGGATTGTGACCTCATGCCACTTGTTTAATCACTTCTACATTGGGATTGGCTCCAATACCATTTGTCATTGTTATTCTTCATTGGGATTCGCTTCCAACTCTCTATATAATAGAGCCATGGGCTCTCACATTGTAATAATATTGTAACTAGCTATTGTGCTTGCGGAAGCGCTGCTACCTTGTACACTTTCAGAAATATCAATAAAGACTTTGGGGTTTCATTCATGAGGTGTTCCTCCTTTTCGAGTGTGATGAATTGTTGAGCATTGGTATAATTCTTTTTACTCATGCTTTGATCTAATTTGCTTCCATATGCTCTTGTAAATTTGTTAATGTAGAGCTATCTTGCATTGACATTTGATTTAGAAGTATGCTCTAGGTATAAAATGCACTAGTTGGTTTTAAATAAATCTTTAGAGTTTCTTATCATTGTTTATTGCTAAATCTATATGGAACTAATTCTTGATTGAAGTTTTGTAGAGGGAACATCTTGTTGAGATTATAGAATCAAGCGTGAGGGGAAGTCTTTGAAGAGACCAGCGCATTATTGATACATTCTTAAAGGAGTTCTCGTTTGTTCTTTGAACCTTCATAATCTTATCTTACAAAGTGGTTTTGCAGGGATTTTGGCACATAGCTTGTACACAAGCTGAGAACTTCTAAATTTAAATCTCTTTAAAAAACATTGTACTTCATTTCTTTTATTTGCTATCTAAGAGCTTGAAGATGGCTAAGCAAAGACGAGAGTTTACTCTCACTCTTTAGCTTAGCCTTTTGTAAATTATAATTGTACATATACATTTTATCTTGCTGAATTTTCCATTAATTATTTTGCAGTCATTGTTTGGATTGTTTGTTAACTCTTGTGTGGCAGATTTTGAAGAGCAACTTCCCTCAACATCTATCAAGTGTTTGCAGGACCTTTGGCAAGTGTTGGGGTTTGATTTCCAAGGATGTCGTTAGCCCTTTTGAGGCTTATTTTGGCCAAGTCGAGTTTACTAGAGGGCTGCCCATTTTCCTCTTTAAGCCGTGGGCATTTGAAAGAAACTCACACCTTGTTTCCCTTGCATAAATTTTGTGAGATCTTGTCACTACCTTCTCAAGAAAGGAGGTCTAGTGTCCAAGTTTCAAGCAATTATTGTGAAGACTCTCCTTAAGTAAAATTGAGGACTTTGAAGGACCCTCTTCTCTTTGTAATATTAATAAAAGATCTAATTTTCTTGTGGGGGCTTGGGATTTCTCCCATGGTATCCTATATCCCCATTTAATGGGAGGCTTCTCTTGGGTGGATTGATATTTGCATGGTTTAAGCTTTCATACTTCATTCACTTGCATGCTTTAATTGGGAATTAACACAACCTCACTATCACATTTCATTAAGTTAAAGTTTGTTACAATTTCATTTGAGCTTTGCATTTTCTTTCTCATTGTTTCTTGGAGCTACAAGCTTACACTTTACTTTGGGCAATTCATCCTTTACATGCAAGCATTTTATATTCTTAACAAACTTTGATTTGTTTCCATTTACCTTGGTAAATTGTTTCATGAGCACTTGAATACATGCTTCAATTTTATGCTACATTGTTATCTTGAATATTGGAGCAATTTATTGTCATTGTCTATTTGAAACAAATTTTACTTTCAAGCAAATTACTTGTATCATTTTAATTCATTGATGAAACACATGCAACACTTGTAAGCTAATTTTATTCCTCCAATTGAAGTTATAATTGCAACTTATGTTGAACACTATTTCATTTTCAAGCATTGCAAATCAATCTCTTTGAAGCATTTGCATGTATCATTATTTTAATTTGTCGAATTAACACAATTTGCATTTCATCTACGCATTTTAGAGTAGGAAGGCCCCAAGTCTCATTAAAATTTTACTTTCAACATAAGTTGGTTGAAGTAGACATCTTAGGGATCCTCTACTTCTCTATTGACTCCTCATTGTGAGATCCATATCATTGGGCGAGGGTGAGGTTTGAGGATTGAAGAGTTAAATTGTAATCTTGTTGTAGAGCTAATTAATAAAATTAACCAAAAGCACTTTCCATTACATTTGCTTTACTTGTCTCTTAATGGTTTGAGTTTTCATATGCAAAGTCTATTCCAAAAGCAAGTATTGTAATCATTTCAAACAAGTGTTTTCTTTTCATGTTTCAAGTGTAATTGCATATTGATGTCTTGGTTTAGCACTTCCTTTCTTTTACATTTCCAAGTTAATTACTAATTTTTGGGTTTTGGCAAGATATGTTTCACATGTTTTGATTTATAAAGTTGATTATCTCAAAAGCATTTTGTATCTTACATATCTTGTGCTAACAATTTTTATTTACATTTCAGAGTGACTTTGTTTTATCTTTTGAGAGCATTGCATTTTACTTTGAGCAAATATATCTTTAAAAATGTTGAGCAAATTCTTTACAAGGCATTGGTTTTATGGTTTTTAATCATATTAATGATTGACATTGTTATTTCAAGTTGCTCACTTCATATTTGCTCATAAATTCTCAAAAGTAATCCATTTTCACTATAACACTCTCCTAGAAACTCACATCTTTTAACTTAACTTTTCATTAGGGACCACCCCCTTTAGCTAACCTAGGAGATAGCTCAAACAGAGAGAGTCGGGATTAGTGTGACAACCCCTTTTCTGAGTTCCCTGCCACCAACCATACCTTGTGGAGTCGAAGGCTTTTCTCACTAACTTGTAGGTAAGTGTAGGTGGGAGGGTCAACAAGCCCCTTCCAACTAACAATTTGATTTTCCCTCCTTATTCATTCGAACTTCCCTCTAAGGTGGTAAGTATTGCCTCATGTGGGTGGCTCCCACGCTATGCCAACAAAACATTTTGGCCCCTTTTTCCTTCCTAAGTTTTTTCCAAAAATCACATGAGTCCCATGGCCTCCAAAATTGTCAAAATTGTAGAATAAATAAACCTATAACAATTTAATTTCGGAAGGGGCATTACAGTCCTCCCCTCCCAAATGTTGTTTGTCCCTAAGCAACTTCAACACTAGATGCTCAAGTATGTGTTCACCCTCCTAGGTGGCATCCTCTTCTGACAAGTTCCTCCAATGCACCAAAAATCGCTTGTCCTCCAGCTATGCCTGAACAAGTGCCTCCTCTGTCTGTTGATCACCCCTATCACCATCAGTGATACCAGGGTCCCAAACGTGTCGCGAGTCATCCTAGGTTCCTACACTGTCCTGACATGAAAGAATCCCTCAATACCAAGATCCCAATCCATCCTGTCCCACCTGAAGCTCCCCTCGCTCCACTAACTATCCTATCCAGTATAAATACCAGAAGTCCACCACGCCATCAATGACTCGCTAAAGCCTAAAGGAAGACCTGAGTGACCTCCCCCTGTTGCAGTCGGCTCACCCCTAATGGTCACTGAGTTGTCGAGTACTGTGATGTTTGGGTCCCATGCTAGCCATAGAAGGTGCCACCATGTTGTCGTTGCACCACTCTAGCTCTAGTTGACTTCCCATCTTGTGTACACGGTATCCTCCTCTCCTAGAACTCGATGGTGGAATACTAATAGAGGCGAGACACATTCTGCCCAGACATCTCCATGACGCCAAAGTCTACCTGTCTAAATCTAACTCCAAACTGATGCAGCCACAAAGAAAGCATGCCTTGCCATCTCATGAAGGCCACTGTGTACACCCATGTGCCAACCCTAGAGTGAATTAGACCACTCTATGCCATGACTCCGACCATCACAAGATAGAGTGATCTATCAATTAACTGAATCCCTGCATCCCCTAGTTGGACCTGTTGCAACATAGCTCTGACAACTACAAGAATCCATCCATGCCTCATCTCTAGTCCCTACATGTGATCAATATATAGGCTCCATATATCGTGGGCTAATCTGATGCATGCTAATTTTCCTTGTACCTTCCATTGTGTAGTACCAATGACGGCTGGAAGCCACGTGTGCCAAATAGCCACCCCCTGAATGCAACCAATAGATGGGTATCCGATACTCGTAATCGACTCAAGGTATGTAGATCCCTCTTGTCCTTGCCAACCATCTCCCCTAGGTTTGCCATTCGCCCTCTCGATAATGTGCCAATATAATGTCTAGAGCCCAGACACACACTGGGAAACTACCTCAGTCTTACTTGGTATCCTCTGCTCATGCATGGTCCCGACATGCCCTGAGAAAAGAGTGGCACATATCTTGTAAGGCCCTAAACTGTTATAAAGCCTTAATTTATCATTCTTACAGAAATAAACCCTTAAATTTATGAAGCGAGCAGACATTCTTGAATTTGACAAATTTTCAATAAATACTTACTTGTAATTTTGTTTGTAGTGTCCCTGAAGTCGAAATTCTGTCTGAAGATGTTTTTGGTGGCTGTTGTTCCCACTTTTGTTATCAAAATGATCAAAACCTCCCAGCCAAACTAGGCACAACCTTGGTACCCAACTCCAAAGTACTTCACAAACGAGGTACTTTGTCCCCGTGCCCAAAAACTCAAGAAAAATTGAGGCTTCTCTCAGTCTGTGACTTTCTCAGTAATTTCCTCCTTCCTGCACTTCATTTCCCCAACCAAAAATTCCCTCTTCTCAGTAGTACTCCCTTCCTTTTATTTTTTTGGCTCACCGTTTTTCTCCCTTTCCCCTCTCTGTGTCCCTCCTTGTTACGTGGAGCTTTGCATGCTATAGATTTCATTAAATCTTTATATAGATTTGATTTCTGATTCAGCCTTTATATAATTTTGATTGAGTCAGTGCATTCATTTTTTAGAGGCTAGACTATATATATTGTATTTGATTAGTTTATTTAATATTAACTTTATTCAAATATTTAATTAATTTAATTTAATTTATACTTTTAATTAAATTGTTTATTTAAACCATTATAGTTTGTAACATAATTTATATTTTCTTTTGACTAAAGATTTATCATTTGTATATGTAAGGGTGTTATACATATTAAGTACCCAACTTAATATATTCATTATATTTTGATAAGTTAGAATTTACTTTGATGATTGATTTATTAACTTAAGTTTAGATATTTTTCCATATTAGTATGTATACTATTGCAATACATGTGGGTCATGCATATGTAGCTATCATATGGATGTCCCGTATGCATGCTAATATTCACATTCTGTTTGTAATTGTAGGTGGGCCATTACATACACCCCTCCTTAAACTTCATCCCAAAGTTAGGATTTATATAGTATATTGATAATTATTTAGTGATTAGTATAATCACATAAGAATTGTATTTTAGAATTGAATTTGTTTGACATGGGGCATTTTAAAATTTGTGTTCTTGAATATTTTAAAATTTTACAAGTATAATATTCATGCCTTGCCCCTGTCAGGTTCCCAAGCTATTCTAGAATAATCCCATCTTTCCTAATCTCTTATGCTCCCATCCTATCCATCCTCTACTGGAGTATGCCATGGCGTCAGCTATACTGATATAACCATTCATAAACCTTAAGGATGACAGTGTCGACTATATCGACCTGCTTTCCTAGTAGGCATCTCGCAGTCATCATTACACGTCTAGAGAAGCGTAACTCGCATAGTCCTCCCATGACTCTAGGTTTTGACGGATAAATGGTGGGTAATACCTCCACCCCTCCTAGTTGGACTAGGGTCAACACCCTATCATGGAATCTCATTGAGCCTCAATTTTTCTTGGAAATTTTGTTATCACATGGTCATTTTGGTAACAAATCTGCAATGTAAACATTTGTCCATACTTTATAACATATGCATCAATATATTCATAATAATTGTATTTCAATAATATTTCTGTGTACTTCGCATATATTGCTATCTACAATATTGATCTTTGCGTTCATATAACGTACTTAGCCATATCCAGTCCATATATCTATAAGTTAACTTTCATATTAAATGTAGTCATTCTTTTATCTCTATCTCATTGATCATGTCGATATACAAAAATGAAATAAAGTTATAGTTCTCTCATCCATAACATAATTCATAATTTAGATTTCATAGCAAGGTTAATCAATTACTAAACTTTATATTGATATCCATAATTCAGCCATGTTAATTTAAATAACATATTTCATATTGGTATCCACGTACCAGTAGAATTAAGCAAATAACATATATCATGTTCCAGTAACATAAAATTTTCATATTTATATGTGATCATATCAAAATAGTTTTAAGTATCCAATTTAAAGTAAAGTAAATATATACAAAATATGGCTTTATGTTCCTCAATATTAACACAAGTTGGGGTATCTCTAACATATGATCTCTGTGTCTTCCCAGGTAGCTGATCCAGGGCTATACTTGTCCCACTAGACCTTAACTTGGTCTACCATACAATTCCTAAGCTGTCGAACCCTACGTTACAGTATACGTAATGGTTCGACTGAAATGGTTCCCTCGTCTCATACCTACAGTTCCTTCCATTGAAAGTTATGAGATTTGTCAGCTATGTAATGTCTTAATACAAATACATGAAATACATTATGAACTTTATGCAAGCGGGGTAGCAATGCAAGACAATAGGCGTCAAGTCCAACTTTTCCCAAGACTTTGAATGGTCCAATAAATCGAGGTGACAACTTCGTCCCTTTTCCGAATCGGATAGTGCTTTTAGTTGGTCTGATGTAGACGAAAACTTAATCTCCTACTTCATAATTCCTATCTGTCATGTGCGCATCAGCATAGCTCTTTTGTCTATACTGTGTCTCTTTCAATCGTTGTCTAATTTGTTTCACCTGTTCTTCCATCTCTTTAATTAATTTTGGCCCTACTATCACCCGATCTTCTACCTTGTCTCAATTTAAAGGTGTCCTGCAAGGTTTGTCGTACAATGCTTCAAATGGAGGCATCCCGATAGAAGTAAGATATTGTTATTATATGCAAATTCAACTAAGGGTAAATAATTTTCCTAGTGTGTGTGTTGATCCATAACATACATCTTCAGCATATCTTCTAGTGTTTGGTTCACCCTTTCTATTTGCCCATCAGTCTCAGGATGATAACCTGTACTTAAATTTAAGTTGAGTTCCTAAGGTTACTTGCATACAAGTCCAAAATCTTGAAGTGAATCGTGAATCTCTATCTGATATGATCTTCTTAAGTACTCCATGAAATTTGGTAATTTCATTTATGAATACTTGAGCTACATCAATAACTTCGTAAGTATGTCTTACGAGAATGAAATGCACGCTTTTTGTTAATTTATCCACCACAACCAAAATAACATTGTGCTTTTGTGGAGTAAGAGGTAGCCCGACGATAAAATCCACAAAAATTCTCCCATTTAGTCATAGGAATGTTGTGAGGTTGCAGGAGACCTGTTGGGTGACAATGATCAGTTTTCACTCACTGACATTCAGGACATTTTGCAACAAATTGAACAATATAGCGTTTCATGTCTACCCAAAAGAAGAGTGCATACATTTTTTTTACACCAGGATGTGCACAATACAATGCTCTGTGGGCTTCCTTAAGGAAGGTGTCTCAGAGATCCCCATTATCAAGAATGTATATCCTTCAATGGAATCGCAAAATTCCATCATCTTCTAGTTCATATATATCGAAATTAGATTCTTTTAGATTTTTATTATTTAGCTTGGATTTTACTTTTAAATACCAACTGTTTCTCAAGAAATATTCCAGTACTTGTTTTCTCAAATCTACCTTGATAGGTATGAGTAAAATATCTATGGTCTTCTACTTGAAGCATCTGCTATCACATTCTATTTTCCTTTAATGTATGAAATTCCAAAGTCATACTCACTTAGGAATTGACTCCATCGTCTTTGTCTAGCATTCAAGTCTCTTTGAGTAAATAAATATTGTAAACTTTGATGGTCGCTTTTGAGCATAAAGTTTCTCCCTATTAAATAGTGTCTCCATATCTTTAAAGCTGGCACTACATCGGCTAATTCTAGATCGTGTGTGGCGTAGAGTTCTTCATGAGGCTTTAATTTTCTTGAAGCATACGCTATTACGCCTCTATCCTGCATTAATACTGCACCTAATCCTTGCTTAGATGCATCAGTACACACAATAAAATCTTTGTCCATATCAGGTACTTGTAAGATTGGTGCACTGGTCAACAATCTTTTAAGTTCAGAGAATGTTCTATGACATTCCTCAGTCCATTCATATCTAACTCCTTTACGCTGGAGGGTTGTGATAGGTTTTGCAATTTTGGAGAATCCTTCTACAAACCTTCGGTAGTAGCCAGCTAAACCCATAAAGCTTTGCACTTCATGTGCATTTTTCGGTATTGGCCATTCCATGATTTCCTTTACCTTCTCAAGATCTACTGAGATCCCTTCACCAGATATAATATGACCCAAGTAATGAATCTTTTTCTGAAAGAAAAAACACTTGGATAACTTTCCATATAATTGGTGTTCTTTAAGGCAAGATAATACTATCTGCAAATATTCTTCATGCTCCTTCTCATTTTTGGAATAGATGAGAATATCATCTAAGAAGACTTGTACAAATTGATCGAGATATTTGCGGAAAACGATGTTCATAAGGTTCATGAATACTGCTAGTGCATTGGTCAACCTAAATGGTACCACAGTGAACTTATAATGTCCAAAACGTGTTTGGAATGCAGTCTTAGAGATATCGCTTTCCTTAATCCTTAGTTGATGATAACCTAATCGTAGATTGATTTTTGAAAAAACAGTAGCTCCCTTCATTTCGTCGAAGAGGTCATCAACTCGAGGCATAGGATACCTATTCTTTACTGTGGCTCAATTTAAGTCTCGGTAGTCTATGTATAACTACAAGGAACCATCCTTTTTCTTGACAAATATTACATGAGCACCCCAAGGTGAAAAACTAGGTCAAATGTGTCCTATATCCAATCATTCCTTCAACTGAATTTGTAATTCTTGAAGTTTTGGAGCTGTCATTCTATAAGGTGTTTTAGAGGTTGGTTCTGTATCAGGTTTCAATTATATTGTGAGATCCAACTCTCTTTCGGGAGGTAATCCTGGTAGTTCATTTGGAAAAACATCTGAAAATTCGAATAATACTGGATATTGTTCTAAGGACGATCCTTTCTCTTTGCTTACTTCTTGAACTGCATATGCCTGACAACCTTTTCTTAAACAATGCTTCATTTGCATTGTTGAGATGAACCGTAAAGATACTTTCCTCTTAATACCTTGGATTTAGATTGTCTCTCCTTCATCATTTATATAAAGAATGGTTTTCCCGTAACAGTCTACCCATGCTTGGTGAGTTTCTAACCAATCCATCCCTATGACAAGGTCATAAGTTCCTAGGGCTGTGACATAAACTTTTAACTTAGTCGAACAAATCCCTAGATCAACTTTGCATTCCTCAACACTTAAATCTACGGATTGGAGTTCTCTTGAAGCCATTTCTACCTGTTTGAAATCGTTTTGCTTGCAGGCTGCCAACCCACATTTATTTAATGCATATGACGAAATGAAACTATCAGTGGCACCAGTATCAAATAAGATTTTGAGTTTCATGCCGTTAATAATACCTGAGGATTCCACTACAATGGACTAGTGTTCCACGGGGTCGGGTCCCCCCACCTGGGGGTCGAGTTTCCCAGCTCCCACATGCTCCGAGGACATGGGGACGAGAGGGGGTCGTTTCCCCACGCTCCCAAAAAACAAGGTACGCGAGGAAACTTGAAAGGGGTCGTTTCCTCCATTTTTGGGGTCGTTTCCTCCAATTGGGGTCATTTCCTAGGCGAAAGGGGTCTTAAGGGGTCTTGAGGGGTCATTTCCCTAGAAAAAAAATCGCAAATTTTTTTATGAAACAAAAAAGTCATAATTTTTAATATTTGTTGACCGAGCAGGAAGGGTTTACATTATGTTCATTTCACATTTCATTTTTTGTTTGCTCTTTCGTTTAACTGAACACTGCCGCCACCGCCAAACAACCTTCTGTCTACTCCTTCGTTGAACGGAACATTGTCGCCATCGCCAAGCAGCCTTTTGTCTGCTCCTTTGTTGAACGGATTACCTTGAGCAATTATGCTCATCTATCTTTTGATATGTTTTTAAGTTATTTTGACTATATAAAATTAAAAATTTTGATTCCTGATGTATCAGACTTGACTTTTATAATTTTATTTCAATATTCAATATTCAGTGTTCATAGTTGGAAGTGGAACATCAATATGGTTTAAAATTTAAAAGTTTAAACATTTATAATTTTATAATTTATTTTCATTGTGTATTGTTAGTAAGTTAGCAAACTAGTAGTTACATTGTACAGTTACAAACTTACATGTATGATGTATGATTATAGTTTATATGATAATGATATCAATGATCATGCTTTTCGTTTTAAATTTGTTTCAGTTATATGATTCATCGATTTATATTTTATATTTTATATTTATAATTTTTTAAGATCCCGACACCCCCCCACGTTTCCTAAAAATTAGTGGGAAGCTTTTGCATAGGCCACTCATGTATATCCCTGCTCTCTCGCCTCCTCATCCTGGAAACTTGGTGGAATATTGCAATGTAATGATGTGCTGCTTGGTTGTTGTTGACTACTGTATGGATTCTATGATTGCTTTGGGTAGTTGATGAAGGCTCTTTTCTTGTTTTATGCATTATACTTGAAGAAGCTTTCGGACAATCACATTGAAAATGCAGTCCTCCACATCCCCAAAAATTAACCTGGGGTGATCCCCTTGAGTCAAATTGCGAGTTTCTAGACAAAGAACTTCTTCCTCTTGTGCCACTTCCTCTTGTGTTTCTTCCTCTATTAGGAGTTCCTCTATATTTCCATGGACTTGCATTTGATGATTCAACAGCTATAGTATTGACTGCCATGGGAACTCTTGCTCCAACTCCTCTAGGGGTAAATCTATTACCATAAGGAGGTGGTCTCGAGCTACTTCCCCTGAAGAAGCTTCAGGAAGTCTTTCTTGGAAATCCTGGCTGTAGAGGTTTTGTTGGCTTGACATCCATTTTTATCCCTAGATGCTCCTCTACATAACGACCACATTCAACTGCCTCGGCTATTGATGATGGCTTCCACATCCTAACCATGGCCCTAATGCGAGGATTTAATCCATATACGAAGTGCTTAGCTTGACGTACATCAGAATCTAAATAATGAATATATTTCACAAGCCCCATAAACCTTATCTCATATTCCTCTATTGTTTTGTTACCTTGGACTAGCATATAAAAGGCCCCGACTTGCTACGCTTGAAAATATTGAGGTAAGTACTTGGCGTGGAATCTTTCCTCGAACAACTCCCAACGAACATTATCCGTTGTGAAGTGTAATTGTTTTTCCAAATTTCCCCACCAAATCAGGGCATTTTCCTTTAACTTAAATACGACAATTTTCATTTTGAAAGTAGAAGAGTACTCTCTTAGCGCAAAACATTTGTTCATTCATTTTAAGCATGCTTCAGCGCGTTCTCCAGCTCGTCCTTCTGAAAATTCTGAGAGTTTAGTCTTCTATAGCTCCCTCAAAATATCTTCCTTTGATTGCCTATAATTAGAACCTTTGGGCTCTACTAGATTTCTTTCTTCAAGTTGAAGTTGCTCTTCTTTAGTATTAGCTATTGGTGGCCTTTTTAATGTTTCCAATATGGTTTCTAATGAGCGCATTATAATAGTGAACTTCGACACTGTAGCGATTGGCGTTGATGATGGTCTCGATGGTGGTGGTGATGTCGGTGGCGATGGAGATGGTGATGATGACAATGGTGGCGTCAGCGATGACGATGGAGATGGTGATGATGACGGTGGTGGCATTAGCGATGACAATGCTACCCAATCACGTCGTTGTCGTTGTCGTTGATATTTCCTTACCATCATAGCTTTTTCTGGATACATAATAAAATTATTAACATCTGAGGTATGATTTAAATTTAATAAATATAATTTTCGTAAATTCAAGCTCTCATACGAGTATTGTTTTTTTGTTATTTTTTTCTGTTAGGTAGGTCTTACTAGTACCGAGGTCAAGGAGGGTGGTATTGCTACCTCATTTTCCTAATGCATATTGTGCTATTTTGATGTGTAGTAATAATTATTAAAATAAATGGTTATTGATAGATCATAGTGTTATTTCATAATATTTGCCTAGCATTTTCTAATCCTAAATGTGTCTCTTTTATATATATATATATAGAACTTATATTTCAACATCATTTTAGATAATCGCAATGGCATGCCAACTTTATAAAAGTATGAGAGGTTTGAATTGAGTAAAACATATTTAGATAATTATAAAAGTATACCAACTTTATAAAAATATAGAAGTTTTGACTAATAACAAAATAGCATGTTAAAAGCTATTGTTTACATTTAAAATTTCATATTGTTATCCAATAATTGAGTGAGTTCAAGTCTTCAAAAACATATTATAACTAGTCCATTTGTGATATTTATAAAATTTCATATTGTTATCCATTAATTGAGTGAGTTCAAGTCTTGAAAAACCTATTATAACTAGTCCATTTGTAATATTTTTGAAGTAGTTGTGCTGACCCATATTTCAAAATTAACAATTCATCGAGAATTGTAAATACAGTAAAAATAATAATAATAATAATAAAATTACAGCGCCTTGGAAATCAAGGTTTCTTTGAAAGGCATTGTCATCAAGGTTTAGAGAACTTCTGTGATAGATTTAGGCAGAATGATTATGACTGGGTTAACATCTAAAACTTGAAAGTATCAGATCAAAAACTTAACAGCCAGCAGGATGAAATATTAGAAGCTTTTGGGCAGTATTGTTTTTTTAATCTAAATATTAATATGAAATTTTGATGCCGGCAAAAATTTTCACGTCATTGCCAAAATATAATCTATGTTGGGCAATCTATTTTTTTAATAAATTTTGAATTGCACAAGTAAATTAATTTAAAACAATAAAGTAAAACCTATAGTAAAACCTATCTTGAATTCATATATCCCAAAATAAATTATTAATTGAAATGGAAAATAAGTTTCGTATAGATCCATTCCAGTTGGTGTGCACTTAAAACTGATTGATTGATTTTTATTAGTGTCGGAAGGACAACTAACGGATTAATGAATCCACGTGTGTACAACACTTCTTATTTTCACTTCACCTTTAATTATATCTACTGTCCATTTGACTACACCACTATCACTATGAGAATATAAAAATAAGTGGGACTATTCAACCAGCCATTGCATTGCATTTTCGTGAGAGAAGAGTAAGACATTATATAAAATAATTTTATTTTTATTTATATAACATAAATCAATTTATATATTAAATAAGGGTTATATAGTAGTTAGTATCTGCCTCTTAGTTTAATTATAGTTTAATTAAACAAAAAAATAATAAAGCCAAAAATTTTATCACAAAAATGAAACAACTAATAAAATATTGTATTATTAAATTTCATCACAAAAAATTAACAAATGTAATTAATTAATATTATTTATATTAACATACATATATGTATATGTGTGTTTTATTTTTATTAATATATATATAATTTTTATAATTAAATTTAATAAAATATATTTTTAATATAATAATAAGTTATCTTAAATTGAAAATATTGTGAAAAAATTATAATTCATGAAAATAGAAATAATAGAAATAAAAAAAGGAAAAGAATAAATCAAAAAATTAAGTAAAAAAGAAATAAAACTAAAAACAAAAACTAATAACTAATAGAAATAGAAGTTACTAAAAAACCCATAATAAGACTCCAACTAATCTCCTTACAAATAAATAAATTTAAATAAAAATAAAAATTGAATTCCTAATTGAATTTATAATTTTAATTAAATTGTTTTATTATTTTGTTTATCTAAACAATTATCGTTTGTAATATAATTTATATTTTTTTTAACTAAGGATTTATCATTTGTATGTGTAAGGGTGGTATACATATTAAGCACCCAACTTAATATATTCATTATATGTTGATAAGTTAGAATTTACTTTGATGATTGATTTATTAACTTAAGTTTAGATATTTTTCCATATTAGTCAATATGTATATTATTGCAATACATGAGGGTCATGCATATGTAGCTATCATATGGATGTCTCGTATGCATTCTAATATTCACATTCTGTTTGTAATTGTAAGTGGGTCATTACATGTCTCACTCGTGACTAGCTCCCTAGAGGTAGGCTCGATGATGAACGATATGCCACCTCTGCAAATGATCACCTCATCCCCCAACTTGTGGTTGTCAACTGACGCACCAACCCAATTCCATTGCTGAGAAGTCTCTCCCCTAGTGTGTTGAGAGTCATCCAAATATCTTGGGTGAGCTGCTCGTCCCCTGCTACTCATGCCCAAAGTGCAAAAAGTCAATAGCAAAATCGACTGCACCTGAGGGATGTAGAAGAGGGTCAAGCGTGCGTGTCCCAGTAGATACCATCAAGTATCGCTCATGTGTGCCTCCGTCGATCCTGGGTGAACTACACCCAAAGGTATGCACGGTGTCTCCGTCCATGGGTCTCCCTGGAGGCAACACTCCAAGACCTCGATGTGCAGCACCATACGCCCTTGCATACCATCGATCATCCCAATACCCCTGGACATGCCACTATACACTGCGACGTACCCTGGTACATCGATTGATACCCTTGGCTACGACTATGCCATCCTGTGTCCTGCTTGTGTCACTGCACCTGTCACTCCCCGCATGTATTCAATGCAATGTGAGGCACTCCCATTCCATAGTGTAGTCCAACATACTACGATACAACCCCATGCGTCTCCATGCCCCTCTGCAGACCACCGCTCCACGCTAGATACTCCCACCCATCCCTGAATGAGATGGCCTAAAGCTGTGTCCATATGCGTCAGCCCGCATCCAACCCATATCATCACCTCCACCATCACATCACCATGCTCTCTGATGAGGGGACCTCCCCTCCAAATCCTCCTTGAGGAGCCCAAGAAGTGAATCTCTCTAGGTACTAGTAGTGATGCCACCATTGCTCTGCTCCTTTGTGTCCTTCGTGCCCTACGCAAGCATGAGGATTCCCCAGCACCATACAAGGCATTGCGTGGTGGCTTGCCAATGTCACCTCCTCCGACAAACTCCTGCCATAGTAGGCAGATCATCCTGTGATCCCATGCATAACCGTCATACCAAGACAACCCAAGGAGTCTGCCCATAAGTTGGTTGGCCACTATTGCTAACCCAAACTCCCTTAGCGAATGCGTGTGCTCAGTTGCTAGGTCAACTATACCATCCAGGCTGTAGTCAACCGGTATACCTGGGAAATGATAGGTGGTCCCTTCCGGATCCCAATGCAAGTCGGGGCTTCCGGCATCCCTAGTGCCTGGAAACTCCTGCTGAGCTCCACTTGGATCCACTACCATCTCCATAGCCCACTCCGCCAGGTACCAACTCAGAATCTCTCGCCATCCAACCCCAAGAGAGGGATTTAATGTACGAACTCTCATACGCAGGACAAGCCCTCCATCCTGCAGACGCTGCACCCTACATTGCTCATGTCGCCTCACCTCATCAGCTTGGTCAACACATAAAATATGTTGAGGTGGCTCTACCTCTCTCTCTCCAAGGTGCAGAGGTAAACTATTGATGCTACAAGGCCCATCTGTGTATGTCTGCAAAGGGCTTCTCTAATGCTCTAAAGTGCACTCTAGTTGTACCATTAGGGAATCCAACCATACCCTAACGCGAGTCAATATGGCCGTTGACTCAATGCAAACCACTCTCATGCCCTCCAGCGCCTTGTTTTGTTGTAGAATGGCCTCTCGTAATGTCGTGGCCTTCTCTCTCAATGCTAGAACGTCGGCTTGGAACTAATGAAACTGTCGTGGGTATCTATCACCTGCAGACTCGGTCACAGCTCTGAACACCTCAACAACTATCGGCATCTCAACCATGGGTGGCACCTCCTCAACAGATGGCTCTATGTGTGAAGGCTCTATCCTCTCCACCAAGGTGTCAACTGGGGCTCTCAAAGAGGTCTCGAATAATGGTGACTCCTGCACCATACTGGGTATATCGATGTGCTCCTCCTCATCTTGTGGGCTCTCATCATCATGCTCTACCTCCTCCTCAGGTTCTTGATATCTAAATCCATGTCTCCACCAGCAAAAGCGTCCCCTAGTCTCACTCTCTAACTATCTCGTCTTGCCTGCTCCTTTTCAGGAGATCTAGTGCCCTGATTCTGTCGACTTTCCCCACATGATGTATCTGGTTTCACCCCCACAGCCTACTCACCTCTAGCATCTATGTTGTAAGGGTGAGGATGGGTCTGGTCTGTCACCCTCCTCAATTGGGCCAACCTCTCATTGTCCCAACGGATTCCACCCCAGAATTTATGCATACTAGATTTCCCTTTAGCCATGGGTTTGTCTCCGGTTTTTACCCATCATTGTGCACTCATACCCAAATCTTCCCTACTCTTCTAGCTACCCACAGCTGGGCCAAGATCATGCTCTAATACCACTGTAATGTTCTAAACTAGGAAAAATAGTGCTCTGCAGAGCAAACAATAAAAACAACACCATAAAAATTGAAACATTTAGTACACACCCATAAAAAGTCCAGGAATAACCAACAGCTGGCCATTTTATTATATTCTAGGAGAATAGTACAATAATGTGGAAGTGGTGCACCTGGGCTTGCCTCAATGGCAAGCGTGATCAAGCCCAGGTGGTAATATGTCAAGCCTTGATGGCACAAATAACTGCTACAATGATGCCTTGCGTTGCCCTTGTGAAACGGTGTCATCAACTGCAAAGATGCTGCTGGAAACCCCACCTCCGGTGCTCAGAAAATTATGGGAAATTAACCCCGACCTCTCCACCAAATACCCAAAATAACCCACGAAGGAATTGGCCAAATGTTGACCTTGGAATTTTGGCTCAAATTCTCCCTAGCTCCTCTAGCTGTTGGCTGAGTTAGGACCCCTGTGTGACCCCTCAAAGCTGCCTAGAAAATTATGCAAAATTAGCCCCAAGCTCCTCAACCAAAACCCATCAAAACCCAGAAAGGGTTTGGCCTGGTTTTGGCCCCAGAAATTCGGCCTCCCAAGAACCACACCCTCCTCCAATTGTTGAAATGTACGCCCTACCTATAACTCCATAATAAGCCCTCCAAAATACACCAAAATGGCTGAGATAATCTTCCCCTTATTTCTCCTAGCAAATACACGCTCCACAACTGACCCACGAATTCCCACGTGTGCCTAGTGATGAATTCCTATGTTGGCCATGAGTGCTCACTGTTGGCAATCACGCTACTCCCAAACAAAAATATCCAGCTCCCAAAATCCTCTTAAAGGCTAGTCTTCCCCTGTACCTCCTTCTCCAAAACTCCTCTGGTAATTGCTCCCCGGAAAGCAACTGAATTATCTACAGAGTATTCCGATATTGCGTCGTGCTGGAGTACGCACTAACTGAATGATAGCTAAGTTGGGGCCTCTAAATATCCACCTGCAATCTCCCGGAATGATAGAAAGAAACCTCACTAGGGTGGCACTTGTGGTCCACCGAAAAGAGGGTGAGTTCTCTGCTTGGAGAACTCATGCTAAACAACAGGTGACCCGGCTAAGCAATGCAAGCAACTAAGGTTGAGTTCAATATGTCAAAAGATGCCAAATGAGACTAAGCCTCCTCTATTTATAATTTGTGGGCCTCTTTTCCCATGTGGGCCCCCTCCAACTAGCAATTCAACTTTCCCTCCTTAGTCATTCGAACTTCCCCCTAAGGTGGTGCATATTTCCTCATGAGGCTGGTCCCCACGCTATGCCAACAAAACATTTCGGCCCATTTTTGCTTCCCAAGTCTTTTCCAAAAATCACATGGGTCCCATGGCCTCCATAATTGTCAAAATTGTAGAATAAATAAACATGTAACAATTTAATTTCAAAAGGGACATTACATAATCCAAAGCCTCTATAATCACCCTCTAGCCATTTTGCACTTTAGGATAACTCCTTAGAGGTGTTTTTCATACAATGGATTGGTTGATTAAACAAAATAGGTTGTTATCCCTGCATTTTTACACAGGTTTTAAAAGTTGTCATATAGGAAAGCAAGTTATTTTCACTTGTAACTCAACCAATCATCAAAAATGAAAAACAATTACATTTTTTTGTTATATAAATTTAGTAGATCCATAGGTCACATCCCATATCTTTCAATTGTTTTGACTACTAACATTTGTTTTTAGAAATCTGCATAGTTTTTAGCACTATTTTTATGCAGGATAACAGACGGATCAAGAACACCTCCACCCTATCAGCTCCATATAAGAAACTGGACATAAACCAAAATTGTCAAGGATATTTAGGGACTCCTTCCTTGGCTTTTTAGGGGGTGTTGGGCCTAAATAGTGGGGGCTTGAGCAGAGGTGACAGTGGGTCCCTGCCCTGTGGGTGGCAGGGTGCCCATCTATCAAGGTTGCCATGATCTTAGCGACCCTGTTAAAAAGATCAATAACATTTTTTGGCATCGTTGTCAGAGAGGTCTTTCAACCCGGTTTCATACGACATTGATCCACTTGGATAATACTTTATTTGCTTCTTGTGTATTTTGATGAGATTATTGTAAAGGACTAATCTACATGATCTCATCTAGTGACTCCAGCTAAGGGTGTTTCAACTAAACCCAAACAAATAAAAGGTACACAACAAGGTCATCAACCCAAGGTGAGTTATTTTTTATTCCCAAACCTGAGTTATTTTATCAAAGAAGAAAAGTTAAATCTAAGAATAGGGAACAAAATTTAATTGCATATAATTTTGCCTTACTTAGAGAATTCTTTGAAAATCAAGGGTCCTTAGTTCTAAATAGTAAAATACATCTCAGTAGAACACATCTTACAATAATTAAATGGATTTACCTTGGTTAATTGATTTATATAAACCATTGGATTTAACTCAAATATCAAGTCAACCCCATTACCTCCCCAACAATCTTGATAAACTACCAATTTGTAAGGGGGATCATTTGGTTTCCGCACATGATTTTTGGGAATCTTTCACTAGAATGATGGAAGAACTAAAGGTGCAACATGAAGATGTAGCTTTGAAATGTTTTTTCTTGCTCTGAATGGTGATGTTGCTAAATGGTTTGCTAGTTTACCTAATAATAGCATTATTGGCTTTGAACAAATTAAGACCAAGTTTTTTCAAAAATGTTCTAAAACAAAAGATCTTGAATTTTTGTTGAATGTGTTACATGAAATTAAAAGAAGAGAAAATAAGAATATTGACGAATTCAATGTTAGGTTTGATAAGGTGATTCAAGACATAGCTCGATATTGTAGACCTCCATAAAAGGATCTACTAGCTTATCACCTCCAAGCTTTTAATGGAATTTTTGCTTTTGACTTAAATCTAACTAAACCATATTCTATTAATGCTACCAAAACTAGTGCAAAGAACATAGATGAAGTTGGACTCTAGCAAATAAGCCAAACATGCCAACACTTTTAGAAACTAAAGGAAAATAGCAAACCAATGCATCTGAGAATAAAGGCAAGCCTTCAACATCCAACTCAAATGACTCTATGTCACAATTAACACACCAAATTAAAGAATTGTAGTTGTCCATGAGGGAAATGATGTAGAGCCATCAAGCTGTCCAAAACAAAGTAGTTCAAATGGAGTGTGGTCAACAGTCCTTTCAAGCAAGAAATAGTTTCCCTCCTAAGAATGCCCTGAAACCTCCATACCAAGGTCATAAACCTCATAATCCTTTGAAGTCTAAAAGCACCCTTGTGCACTTTAGTCATATTTTGTGTAGGGTGTGTGATACCTTCCACTCTGAATTCACTTGCTAGGCTTTTGCAGAGGCATACAATGCAAGCAATACCAAAGGGTCCAGTTTCCCAGACACATGCACTTTATCATTTGTTTTAGGGTATTGATGGATTGTTTGATGAACTTGAGCCTAGGGAAAGTGAGCCTCAAGTGGATAAGGCTACTAGATTGTTTGGTAGGATCCCTTCCAATGATTAGCTTAAACAAATGTATGTCAAAGTTTTAGGGAAAATTTATCAACTCAAATCTAAGGAATCATCCTATCTGAGCCCAAACCTAGCTCAAACTCTTGGTCAATCATCTGGTTAAACATCCTCTTCTTCTAAAAAGATAGTGGACACTCCCAAGTCTTTAGAGTCCATTGAATTGAATGTAGATCTCCCTAGATGGGAAAATAATGCTAAAGTGTCTATCCCTTTGATTAAAGTTGTCAAGATCCCTACCTTTAGAAGTCAAAAAGGGAAGTCCTTAGGTTTTGATTCTTGAAGAGCCAAGAGTCGAATAAGTGATTCAGAACCCCATCTTTACCGATCAAAGTGAGGATCCCCCTGTTTTTCTCACATTTACCATGTTTAATAAACCTAGCAACAATCCCTTGAACGAGCCATTCCTAGTGTCACTAATTGTAACTAACAGGATCCTTTATGATTACATGATGGATTCAAGGGTTGCGTAAATTTCATGATCTTACAGGTGGCCAAGAGGATGGGACATAGAACTTCATGACCTTACAAGAATATATGTGCTTTCGACTCTCCGAAGATCCCATCCATCAGGTTGATTAACGATTTACAAGTCCACCTAACAACACATCCCGATGTATTCTTGAGTATGGGTATTGTGGTGTTCAATGTGCCTCCGACTTGGGGAATATTGTTGTCATGAAAGTGGATGGCAAATGTTGGTGGCGCAATTCAAATGGATCTATCTTAATGTTTACATCACCTCTACCTACCCCTAAGGGTGAGTCTGGGAGATTATACAAGGAATCCTATAGAATGAACCATGTAGAAGATTATAGAAATTCTGACAATCAAGTTAAGATCATAGAAGAAAGTATGGGATCTTACATGGTCATGGATGCTAAAGTTCCTCAACCAAAATATGTGAAGGGGGTTATAGAGGATGAGATTTGATGGTGCATCCTCAAAATATGGGAATGGAGTCAGAATTGTGTTTATATCTCTTGACAAGGAAGTCATCCATTTCTCGTATAGGTTGGAGTTCAAGGACACTAATAATGTGGCGGAGTATGAAGCTTTACTCCTAGGATTATCCACTGCAAGGGATATGGGCATATCATGCTTAAAGCTCATGCATGATTAAGATCTAGTGGTTTGCCAAATCAAAGGCCCACATGGCTATAAGAACGAAAGCCTTAGAAAGTAGAGATAGGTAGTCATGGGGGTCATAGATGTCTTTGTACATTTGGGATAGAAGCAATTCCAAGGTTTATGAATGTTTTTGCCAATTCATTAGTAGTGTCTTGCCCAGAATTAGAGACGGATGGTAGAATTGAGATACTTTACAAACCCTCTATTCCAAACAATGTTGAGAACTAGCACGCTTTTTACAATGATGATCAAATTGTCAGATTTTTGAAGGGCACTGATGAATTCGAGGGAAATGAGCCTAATTTGAGGGAAGAACATTCTATAGAACCTTTACCCTCTAGTAAGATTCCCTCGTGTTAATACCTTTGGAAGCATCTTTCAGCCAAGATGATGCTTTCAAAGGACTAACTAACTCAATTAGCCCAAGAGAATATGAAGAGATCAAAATAGGGACTAATGTTGATCCGAAAATGATTAAACTTGATAGTCACATCACTGTCGAAGAAAAGAGTAAGATTTAAAAGCTAGTGATGGATTTTAAGGACGTGTTTTCTTGGTCATATGATGACCTAAAAGCATATAAGGATGTGTTATACAACACACAATCCCTTTAGTCGAGGGTGCCAATCCTTTCAAGAAAAATCTTAAGCAAATCAATCCAAAGCTAGCTCCTTTTGTTAAACAAGAGCTTGAGAAGATGTTGAGTGCATAAATCATTGCTCCGTCCAAACATACCACTTGGCTTTCAAACCTTGTGATAGTGAGAAAGAAATCAGGACAAATCTGCTTATGTGTGGATCTTAGAAACCTGAATGTATCCTCCATCAAAGACAACTACTGGTTTCCCAACATGGAAATGTTGTTGCAACAGATTACGGGGTCTAAGATTACGAGGTTTGAGATTAATCATTTGTGCCCATATCAACAATGCCACAAGTAAGGTGTTTCATTAAATTCCAAGAAAACAGTGTTGGATGTGAGAGAAGGAAGGGTTCTGGGCTACATAGTTTTGAAAGGGGTAAGAGTGGACCCAAAAAGGTTCAAAGCCATCCAACAACTTCCACCACCAAGGAACGTAAAGGAGCTCCAGTGGTTCTTTGGTAAGGTCAACTTTATTAGGCGGTTCATACCAAACATTGTTGGGATTTCCAAATCCCTAAACAAGTTGTTAAAGAAAGGTGCAACCTTCAAGTGAGATAAGGCAAGTAAAAAAGCTTTCCAGCATATAAAGGGTACCATCACCCACTCTCTAGTATTGGTGAGCCCTGATTTCAATAACAAATTTATAATCTTTTCATTTGCACCAGAAAACACCATTGCAAGGGTCCTTCAAAAAAATAAAGAAGGATATGAACAAACCATCGCATTCATGAGCAAGATGATCAGGGGTGCAGAGTTGAATTGCACATCTATGGAAAAGCAGACCTATGCCTTAGTCAAATCACTTAACCATTTTCGTACTTACGTGGGCTACTCCAAGGTCATAGCATTTGTCCCTGATTCTATGGTAAATGAAATTCTATCTCAACAAGATTGTTTGGGAACTAGAGGAAAGTGGGTAGTTAAAATTCAGAAATACAATCTAGAAATTAATCCCACAAGAGTTATTAAAGGTGAGGTACTAGCAAAACTTATGGTTGAGGGCAATGAGAAAGCCTCGGGTTTAGATGATGAAATGTGTTCCATGGCAAATACCATTGCTCAGGAGTTAGAGAACAACGAGTGTGACTGAGATATCATTTATTCCAGGAACTTTCCTGAGTATAAAATAATATCCTTAAGGCTAAAGACCTCCATATATTGTTTCATTGATCAAGATTTGAGATGGAGAAATCTTGGTGGATTGATATTACTATGTGTTAGTGAAGAGGAATACCAAACTCTTATCAAGCAGTTTCACCAAGGCTAATGTGGTAGCCATCATGCAGCGAAGACTATTGTGCGTAAGATCCTTAGGGGAGGCTACTATTGGCCATCCATTTTCATAGACGTTCATAGGTTTATTAGAGAGTGTCAACTATGTCAATTCTTTACTAGAAAACATAAATTGGCTACTTACCCTTTACAACCAGTAGTGGTAGAGGCCCCATTTCAACAATGGGGATCTTAATTTCATTGGCAAATTCAAGGAAAACTCAAGTAATTGCCACAAATGTATCCTAACTACAATTGATTATTTCACTAGGTGGGTAGA
Organism: Pinus tabuliformis; assembly: GCA_031772625.1. NCBI lineage: Eukaryota > Viridiplantae > Streptophyta > Pinopsida > Pinales > Pinaceae > Pinus > Pinus tabuliformis. The sequence goes on along the minus strand of CM062808.1, from coordinate 995,190,275 downwards.
GGTCATACCTACCAAGAGGCTATGATATTCCCACTTAGCAATATTGCTAAGGGAAATATCAATTTTGTCAATTTTGTCAAAATTTGGATTACTACTTAGGAAAAATGGGGTGTGGGAACCCTCTTAAAAGTTTTGAGCTAAGGTAAGGGCCCAACGTAGGAGAAAAGAGTAAATTGAATGGTTAGTGGATGGTGGTGGTCACCCCAAGGAAGGAATACACTCCCCACTTGGTAGTATGCACTCTTGGAGGGAAAGAGAGTGGGAAAATCAAAGGATGGGCCACACATGGGGAAATTGGAGACACAATGACAAAATAGGAGGGAGCACTCATTTGGGGCATCTTTGATCATTTGAACATTCACCCTTGACTAGCATGCTTGAGTTGAGAGCCAAGTCTGTATGTGTTTTTAAGAAAACAAGATTTTCGAGCGAGAATCTCACCCTACCTTCGGTGGACTTCGAGTGCCAACCCAAGGAGGTGTCTTGCATCATTGCAGATCTGACCAAGGAGTTTTCCAAGTGAATTCATGGAGTTGGAGAGCAGGTGGGATGCAGAAGGGGAGTACGCTGCCTTTGGAGGAGTTGGGAATTCGTTGGGATTTTTGGGACAACATAGGACCACCAATTTCTAAAGTTTGGGAGTGCTTTCAGGGCTCCAATTCATGGGAGATTGCAGAACAAACATAGCTTGTACCAAGGACTGCGTGGGCATGTGCAGTGGTACTATAGTTCCACACATGGGAGCTTGGAGGAAGAAGGATTTAGGGCTATAGCTTGTGAGGAAATCCCGGAGAGGCATTTGCTGAGTATTGCAGCCATTTTGGGGGCCTTCAGCAGGGATATCTACAGGTGGGTCGAAATAACCAATAGCTGGAGGAGTGAGGAGAAATCGGGTGAAAATTCTAGGTTCAACATTTGGCCAAACCCTTTCTGGGGTTTGGTGGGTTATTGGTGGAGAGATCGGCGCTAATTTCCCAGAATTTTCTGAGCACTAGAAGAGGGTCAAATCAGCCATTCTTTACAGCTAGTAGTTCAGTGTTTTGGGGGATCAACACAGAGCTATAGAGGGCGCAACCATTCAACAATTGGGGCAGTTGATTTCATCACTTGGGCTTCGCTAGCTTGCATTAGGCAAGCCCAGGTGCACACTTTCCAAACTTCTATTGTACCTCATACATTTATAATAAAATGGCTTGGACCAGCCTAGTTTTTGGCTTATTTCATGGTGTCTAATTTGTGTGGAATTCTTGTGGGTATTTTTGCTATGCATACTTTGTTTATCATTGTAAAATTTCCTTAGGGATACTATAGTGGTATCAAAGCTCATAGTCTTGGCTCAACCTGTGGAAGAAACTCTAGTCTATGACACCAGAGGATAAGCAGAACGTCACTTACAAGAGGTACAAGTACAGAAGCAGAGAGAGGAAACTACAAATTACTCCTGACTCGGTTATTGTTGAATCGGAAGTTGGGAGGCGAGACATGGGGCATAATGGGAGAGACAAGGTGAGTAAAGAAGAGGAATTTGCCCAACACCTCTTGAAGGCCATCAACGATATGTCTAAAGGCATTGAGGAGTTGAGGCAACAAAACTGCAGCAACAACAAGGGCAAGGGGATTCAAGGAGAAACTCATTTGGGTGAGGTTTCCAGTAGTTCACACCACCATGTAGTGAATACACCCACGTACTGCTTATTTCTAGTACAGCACCTAGGTCCACCATCCCCATATTTCTAGCATCCGACGTTAGAAGGTCGTAAGGGAAAGAGGAGATGCCCATGGGGGACTAGTTTGTGGAGTATTAGTCCTATGGGCCCGATTTCAGAGAGGCCATCACCTTCAAGGACTTTTGTCAACTGAAGGGCACCAACAGGAGCAAGGGACCAAGTGGAGGAGGCTAAACACAGCACAGAATTACAGCGCACTATGGGGAGATTATTCCTCCCAACTTTTGATGGCTCACCCAAGAGCTCAACCAGAGCATGGGTTAGAAGTTAGATGCCTACTTCCAGCTCAATCAGATGACAGAGGTGGAGGCAATTAAAATTGCCATGTTTCACTTAGAGAGGGAGGTTGTTGAAGTTTCTAAGTTTACTCAGTTAGAAACCCGCCATGCACTTTATCTAATTTATTCCTACCTACTTGTTATTTTTATTTAACAAGTTATTTACAATGTAAATACTGAAAATAAACACTAGTGCATGCTCAACATATTACAGATCAACAACTAAAAGAAACAAGAACAAACACACCATATGACACCATTATTTTTGGACTAATGTCCCCGGAAAAACCCAATGCGGGAAAATCGGTGCAACTATCTGAGGGTTTTCTTATTAAGCAATATCAGAGTACAATCTGGATGCTGAAACTGGCCTACCCAACAGAGAATTTCCTTAGCAATAATGCTTCTTGGTTTCTGATAAATCTACTTGCTGAAACCTCAGATAATCCTTCCGACAGCTACTCAGCACCAATCTGCCCCAGAAACCCCAACGTCTGACCAATCTGGACTACGTCAACCTCTCCTAGCCCAGCGCTGGCACTGCGTCAGCCTATCTTGGCCTGCGTCAGCCCCAGGAGGCCTTGTGTCAGCTCTCTGAGCCTCTGCGTCAGCTACGCTGGCCCCTCTAGTGCTCTGCGCAGCACTTAGCTGCCTCTGCATGGCCCTACATGAGCACTGGCTACTCCTGCGTCTCTCTCTCTGGCTGCTCTGCTGCTATCCTGGCACTATCTCTGCCTCTCTGTCTCTCTGTACTCAATGCCCCTCAGCTGCTCTCCCGATCACTGATTCTATCTCTCTTAGCAAACCCCGCTCTAGAGAATAGAATGACTGATCACTCTGGTGTATTCTCCAAGTGACCCTTAAGCCTCCTCTTATACTTTTCTCGTTGACATATCAACGGCCGAGATTAAGTCCCTAATCAATGGCTAAGATTAGATCTGGCTTGATCCATGTCTTTTGGACCATTCTAACACAGATTCATATTAATACACATTAATATTTAATTTTCCCTAAGTTTAGACTTAGGGACTCCATTAAGCAAATTAATTATTTTAATATCTCTTGATCTATTTAGAATCTGCCTAAACCCTTTCTGGGTATTGGAGATCTCATGTGCCCCAACCTCTCCACCAAATTTCGTGGCTAGAGTGCAACCAATGCTACCCCAAATCAACAGAAGCCCATGACTGGTGGTTCCATGGGTTAACCACGATGCGGCATGCAAGTGTTACAGCCTATGAGGATTTCACTTGGAGGATGTTGGAGCGCTTTAAGGAGAGACTCGAAGGAACACTTTGGAGAGCTGACACAGCTCAAGCAGACGGGGAGTGTCGAGGCTTATATCTCAGAGTTTTTGAGATTGCTAGTGATGGTGCCCAATTTTTCAGAGGCCAGGAGGGTTTTCATGTTCTTGGAGGGGCTAGCAAAGCTGTTGAGGGGTTTGGTGAGGTCCAACAGACCCACCATTTTGCAGGACACAATTGGTAGAGCCTGGGACTTGTAGGATGCTCTACCCATGACCAAAATGCAAATACCACCCAAATAAGTGTTCTAGCAGAGGGGGAGAGACATTAGGGATCCACCACCGAGAGCCAACCAGGGGCGTGGACAGTTGGATGAGGAGACCAGGACCCCCGGAGGAGGAAGCTATGCTTCACCTGTCAAGAACCTTGGGCACCAAGCCATAAATGCACAACGGGCAAGGCCCATTACATTGAGTTTTTCTCTGATAGTGACCATGGGGATGATGTAGAGTTGGAGATAGGCGTAGATGACAGCGTGACACATATGGAGGGGACCACCATCAAGGGGAGACCCTTTCGCACAACAAGAGGAGTCATTGCGTCCTTACGTGGGGTTGTCGATTTTTTTACATTGAGGATCAGAGGCACAGTGCAGGGACAGTGTGTCTCAGTCTTGGTGGACAATGGGGCCATCCACAATTTCATCGATGCACAGATGGTTCAGAGGCGGGGCATCAAGACCGAGGAGTTCAAGGAGTTCTCAGTCCTTATGCCGAGGGATAGGACCTTGCAATGTACACAATACATTCCCGCTTTGACAGTGACCATGGGGAACTATTCAGTGATGGATCATTTCTTCATGGTGGATGTACCAGACACCAATGTGATGATGGGTGTCCAGTGGCTCTATTCTCTTGGTCGAGTTACTACTAATTGGAGGAAGTTGGAGATGGAATTTACAGGGCCGAATGGCAAGTTAGTTGTTCTTCAGAGCATGCATTCTTACCCTCCACAGACAATTTCAATACACAAGATGTGTTGAGAAATCAATGCAAGTAGATTAGGGTTTTGATTCCTCTTTCTTGATAATTACTTGTGATTTATGTCAGCTTCTTTTACTTCCTTATTATCTTATCCTTCATTAAGCAATTACCATATTATGTGTGTATGAATATCACAAAACAAAAGACACAAGTTGTAGGAACTATGTCAGAGCAAAACCACCCTCGAGGGGAAAACTTAGTAAAAAATTCTCTTCCTTCAATAGTATTCTTTGACACTCTTCAACCTAAACAAAGACCAAACCTTTCCTCCACACCAAGTCAGCTTTCCAAATCTTCGACCACTTTGCAGTAGCATTTCCACCCCAGCAAATTTGACTATGCAACAACTTACCGCATCATGTTGCAGCAACACTTGGAAGACTTCGATCTCCCAAACTAGGGGATGAAACAGAGAGAGAGTAGCTCCAAAATTTCGATTTTCTTCTTCTCCTTAGACTTGACCCAACTCACACTTCCTTTAGCTTCCTTTGACCCACTTCACACTTCTCCAACTTCCTTAGAGATAATGAACTAGCTTGAGATGAGATGCTCCAAATGAATTCGACTTCCTTCTATTTATAGGCTCCAAGTGAGGTCAAATTGGTGTCCTTAGGCTAACTTGATCACTTCTAGGCCGACGTGGTGTGGAGGTTACATAAATTATATTTGACTCAATATTAAACCTTTTTACATGATTCAAAAGCCCAAGAAGGGTCTCTTTAAAATGTACAATGACTCTATAGACTCAATATTAATCCTAGGCGTCCACAATGGGGACTTTGACTATTATAATGATGACGCAAGCATGAAACCGATGCTTTAATAAGTCATTGATACAATAATAAAAAAACTTTTCTTTATTCTTTTGACAGATACATTTCATGATTACTCAAATACATTAATGAAGAACGAACCTAGTTATGTTTTCCAACAAGATGGAGGCTGACCTGAGGCATGGTGACATTGAGTGGGCGGTGGAGTTGATGATTTCTGAGGCTAGGGGTCAACCCAAGCCACCACACCCTGACATATAGGCCATTCTAGACAGGTACCAATAGTGTTTGGGGGCATACCGCCAGGGCAGCCATCTGACCGAGGCTTTGAGCACATGATTGAGCTAGAGTCAGGGGTACGAGCAGTGATTACGACTCCATACAGACATCCCATTCAGGAGTTGCTGGCACTTGGGCACATTAGGCCTAGCTCTAGCCCCTTCACTTCATCAGTTGCCCTGGTGAAGAAGAAGGATGGGACATTATGCATGTGCATAGATTACCAGGCACTCAACAAAAATACCCTGAAGAACCACTACCCCATTCCACGTATAGATGAGCTGATGGATGAGCTGAGAGGAGCCAAGTACTTCTCCAAGATAGACTTGCATTTGGGGTACCACCAGATCAGAGTGAGGTGTCAGGCCAGGGTAACTCCAGGATGAGCGGGAGAAAAGAACTGATGATTTTATTCATTAACTAACTCATGTTTATATACAAAAATAAAACAGATCAGTTCATCTTCTAGATGACTGTCCAGTTCACCCATCCGTTTCGGATTAGGTGTCAACATTCCCCCCCTTAATCTGAAGGGATGTTGGTGAGTCCAAGCATCGTTCTGAATCTTTCAAGCTTTTCTCTTCCAAGCGCTTTGGTGAAGATGTCTGCAATTTGCTCGTTTGTGGAACAATGACGGAGATGGATTGTTTTGGCCTCAACATGATGTCGGATCAGATGATATTTAGTATTGATGTGCTTAGTACGATCATGGAACTTTGGGTTCTTGGCCAACTTTATTGCAGATGTGTTATCAATCATGAGTGGAGTTGATTGTATTTGTTTTACTTGCAAATCTTCAAGAATTTTCCTGAGCCACACAATTTCTTTCGTTGCTTCAGCTGCTGCCACATATTCTGCTTCTGTTGTGGAATCTGCTGGTACTAATTGTTTGCGTGATCTCCAGGAGACAGCTCCTGATCCAAGACTCATAGCATATCCTGAAGTAGATACCCCAGTTTCTTTGTCTCCATCGAAGTCTGAATCAGAGTATCCAATCAAGTTGAAGTCGTCCACCTTTGTATACTTGATTCCAAGGTCTTGAGTTCCCTTCAAGTACCTTAGAACTCTTTTTGTAGCAGACCAATGTCCCTCACAAGGCTTTTGCATGAACCTGGAGAGGATTCCAACAGCAAATGAAATGTCTGGTCTGGTAGTAGTGAGGTAGATGAGACTTCCTACAAGCTGTCTATACTTTGTTGCATCCTCAAATTCCTTTCCTTCAATAGATGTGAGCTTCAAGTTTTGTTCCATTGGAGTACAAAGGGGATTGCACTCTATCATGCCAAATCTGTTTAACAAATCTCCAATGTATTTCTTTTGAGAAAGAAATATGGACTTTGGATGTTGGTTTACTTCAATGCCAAAATAGTAATGAACATAGCCCAAATCAGTCATTTCAAAAAAATTTCCTAATTCTTTCTTTATGGATGCAATATAGCTTTCATTGTTCCCTGTCATTAAAAGATCATCTACATATACCACAAGATATACAACTGTTTTGCCAACTTTCTTGAAAAATAAAGTTGCATCATCAAGATCAAAATGTTTGAAGTTGAGTTTCAGAAGATGCTCAGTTAGTTTTTCATACCATGCTCATGGTGCTTGTTTGAGGCCATACAAGGACTTCACAAGTTTGCATACTTTGTGTTCATGTCCTTTCACAGCAAATCCTTCAGGCTGGGACATAAAAACATTCTCTTTTAGGTCTCCATTCAAGAATGCAGTTTTTACATCCATTTGATGGACTTTCCAACCGTTCTGAGCAGCTAGTGCAAAGAGTGTCCGGATGGTGGCCCATTTTGTTGTGGGAGCAAAAGTTTCCTCATAATCGACCCCTTCCTTCTGTGCAAAACCTTTTGCCACAAGCCTAGCTTTGTGCTTGTCAAGTGAGCCATCAGCTTTGTACTTGTTCTTGTAGACCCACTTGCAGCCAATTGGTTTGGTTCCAAATGGAGGATCAACCAGCTTCCAAGTGCCATTCTTTATGAGGCATCATACTCCTTCTGCATCGCTTCTTTCCATTCATCATGAGACGCAGCTTCTTTGAAGGAAGTTGGTTCAAAATCTGTAGACAAGTTCAATTCACAATCATAAGTAACATCCATATCAACAGGTGAATTAGAGTTATCTACATCACCTCCATCTTGTCGGTTTGTATTTCTGGTTCCTGTTTTTCCAATTTCATCAGGATGAACACTTTCAAATGTCTTTGTTAGCCACTTTGGGGGACCTTTCTGAGATGGTCCAAGCTGTTCTGTTGATTGAGTTGGGACTGAATCAAGATTAAGTCTCCCAATTCTATCAATTACATCACTTAAAGCATCATCTGTTGTTGGAGTGTCATGCAGGGGAGATTGTTCTTCAGAAGGAGATTCCACATGTTGATCTAGTATAGGAATCCCCCCTTCAAGATGTGGAATCTGATTATCAAACTCTTGGAATGATTTCGGTTTTGTGAATCTATCCAAGCGATCAAGTTGCCGCTCAACAACACTGTCAGATTTGGATGATTCAAGAAAAATGACATCTCTAGATAAAACAAACTTTTTATTTACTTCATCATAGAGGCGGTATGCTTTAGATGTGTTTGAATACCCCAGGAAGATACACTTACGACTTCTAGCACCAAGTTTGTTTCTATGTACCTTTGGTATTAAAGCATAACAGGTGGAACCAAAAATCCTGAGATGTTTTATCGAAGGAACATGTCCATACCACAATTCATAAGGAGTCTTGTTTCTTATAGCACTAGATGGACATCTATTCTTTATATATGCAGCACATAGAACAGCATCAGCCCAAAACATTTTCTTTACATTTTTGAAGAAAAGCATGGATCGTACCATATTCAAAATTGTTCTCTTCATTCTTTCAGCTACACCATTCTGTTGAGGATTATAAGGCACAGTTGTTTGATGTTTAATCCCATGTTGGCGAAGATAGTGTTCAAATTCATTTGATGTATATTCTTTTCCATTATCAGTGCGAATAGACCCAATATGAGATTGTGCATCATTTTCAATCCATTTGTGAAAATTCTTGAATGTTTGAAAGGCATCAGATTTGTTCTTCAAAAAATAAACCCAACACATTCTGGTGTAATCATCAATAAATGTCATGATATATTTATTTCCATTTGCAGAAGAAACAGGCATTAGACCACATAAATCTGAATGAATGAGTTCAAGCTTCCTATGTGCTCTTGAATGTGAATCATGAAAACACTGTTTGCTATGCTTTCCTAGAATGCAAGCATCACATTGCTTATGTTTTCTAGGAATTGTAGGCAAACCAGCAACACCATTTTTCTTCAACAAGCGGAGACTATCATAGTTTAAATGTCCAAATCTAACATGCCATAATAAACTTGATGGAAGTGCACCTTCTTCATGATGAGAAATATATGAGAAATGTTGTGCATGAGTAGAGGTTCCTTGCAGTTTAAGAAGTCTTTCTTCTTCTATACCCCTCATGACAAGTGAGTGGTCAGATGCCTTTCTTACCTCAAGCTTGCCATCAAACATGTGAATGGAGTGACCTTGCTGGCGGATGTGGACCAGGGACAGCAAGTTTCTCTTGAGCTGTGGGAGATATAGAACATGATCCAGAAGAAAGTCTGGAAGACCAGGGAGTTTAAGCCTGATTGTGCCAAGCCCTGATGGCTTGATTTTTGACTGATCTGCAAAGTATACTGCTCCATCAACATTGTCAGTGAAATCTTCAAAGAAATCTTTCCTATGAGTCATATGACAGGTTGCTCCTGAATCAAGCAACCAGTCATTTTTCGAAGAAGCAAGTGAAGCATTAAACAAATCTTCATTTACTCCAATGTTACATTGTGCCTCAATATAGTGAGCAGATTCAGGTGCTTTACCTTTGTCTGTGTCATCAGTTTTACCTTTCTGCTGATTTCTTCTCTGCTCAACTTTGTCCCATGGTAGCTTGCATGTAGAAGCATCATGTGATCCATTTCGTTTGCAGCGAATGCAATGCAGATCTGCCTTTTCTGCTTGAGAATGTCTGCCCCCCCTGCCTCTGAAGTATCTTCCTCTTCCTCTTCGTCCACCTCTTCCTCTTGTAGAATCTTGAGCAGGATGCTTTTCTTTGTGAGCAAGGCAAACAGTCTCTTCAGAAGATTCAGGGACTGTTTTCTTTCCAAAGACTTTCTCTCTTTCAGCAAACTTTTTCACAAGAGAGTCAAAGGTTATATCTTTAAGATTTCCATTTGCTTGTAAAGACTCAAGATAATTGGAGTAGGTAGGATAGAGTGCTTTGAGAAAGGCAATAAGAGAGATATCCAGCTCAACCTTAGTGGATTTAATATCATGCATTATAGACTTTATTTCAGATGCAAGAGCAAGAGGATCATTATTTTTCAGTTCAAGAGTGAAGAGTTTAATCATGAGCTGAACAACTTCAAGTGCAGAATGTGTATCATAGAGTTCTTTCAGCTTTTGTAAAGCTTCAAAGGCAGTGGAATAGGATGAAATATGACGACTTACTTCTTCATTTACAGATGCTGCGATCAATGCATATGCTTTGCTGTTCTTGTTTTCCCAAATGGCGAGTTCTTTGTCTGATGTAGGCTGCACAGGGTCTTTGTCTTCTTCTCCGACACACACTCCCTTCCACAACTCATTGTAGATGAGGGTGTGCTTTACCATTCGAGACCATTCTGAATAGTTCTCCTTGCCAGTGAGAACTATTCCTACCATAGAAATGATTGAATGCATTCTGTAAAAAAAAATATCTCTGCCAAAAAAATCCTTATGCCATAGCCTTATGCATTTTATTTTCTTCTAACATTTGCATCAGCATTTCTTATATCACCATTTCTTATATCACTGCCACAATATTATGTTTTGAAAAAAAAGAAGGCGCTCAAGGTATCTCTTCAACATATATCATTTCAATATATATCAATGCAAAAACTGTTAAGAAAACAGCGCAATATATAAAACTCCGCTCCAAGTATAAGCATGATATTGCATACTATAATATGAGTCAGATACAAAAACTTGTTCCGCTGCTTGGTTACCTCAAGAATCCTTATGCATCACTTCGTGCAAGAGCTGCAGAGATTGTAAATACGATTGTACAGAACAATCCACAAAGTCAACAACTTGTGAACAGAAACACGGATTAACGTTAAGTATCACCTAGGCTTTCGACTCTTGGCTGCCGGTTCTGTTGTCTTCACCTCCAATCGTTACAATGAAAATATATCAATGTCAAACCTTTACCGCTCCCAATGGCCGCATCTTTGTTGCGCATGAAGGCATCACTGTATTCTCAGAAGCAAGTCTCTCCACCCGCTCCAGCGGCGAAATCGAGCCGGATTAGCCCCCCCGCCGGCATGTGTAGGGACGTTCTGCGTGGAGGCACCACTGTAGTCCCTTCGACCTTTTTTGTTTTCTGTTTGTCCAGAATGGCTCTCTTTTGGTCCAGAATCGCAGTTATTTTCGGCAAGGATATGGAGCTACAGGTCGAAAGTCGGAATGGATTTAGCAGAAAAAGAAAGCCACTGCCAACTACTTATCCGATCAAATTGATAAGAAATGTTTTGAACGATCTTGTCGAGGGTTTTGAGCGACCGAGAGGGCGAAGGAACGGAGCGTTCAAACAAAAGAGAGAAGACTGAAGATGACTGCAAGCGGATCTTGGATTTCATTCTTCATGACGTGAAGGGGAAGTTTAAAAAACGGCGTAGTCCCAGAGGATTAACCCGGCTTGAGTTCATTTCCTATTGACTGTCACGGTAATAAGACTCACGGTTTCAGGTTTTGCGTTTGCAGGATTGTTCTATATGGAGATTGAATGGAATAGGAGGTCAATAGACAATGGTGATGTCGCAGGACAGCGAGGAGTGACAACGGAAATGGCCGCAAGGATTCTTGAAGGAATGAAATGCGGATCGAGACAGGGATATCACCAGTCTCACGATAATACCCCTTTTTCGCTTCGCATGGAATCACAGAGAACGGATACCTCTATGTCAGGATAGAGGCAGGCCAACGCTCAAGCAGATGCAGCGCTGGTGCGCCAGAGAGCAGAGGAGCAGAGGTGTGTCAGGCAAACGCTCAGGCAATGCGCTCAGAGAGCAGAGTAGCGCTCAGGACTGAGCAGCTCTCAGGTCAGCAGGAGTTACTACTATTTCTGGGACCTGTGCTCTGATACCATGTCAGGCCAGGGTAACTCCAGGATGAGCGGGAGAAAAGAACTGATGATTTTATTCATTAACTAACTCATGTTTATATACAAAAATAAAACGGATCAGTTCATCTTCTAGATGACTGTCCAGTTCACCCATCAGTGTTCGGGCGAGAGGGCGAGTTCTGGTCAGCACTGTCAGCCTTCAGGACGCTGCCACAAGCTTGAAACCACGGTCCACAGCGTGAGATGAGGTCGACGCTGAGACTCGGTGTCGAACGGTGTCTTACAATTCGTGGATTCGAGCTCGAATTCAAACACTAATCTGAGCGGTGGAGCAGCCAACTTCGAATTGGAATGTTAGCTGAGAGTCGAGACCTATGTATGAGCTGAGCTCAAGCCTCACGCTGCTGAGAGTCGAGGTCAATGGTCACCGCCAGCCGGTCGCTACAAAGTTTAATGAAACGTAACTTCTAACCCACGGGTCGCGGCAAACAATGAAACCAGAACAAAACCACGGGCCCGCATTCATGTTTCATTTCTATTTTTTTTAAACAGAAAAATCGAATTTTAACGAATTTCAAAACGAATCTGAACGATTTTCAACGATTAAATTCACCTTTAAATTCGAATTCGTTTCAAGTTCGAGTTCGCCATTTTGTTCGGCAAACTTGAACGAATAAATTCGAATTCGTTTAAAGTTCAGCAAATTTCGAATTTTTTCATTCAAATTCGTTGAATCCGGTGACTTAGGCTGAGGGGCAATTAATACATAGCAGAGAGGCAGAGTTAGTACTAGGAGGATCAGCGCAGAGCCGTGAGAGGTTGACGCAGAACCAGCCAGTGGCCACGCACAGGCAGCCAGGAGCTGCATAGAGCCAGAGAGGGCCAGCATGTGAGACGCAAAGGGTCTAGGGGCTGATGCAGAGGCTCCAGAAGCTGACGCAGAGCCCAAAGAGGCTGACGCAGGGCCAGAAAGGCTGATGCAGGGCCAGAAACACTGACGCAGGGCCTAGAGGCAGCGCTAGGAGAATTTCATGGGACAGACTGAGAGCCGGAGAGCTGGATAGGGTGACGCAATCCCTATCAAATTGACGCAGAGCAGCAGAAGCTACATTGTTGCTGTGGGATCATTCATCTGGTAATTTAGCCGAAATTTCTCTCCCACTGAGAGGTACTATTGTCGAGGGAATTCTTTGTTGGGTAAGCCAGTTCTGGCACCCAAGTTGTATTCTGAAACTACATAATAATAAAACCCTCTGAATAGCTGCACCGGTTTTCCCGCATTGGGTTTTTCCGGGGACATTGGTCCAAAAACAACGGTGTCACTTGTGTGCTTGTTTACTTTCAGTTGATGATCTGTATATGTTGATACTATACTTGTATTTATTTTCAGTATTTACATGGTAAATAAATTTTTAAGTAATTGAAAAAGTAGGAAGAAATAAATCAGATAGTACAGGAAGAATTTCTAACGGGTTAAACTTAGAAATTCCAACATGGTAACAGAGCGTGGTTGAAGATCACAGGATAACTGAAGGATCAACGCAGAGGCAGAGAGGAGCAAACCTAATCTACACAGTGCCCGATCATCTTTCTCAGTCAGGAAGGATCGGCGCTATGGCCAGGAGGTGCAAATTTTGCCGGTGTTGGGATTGTTCAGAGCCTAGAGGCTCAGTCCTTCAAGTTGCTGGGGTATAGGAGGCTGCAGATAACTTGCGGAGCGAAGCTGGTGGGGTACTGTGGTCAAAACTATACCTAACAGGGCAAGACCAAGGAGGAGGGATTTCCAGAAAGGAAATCGAGACTTAGAGGGAGTCGAATCGAGGACTTCCAGGAGGGAAGTAAAGAGACTCAGAGAAGTCGGAAGAAGAGCAACAAGATGGTAGTGAATGGGCTGAGAGATCAGGATAGACTGGACAAGCTTCCAACTTCGTAGCTGAAAGGCCAGGATCTTGTCCATTCTAGACAGGTATCACATCAAGCACTTCGCCTTGAAAACGATAGCGATCCCAGTTGACCGAGTTGAAAATGAGAAGTACGAGGAGGAAATGGCCAGGGCAAAGTGCATCATCCTTGATGGGGTCAAGGATCATGTGGTGTCACATATTGCCAAGAAGGACACGGAAAATGAGATGTGGGACGCCCTGAAGAAATTGTACCAGCACACTTCCGTGCAGAGGAAGATGTTACTTGAAAATCAACTACGATCATACCAGATGCAGAAGGGAAAGCAGATAGATGTCTTCCTCCATGGATTGAAGGAGATTTGTAATCAGCTAACTTCCATAGGGCCACGTTGGATTAGGGATTGATGGTGAGGACAGCATTGAACACAGTCTCAGAGGATTGGGAGGTATTTGTCCAAAGCATACTGGGCAGGTCGAGCCTTCCAGATTGGGAGGAACTGTGGGTGGCTCTTCGTCAAGAAGAGATCAGACGGGTGACCAAGGAGGGAGGTAGCGGAAAAGGGGTCAGAATCATGAAGGAGGAAGAAGAAGATGCGGCTCTCGCATCTGCGAAAAAGCAGGAAAAGAGGAAGAAGAAGGACCTCTCCAAGGTCAAGTGCTTCCATTGTGGGGAACTAGGTCACTATGCGAATCAATGTCCTAGGAAGAAGAGCAAGGCAGAGGCCTCTAAGACCAAGGCAGCACCAGCGAGGGTGGAGAAAGAAGTCGAGACTGATGACGATTGTGCCATGAGTGCTCATGTGCCACTTGAGAAGAAGTGGGGAGAGATCGAGCTGTAGTCAGGAGGACTACAGGCGATGAGGGGCAGGATCCTTGAGGTACCCAACCTCTTGGATTATACCTTGCTACAGGAGCCCCAAAGAGGAGTAGCAAGACTGGCAGATGTCAATAGAGACAGATGCGGATGAAGCGGCAGAGAGTGCTACAGTGCAAGAGTCTCAGGACAGCACAAAGGCTAGCAGGATGCAAAAGTGCGAGAAGCATGGGAGTATTGCACCAGTGAAGGATGGCACGGAGAGGTGTGCAACGGTGCAAGATGCATGAAGTTGTTGCAGCAGCCTAGAGGTTAGTAGAGGGAGAACTTGCTAGCGGCAGAGGAAGCTTCAGCATCGGGAGAGTCTCTAGCCTGACAAGGATGTCAGAGTTGGGTGGATCACTCACTTCCTTCTCCGTAACTGGGAATGGGATACAGTGCAACAGTTAGTAGTGGCAGTGCTATGGGCAGCACGATGCAGCGTGAGGAGAAGGTGATGCAGTGCAAATGCAGCAGTTGGCAGTGGCAGGGCCATGGACAGCAGCACGGATGCAGAGGAAGCTCCCGTACAGATGCAGCAGTGGCAGTGGCAGGGTCATGGGCAGCAATACATGATGCAGCAGTGCAGAGGATGTTGGGCAGGGAGGCTTAGCATCAGCACAAGGACCGATGCTAGATGATCAGGGTGATACTCAGTGAGGAGTATTACTAGAGCACAGTCCTCGCTAAGAGGGAGTGTTGATTTGGGGTAGCATCGGATGTGCTCTAGCCATGAAAATTGGTGGAGAGGCTAAAGCACATGAGATCTCCAAGACTCGGAAATGGTTTGGGCAGATTCTAACCGGTTTGGACGATATTAAAATAATTAATATTTTTAATGGAATTCCTAAGTCTAAACTTAGGAAAAATAAAATATTAATGGGTATTAATATAAAACTAGGTTAGAAGGGTCCAAAAGTCATGGATCAAGCAAAATGTAATCTTATCCATTGATTATAGATTTAATCTTGGTTGTTGATGGACCAATGAGAAAAGTATAAGAAGACGCTTGTGGGTCAATTGGAGCACACACCAAGAGAGATCAAGAATTCGATTTTCTGGGGCAGGGTTTGCTAAGGAAATAGAGTGAGTGATCTAAGTTGCAGCTGAGGGGCATTGAATACATAGTAGAGAGGTAGAGTTAGTACCAATACGATCAACGCAGAGCCGTGAGAGGTTGACACAAAGTCAACCAGTGGCCATGCAGAGCCAACCAGGAGTTGCGCAGAGCCAGAGAGGGCCAGTGTGTGAGACGCGGAGGGTCTAGGGGCTGACGCAGAGGCTCCAGAAGCTGACAGAGCCCAGAGAGGTTGACGTAGGGCCAGAAAGGCTAACGCAGGGCCTAGAGGCAGCGCTGGGAGAATTTTGTGGGACAAACAGAGAGCTGGAGCTGGATAGGGTAACGCAGTCCCTATCAGAGTGACGTAGAGCAGCAGAAGTTGCATTGTTGTTGTGGGATCGTTCATCCAGTAATTTAGCCGAAATATCTGTCTCCGACTAAGAGGTACTACTACCGAGGACATTCTCTGTTGGGTGAGCCATTTCTGGCACCCAAGTTGTATTCTAAAACTGCATAATAATAAAACCCTTTAATAGTTGCACCGGCTTTCCCGCATTGGGTTTTTTTGGGGACATTAGTCCAAAAACAACGGTGTCACTTGTGTGCTAGTTTACTTTCAGTTGATGATCTGTATGTGTTGATACTGTACTTGTATTTATTTCCAGTATTTACATGGTAAATAACTTGTTAAGTAATTGAACAAGTAGGAAGAAATAAATCAAATAGTACAGGAAGAATTTCTAATGGGTTAAACTTAGAAATTCCAACACACGACGTCCCCAAGATAGCCTTCAGATGTCACTATGGGCACTTCGAGTTTCTGGTTATGCCTTTTGGGCTAACCAATGTAGTGGCCACTTTCCAGTCTTGCATGAACCACGAGTTCCATGGGAGGTTGCGGAAGTTTGTATTAGTATTCTTCGATGACATTTTGATCTATAGCAGGACCTAGGAGTATTTATAGCACTTGGAGGTGGTGTTGTGTATTTTAGAGGAGCAATAGTTCTACGCCAAGTCATCCAAGTGTGAGTTCAGGTTGAAAGAGATGCTCTATTTGGGGCATATTATTGGGGAGGATGGCATAAGGGTGCATGAGGAGACGATTAGGGCCATCCGAGATTGGCCCGTACCCCAAAATGTGACTGAGTTAAGGGGCTTCATGGGCATATGCACCTATTACAGGAAGTTCGTAAAGGGCTTCTGACAGTTGGCATCTCCCAGCACGGGTTTGACTAAGAAGGGGGCCTTCACATGGACAGATAGGACACAGGCAACGTTTGAAGACCTCAAGGGGGTGATGAGTAGTTGTCCGATATTAGCCCTCCCGGATTTCACTCGACCATTCACCTTGGAGTGTGATTCATCAGGTGAAGGCATTGGATGGCCATCCTATCGCTTTTGAGAGTCGGAAACTCCTTCCGCATGAGAGGTCATATTCTATTTATGACAAGGAATTGTTGGCCATCATTCATGCATTGACCAAATTACAGCAGTACTTAGTAGGAAACAGGTTTAGAGTGAAGACTGACCACAACAGACTTTGCCACTTTCTAGGGCAGAAGGACCTCAATGACAAGCGGCATAAGTGGGTTAGCAGACTCCAAGCCTACGATTTTGATATAGAGTATATCATGGGTAAGCACAATGTGGTGGCAGATGCCTTATCCAGGAGGCCCGCAACACTTTCCCTCATGAGCATTTGCCATGATTGGAAGGCACAACTGTTGGTGGAGTACTCCAAGGATCGTTAGGTGTGTGAGATCTTAGAGGGCACCTATGGGAATGAGTGCTACCGCGTGACAGCAAATGTTATTTATTACAAGGAGCGCATCTATTTGATTCTTGGTTCTTAGTTAAAGGATAAAATCCTCCACGCAGCCCATGGAGTCTAGACACCAGGGGTTCCTGAAGACTTACAGGACAATTAGGGAGCGTTTCTCGTGGAATGGCCTCAAGGGGGACGTGCTAAAGCATGTACAAGAGTGTGAGGCATACCAGAGGAGCAAGGGGGAGTTAACTCATCCGGCAAGGTTGTTGCAGTCGCTCCCTATTCCAGAGGAAAAATGGGAGAGCATCTCGATGGACTTCATCACAAGCCTTCCTAAGGTGCAAGGTCTTGATTGCATCTATGTGGTGGTGGACAGATTGACCAAGTATGCCCATCTCTTTGTTATACCCACCAGGTACTCTGCTTCGCAGGTTGCAGAGTTGTTCTTCAGGGAGGTTTTCCGATTGCATGGTCTTCCCGAGACCATAGTGAGTGACAAGGAAAACTGCTTCATGGAGGCTTTTTGGCAGGAGCTTTTCAAGATAGTGGGCATAAAGCTTACCCCTAGCACCAGTTAACACCCCCAGACCAACACACAGATCGAAATGGTCAACAAATGGTTGGAGGGTTACTTAAGGAACTACATGACAGGGCAGCAACAAGCATGGGCAAGATGGCTACACTTGGGAGAGTATTGCTATAATACTACCTATCACATGTCCATCGGTATGTCACCTTTTGCTGACATTGTCTTTTCAGACAACAGGGCCCCACAGGCCAAAGATTGGATCCAGGAGAGGCAAGACATTCTCAAGGCTCTCAAGGATAACTTACAGACAACGCAAAACTAACAAAAAATGTATGCTGACAGGCACCGAGTTGAGACACTTTGAGGTGGGGGACCTAGTCTTTTGTGCCTCCAGCCCTACAGGCAATCCACGTTGAAGCAAAAGGGGGCCGAGAAGCTACAGCCATGATTTTATGGGCCTTTCCGAGTCACCAGGAGGGTCGGTGAGGTGGCCTACGAGTTAGAACTTCCACCGGGGAGCCGAGTGCACAATGTCTTCCATGTGTCGTGCCTTAAGAAGGTACTGGGCCAGCAGGTGACAGCAGTTCCGGAGCTACCTCCATTGGATGATGATGGGCACCTGGTTTTAGAGCCTGAGGCCATCTTAGACAACAGGGAGAGGAGGTTGAGGAGCAGAGTCATCAGGGAGTTTTTGATCCGGTGGAAGAACCTACCCGAGGAGGATGCCACTTGGGAGGGTGAGCAGATTCTTCAGTATCCAACATTGCAGTTGCTTGGGGACAAGCAACATTTTGGCAAGGAGGATTGTGATATTCCCACTTAGCAATATTGCTAAGGGAAATATCAATTTTGTCAAATTTTGGATTACTACTTAGGAAAAGTGGGTTGTGGGACCCCTCTTAAAAGTTTTGAGATATGGTAAGGGCCCAACATAGGAGAAAAGAGTAAATTGAATGGTTAGTGGATGGTTAGAGCCACCCCAAGGAAGGAATACGCTCCCCACTTGGTAGTACGCACTCCTGGAGGGAAAGAGAGTGGGAAAATAGAAGGATGGGCCCCACATGGGGAAATTGGAGACACAATGACAAAATAGGATGGAGCACTCATTTTGGGGCATCTTTGATCATTTGAACATTCACCCTTGACTAGCAAGTTTGCGCTGAGAGCCAAGTCTACATGTGTTGTTGAGCACATGAGATTTTCAAGCGAGAATCTCACCCTACCTTCAGTGGTCTTCGAGTACTAGCCCAAGGAGTTGACTTGCATCATTTCAGATCTGACCAAGGAGTTTTCCAAGTGAATTTGTGGAGCTGGAGAGCAGGTGGGACACAGAAGGGGAGTACGCTGCCTTTGGAGGTGTTGGTTGTGGAGTTGGGAATTTGTTGGGCTTTTTGGGACAACATAGGGCCACCAATTGCTGAAGTTTGGGAGTGCTTTCAGGGATCCAATTCATGGGAGATTGCAGAACAAACACAGCTCGTACCAATGACTGTGTGGCCTTGGGCCCTGCACAGTGGTACTCAATGCCACACGTGGGAGCTTGGAGGAAGAAGGATTGAGGATTGTAGCTTGTGGGGAAATCCCAGAGAGGAATTTATGAGAATTACAGCCATTTTGGGGGCCTTCAATAGGGATATCTACAGGTGGGTCGAAATACCCAACAGCTGGAGGAGTGAGGAAAAATTGGGCCGAAATTTGGGGGTCCGCATTTGGCCAAACCTTTTCTGGGTTTTGGTGGGTTATTGGTGGAGAGACCAAGGCTAATTTCCCGGAATTTCTTGAGCAGCAGAAGAAGGGTCAAATCAGCCATTATTTACAGCCAACAGTTCAATTTTCTAGGGGATCGTCGCAGAGCTATAGAGGGGACAACCATTCAGCAGTTGAGGTAGTCGATTTCATCACTTGGGCTTTGCTAGCATTCCTTAGGCAAGCCCAAGTGCACACTTTCCAAACTTCTATTGTACCCCATACATTTATAATAAAATGGCTTGGACCAATGCGGTTTTTGGCTTATTTCATGGTGTCTAATTTGTGTGGAATTTTTGTGGGTATTTTTTCTATGCATGCTTTGTTTATCATTGAAAAATTTCCTTAGGGATACTACATAGAGAGTGTCAACTATGTCAATTCCTTACTAGAAAACATAAATTGGCTACTTTCCATTTACAACCAGTTGTGGTAGAGGCCCCATTTCAACAATGGGGATCTTGTTTTCATTAGCAAATTCATGGAAAACTCAAGTAATCGCCACAAATGGATCCTAACTGCCATTGATTATTTCACTAGGTGGGTAGAGGTCATACCTACCAAGAGAGCCACCAAAGATGTTGTCATTGATTTCCTAGAAGACAAATCATAACCCGTTTCAGTGTCCCACACAAAATCACTACTGACAATGCCAAAGATTTTAGTTCTCTAAGATGTCATCATTGTGTTTAGATTATTGTATTGTTTTGTCTCACTCATCTAATTATTATCCTCAAGGAAATGGCCTTGTCGAATCAAGTAATAAGAATTTAATGAACATCATTAAAAATATTGTAGGGGATAATAAAGGAAGATGGTATAGCCAAATCAAATATGATGTATGGGCATACCACATAACTAAGAAATATTTTACTAGTAAAAGTCCACTTGAACTTATGTATGGGATGAATAATACATTACCTATTCATTTGAAAATTCCAAAAACCCAGAAATTACCTATTGCTACAAAACAAAAAAGGTTGAGAAACCCATAAATCATGGAAAGTTTGACAGTTTGTAGTTAGGTCCCGATGTAATTGTTGAAAAATGCAAGAGAAAATTCATTCTACATTGGCCATCTAGATGGTGAGAGGTTGCCTTTACCTATAAATGTGCAAGCTCTAAAACTGTTTTACAAACGTATAATTTAGCACTATCAAGGGCACATTTCTCAGTGTAACATAGTTTTATTTTGTTTGCTCATGTGATTTCATGCTCATTGATCTGTTTCTATTCACTGTCATAATTAGTTACATCTCACATTGTCTTTATCTCATTAGTTAGATGTTATTTCATTTCCTAGAATAGTTGTTATTTCATTTGACTTTATTGCTATGTTAGGGAGGGATAAGAATTCGATCCAATTCTCTCATAGGGTATTGATCTCTTAATGATGAGTTTTAAGGCGACAGGTGGAAGATTCTGAGGTTCTCACATCCTCCCAAATAGACAATTTGCAATGCAATTGGAGCCAATTGTTACCCCTATGTCAATGGGGGTACATAGACTTTTCTCAGCGCATCATTCACCACCATTGTAATCCTAAGGTCATAATTCAAAGCCATGTAAAATCCATGTGAGACCCTACATTAGGTCTCTTAGACCTATATCTTGTTATTTTGAGTCTATATCTATTGTTTTTGGTCGGAACATGCCTTGTCCCTGGAAAGCTTCACCTAGCCAATCCCGTCCCTAATCGGATTGGGGGACCTTGGGAGACTTCTCATTAGGACTCATAGTTTTATGAGAACCTGCATTTTGTATGGGTGATCACTGGTGTATGGCCAATCCAGCGTGCGTCAAGGTGCACTTGTCATTCCACATGGTTAATGTCTATAGAGTCTGTAGGTGACCTTGGCCTTGGTGTAGTATTACTCTCTCACAAAATAACAGTCTCTTGTGACAAATTTCACGTTTCCCAACGTAGTTTATGTTTTCCCAATGCAAAATGGTCCAAGTGGTCAAAAAGTCAACCCAGGCTTAGATTGTAGGGCATGACTAGAGGATGCCAAGTCATATGGAAATTTTCTTATCAAAGCATCTAATGAAAGGTTATGGCTTGGTCAAACTTGGTTAGTGATACAAGGAATACTCCAAGTGAATTTTCAGGCAAAGCATTGGGTAGTTTCTTGCATGCAATACGTCGAAAGTGATCAATACAACAAGATGAAGAAAACCTAGGTGTGAGAATTATGATATCAAGCAAGGTATTGGAGATCAGGGGCAGGGGTAGGATGGCATGGCAGTCAAGTGGTGATGTGGCAACACCATAGGGGTTGAAGCAAAACAAAGACAACCCCATTACAGATCAAGACTGGAGCAACAAAACCCATGTTCTAGATTCGCCAGGAGGAAAAGGGTGTTGGAGATCTATCCTTTGGGACGCAGGACAAATAACTTTACAGGAAGTCAAAGTAAAATTAAGTCAAAACTAGTCATTGGGTCAAAGCTAAACGTTGGAAGGGGGTCTGTTAGTCGTTATAACCTCCTTGGACCAAAAAAGTGAGATAATGGACCAAAAATCTAACCATTAGAAACAAATAACCTCCAACCTACCAAGTCGACCTCACCAAATCAATTTGCACCCCTCTATGTCAACAAATTGAGTTGCATGTGGACCAAGGAAGCTGGTCGTTAGGAGGATTTCGGTGTTATTTTTATTTTTGACCATTAAAGACCATTTTCAAAGGGAAGTCATGGCCTCTCTTCTTGGACCAAGTCAACCCCCCTTGAGGATTTACTATATTTATTTTGTAATATTTCATGAAATTAAATATTATTAAGCGTTGGATCGTGGAATACTAGCAATATTTTTAATAAGGATAGTCACATAGCCATTAGAGATTTTTCTATAAAAGGCTAGGCTCTCCTTCATTGTAATCGTTGTTGTTCACTTGAGACAAGTGCTATCTAATAAAAAGAGCTCATCTATTTGCAAAATCTTGCACACTTTGTATAATTGTGCAGTGGGTTTTCTTAATGTTCTTTTTCTTGTTATCACTATTGAGCATTATTTTTATCTAATTCCATCTTGCTAATAACTAAATTTATCTTGAGACTAATGTTCTCTGCAATTGAGGAGCTAATACGCTACGTGGAAGCAAGCAAGGAAGGTTTCCCACTTGTTTGTTTTGTTTTTGCAAGTGAATCGATCCAAAAATTTTAGACTATTTCAGAAAGGAGCTTTACTATTCCAAGGATTTTGTATTTTTCCGCTCACAGAGGACAAAGATTGGAGACACCACAAAGAGAGGGTTGCTCCTAAGGAAGATTGACAGTTGTAAGGTGAATTAAGCTATAGTGAGGTGATTTCCAAAAGAACCAAGCCCACTCCCTAAACAAGAATCAGACATAATGACTAAGAGGGACATCTACTTCACACTCCAGCAAAAGGTGAGACTCCAAGGCATAAGTAAATCTTAAACAACAAAAAGATCCAAATATTCTCAAATTCTCCTTTTTATTTTCCACAATGAGGGTAGGATTTGCTTGCTGATTTTATTTTCATATCAATTTACAAGAAGCTATTTATTGGGGAAAATTAGCTAAATTGTTAGATCTAACCCTCACTTTGATACAAGTTCCTATTTAATTCAATTTACACCTGAAACAGTAACATTGTGGTTGCAGATATGCAGGTTAAGAGATCCTTCTGTTTGCTGGACCTGCGCTTTCAACAACCATAAAGTTATAAACAAGTTCTACAGGCCTACAGGTGAGTCTATTACACTAAAACTTGATATTTTCAGTTATGAATTAATATATAGTCACATTTTTTATGTTCGGGTTGATTTTTCTTCATTTTCCAACTGTTTAAACTTTAAATCAATAAATATTTTTTTCAAGAATTTTGGGTTAATAAACATAATCCAAAAATCTGAAAATCAATTGACAGCTAGCTGAAAATTGCATTTTCAGTTTAAATTTAGTAAAGAGGAGACCCCAAAGCCTCTATAATTACCCTCTAGTCATTCCTCAATATAAATTTTGGAGTAACTCCCTAGAGGTGTTTATCACACAATGGGTTGGCTGATTGAACAAAATAGGTTGTTGTCCCTGGCACCTGCAATTTTTACGTAGGTTTTATAGGCTGTCATACAAAACAAGTTATTTGTTGATTTTTTGTAGAATCGGGAGGTATATCCCACATGCCAAAGAGGTCTCCAAGTCGGCCTAAGAAATTAAAATAAAAAAAATATATATATTTTAAATTTGGAGTGCAAGTCAGCCTAGCCAAGTGAAAGGGTGTGTCCCTTGGCTTTTTTTAGCCCATTCAACGAGTATAAATACATGATGTGACATTTCATTTTCATCACCAAGCAAGTGATTTTTCTTCATCTTTCTGAGGGCAGCAAGGAGCCGCAACCAAGAATAAGGAGGCCAACTTAGAGGGCAGCAAGAGAGAAGGTAGAAGCAAGAGAGGGGACCGCACGGCCTAATGTAGACTTTTAAGAAGACAGGTCAAGGACTGTTGGATGCTGAAGGTGGTCATGATTTGACTAGTATTTTTTGACTCAGATATTGGCTCAAATTTCTAGACAAAATAGATTTGTAAACCTCGCTGAAGAATAATTTCTCCCAAAAGAAAAGTTGTTGGGTTTTCTCCCAAGGTTGGGTTTCCTAGGGTAAAAATATTGTCTCTATTTTGCATGGTTGTCTTTCTCTAATCTTTAATGTTTCCACTGCATTACTGTTGAGATTTTTTGTGTATAATTACTCAACAATATCAGTGGCATGAGATAAATTGTTTGAAGATCATTAGGTAGTAATTATCAAATCAGAAAATTGGTTTCTACTGTGCATCTTGTAGAAAATTCAACATGGTATCAGAGCCTCCTTGTTGAAAGAGCAGCCATTGAAGTCAACCTAAGAGACAAGTGTTCAACAGCTTGATTGGATTTTAGATCTCTTACCAAATGGTGCCAAGTCTCAGAATGGAAGACAGGTTGGATGGTGCTACAAATATTCAGAAGGAAGTTATTCTAGAGTCAGATGGAGCTGAGGAGAAAGTCCTTCCACTCCTTCAAATTCCATTAGAAATATTGATATTTGGATGGTGGATAGTGGTGCTTCTAGAAACATGTAATATCCCCGATTTTGATTTTCAGCATTAGAGATGAGTTTGGGGATAGGACGCAATTCCGGCACCGGGACTTAGGAGGAAAAGAGAATATTGAGGCTCTAGTGGAACGTGGGGACCACAAGAGAGAGAATTCGACCCAAGGAAGGGAACTCATGTGAAAATTTCTAAATAGAAATCCCACTGCAGTGACTGATATTATTTCTTCTACTTATTAATTTAGAAATAAGTTATTCACAGTGTTTCTACGGAAAATATCGAAATAAATTCTACTGCAGCCTTCACAATTAAAATACTACAGAAAGTAAATGCAAGGAAAAATACTAGCACAAGTATAATCACAATGACAGTTATTTTTGGACAATTGTCCCTGGAAAAACCCAATGTGGGAAAACAAGTGCAGCAGATGAGGGTTTCTTTATTAATCTTCAGCAAAAATCTCATGTACAAGATAGAACCAGCAGAATAGAAGAGGAATCTCTGTGAGAAATTTACTAATAACTCTCTCACACTTCTCGGCAAGATTCAGATCCACCTCTGCATCTCACTATGTCAGCTCCTGTGTGGGGATTGCGTAGTCCCGGCGTCAGCCTCTGCACTGTCCCTCTGTGTTACAGCTTCTGCATTGTCCCTTCTCTGCTCTACGTCTTCTGCTCTTGCACTTCTGACTAATGTTGCTAGCCTCTCTCTGCTCCTCACTTGCAACTCTCCCTCTGAATAGATTTCCTCTTGCTGAACTTCGACCAGTGAGAAAATCGATCTTACTCGGGTAACTGAGTATCTGCCTGGTATGTCTTCCAAATGGCCATCAAAGTCCTTCTTATAATCCTCCAGTTGAGAAACAACAACCTAGATTAGTTTCTAATCAATGGCTCAGATCATTTGGACTCGATCTTCGTCTTCTTCTAGAAGTTTCACCCAGAGTTAGATTAATATCCTTTAATTATTTTAATTTCCTAAGTTTACACTTAGGGACCCATTAAAATAATTAATTATTTTAATAAAATTGTCTCCAAGTGGAATTTCCCAAAACAATTTCTGGATATTGTGGAATGCATGTGTCCAAGCCTCCCTACAAATTTTGAGACTTAGAGCACATTCGATGCTACCAGAAATCAACACTCCCACTTAACGAGGAATGTGCTCTAGCAATGCACCTTGCAGCCTGCTGAAGCATCACCTTGTTCTATAACATCTCCCTCTGTGTTGGTGATGTCTAACATCACTGCCCACCAACTATTGCGCAAATGTTGCATCTGTACTACTACTGACCCTGCCATTGCCAACCCTACATCTGTACCACAACTTCTTGCCACTGCAACTGATAAACCACCTATTTCTACTACTAAAACAGATTCTCTACCATACCCATATTCTCCGTGAACTAGATGAACTTATCTATTCCTAGAGCTTTTGTGAGTACGTCTACTACCTGATTTCCTGTGGAGACATATTGCAACTGTACTGCCCCACGTTGAACACAGTCTCTGATAAAGTGACATCTGATATCAATGTGTTTTGACCGATCATGAAATACTGGATTCTCAAAGAGTTTAATACAACTCTGATTATCGCAGAAAATACTGGTCGCCTCCATCCTTTTCTTGAACAAACTCACAAGCAGTTTTCTAAGCCATATAGCTTCGCACGTAGCTGTGTTGGCCGCCATATATTCTACTTTTGCTGAGCTTAGAGCTACCAACTTCTGCTTCCTGCTGCACCAAGAGATCATTCCTAATCCAACACTGAAGCAATACCCAGAGGTACTTTTCCGATCTACTGAACTACCTGCCCAATCTGCATCTATGAATCCATTCAATCTGACGTCATCTTCTCGGGTGTATTTCAACCCATATCTGACTGTTCCACGCACATATCTAAGAATGTGCCTAGCTGCTACCCAATGCACTCTATTAGGTTCCAAGATGAACTGACTAAGGGTGTTGACAGCAAAGAAAATGTCTGGCCTAGTGTTGACCAGATACATAAGCGACCTAATGAGTTGTCTGTACAAGGTGGGGTCCACCGCCTTGTCTCCTGATGCATCTATTTTCTTCCAGATAGTGATCATGGGCATAGCCATGGGCTGACAATCCTGCATTCTGAATCTCTTCAGAATATCTATAGCATATCTTCCTTGCCCAAGGAAGATTTCCCCATTCTTCTGCCAAACTTCCAACCCTAGAAAATAATGCATCAACTCCATATCCTTCATGTCAAATTTTGCTTCAAGATTCTTCTTGCAGTCCTTTATAAGCCTAGATGACTCTGTTAGAAACAAGTCATCCACATATAATACCAGAATAAGTGGCTCATTCTCCACCATTAGATAGTAGAGATTGGGATCAACATCACTCTTGACGAATCCCAATTGCTACAAGTAACTATCAATCCGACCATACCATGCTTTGGCTACCTGCTTGAGCCCATACAGGGCTTTCTTTAACCTGCATACATGAGTTCTCTTTTCATGAGGTTCAAAGCCTTCGGGTTGTTCTATATACACCTCTTCTACAATCACCCCATTCAAGAATGTTGTCTTCACATCGATAACACGATGCGTCCATTGGTACTACTATGGTCCCTATCCTCATTTCCCTACTCATTGGCCAGATGAGAGGTACTTTCCATGAGTCCCAGACTACATGGGTAGGATGTCTCAGCAGGAGAAGGATGAACCACTCATCCTGCCTACATGTCGATAGGGGTATCCTAGGGGAAGGCTGAACCACTCACCCTGTACACATCAAATTAGTAGGGAAACGCTGAACCACTCATCCTATGATTGTGTCTCAGCAGGAGAAGGATGAACCACTCATCCTACCTACATAGCAGACCACTAAGGGAAGGCTAAACCACTCACCCTATCATTGCTCATCGCTCCAAGAAGTACCCCCAACCCCCCTGGAGCTCCCAAAGCTCAATGTCCATATTATACTAGACCTTTAGGAGAGATTCTCTCCACGACTCCTAGTCGTTCTCGAAAAGCCAAGAATTAGATCTTTCCCAGAGGCTTCATTTGAATATCGGCGACCTACACATCCGTCCCAGAGTGATGGAGCCTTCTTGCTCCCCGTTGTACCATATCCCAGATAAAGTGGTACCGATTTCTATATGCTTGGAGCGATCATAGAACACGGGATTCCTCAATAATCGATCACGTGGTATCCAACACGTGTCCAAACAACTCATAGAAGAGCTTCCACAACCAGACAGCTTCACAGGAGGCCATACTCACAGCTATGTATCTGGCCTCATCGGTGCTCAAAACAACCGACTTCTGCTTCCTGCTCATCCAGGATATCGAAGCAAAACCAGCACCCATAAGTGCTCTTGCGATCCTCCACACTGCTTGTCCGATCAGCATCGAATGCAGCCTCACAGCTCCAGCAGTGTATCTCAATCCATGAGAGATTGTGCCCCGAAGATATCTCAGAAGATTCTTAGCACCAATCCAATGAGGCTCAGCCATATGATGGCTCAACATGCTAACTACCAAACATATATCTAGACGAGAGTTCACCAAGAACATCAATGTTATTATGAGTTGACGAAGCTCGGAGGCATTTCCCAAGTCAGGTCCGGCAACCCTACCACATAACTTCTTGAAGTTAAGCTCCAACGGGGTACTCACGGGCTTGCAGTTCACCATTCCAAATCCAGAATCCAACTCCCTCTTACTTTTGCAAATGAGAGGGTCTGCACCTGTCAGAAAGAGGTCATCCTCATAAGGTACCAGAATGAGAGGTCTATCATCCACAACCTTAAGGCAATGGTTTGGATCGGCTTCACTCCTAGTGAATCTCAGCTTCATCAGATAGCTTGTTAATCCTCTCATACCAAGCCCAGGGTGCTTGCTTTAAATCATAGAGAGATTTCTTCCACCTGCATACATGAGATTCCCGATCATGAATCTCAAACCCCTCGGGTTGTTCCACATCTGTGGTCTTGCTATTACATGAGGGGAATGGTCCCCTTGTAAATTTTCCTTCGGTACATCTCGGACATGTACCTTCATGCTCTTCTTTGAATTCAGACATCCCTGTCACCATTTGTCTTACATCAGGTAGGGCCCCATAATGAAGATGGGTAGACCTCCAATGCCATAAAAGAGATGAGTCACACGACATGGTCCCCAATGGACTTCCTGCAACTTGATACAACTTCCCAACCTTGAAACCAAGAGTAAAAGCATCTGGAAAATTCTTTTTCAAACACGTACCTTTCCATCGATGAATGCCACCTTGTAACCTTTGTCTTCCATAGACACGAGGTTCTTCTTGAGATCAGGTACATAAAGAACTGTTACCCTGATTCAATTGAAGGGTAACATTCCCTACACCCTTTCCGGGATAGGTGGCATCGTCTCCAAGAATAATCTTCACGATTGTCTCCTTCTCTATCAAATTAGAGAGTGCTTCCTTGTATCCGATGAAGTGCTTTGAGGCACCACTATCAATAAACCAATTTCCCAAAGAGTCCGGAGGAGAGGTAGTGGATAGGGCCAGTATAAGATAATACTCCTTTTGCTTATCAGAAACAACATTTGATTCTTCATACCTGGAGTTCCTTGCTTTCCTTGAAGAGTTGGCCATTTCCTTGATGACCTGCATTCTTTTTTCCTTTATGCCATTGTACCTGTCATTCCTTTGATCATTGAAGATGCCCCTGGAATGATTGTTATCATCATCAAGGGATGTGTCCCTTCTATTCGAACACTCCTTCACATAATGGCCAAACTCATTGCAAGCAAGGCATCTGCCTTTCTTTCCACCCTTAGTGTACTTGTTCTTTGTAGCAGCTGGTGCATTTGATGGAGGCTCAGGGATTTTACCCTTCACATAATCCAGTACTTCTTGCTCTTCCAATGTCACATTCAGAGACATCTTCCATCCATTATAGCCTTTGTACGGAGCTTGACTTTAGCCGAGAAGAGGGATGAGGAATCCATTGAGCCTTTGACCTTGTCCCACTGTGTTCAGTGATTACTCTGTCACTCTTGCTTGGGCTCGTCTTTCATGAGAGATTTAAAGTCAAAGGATGAATGAAAACAAGTTCCTTTGATGGATTCTTGAGTTCGTGAAAAATACTACACTTTTTAATATGGCACAAGACAAACCCTAATTTCAGAAAATAGCATGCAAAATGGATGCAGATAGCATTAAACTTACACAATTTGATTAAGAATCACTTCATCAATCCAAAAGTGAGTCTCTCCATGTAAAAATATCCTCCCCAAGTCATTTTGCACCAATATTTACCAATTGCATCCAAGAGAGAGAGAAAAAAGCTAGTGTGCATTCAATCAAGAGGAGAGATGAGTGTGTGTTGTGATGATCAAATGAAAATGACTTCCCTCTATTTATATGAGAGCAACCAAGTCATTTTTCACTATGATGGGCCTCGAAAATGTCCATGTTTTCGTCATACAATATCGCCATTCATACCCTAAAAACCCTGGGTTTTTAACCCATTCCGTACCCTAATTCCATCAACTTGCCGCTAAATCACATTTTATGTTTTGTGGTTGACTATCATTAGTTTTCTTAGGTTTTTATATGATTAAAGATGATTATGCCATTATTTACTAATGACAGTTTCACCAAGCTCACTTTCACAGGGTTCCAATGCCATGTTTTTGCACAAGCCAGTAGAGTACGGAAATGACCAATTTGGGACTTTTGACACTTTCGGCATGCTTCCGAAGAAACTGAGAGAGGTTATTGTCAAAAATGATGTTGTAATACCTTTTCATAACCTGGATTGCACCCAGGTCACTCCTGTGGGTCTCTAGAAGGAAATTCTCAAATTTGCCCAAATCTACAAATTTTCAAACTACCAACTTCTGCCTCGATTTTCGTGCAGATGAAGGCGAATGAAGAAAATCTGAAACATGGGTTTTGATCCCAGTATAGCCAATTTACGGACCCTCAAATAGTTTTCTAAAATTCCATACGGTTTGGAAGATATGCGGAGTTATCTGAGACCAATTTATATAAAATGTCCAGATTTGTAATTAACAATCAAATTCGGATTTGCCTATTTTGATGCCACAGTTACGGTTTGATAAGATCTTTTCCTCCATTCATGAATTGATCAACATCAACAGCAACCATTAGCTATTCTAAGGCCATCTAGAGAAGTCATATTTGTTTGTTATGCCATTTGATTTAGAATGTAATTAATCTCCAGCATGTATAAAAGCAGAGCAGCAAGAAAGGAAGCTAGACCATAGCACTGTAGCACTGAACTTATGAAGCATTTTTAATGTATGATCGAACTAGTTTGAATATAATCGTGATGCTCTTGTTCTGAAGTTGTTTTCGAATGCGTTGATGGAATGAAGTTTATGGTTTTAACTGTGCATCAAATCATTTATGTTACTGTAAGTTATCCAACCCTAGGTGTGGTCGGGCCCACCCATTTGGGATTGTTTGTTTTGAATCAGCAGTGACACTGCAACCTTAGATTTTCTTAATTCCTTTTTCATTTACAGTTCTGTTGCGTGAATTATTATTTGGTTGATTGATTATTGGTTATGCTTGCAGAACTCTTTGTCATTTTCTGAGTTGCAATTGAAGTTCAGTGTGATACCACTTCCTTCGAACTAGAGCCATCCTGTCGTTTGTTGCCTTCACTTGGAACGCGTTGCATAGTCATTAATATATTTGGAATTGTCACCCATAGTGAATGTTGGAGTCCTTAAATCTTTCGAGTAGTTATAGATGGGGAATGTTTTCAATTGAATCAGACAGGCGTTGTCTCCTTCCCCTAAAATTAACCTCTATTTCACTGAAGGGAATCGATTTAGGTTAATCCCAATTATAATATTACAGAGGCATTTGAAGTTTGGACGAAACTAGTTAGATCATTCGAAAGACTTAATAAACTCAATCAAATCATCGAACTGATAGTTTAAATACAATAATGTTTGGGTTGCACAAATGATTAATTGCCTTGTTCTACTGTGGATTGATGCATTGTAAACTGGTCTAAACATTACAGGGACACTTTCAAACAATCCATTCCATAGTTACCATTCCTCTTCTCTATTCATTTAATTTCTAACACCAGTCGTAAATCGAAATGATCATCCTCACTTTTGTGAAAAAGGCAGTCTCCTTTGAATGAATGCTTTCTCAGTTCATATATTTGGGTGTTTATTCCATGAATAAATCATTGTTATGACGTACAGTAGCAAGAGGTAGGGATTTATTTGATTGTAGTATAGAATTAGGTATAGTCTTAGTATTGATAGTTGAACATCAAGTGAGACAAGTATCATTTTATTAGAATTCTGTAAGTGATCCATTGAATACAAAACAGCAGGATAAAGCAAAACAAAGTAATTACTCCAATTGATACTTGAACCTTAAAACTTGATCTGGACATAAGCCCTTAAGCGCAGAATAATTGGTTGATTGAAGCATTAACAGGATAGGTCACTCATTGAATTAGCAATTGGATTGTCATAGATTATTTATCATTATTTGCTCTGGTAACGAATGATTATGGCATCAATAGTTTAATACGCTGAGTGGTGATTATCATAGGGTTGTTTGATTTCTTTCAAAGAATTGTCATTATAGAATGCTTGTTGAAAGTGATTGAGTGATTTTTCATATAGAACCTAGTACCAGCATGCAAAGTTTGATTAGGGTTTGGTGTGAATAGAAGTTCATTTTTACTAGGAATACTCAGATAAGTGCAAATTTGAATATTGGGATTTGTAAAGATTTTAGGTAAAATTTGATTGTTGGGTTTGCTCATTAGATGATAAGATTTGCGAGTATTTCTTTCATAAATGATTAATAAGGAAACGATTAAACTCTGACATACCCTGAACAGAGAAAGCGCAAGGCAATTCGTGCTTACGAACCCCGGTTGACAATTAATCTTAAGGGATTTAATCTGACAAATTAATCTCTCAACATTTTGGCACCGTTGCCAAGGAAATTGCCATTTCTTATTCAGGTAATCATTGTCATTTGAGTTTCAAGAACCTGCAGAATTATCAGAGGGTGGAGAGAGTACGGTAAGACGTGAGTGAAGAGCCACACATCCACTTTTGTGGGGTTGCTCCAAAGTCTGACCAATCACTGTTTGTTCTTGAATTTCTATTTTCTTCATCTTTATGCATAAGAGTACAAGTAGACCTAGGGACAACAAAGGTAGATTTATTTTAAATTCTAAATTTCCTACAACTTTTGGATCAGTCAATATAGCTTTTAAATTCATCTTCAGATCTTTAACGTTATATCATTTTGGGGTGCTGTAAGAACCCCGTTACTAATATGTGTGTGGAGATAGGGACTATCAATCAACCAGATGGACTTGAAGATGATAAATATGAAGGACCTCTCACAAGCCCTAGCAGCTGCTGGGATCTGGACCTCTACCTCTCAGGAAGAGAACTTCTTGACAATATTCAAGAACTTGTCCATTTCTCCACCACCACAAGAGGATTTGGAAGTCTCTTTTGATTTCCCTGACCAGTCATCTAAGGAGATGAATGAATCATGCACTATAATCAATGGAGAACATCCAATGGAACCTGAGATCGAGGAGTTCTTGACATGTCTACATGTCTATCAACAGATCTAGAATGTAATCAAGAGACTACTCACCCTATGGAGAACAATCAACATGACATGGAAGAAGAGGATGAGCAGCATGGGCCAAATCAGAAGATGGACCAAGAATACCATGATCATATCGAACATTGGTTCCGAACAATGACTCAAGCGAGGGAGTATTCTTCTCTTTTAAAACTCTTGTTGTCATATCAAGTACATTGGTTGGTTTTTCATGCTCATGTACACTTCCAAGTTTATATGTTAAATCTGAGCATGAATATCTATTTGCACCTGCTCCGCACATGGCCGCATTAGAAGTACACCTACACTTAAAGGATATCTTCCTCTCTCTCTAACTTAGAATAGGATAGTATAGGAAAATGAATAAAATTGTTACAGCAGTACACATGAAACTACAATTCCTAGGGCATAACCATTCAATTTCTATTATTATGCACTCTTCGGGTAAGACTTGTCAGAAGCAATTCACTATTAATGCCTCATAGTTTATAAAGTGACTTTGATTATTGGCTGAGAGTATTCATTAGCTTAGTTAGGGGATTGTTATTGTTATACTTTCCATTTATAAACTTAGCAGACTGTCATCCTAGAAATCTCTTCAAGTTTCTTGTCGAAGGTTTAATGAAAATCCTCCTATGGTGGACCACTCCTATAAAACCATAATGAGCTCTCATAAGAACCCTAGCATGACTAACTCAACGAGTCTTTTAGTCATTATCTAAGATGTCTTCTTTTTCTTGAGTCTTTAGGGTAGCAGTATCAACCAGTAAGGATTAGTAATTAAAAACTTTTCACGCCATCCTGCGCTCTTAAGGAGTAGATCTGTCTCCCCACTTATTAAGTAACCTCTAAGGTTAACCATAATCAAAGTCTACAAAAAGATTTAGGAGAGGATAGGAGGTCTCGTAATGAGCCGACCTACCACGAGGTCTGAGAATGGCTTTAAGATTTTTTCAGTAATGTGCTCTAGAGTTCTATCTTTCAAAAATTATTTTGTTTTTATGGATGTGGGACCCTTAGTATAGGTGATTCACTCTTCTTGAATAAGAGAATCTTCAATTATAAACTTGGTTAATGTTAAGACATTCATTCTGGAAAGGTATCACTTTGTCATTTTTCCCCTATCTTCGATCCATTGTAAACCCTTGGTTTTTAGATAAAGTCGCTTTTACTTGTCATAATGAGGCTGTTAATTGTAAAGACCTTCTGCTTTGGACTTCTCTTGAGATGTTGTGTGGAAATTCTTATGGTTAAACATTTTAGGATGACATTATCTTTGCAGTGACAACATTGTTAGCATTCTTTTGATAGCCTTAGCTTTAGTTTTTTTTTTACAATGAAAAAGGTTAGTTTGGACATCACTCAATTCCTAGTCACTGCTTTTTATTATCTTATTAATGCAAAGGAAGTTGACATCACATGAAACTTACTGACATGCTCTCACTTAATTAGCCCTATGGTTTAAGTCAATGAAACATACTATAAAATAGAAACCCTAGCCCTTCAGTCTTTGATCTCTGCCAGAGGTTTTGCTTGCATAAGGACATGCAAGATGATAGGCATGGGGGGAGGGAGTAGGATGTTAGGAGAGAAATAATTTTCATGTACAACTTAACATTTTTCACCCTACGCTTACTTATGGTTTCACAATTGTTGGGCTTGGAGCATGATCAAGTAATTGTTCTTTATTTTAACTATTTCCTTTGTTTCAATAAAGAGGATTATTGATGATGGTACTTGTGTTGTCTCAGGAAGCTGTGACACACATACATCAACATTTGCGGGATAATGGGGATGACACGTGCATCAAAATGTTTGGGATAATGAGGATATCAAGACCTTTTTCCTTTTGCAGTAGGTTCTATCAACAGACACAATAGCTACAACCTTTCCATTCTTCACTTCATCTTGCGGCACCAGGCACACCAACAACAGGGATAAACTTGAGGTAGAGAAGGCTTAAGATTCTTTAATTGTTAAATTATGGTATGTTCTATGCTTAGAGCAGTTTACTTATTTTTCTTCTTATTATCCATAGATTAGCAATCACATATACATTAAGTAAAGTGCAGATAGAACATTAAATGATCAACAAAAAACAAGCCAAGACAAGAGACACAAGATGTGGCGGCTAGCTAGGGACAAACTCCAATGAGGGGAAACCCTTTGATCAAATCTTCTTTTATCTTCAATATTTCAGCAAAGAGAAGTAGTACAAAATCTGAATTCTGTAATTTTATATTAGCAGCAGCAAACCCTAGATCAGCGAAGTCAAACTTGGTCAAACTAGTTGAAATTGACCTCTAAAATACTTGGTCAATTTCCAGTCAACTTGTCCTCGAACAGCCTAAAGAAACAGCCATTGAACAACCCCAAAAGTTCAGTCAATTTGCAGATTTCTGAAGTCAACTTGCAGCCCTAAACTAGGGCATTCAACACTGATCAAACCAGAGGTCAGATCACCTCGATTTTCGTGCCAAAAATTGCGGCCTGCCTAGGAGAGGCAACCACACCCAATCCGCACTTCTGGATGGTCAGCGCTTGGTCAACGCTAGTCAAAGAGATGACCTGCTGTCTTAGCGTCCTTCTTTTTGCGTCTTCCTTGCCCTAGGACGTCTTCCTTTCAGCCACACGTGTGAGAGAGAGAGGCTCCTTTTATGCATAGGAGAGAGAGAGAGAAGATGAGTGAATGAAATTGTCCAAATGAGGAGGAGTCTCCTTGTATTTATATGCAAACGTTGAGTGTGAATAGACGTGACTGTTGGATTTCTGAACCTACATAAGTTTGCTGGCCGGCCTTGACAATTTGTCCATAATCAAAATAAATTCATATCTCCATAAATATATATCGGAATCGAATGATCTTTAGATCAATCCTACACCTCTCGATGAGATAAATATAGGAAAAATATCAGAAGCCATAAATAAGGTGATCCACATGGAGTTTGGCCCTAGTTGCCAATTTTAACACTCCCTCTCAACTAGGGAGAACTTCATCTGCAATCCGTCAAACCGTCGCTGCTATCCATCCATCAAATGCACTGTCCTGTACAGCTTGACCCTACTCTGCTCTGCTCTGTTCTGTTCTGCTCGAACTATGAAGAATAAGAAATGATCGAGGATGTATCATACCATCCTCCACTGACCCAAAGTCAGTCTCAGAGTGTGAAACACTCTCACTGATCCCAGATCAATATCATTGATCCTAGACCAATGGAGGTCATCCTAGCATAGGGTGTATAGTAGATACAGTGATGCGTCCATCGATAGTACTACTATGGTCCTTATCCTCATTTCCCTGCTCATTGATCAGATGAGAGGTACTTCCCATGAGTCCTAGACTGCATGGGTAGGATGCCTCGACAGGAGAACTAATCATCCTGTCCAGTGGATGCCACAGAGAACTAATCATTCTGGCCTACAGGATAACTAATCATCATGTTCCACAGTCGCCACGGAGAACGAATCATCCTAGCCCACAGGAGAACTAATCATCCTGTTCCACAGTCGCCACGGGGTGTCACAGGGGAAGGTTGAACCTTTACCCTGTACATAGTGCACCACCAGGGGATGGTAAGTCGCCCTGTGATCACATGTCGCTCCAAGAAGTACCCCGCGCCCCCCTGGAGCTCCCAGAGCTCAATAAATCATACTCGACCCTCATAAGAGGGTCTCTAAACGACACCAAGTCATTCTCGGAAAGTCAGGAGTTTGACCTTTCCTAGGGGCTTTGTCAAAATGTCAGCGACATGTTCATCTATACCGATATGTTGGAGCCTTATTTCTCCTCGCTGCACCATATCTCGAATATAGTGGTATTTGATATCAATAGGCTTGGAGCAATCATGAAATACGAGTTTCTCTGATAAACGGATCCCGCTCTAGTTGTCACACAGGATCACGGTGGTATCCAATGTAAAACCAAACAGCTCACTGAAGAGCTTTCGCAACCAGACTGCCACACAGGAGGCCATGCTAGCAGCTATGTACTCTGCCTCGGTAGTGCTTAAAGCCACCGACTTCTGCTTCCTACTCATCCAGGATATTGAGGCAGATCGCAAAGAGAAACAACACCTGGAAGTGCTCTTTCGGTCCACCACACTGCCTGCCCAATCAGCATTTGTATACCCAACTAGTCTCACATTTCCGGCAGTCTATCTCAACCCATGAGTGATCGTGCCACGAAGATATCTCAACAGATTATTGGCACCAATCCAATGTGAGTGGTGAGGCTTAACCATATGTTGACTCAATGTGTTGACTACAAAGCATATATCCAGACAGGAGTTCACCAAGAACATTAATGCTCCGACGAGTTGACGATACTCGGTAGCATTTCGTAAAACAGGTCTGGCAGCACTACCGCTTAACTTCTTGAAGTCAAGCTCCATCGGGGTAGTTACGAGCTTGCAGTCCACCATGCCAAATCTCTCCAATATCTTCACATATTTTCCTTGAGATAGGAAAATCTCCCTTGGTTTCTGCCAGACTTCCAGTCCTAGGAAATAGTGCATAAGTCCTAGGTCCTTCATCTCGAACTCAGAAGCCAACTCCCTCTTACATTCATGAATGAGAGGGTCTGCACCTGTTAGAAAGAGGTTGTCAACATATAGCACCAGTATGAGAGACTTGTCATCTATAACCTTAAAGTAAAGGTTAGGGTTGGCTTCACTCCTAGTGAATCCCAGCTTCATCAAGTAGCTATCGATCCTCTCATATCATGCTTGGGGTGCTTGCTTTAGCCCATAGAGGGCGTTCTTCAACCTGCACACATGAGATTCTTGATCATAAATTTCAAATCCTTCGGGTTGCTCCACATAGACCTCCTCTTTGATCGAACCATGTAAGAACGCAGTCTTGACATCCATCTGATGTAGGTTCCATCCTTGCAAAGTAGCAAGGGCTATGATCGAGCAGATGGTGGTATATCGGGCAACAAGTGCAAATATCTCGTCATAGTCTATACTTTCATTCTAGGAGAAGCCATGAGCGACAAAACGAACCTTGTACTTTCCTACACTTCCATCAACTGCATGCTTTATCTTGTAAAGCCATTTTGAAGTGACAATTGTTTTGTCCTGGGGTATGGGTACCACATCCCAAACATCGTTTTTCATAATGGACTCATATTCCTCGATCATAGCATCCTTCCATACTTGATGCTTGACAGCATCTGTGAATGACGAAGGCTCATTTTGGATGATCATGCTCATGATGGCAAGTATCCCTGATACCTGTTCGGCTTCTTACTTTCACGGAAGGTTCCTCTAGGTGCAATGTGTCCTTCAGCATCATCAAGTGTCCCCCTAAGCCATGAAGGCTTCTTCTTAGAAGAGGAAGGCTCTTGCGGAGGAGGATCAATAGGATCCATAGGTTCTTCCACATTGGGCATTGTCTCATCTTCCTCTTCCTTCGGTTCCCCAGTGTCAGCTTCTTTAGATCCCCTTAAAGTAGGAAGATTGTCTACTTTGCTAAGAGCCATATCTTCGTCAAAGGTGATATCATGACTAATCTCGACTTCCCTTTGACCAGCTACATAGATTCTATAGCCCTTAGTATTTTCACTATAGCTCACGAAGATTCCTTTCTTTCCAGATGCACCCAATTTATTCCTTTTCTCTTTCGGCACATGAAAATATACAGGGCTTCCAAAAATTCTAAAATGAGATATGTCAGGTTTCTTACTGGTGAACATTTCTTCAAGAGTCTTGGAACCCAATGCTTGATGAGGCATCGTTTTTGTACATATACGGCAGTATTTGCAGCTTCGGCCCATAGAAACTTTGGAAGTCTTTGATCATGGAGCATAGCATGGACAACTTCCACAATTGTACGATTCTTCCTTTCTGCCACACCATCCTACTCAGGAGTATATGGTGTAGTAGTCTCCCTCTTAATGCCAGCTTCTTTGCAAAAGTCATGAAACTCATTGGATTCATATTCAGTCCCATTATCAGTCCTTAAGGTCTTGATCTTCTTTTCAGTTAGATTCTCGATCAAGGCTTTGAAGTGTTGAAACCAGGAGAACACTTCATCCTTCTTTTTCAAGAAGTATATCCAAGTCTTGCGAGAATAATCATCTGTAAAAGTGAGGTAATATAAATATCTTCCCAAGGAGTTCACAAGCATCATACCGGATATGTCTAAGTGAACCAACTGCAATATATCAGAGGTCTTGCTTTGGCTTGAGGGGAATGGTCCCCTTTTGAGCTTTCCTTCGGCACATCCTAGACATACACCTTCTTGCTCTAATCTGAACTCGGGCATCCCAGTCACCATTTTCCTTGCATCGAGTACACCTTTATAATGAAGGTGAGCAAACCTCCGATGCCATAGTTCAAACTGAAGAGATGTGTCACAAGACATGACACCCAACGGACTTCCTCCGACCTGATATAATGAATCAATTCGAAACCCAAGAGTAAAAGCATATTTAAAGTTCTTTTTCCATACACATACCTTGCCATCATTGAAGGCCACCTTGTAGCCTTTGTCTTCCATTGCCGAAATGGACACCAGGTTCTTTCTGAGATCAGGTACATATAATACATCTTGTAAGTAGATGGTATTACCCTGATTCAATTGAAGAGTGACATTTCCTACGCCTTTCACGGGATATTTTGAATTATCTCCAAGAACAATTTCCAGGTTGGTTTCCTTCTCTATCAGGGTATAGAGAGCTTCTTTGTAACCAGTGAAGTGCCTTGAGGCACCACCATCAATAAGCCAATTTCCCAGTGAGTCTGGGGGAGCAGCAGTAGATAGAGCTGTTGGTAGATAATATTCATCTTGCTTATTGTTAACAGTGTTAGATTCATACCTGGAATTTCTTGCCTCCTTGAATGGTTGTCCTCTTCCTTGATTTCCGGCACTTCTTTTACCTCTGCCATTTGACCTGCCATTCCTTTGATTGCCTTGAGAGGGATTTTGATCATCGTCCCGGTGTGAGTCCCTTTTATCAGGGCACTCCCTTGCATAGTGACCAATTTTATTGAAATTGTAACATCATCCTTTTCTTCCACCTTTTGGTCCAACCTTTCCTTTGAATTTAGCCCTGGAATTGTTTCTTCTTCTAGTATGAGAAGAAAAGGCAGAGGGATGACCTTTAAGTATGGGCATTTCTTGCTCTTCGATCCTCGTTTCTTCTTGAATGCATCTGGCCATTAATTCCTCAAATCCAGGAATTAAGTTATTGTTGAGAAGAGTAGTCCTGAATATATACCATTTAGATGGTAGTCCTCCAAGAGTTGTGAGTATCATTTCCCTGTCAGGAATTACTTCCCCAATAGATAGGAGATCGTTCTTGATCTCGGTGATCCTTAAGAAATATGCTTGCATACTCTCATCTTTGCCCTTCTTAATTTCCTTCAGCTTATTTCTAAGAAAAAAGACTTGATTTGCATCATTAACTTTAAATAAACTCACCAGTATATCGTAGATTTCCTTGGAGGTGTTCAACTCGGAAACATAGGCCACCAAGCACTTGTCAATAGAGTCTCGGATGAAGTTCCTTGCTTTGACTTCTCCCTTGGTCCATTTGTTCCTAGCAGCAGCGGATGCATTTGATGGAGGCTCAACAATTCCGCCTCTCACATGGTCCAACACTTCTTGTTCTTCTAATGTTAGATCGAGAGACATCTTCCATCCGTGATAGTCAGACTTCTCATGGAGTTTGTCTTCAGCAGGGAAGTGTGTTGAGGACCCCATGATTTATTTCAGATAGCCTTGCCAACCTTCTCTTCGGTGATTTCTCTTGCTCTTGCTCTTGCTTGGGCTTTGTCTTCACCTCAACTCTGATACCATGTTAAATTATGGTATGTTCTATACTTAGAAGAGCAATTTACTTATTTTTCTTCTTATTATCCATAGATTAGCAATCACATATACATTAAGTAAAGTGCAAATAGAACATTAAATGATCAACAGAAAACAAGCCAAGACAAGAGACACATGATGTGGCGGCTAGCTAGGGACAAAACCCAATGCGGGGAAACCCTTTGATCAAATCTTCTTTTATATTCAATAGTTCAACAGAGAGAAATAGTACAAACTCTGAATTCTGTAATTTTTTATTAGCAGCAGAAAACCCTAGATCAGCAAAGTCAAACTTGGTCAAACTAGTTGAAATTGACCTCTAAAATACTTGGTCAATTTCCAGTCAACTTGTCCTCGAACAGCCTAAAGCAATAGCCCTTAAACAACCCCAAAAGTTCAGTCAATTTGCAGATTTCTGAAGTCAAATTGCAGCCCTAAACTAGGGCAGTCAACACCGGTCAAACCAAAGGTTAGATCACCTCGATTTTTTGTGCCAAAAATTGCAGCCTGCCTAGGAGAGGCAACCATACCCAATCCGCACTTCTGGATGGTCAGTGCTTGGTCAACACTGGTCAAAGAGATGACCTGTTGTCCTAGCGTCCTTCTTTCTGCATCTTCCTTGCCCTAAGACATCTTCCTTTCAGCCACATGTGTGAGAGAGAGAGAGGCTCCTTTTATGCGTAGGAGAGAGAGAGAGAGAAGATGAGTGAATGAAATTGTCCAAATGAGGAGTCTCCTTGTATTTATATGCAAAC
Organism: Pinus tabuliformis; assembly: GCA_031772625.1. Classification (NCBI taxonomy): domain Eukaryota; kingdom Viridiplantae; phylum Streptophyta; class Pinopsida; order Pinales; family Pinaceae; genus Pinus; species Pinus tabuliformis. The sequence continues at coordinate 995,148,668 of CM062808.1, read as the reverse complement.
GTTGAGTGTCAATAGACGTGATTGTTGGGTTTTTGAGCCTACATAAGTTTGTTGGCCGACCTTGACAATTTGTCCATAATCAAAATAAATTCATATCTCCATAAATATATATCGGAATCGGATGATCTTTAGATCAATCCTACACCTCTCGATGAGAGAAATCTAGGAAAAATATCAGAAGCCATAAATAAGGTGATCCACATGGAGTTTGACCCTAGTTGCCAATTTTAACATTAATTGATTAGAAATTTAAGGGAACTTTTGATGATTAAACCACTACATATTCCATATACCCTCCATTTGCATGCTACCCTAAGTTAGGTCACAATCATATTGGTTCATGTAAACAAAAGCAGCAACTATAATGCCTTCCCCTCCTACATTCACACATATTGTCAGTTGAAACCTATAGAGGATGAAGTCATTGCTGCCTTTCATAAGGGACCGTCCATAAAGCCTTGTAAAAATATCACATGCAAACACATCTCTATTACCATCTACCATTTCCATTGTCACCTATCATCCTATTCATTATTTTCCTCCTCCTAGCAAAGTATTTGTTCGCATGAGGACATGCAAAACCTCAGGCATGGCGGGATGATGGGCCCCGAAAATTCCCATGTTTTCGTCATACAATATCGCCATTCATACCCTAAAAACCCTAGGTTTTTAACCCATTCCCTACCCTAATTCCATCAACTTGCCGCCAAATCACATTTTATGTTTTGTGGTTGACTATCATTAGTTTTCTTAGATTTTTATATAATTAAAGATGATTATGCCATTATTTACTAATGACGGTTTCACCAGGCTCACTTTCACAGGGTTCCAACGCCAAGTTTTTGCACAAGCTAGTAGAGTATGGAAATGACCAATTTGGGACTTTTGACACTTTCGGCATGCTTCCGGAGAAACCGAGAGAGGTTATTGTCAAAAATGATGTTGTAATACCTTTTCATAACCTGGATTGCCCCTAGGTCACTCCTGTGGGTCTCTAGAAGGAAATTCTCAAATTTGCCCAAATTTGCAATAATTTTCAAACTGCCAACTTCCACCTCGATTTTCGTGCATATGAAGGTGAATGAAGAAAATCTGGAACATGGGTTTTGATCCCAGTATAGCCAATTTACTGACCCTCAAACCGTTTTCTAAAATTCCATACGGTTTGGAAGATATGCGGAGTTCTCTAAGACCAATTTATATAAAATGTCCAGATTTGTAATTGACAGTCAAATTTGGATTTGCCTATTTTGATGCCACAGTTATGGTTTGATAAGATCTTTTCCTCCATTCATGAATTGATCAACATCAACAGCAACCATTAGCCATTCGAAGGCCATCTAGAGAAGTCAAATTTGTTTGTCGTCCAATTTGATTTAGAATGTAATTAATCTCCAGCATGTATAAAAGCAGAGCAGCAAGAAAGGAAGCTAGATCGTAGCACTGTAGCACTGAACTTATGAAGCATTTTTAATGTGTGATCGAACCAGTTTGAATATAATCATGATGCTCTTGTTCTGAAGCTGTTTTCAAATGCGTTGATGGAATGAAAATTATGGGTTTAACTGTGCATCAAATCGTTTAAGTTACTGTAAGTTATCCAACCCCAGATGTGGCCAGGCCCACCCATCTGGGATTGTTTGTTTTGAATCAGCAGTGACACTGCAACCTTAGATTTTCTTAATTCCTTTTTCATTTACAGTTCTGCTGCGTGAATTATTATTTGGTTGATTGATTATTGGTTATGCTTGCAGAAGTCTTTGTCATTTTCTGAGTTGCAATTGAATTTCAGTGTGATATCGCATCCTTCAAACCAGAGCCATCCCATCGTTTGTTGCCTTCGCTTGGAACTGTTGCATAGTCATTAATATATTTGGAATTGTCACCCATAGTGAATGTTGGAGTCCTTAAATCTTTCAAGTAGTTATAGATGGGGAATGATTTCGACTGAATCAGACAGGCGTTGTCCCCTTCCCCTAAAATTAACCTCTGTTTCATTTAAGGGAATCGATGTAAGTTAATCCCAATTATAATATTACAGAGGCATTTGAAGTTAGGACAAAACTAGTTAGATCATTTGAAAGACTTAATAAACTCAATCAAATCATCAAATTGATAGTTTAAATACAATAATGTTTGGGTTGCACAAATGATTAATTGCCTTGTTCTACTGCGGATTGATGCATTGTAAACTGGTGTAAACATTACAGGGACGCTTTCAAACGATCCATTCCATAGTTACCATTCCTCTTCTCTGTTCATTTAATTTCTAACACTAGTGGTAAATCGAAACGATCATCCACACTTTTGTGAAAAAGGCGGTCTCCTTTGAATGAATTCTTTCTCAGTTCATTTATTCGGGTGTTTATTCCGTGAATAAATCATTGTTATGACTTACAACAGCAAAAGGTAGGGATTTATTTGATTGTAGTATAGAATTAGGTATAGCCTTAGTATTGATAGCTGAACATCAAGTGAGACAAGCATCATTTTATTAGAATTCTGTAAGTGATCCATTGAATACAAAACAGCAGGATAAAGCAAAACAGAGTAATTACTCCAATTGATACTTCAACCTTAAAACTTGATCTGGACATAAACCCTTAAGCACAAAATAATTGGTTGATTGAAGCATTAACAAGATAGGTCATTCATTGAATTAGCAATTGGATTGTCACAGATTATTTATCATTATTTGCTCTGGTAACGAATGATTATGGCATCAATAGTTTAATAAGCTCAGTGGTGATTATCATAGGGTTGTTTGATTTCTTTCAAAGAATTGTCATTATAGAATGCTTGTTGAAAGTGATTGAGTGATTTTTCATATAGAGCCTGGTACCAGCGTGCAAAGTTTGATTAGGGTTTGGTGTGAATAGAAGTTCATTTTTACTAGGAATACTCAGATAAGTGCAGATTTGAATATTGGGATTTGTGAAAATTTTAGGTAAAATTTGATTGTTGGGTTTGCTCATTAGACGATAATATTTGCGAATATTTCTTTCATAAATCATGAATAAGGAAATGATTAAACTCTGACATAGCCTGAACAGAGAAAGCGCAAGGCAATTCGTGCTTACGAACCCCGGGTTGACAATTAATCTTAAGGGATTTAATCTGACAAATTAATCTCCCAACACACTAACATACAATAAAAAATCCCCAAGACTTTGCTTGAAGCATTCAACAAGGTTAATAGGTCACAAGCCGACCTAAAGATAGCTTTACAAATGATAAATCGTGATAATAATGTACTAAATACTCCACAAGTGTGGGAGGAAAGGCTCTCCAACATGACAACTCCTCCAAAATGGGCATCTACATCAAGCAAGTGACAAAGTAGGTCCAACAGTGCTCCTCACCCCAAGGGACATCATCAAAGTGCATGGGTACATCTCCAAGTAACATCTCCTCCACCAAGATGTCATCATCAAGAAGGCTCTTATGTGGTTACAAGAACTCTATGGATGTGTTCTGTCTCTGCTTGACATTTTGTGTGGCTGTTACATACATATTAGATCTATCTGATAAATTCTTGTTGTTTGGTGGTTTTATCATGTTTGCTTGACCTTTTTGCAAGTTCTATTCATCACCTCAACTCCATAGCCCAAGGACAAGGCACCAGTTCTTGCTTGGATTCCCATTCTATATCTAAAAAGACTCAAAATATTATCATTCTGCAGATCTGATTTTGATATCAGCATTCAGAGGGAAGGGTCTGTAGTCTTATTAGGGATTCTCCCCTTGTCCCAAAGGAGATACGGCCTAATATGAGGAGGACAATCACCAAGGGGGCAATGGGTGATGTCATCAAGTTGCCCCAGGGTTCATACTTAATGTCTGGACTTTCAATATCTTTGAACACCGATTTTAGAGGTAAAACGAGGGATGGATGATGTCATCAAGTTGCCCTAGGGTTCATACTCAATGTCTGGACTTTCAATATCTTTGAACACATATTTTAGAGGTAACATGTCCCCCATGATCATAGGAAAAAATTCCTCGAGGGGCAAAATGAAATCAACACATTCCTACCACTAATGGAAACATAAATTTACCTGTTGGGTCTTTAAATTTTCAAAAAGAATCTAGAATGATTAAATAGCGCCCCATGTTGTCCACAAGGTTCACTTAAAGAGATGAAAACCAAGTTGGGAAATACTTCCATCAATTTGGAAAGAAAACAAATGCTATGCCATTAAAGCCTATTGACGATTTCATTTCTTTGAAAACACTAAGTTGTCTGTTATAACTAACTTTCCAGAATTATTCAAAAACATTAGCTGCATTTTCCAAGTATTTTCAAACAAGCTTTCAGCACTTTTATAATGATATGACTTTGACCTCTTCAGGAAATTACATGACCACATAAATGATATCAATGCTGGTAAATTGCCTTCTCTTTTGAATGAGAGTAGATAAAAAAAATTAGCTGGCATATAAAATTGGTACAGTTCTATTAACGAGTTCTCATTTGCTTCACCATTGAACTTGAAACAGAACTTGGCAATAATAGGAACATATAAATCTGCATGCACTAAACAACCCAGCAATTGAGCCAATTCAAGTACCTCTGGTTTTGCAGACAAAATTGCTCCAAACTGCTGTATGAGTTCAGGTGGACTGCTTTTGTCAATTTCAGCCCCCAGTATTGCAAGTGGTGCTTTAACCACTGGTGCAAATCATAAACCTATTTGTTAATTTTTAAAGCATTATTTTAAGTTTAAGAACAAAAATAAACTAAAGATATCTAACTCCACCGGTAAAAGATGACGAAACAATAACAGATGGGCAAGCTAATGCCCATGTAGTAGTGTACACTAAAGACTTGACTCAGTTTATAGAGAGACATTTCAATGAGCTTTATATCCATACCTTTAATATCATCAACTGTTAACAATGATGGATGTAACAACACTCCTGCTTTCAGAACTTCTCCCTTAGCTAGCTCCACTACCAGTTTCGCTGCCATTATGATTAACAGTAGTGTTAGTGTTCTTCAGTAGAGTTACCACACCCATGTCCATATCTATGTCTGCTTGAACGCATTCTAAAGAACAATGTCTAATTTCATTTGCATCAAGCATCTTATAACGTATACAAAGGCTCTATGTGCATGCGTAGTCCACCATGATGTAATGAATCCAGTCTAATTTTTATAATCACTATACAGAGGGATGCAATGGAATCAGTTCTCACCTCCCCAGCAAAAGCCAGCTGCACCAATAGCAGATATGCCTCTGCTTTTCAAAACATCTATAACTTTGGTGGAGTCCTCAAATGCCTTGGCCTAAAGAAGCATAAAAGTGGCTAATAAAAAATGGCATTCCCATTTTTGTAAACAGTGCAGTGCATCTACGATATTGCAAGATTATAAATGAACAACAAGAGTATCTTGTAATTCAAGAACCTAATTTGAGCCACTCAACGTATTTCCAAAGAATGTATCTTACAATTAGAGTCTAGACAGGTAACCATTTCAAATGCCCACATTTAAGATCGTATAGCTGGATCAGCGAGAGATAAAGTAATGTTCTTACAAAAATACAAATAAAGGAAAGGAAAAAAGCATTACTGTCTCATGACGTTTTAGCCAATCTTGAGCCCCAGCAAAAGGATTCTCACCACTGCCTAGTATGAATGGATCCCCATAAAAGAAGTCAGGAACGACAACAAAGTACCCAGCCGCTGCTACTTTGTCAGCAAGCTTCCTATGGCCACATTTAAACACTGTTCAGAATATTTAACATATCAAAGTGTCTTATATAAGTTAAATTGACCTACAAGAAAGACTAGAAATCAATTTTTCCATATGAAGGTTTCCTACAATATCCACTAGTTTCTAGAAAGGCGCGTGTTTGTCACATTACACACAAACAGGGTAGAATCACCACACTGGAGTTTTTTAGTTTCTAAAGATGTAAAAAAATTCTGAAGTCTGTAAAAGTTGCATTAACATTGAAATTTACTTGTGGATATTGATCAGATATTATTGGAGAAAGAAAAATGCAAGAGACGAGATGTTTTCTCATTACAGAAGCCAGTGTTTAATACATATTTGGGCATAATGTATGTAACTCCCAGAACATTTAGAAGTATGTCTTATCATCTACCAGAGTTAATTAACCATTTCACCTTATTTAACTAAACTAGCCTAAGTTGCATTCATGTTTAAATTTACCTAGGACTAAGATTTAATTATTTACATAAGTCACCATTAGTCATTATGTTCTATTAGCCCTCATTAATGACCAATTTCTAATTTTTATAACCAAGTTTGTTATGAAACTTTATAAATTTATCCTTCAACAAAAGCTTTGTGAAAAGATCAGCTTGCTGATCCCTCGAAGAACAATAAAAGAGAGTTCTCTCTGTTCTGCAGCTTATCCCAGACAAAGTGATGATGAATCCCTACATGCTGTCTTCAACTGGCAAATTGGAATTTTCAGAGGACTGTGGGGGAGCGCGCCCCCCCCCCCCACCACCCCCAAATCCACTCCCAAAGTGCACTCTGATCAGGAGCACATTGAGGACGACCCGGGGAGCACGCTCCTACACAGAGCGACCCCGGGAGCATGCTCCTACACAAAGCGACCCCAGGAGCATGCTCCCTAAAAAAAATCTTCTCCCTGCCCTGTTGGGAGCGATCACTCCCACACGAAAAAAATCACTCCCGCGAAAGAAAAAAAAAGCTAGTGCGCAGGTTTTTTTGGGAGGGAAGGGGCCAAAAGGATAAAAGGCCTCCTTCCCTCCCACAATGTATCATTTGCATGAGATTGAGAGAAATTGAGAGGGCTTGAGGAGCTTGAGTTGAGGAAGATTGAGAAGGTTTGAACTTGATGAGCTTGAAGAGCGTGCAAGAGAGATTGAACGTTGCCATTTGAGAGAGCTTGTGAGATTGAAGGCACCATCATTGGAGAGCCAAAGAGGTAGGGTCTAATCCCATTCTTTTTTTTCCATGTAACATTTGTGTTTTTTATATGTCGAATGAAAGATGTTCCCTTCTCCTACTCTTTCCCAATTCCCGTTCCTCCTTCAATTTATTGCAAGCAAGAAACTATAACTCCACCAAACATGATGAGTATACAGCTTGGCATTCTCTTGTTGGTTCCCTTTTTTGTTATGATGATGTTGGGGAGCAAAGGAAGTGAGGAAGATGATGAAGAAGTGGGTAGTGGTGGATTAGGAAACCCTGGAGAAGAAGAGTACCAAGAGGAAGAGGATGTTGATCAGTGGTTGTCATTGATGTCAACCCAAGCAGCACCAGGGGTTACCCCGATCTTGCATGGGAATTTTGACTTGACAAATTACACTATTCTGAGTCAAGTATCCTCTAGATGGATTCTACTCGTCGAGATGTTTCTGTTGATATATGGCACGCCAAGTAATTCTTCATGGTTTGAGAGATATTCATGTTTGAAGTTAGTAACCCCAGTTACTAGCCTAATACCCTATGGGGTTGTGGCATGGCACTCATGATTGGTTGTGGTCATTGAATATTTAATAATTAATAAAAAAAAAGAATTGCTCCTAAAATCCCTCCAACGTTCACTTGTTGAGGACCCTCTCAACTCAAGACATTCATATAAATAATGACCCTCATATCCTCCTCTAATAGGGATTTTGTGGCTTCAAACAGGTCATCATGGCATTTTCGCTATAACTTTTTTTTTTCTGTGAAACTTCAGAAGCTGAAATTAAAACCCATTTGAGCCGAAATCTTGATGAACCTCGTGATCGAATTTCAGATCTTGGTTCGCTATATTTTCAGAGATATGATCTGAGAAAGTTAGGGTTTTTGCAGGCTCCCGAATTCCATGTCAAACAGGGGACGTTGGAAAAATCATCATAACTTTTTCTCTGAGCATTGGATTCAAATTTCGTAAATAGTCACAGAAAGAGGACGGACTGTAGTTTGTTGAGTAGTGTTTTCAGGGCCGAAGGTCGCAACAGTGACACGTGGCACTTCGTACAATTTCGCTCTACTAAACTAGTCTATAATCAGGTCATCGTGGGAGATTGGGCATAACTCTTTTTTGAAGAATCCAATCTTGATCAAACTTGTGGGGTTGGAAAGAGGACTCAGAGGACTACCACAGGACGAAATTTCAGACCCTGGTGATCCGAAATTACATAGATACAACATATTCAATATCGAGCTCCTAGAAGGCAAGAAAAAGCATGCATTCAAGGATCACTGCAGTAAGGACCACACATCAACAGTCAAGGGTAAGTCTCCTATAGCAAGGTATATATGATTAGTGTTTACATTTGAATTTTGAGTATCATCTCTGGCATATGTTTTTGCAGGACAACGTAATTATATACAGTGTCTCGGTTATATCTCTATGTCTCTATATGTCACAATTAGTTTTTTGGATGTCCTATTCTTGATACTACATATTTTATGGTACATATTCTTGATGCTACACCAAGTTTGCTAAATCTATATGATGTTGTAAGTTCATATTACTTGTCTTGTCATAATTGATAGAATGGTCTCCGTTGTTGTACTTAGAACTTGGTCCATCACAAGTCTAGGGTCTGTCATCAATTTTTATTGTATATATCTTTAGGTCAGTTTTGGATATAGTCTTGCATAGAGTCCAGGCCTATATCAAGAGTGGGAGTCTTGTCTATTGCTGCAACAAGTCAACAACAAAAGTGGCAAGCACACTTCACGTATGCATTGTAATTTTAATTTGTATTTTTTCATTATTATGCACTTACATGTGTTTTGCAGGCAGAGGTAAGTTGAAGGGTATTTTGTTTTTTTTTGGGATTGGTTTCGCTGGGAAAATTTTGCATGCAGGTAGAAGAAGATTCAAGTACAACTTCAATCAAGAATTCAAGAGCAGAAGTATCAAATCAAATGAAGCATTGCAGCGGGACATCCTTTGAAGACATGACAGCCATCCGTATACTGTGAAGAAGTGTCAAGCCCAAGAATCATCATTGTAAAGTTGTAAAAGAGTCATTTGTAAAAGTGTCATCATTGGAAGAGTCATTATTGTAAAAGAGTCAATCTGCATAGAGTTGAAAAGGAATTATTGGGAGGTATAGGAGTCTTTGTTGGGATGATGTCATGGTTCGGTTGCAAGTCATAGTCTGAATGGGTGTTCGGTCAAAATCATTGTAAATCATATTGTATCATGGATCGTTGTCCCTGGTATGGGAATCCACACTCTTGTCTCATTTCATTCATTATAGGGTGGCAGGGAGGTGTTAGGTTGGTGCATGAAGTCGCCTACGGGTTGGAGTCTGTGAACACTTCAGGGTGGTAGGTTGGTCTAAGATGTTGGGGCATCCATTCAATTGACTACTGAAGAAACTAGGGCATTTGGGCATCCTTTGTTGAAGTTTCTAAGTTTACCTAGTTTAGAAACCCTTCATGCACTTTATCTGATTTATTCCTACCTACTTGTTATTTTTCCTTTAACAAGTTATTTACAAAGTAAATACTGAAAATAAACACCAATGCATGCTCAACATATACAGATCAACAACTAAAAGAAACAAGAACAAACACACCACATGACACCATTATTTTTGGACCAATGTCCCCTGAAAAACCCAATGCAAGAAAACCGGTGCAACTATCTAAGGGTTTTATTATTAAGCAATATCAGAGTACAAGCTGGGTGTCGTAACTGGCCTACCCAACAGAGAATTTCCTTAGCAGTTATACCTCACAGTTTGAGAGAAATCTCCTGGCTGAAACCCCGGAAAACCCTCCTGGCAACTCCTCAGCACAAAACTACTCCTGCAACCCCAGCATCTGCCAAATCTAGACTGCGTCAGCCCCTCTCTGTCTCACGCTAGCCCTGCGTCAGCCTTTCTTGGCCTGTGTCTACCCAATCTAGACTGCATCAGCCCCTCTGTCTCACACTAGCCCTGCGTTAGCCTTTATTGGCCTACATCAGCCCCAGGAGGCCCTGCGTCAGCTCTGGGAGCCTCTGTGTTAGCCACGCTGGCCCTTCTGGTGCTCTGCGCAGCACTTGGCTGCCTCTACATGGCCTTACGTGAGCCCTTGCTGGCTCTGTGTCACCCTCATTGGCTACTGCGCTGCTCTCCCGGCACAATCTTTGCCTTCTCTATTCCTCTGTACTCAATGCCCCTCAGCTGCTCTCCCAATCACTGATTCTATTTCTCTTAGCAAACATCGCTCTAGAGAATAGAATGAATGATCATCTGGTGTATTCTCCAAGTGACCCTCAAGCCTCCTCTTATACCTTTCCTGTTGACATCTCAACGGCCGAGATTAAGTCCCTAATCAACGACTAAGATTAGATCTGGCTTGATCCATGTCTTTTGGACCATTCTAATACAGATTCATATTAATATACATTAATATTTTATTTTCGCTAAGTTTAGACTTAGGGACTCCATTTAGCATATTAATTATTTTAATATCTCCTCATCTGTTTAGAATCTGCCCAAACCCTTTCTGGGTATTGGAGATCTCATGTGCCCTCCACCAAATTTCGTGGCTAGAGCACATCCGATGCTACCCCAAATCAACACTCCCTCTTAGCGAGGACTGTGCTCTAACAATACTCCTCACTGAGTATTACTCTGATCATCCGGCATCGGTACTTGCGCTGATGCTAGCCGTTCCTGCCTGATCTAAAATGGGGCACTGATAGCTTCTTGTCTCTCCCACTCCAAAGCTTATATATTCCCAAGATCAAGGCTTATATTGACAATTTGCAGAATTAAAAGAACTTGAAAAAGGTGTATGCTTGTGTTTGCCTTTAACTGTTAACTGCTTTAAGTTAATTTGCTTAAACTGATATAAAAACATATAACAACAAATAATGCAAATAATAACCAACACACATAACAGCAATATAATTAGGAGTTCACCCAAACCTCTTGGGCCACGTCTCCGTGAGCTCTAGTCAACTCAACTAGGCTCTTTCGGATTATGGCTTAAATTCTTTTACAAGTTCCACACTCAACTCCATAGGTTTACAACTGAACCAATGGGCTTAGAATGCCATCTTACCCCTAGCTGTCCTTTAACTTCAGACAAATCTAGGCCTCTCTGGACTTGACTCCTTTAGCCAGTGCTCTGAGCTTCTTGGGCTTCTGGCCTCTCTAACTCTCTCGAAATTCTATATTGTCTCTAGAATCCTTCTTCTGTCTTCAGTACAACAGTCACCAGCAATAGCTTGATCATTTCGATCTCTTTGTTGTTCTAAACTTCATTGCAACTTCATGGCTCTTTAGAAGTCCATTTGAGCTCTCTGGCTCTGCAGCTTTGCCTCCAATCTCTGGTGGCTATGCCTCTGTCAAGCGCTCTGGCTCTGCGGCTCTCTGAGCTTCCCTTTGAGCATTCACTAAGCCTTTTTCTCTACGCGAGCCTTCCTCACTCCGTAGACTGCCCTCCTGGCATATACTGAGCTTTCCCTTTGGATTCCTCAGCGTTCAAACAGCTCTGGGCTTCTCCGAGCTGCCTCTGCGCATTACTCTGCCTCAGCCTTCTCTCTCTATGTCTTCATGGCAGTACTCTCGACCTCTGTGCATTCACTGTGCCTTGGCAATGTATTCTCCAGCATCGCACGAGTATCCTTTGTGCATTACTCTGCCTGGGCTTTCTTATGACCTCCCCAGCGTATCCTTGTCAACTGCGTTCTCTGTGTATTTGTAACCATTTGGTTACAGTTCTCCATCATGGAAAACCACGCGTTTTCTCAAAAGAATCAATGTCCCATTGAAATGAACCGGCAGGCATAAGAAACCCAACCGTTCGGCCTTCCTCCTGTAGAAATCCCGCATTCGAACACGTAATGCAATACATAGGAAAACTGATGAAAACCCATCATGGGGCATTTTGCCGGAACTCAAATAATATAGAATCGCCCCTATAAACCTATCGGGTCCATGTTCTTCATCACTCATCGCAAATCGCATTGCCTATGGCCAAACACCAAATACACAGGAATACACTGAAAATCTGAAAATCCAGACTTCAAATAATATGCAATCGTGTTTATAATCCTATCGGGTCCGGGCTCTAATCGCATATCGCAATCGCAACAAGCAGGAGCTCCGGTTCATGGACTTAACATAATAGCAATGCGATATCCCACCGTTGATCCTCCACCGTCTAATCAAACTCGCGATCCAATGGTCCAAATGCGATCGCATCATCGCTCATCACAAGTCGCAATGGCATGGTCCCTTTGCATTGCTACGACCCCGACCGCCGATCACGCTATCGGCACATCGCATATCGCAAGTCGCAATGGCCCAGGACCTAGGACTTAGGACTTACGAGGGGATTAAAACATTTTCTAACCCTCAAGACACTTTACATCATGACTTTTACGACATTACATCTCAAGGGGGAGAACCCATTTGACATAGACCCTCATAAACCACCCAGTTCTGCGACACAACTATAATCTAGCAGATTAACACACTAGGATTCTCCTAAGATTCTAATGACAAAATCCATTCTGGCTTTGGGGTTAGGCTGGAGGAAAACTCTGCCGATCATAGATCGGTGAGACAAAAAACCTTCCGGAACGTAGATTATCACTAGGAAATTAGGTCCACCTAGGCAATTTACATACACGACTCATATCTGCTAAGATTATTTACAATTCGCACATGCAGACTGGGTTTACAACATAATATGATCAAGTTGACGATGACTGTCGAATGGCACGGACATGTCGGTTAAGCACTATCCCTTTTGTGAAAGAAGGGGGTGTACTTCTATGGGAAGTTGACACGTAGTGATCAACAGTGAGCTTATCACCAAAAGTTGTATTATTAGCACATTATTTTATTTTTGGGGCTTATGTAGGCCAAAGAGGCTAATTCGAACCCTTAAGTTGTATATAAATAGGAGTGAGATGAGTTCATTTCTCATCATCACTTTGGATTGGATCTCTCTCTTCTATAAAGAATTTCACACTTTTTTCTAGACGATGAATTGGAGCATTAATGGATGAATTTTGATGTATGGTTATTCTTCCCTTGGAGATTCTCTATTGTCATTTGTGAATGGTTGGAGTTGACCACTACGTGTCAATGACCCATAGAAGTACACCCCCTTTTTTCGCAAAAGGAATAGCGACTAATCGATGTGTTCGTGTCGTCCAGCTATCATCATCAACTTGATCATCATCTTATAATGTAAACCCATTCTGCATGTGTATAATGTAAATAATCTCAGCAGATCCATGTCGTATATGTAATTACCTAGGTAAACCTAATTTTCTGGTGACAATCTACATTCCGGGAGGTTTTTTGTCTCACTAATCCATTCTCGAATAGTCGGCAGAGTTTTCCTTCAGCCTTACCCCAAAGCCGGAATGGATTTTGTCACTGGGATTTTAGGCAAGTCCTAATGTTCTAGATTGAGTCTATGTAAAAGTGATTTTGGAATAATCCTAACTATTTGATTAGGTTATTTTATTACAAATTTCTTGGTCTGCTGGATTATATTTGTGTTGCAGAATTGGGTAGTCTGTGAAAGTCTTTTGCAAATGGGTTTTCCCCTTTGAGATGTAAAAAAATGTAAAAATCATGATGTAAAATGTCCTGAGGGTTGGAAAAATAATTTATCCCCTCATAGGTTAATTAGTTAAATTTTCTGGCCAAAATTAATTAAAATCCTAAACCTGAAATTTAATTAATTCTAGGTCCTAGATAAATTTAAATTCTCCGAAGGAAAAAATTCATTGGTCCTTAAAAATCAAAATTGAAAGGTCCCGGGACTAAAGCAAATTGATTATTTTCCTAAATTTTAAGCCTTTGGTCCCTGGGGTTAAGTCAAAGTCAAAATTTTGAGGAAATTAATTCAAAAATTTAATTTTTGAATCAATTAAAATGCATTTAATTGAAAAATTCGAATTTCGTCAAGAATTTGAAATTTCGACAAATGAGATTAAAAGAAGTTTTGAACCTCATCAACAGTCGAGATTGTTTTGATGAGGATCACTCGAACTAGCCATTGGAGGATTTATCTCTAAATAGGAGGCCATTTGTCAGTCAGTTCATCCGATCTTTTGATCGTGTGTTAAGCGAAAAGCTCTCATGTAAATTTTTATTCGGATAATAAAAAAAGACTAGGGGGTTAATTTTCACCGGTGTTACTCTTCATGGAAAAACTGTAAGATGTATTGTTTTCATGCGTAATTTCCTTTTAGCCATTGATAATAGCTTCTGAAGAGTGATTTGAGTACATGTCTCTTGCTCAGTTGCTGGGGTTTGAATAGTAATCTAAATTTTAAATGTAATAGCAGGTATCTCTATTTGTCTAAGTTTTATTATTGTTTTCTCGCTCTATGTTGATGGTTGAATTGAGTTTTGCAGGAAAGTCTTGATTTTTAGATCATTGGGCATTCGGGGAAGTTTTCAGTTGGACCAGCCAACTCCCGATTCGTGTTCTCTGAAGAGCCCAGCTTAATTTGATCCCAGGCTTATCATAAGAATTTTTTTTTTACTGGTGATGCATGAAGGGTTTTGAGCTCAGCACCTCCTTTAAAATTCAAAAAATTTAATTTTTTTTTTGTGCTAAATCGATAGATCTGTCTGTTGAGATCCTCATATTATCAGATCTGAGAGTGGAGTTGGACTCACACTTCCTAAATCTGATAAATCTGCCATTCATGTACATAGATCTGTAATTATTTTCAATTTCCTGATTTGGGTTTTCTGGGTTTTCTGGGTTTTAGTTTTTTGGGTCATTGTATATATCGTTTGGGTGTTTCTTGTTGTCTTGCAGCGACAGATCTGAGGAAGTAATCTGCATAGGGTCCAGATCTAGGCCCTGGAGGGTAAGATCTGGATCTCTGGGATTCATTAAAATCCTTTTCCAGGGATATCATTCAGACATTTTGCAGTCTAGGGTTTAAATTTAAATTTATTTTTTTATCTGGAGAAAATTTTTAAGGGTTTTATTGATAAATCTGAAACAGAATATATCAACTAATCAAGAGTTTCTCGGAAAGTTTTTAAGGGTTCTTTGAGCTATCATCCGTTGATCCAGAATTTCTTTTTCTCTGAAAAATCTTCGAAATCTTTGTTCTGCTGCCCCTTTTTTGGGGTTTCCTGCAAAGTCTCAAATTTTTCTTTGTGTTTTGAGGTTTTCTGGAAAATCTGGGTTTCATACGCTGCCCATAGCTGCCATTCCCTGCGATTTCTTCATCTGCTACCAGATTGTTGCTATTCAACTTGCCTTCTCACGCGTTCTGGTCGTAGTTCCTACCTGCGAAAAACCCTTCTTTTCTTTCCAGCTCACCCTTCTGTGTATTGCTCCTTCACACTTGCCGCATACCTTCAGTCCATCTGCGTTATTCCTCAGATCCTCCCACAAGCCCGTAGCCTCATGTCCCTCTGCCATCGCATTCCATTCCTAGCCCGCAGCTACAGCTCCATCTTTGTGTTGTCCGCATTCTTGTCTGCTTTTTGCCCTCACCTCCGCTACCATACCTTGCTCCTTGTCTAACCTGCATGAGTCCCTCAAACCCTCTCATCTCTACGCAACCCTCATATATTCCCTCGCTGCTTGCTATGTGTTGCATGTCCGTCACGCTGCCCAACTCGCGGCCATCCCTCTCGCTGTCTGTCCCAACTCTTCCCTAGCCCGAGCTCGCTCCATCCAACAAACCCTTCCTCCTGCATGCATTGCTTCATCGGTCCTCTCCACATGCGTGCTGCCACCCTGCTCCCAGTCCCTTCTTCCTCGCTCGCCTGCAAGCTCATCTCCTCCATCCTTACACTGCCATCGAACCATTTCAAACCTGCAAACGAAAAACTCGTTTGGTTTCGATTTTATTCATTTGACCTTTTGTTGTATATTATGTATGCATGAGTAAAGGTTAGCAGCATCGAAAATTTTTATTTTTTTAATTTTCATTTATGATTTAGGTTAGTTTAATTCTTTGCTTTGGTTAGATTCAGTTTTAGAATTCGATTTTTTTTCTTTTGGCTTTTATTTTTTACTTTATTTCTTAATTTTCGACTTGATTCTATTTAGTTTCACATTTTTCATTTTTATGATTTTGATTTTAAAAACATTAAAAAGCCTAAAAAAAGTTTAACAAAATTAAAAAAATCTAAATCTAAAACATTTAGGAATAATTAAAAAAGTTTTTCTTTTATTCTTTGTGACATTTGATTTTAAATTTTTATATTTTTTTACAAAATTCAAAAAAATATAAAAATAAAAAATTGAAAAATCTAAAAAATCCTAAAAATAAAAAATTCTAAAAATCTTAAAAATTTTAAAAATTTAGAAAATTTAAAAAAAAAAATCTAAAAAGTAAAAAATTTAGTAACTAAGGAATTAAATTAAAAGAGGATTTGCGCTTTCAGATTAAAAATTTTAATGTGGCCCATGGCCCATTAAAATTCCGATTTAATAACCCTTTTAATTTACCTTTGTCATATTAAAAATTTAATTTCTTTATTCACCACATTAAATTAATTTCCTAAGGAACAATTGAATTGATTACATAAATCTCCTTGGTGTCATTTTGTGGTAATATTTCTCTCTGGTCAAGTGCGATTAATGTTTTAAAAGTTATATTGGCGATAGGAGAAAATTAATTAATTCTAGATCTTGGTCATTAATGAAAATCATTTTAAATCTAGAATCTCTTGCATGATATAGTTTTGGGCATTTATATTGATCATACCTGATTGTCACTATTCGTCACATATTGGGAAATTGTTCTAGATAACTTGTTTTATTTAGTCTATGGTTAATGTTAATATTAAAGGCACTAGTTTGTAGTCATTTATATCTTATAATTGTGTCTTATTTTAATCCATCTATCTTAATTGATCGAGACTCGCTTTAGATTCATCAAGTTGCCCATCATTAAAATCTCCTAGAGCCCGTGTTTTACAGGATATCCTCATCCATTTACCTTAGGGACTACCCCCCTTGACTTGTCTAGGAGAGAGTCTAAATGGAGTGAGTAAGGATTAAGAGTGACAACCCTTTGAGCGTTGTCATGGTGCCTAGACATTCTGTGCGACAACATTTTTTGGCGTCGTTGCTCGGGATAGAGTTTTTTTGTCCCTGGTTTTCTCAACATTGTTTTAATCATCTCATCATTTCCGCCATTCATTAGCCAGTCAAGCGGCACAACATTTTTTGGTGTCATTTGATCTTTTCATCACTTCATCTTTCGTCATCTCATTAATCGTTTCATCTGCACCTTTAGCACCTGGACATATCGGTTCGTTTCTTGTTTGGGTGGTGACTCCACTTCTTTCATTTATTATTTCTCAGACAAGAAGCCCTCCCTTATATCCAGTTGTTTTTGCCTTTTGGATCTTAGAGCTAGATTCATGTTCAAGTGGCGACTCCACTTCTTTCATTTCTTACAAGAATTTCTACTAGAAGCTCGCTTCTTGTGGATCTCTTGATTTTCTTGAGCAGGGGTCTCTCTCTAGCATCCATTTGGTCCCTCCTTATCCCTTCAAGCAAGTCATCATGGATGATTCGTTTACCCCGTGTCATTTTATTGATTTTCTCCATGATATGCTAGAAGAGGCCATTCATAAGTTGCCTTTGTTCTCGGGTGGTGATTTAGTCGTTGCTAGAAAGAATCTATGCAGGTTTACTCATACAATAATCAAATATTGTAGTTCTCCCCAATATAAACGTGAAGATGTCAAAATGCGTCTATTTGCCTTTTCTTTAGAGGGTGATGCTTTGAATTGGTTTAATGATTGTCCTGAAGATTTTTTCGTTTCTTTACAAGACATCATCAATGCTTTTATAGATAGATATGGTAATCAAGGTAGCTCGCCTTATGCCCCTAAAATTATGCAATAGAATGAGAGTGATCTTGTAAAGGATCCAGCTATCAATGAAATATTTCAAGACAATTATCCATATCAGAATGTGCCATCCACTTGTACTGTTGCAAGACGAATCCATGATAGTGGAAAAGCAGGAACAAGTTATCAAATCAATGTCGACAATGAAAGGGAGAATGATAAGCATCTTATAGAAGAACTAAAGCAGTTTGTTAAAGACATGCAGTTCAGTCAAACACAACTGGTAAAAAATCTGGAGCTTAATCAAGAGAAATTTATAAATGATTACGCCAAGGATATGAGAACTTTGTACACTCAACTGGAAAAACGTGATGAGGAGATGGAAATCATGAAAATTAAACACTCCGATCACGTAGCCACTGTAGTAGAAAAGTGTACTCAGAATATGTAGGATATGAGGACTGACAGGTAGAATCAGCATGCTAAGGAAATAGAAACCATGAAAGCTAATCATGACAGGGAAATTAATTATGCAAAGCAAGTTATTAGCCCTAGAGGAAAATATGACGATCATGGAATTTAATCATTCAAATCACGTGACTGCCACGGAAACAAGTTATCAAGAAGAAATAAGTCTCATTCAGAACAGATTGTCAACTATGGATGAAGAAATGACCATCACGAGATTCGATTATAATAATTAGTTAGCTATCATACAAGCAAATCATGAGAAAGAGATAAACTCTATGCAACATTGCTTGATGACCATAAAAGCAAATAATGACAAAGTAATAAAAAATATGGAAGCTGGTCAGATATGTCTTACGAATAAGTTATTGGCCATGGAGGAAAACCATGCCAAGGAAGTCAGTGTTATAAAGGTTGAACACTCTACCCAGATGGATGCCATAACAATACATGTACAGACACTTTAGCATCAGTCAGAGGATGAAAGAAACAAGGAAATGTCAACAGATCATAAGCCTCCTTGTCTGCTACAACAAGCTCCATCTTATTATGAGGAGGTCATTCGTTCCATCGAAAAGTGGCTAGTTGAAGGTGACTCGGATAAAACAGAAATTGATAAGAATCAGATGCAAAATGAAGAAAGACATGTCATGCATACCCTACATACTTCATCTAAGAGTTGTGAAGCAGAATGTTCCACATTATCAGTGATACAGCCTGCCACAAAGAAAAAACGCAAGAGAAAGAGAATGAGAAAGCAATTTGATGCATCAGATGGCCGTGAGTAGCTTGATTTTCGGATAGGAAAAAGTCCTACCGTGTGCAAGATTGGACATGGCACATCTGAGAAACAGCCGATAGATTTGCCTGAAAGTAGGAAAATGCTCAATATGCACTATATTGAACGCATCTAATGCCATGGGGCATCTTTGTATTGTATTTCTAACTTTATGCCCTGTTATTTCAGTGTTTCATTTTGTAGTTAGATTTATGTTTTCCATGTTATTAGGATAGTTAATAAATGAAGAGCTTATACCTTTCCTGTGCTTAACATTATATGATGATTTTTTGGATGGACACTACTTATGTTATATTGTGTGTTGCACGGATGCAGATTCTGGATTCTCACATTCCTCCAGTGCAGCAACATGTCCCCAAGTAGAGCCATATGTTGACCACTACGTGTCAACGACCCATAGCAATACACCCCCTTTTTTCACAAAAGGGTAGCACCTAATCAATGTGTCCGTGCCGTCCAGCTATCATCATTAGCTTAATCATCATCTTATAATGTAAACCCATTATGCATGTATATAATGTAAATAATCTTAGCAGATCCGTGTCGTGTATGTAATTACCTAGGTAAACCTACTTTTCTGGTGACGATCTACATCCCGGGAGAATTTTTGTCTCACAGATCCATTCTTAGATGGTCGGCAGAGTTTTCCTTGAGCGTTAACCCAAAGCCGGAATGGATTTTGTCATTGGGTTCTTAGGCGAGTCCTAGTGTTCTAGATCAAGTCTATGTAAAAGTGATTTGGGAATAATCCTAACTATTTGGTTAAGTTATTTTATTACAAATTGCTTGGTCTGTTGAATTATATTTGTGTCGCATAAATGGGTAGTCTGTGAGCGTCTTTTGCAAATGGGTTTTCCCCCTTTAAATGTAAAAACTGTAAAAATCATGATGTAAAGTGCTTTGAGGGTTGAAAAAATAATTTATCCCCTTGTAGGTTAATTAATTAAATTTTCTGGCCAAAATTAATTAAAATCCTAAGCCAGAAATTTAATTAATTCTAGGTCCTACGTAAATTTAAATTCTCCGAGGGCAAAATTCGTTGGTCCTTAAAAATCAAAATTTGAAAAATCTCGGGACTAAGGTAAATTGATTATTTTGCTAAATTTTAAGCCTTTGGTCCCTGGGGTTAAGTCAAAGTCAAAATTTTGAGGTAATTAATTCAGAAATTTAATTTTTGAATTAATTAAAATGCATTTAATTGAAAAATTCGAATTTCCTCAAGAATTTGAAATTTCGACAGATGGGATTAAAAGAAATTTTGATCCTCATCAACAGTCGAGATTTCTTTGACGAGGATCACTTGAACTAGCCGTTGGAGGATTTATTGTTAAATAGGTGGTCATTTGTCAGTCAGTTCATCCGATCTTTTGATCGTGTACTAAGCGAAAAGCTTTCGTGTAAATTTTTATTCGGATAATAAAGAAAGACTTTGGGGTTAATTTTCGTTGGTGTTACTCTTCATGGAAATACTGTAAGATGTATTGTTTTCATGCGTAATTTTTTTTAGCCATTGATAATAACTTCTGAAGAGTGATTTAAGTACAGGTATCTTGCTCAGTCCCTGGGGTTTGAATAATAATTTAAATTCTGAACGTAATAGCAGGTATCTCTATTTGTCTAAGTTTTATTATTGTTTTCTTGCTCTATTTTGATGGCTGAATTGAGTTTTGCAGGAAAGTCTTGATTTTTAGATCATCAAGCATTCTGGGAAGTTTTCAATTGGACCAGCCAACTCCCGATTTGTGTTTTCTAAAGAGCCCAGCTTAATTTGATCCCGGGCTTATCATAATATATATATTTTTTACTGGTGATGCATGAAAGGTTTTGAGCTCAGCACCTCCTTTAAAATTCAAAAATTTTAATTTTTTTTTTTTGTGCTAAATGATAGAACTCGTTGTTGAGAGCCTCAAATTATCATATCTGAGAGCGGAGTTGCACTCACACTCCCTAGATATGATAAATCTGTCATTCATGTACATAGATCTGTAATTATTTTCAGTTTTCTAATTTGGGTTTTCTGGGTTTTAGTTTTTTGGGTCATTGTATATATCGTTTGGGTGTTTCTTGTTGTCTTGCAGCTACAGATTTGAGGAAGAAATCTGCATAGAGTCCAGATCTAGGCCCTGAAGGGTAAGATCTGAATCTCTGGGGTTCATTAAAATCCTTTTCCAGGGATATCATTGAAACATTTTGCAGTCCAAGGTTTAAATTTATTTTTATTTTTTATCTGGAGAAAATTTTTAAGGGTTTTATTGATAAATCTGAAGCAGAATATATCAACTAATCAAGAGTTTCTCGGAAAGTTTTTAAGGGTTCTTTGAGCTACAATCTACTGATCCAGAATTTCTTTTTCTCTGAAAAATCTTCGAAATATTTGTTCTGCTCCCCCCTTTTTGGGGTTTCCTGCAAGGTCTCCAATTTTTCTTTGTGTTTTGAGGTTTTCTGGGAAATCTGGGTTTCATACACTACCCTTAGCTGTCATTCCCTACGATTTCTACATTTGTTACCAGATTGTTGCTATTCAACTTGCCTTCTCACGCATTCTAGCCGTAGTTCCTACCTACGAAAAACCCTTCTTTACTTTCGAGCTCACCCTTCTGCGTATTGCTCCTTCACACTTGCCACATGCCTTCAGTCCATCTGCATTACTCCTTAGATCCTCCCACAAGCCCGCAGCCTCACGTCCCTCTACCATCGCATTCCATTCCTAGCCCGCAGCTACAGATCCATCTTTGCGTTGTCCGCGTCGTTGTCTGCTCTTTGCCCTCACCTTCGTTCCCATACCTTGCTCCTTGTCTATCCTGCGTGAGTCCCTCAATCCCTCTCATCTCTACGCAACCCTCATATTCCCATGTTGCCTGCTGTGTGTTGCCTATCCGTCACGCTGCCCAACTCGCGTCCATCCCTCTCACTATCTGTCCTAGCTCTTCCCTGGCCCGAGCTCACTCCGTCCAGCAAACTCTTCCTCCTACATGCATTGCTTCATTGTTCCTCTCCACATGCGTGCTGCCACCCTGCTCGCAGTCCCTTCTTCCTCGCTCGCCTGCAAGCTCATCTCCTCCGTCCTTACGCTACCATCGAACCATTTCAAACCTGCAAACGAAAAACTCGTTTGGTTTCAATTTTATTCATTTGAGCTTTTGTTGTATATTATGTACGCGTGAGTAAAGGTTAGCAGCATCGAAAATTTTTATTGTTTTAATTTTCATTTATAATTTAGGTTAGTTTAATTTTTTGCTTTGGTTAGATTCAGTTTTAGAATTCAATTTTTTTTTCTTTTGGCTTTTATTTTTTATTTTATTTCTTAATTTCAACTTGATTCTATTTAGTTTCACATTTTTCATTTTTATGATTTTGATTTAAAAAACATTAAAAAGCCTAAAAAATATTTTAACAAAATTTAAAAAATCTAAATCTAAAACATTTAAGAACAACTAAAAAAAAAATTCTTTTTTTTCTTTGTGACATTTGATTTTAAATTTTTATTTTTTACTTTTTATTTTTTTTACAAAATACAAAAAAATATAAAAAAAAAATTGAAAAATCTAAAAAATCCTAAAAATAAAAAATTCTAAAAATCTTAAATATCTAGAAAATTTTTAAAAATTCTAAAAAGTAAAAATTTAGTGACTAAGGAATTAAATTAAAAGAGTATTTGCGCTTTCACATTAAAATTTTTAATGTGGCGCATGGCCCATTAAAATTTTGATTTAATAACCCTTTTAATTTACCTTTGTCCTATTAAAAATTAATTTCTTTATACACCACGTTAAATTAATTTCCTAAAGGAACAATTGAATTGATTACATAAATCTCCTTGGTGTCATTTTGTGGTAATAGTTCTCTATGGTCAAGTGCGATTAATGTGTTAAAAGTTATATTGGCTATAGGAGAAAATTAATTAATTCTAGATCTTGGTCATTAATGAAAATCATTTTAAATCTGGAATCTATTGCATGATATAGTTTTGGGCGTTTATATTGATCATACCTGATTGTCATTATTCATCGCATATTCGGAAATTGTTCTGGATAACTTGTTTTATTTAGTCTATGGTTAATGTTAATATTAACGGCATTGGTTTGTAGGCATTTATATCTTGTAATTGTGTCTTATTTTAATCCATCTATCTTAATTGATCGAGACTCGCTTTAGATTCATCAAGTTGTCCATCACAAAAATCTCCTAGAGCCTGTATTTTACAGGCTATCCTCATCCATTTACCTTAGGTACTACCCCCCTTGACTTGTCTAGGAGAGAGTCTAAATGGAGTGAGTAAGGATTAAGAGTGACAGCCCTTACTTTGAACGTTGTCATGGTGCCTAGACATTCTGTGCAACAACAGTTGGATTTACTCTACTACATGTAAGCACGAAATTTTGATGTTATACTTGTTACTTTTGTCATATATGCTAGATGGTATTTTGGTTGTTTTAAGGGCTAATAGCTGCATGCAAATTATTGCTTAATATTTGGGGATTGTCTCTATTATAACGTTCTCTCCATGTATGGGCCATGTAGTGTAAATGAAATCTCCTGGAGGTAAAATTTGACCTTGATAAGCCATTCCTCTTGTGCATTTGAAGTGTAAAAGCTGCAAGATTGCTTTCACTTGACCTAGAGGGTTTGTGAAGTAATTTTGAGGCCTCCTTGACTAGAAACCAAGAAATCTTGCACATAATCAACATAGACTCCATTCCCCCAAGGATTAATTCATTGATCTACCAAGGGTGGTCACCAAAACATTTATTCTTTCACCTTCTCCCAAGTCTAGCCACTTTGGGGTGCCTAGAGGATCAATTTACCGACAAGTTAGCCACTAAAAAAGTTCGATCTCATAGGGTTTCCTGCGCTAGCCTTTCCTCTATCCCTCCAAATTTGAAGACATTCCGACAGTGGAGTTGGAAGAAAAGCCAAGCCATAGCTTCGGGACTAAGACTTGCCCTGCCATTTCCAAGGCTAGCATTTCCTAGGGTCAAAGCAACATCATTGAATTAAATACTTTCTTTGATCTTTCCCACCTTGTCTAGGGCAAGAATATCATTGATTGTTTCATACCTTCCTCATACCCTAGACCGACTCCATTTGGCCCTGTGTGGTCCCACTCCTTTGAAAGACCATTCTTCAAGAACCATCCAGGATACCAATTCTAACAAGGATTTTAGGTATTGAGGAACTCCTTCCCAAGTCTTATCCCAAAAAACCTAATCCTCAAAATCCTCTCTTCCTTTCCCTAGAATATATAGTACCTTGCTTAGAAAGCAAACGAGCTCCATCCTTCAAAACCTTCTCGGAATGGGTCTGGGTCACTCATATCCATTAAATGATCATTCTTTAGTGACTGCATACATATCGGGTCTCCTCCCATTGGTGAAAGCCGGTAAATAGAAGGGACCCTTAGTTGAGGTGACAGTGGGCTAAGTCTCCATTTGTTGCCCTTGGCCTAGCATTTGCCCTTTAGCGATCCCCTTTAGGTCCCCTATTAGTTTGAGGGGTAACAATGCTCATGTGGGCCCATCTCAATTTCCTCTCATCGAATTTCCCCCCAAGGCATGCGTATTCTCCATCTGGGTCGTAATTCTCCATCTGGGACCCCCACGCTCCACTAGGGGCTCGATATTCTCTTCCACCTCTAATGTTTGGGTCTTGCTTTTAATAAAAAACCAATGTGGGGCCCTCTAAAACCACATTTCCTAAGTGCAAACATGAATTAAGACAAAATTTATCAAAATTGATATTTCACTTAGCATTAATGCTAAGTGGAAATATCACAGTCCTCCTCGCCAATATGTTTCTTGTCCTCAAGCAACTGTAATGAAGGATGTTGAAGTATTTGCTCCCCTTCCCAAGTGGCATCCTCATCTAGTAGGCTCCTCCACCTGATTAGAAACTCCTTAATGACTCTGTTCCTCAAATGCCTCTCTTGAGTGTCCAGAATAGCCTCCGGCTCCATAATTAAGTACCCCTAATCATCTATACGGGGTAGCTCTGTAGCTGCTGTCACGTACTACCCTAGTGCCTTTTTCAAGCAAGACACATGAAAAATGTTGTGCACTCGAGTACCCAGGGGTAGCCCTTGCTCATGTGCCACCTCCCCAACTTTGCGAGTGACTCGGTATGGCCAATAAAAACGAGGCTTGAGTCTTCTCGGCCCCCTCAAGAAGACCAAATCCCCTACCTCAAACTGTCTCTCAACTTTGCCCCTGTATGCATAAAGCTTTTGCTGGTTCTGAGTTGTCCACATGTTTTCCTTGAGATCTCGCAAAATGTCTTGGCTCTCCTGTATCCAATCCTTGGCCCTAGGGACCTTGCTATATCCAAACACCACGTCAGCAAAAGACAATGCATCATAACTGTATAGAGCTCAAAATCGAGACATACCTATCGACATGTGGTACTTGGTGTTGTAGCAGTACTCTCCCATAGTTACGCAAGTAACCCTCCAGCCATTTGTTAACTATCTTCGTCTGCCCGTCTGTATGAGGGTGGTAACTGGTGCTAAGAGTGAGCTCAGTGCCCACCAGTCGAAATAGCCCCTACCAAAATCCCCCCATGAACCTGCTGCCCCGGTCACTGACAATGGTCTTCGAAAGACCATGTACCCGAAATACCTCCCTGAAAAACAATTCGACCACCTGTGAGGTGGAATATCGGGCTAAGATGGCAAAGAAATGTGTAAACTTCATCAACCAATCAACCACCACGTAAATACAATCTTTGCCCTGTACTGTGGGCAACCCAATAATGAAGTCCATCGACACACTCTCCCATTTCCCCTCAGGGATAAAAAGAGTTTCTAGCAACCCTTTAAGGTGTGACTATTCACCCTTGTTCCTCTGGCACCATGTAGCCGAAACACCTCCCTGAAAAACAATTCGGCCACCTGTGAGGCCGAGTACCGAGCTAAGATGGCAAAGAAATGTGCAAACTTTTTCAACTGATCAACTACCACGTAAATATAGTCTTTGCCCTGTACTGTGGGTAACCCAGTAATGAAGTCCAGTGACACACTCTCCCATTTCCCCTAAGCGATAAGAAGAGGTTGTAGCAACCCTGCAAGGTGTGACTGCTCACCCTCGTTCCTCTGATATGTGTCACACTCCCTAACATGCCTCAAAACATTATCCTTCAAGCCCCTCCACGTAAAATGCTCCCTGATGACCCTATACATCTTTGTGAACCCCTGGTGCCTTGCTAGTGGTGAGTCATGGGCAGCTTGTAAAATCTTCTCCCTCAATTGGGAGTTAGGCACCAAGTAAATCTCTCTCTGAAGTAAATCACCTCATTCATCACCCTGTACCGGTCATCTATCACTGCCCCATCAAGGACTTCACATGCAAATCGGACCAAGGACCTCACATGCAAATCAGACCTTGGATTACTCCAATAGTAACTGCGCCCTCCAATCCAGGGCAATGCTCATCAGGGAAAGGGCAGTCGATCTCCTAGACAACGCATCTGCCACCACGTTGTGCTACCCTTTGACATACTCAATGTCAAAGTCATACGCTTGGAGCTTGCTCACCCACTTCTGCAGCCTCTCCTGCAACTGCTTCTGCTCCAAGAGAAACTTGAGGTTGTTGTGGTCTGTTTTGACCCTGAACCGATTCCCACCAAGTATTGTCTGAACTTGGCTAGCGCATGCATGATGACTAGCATCTCCTTTTCATAAATAGAGTATAGCCTCTCGTGGGGCAACAGTTTATGACTCTCGAAGGCTATGGGGTGCCCTCCCCGCATCAAAATTGCACCTATGCCCTCTCTGTATGAATCACACTCCGACACAAAGGGCTGGGTGAAATCTGGAAGTGCCAATATAGGACAACTGCTCATGACCTATTTGAGGCGATCAAAAGCCTCTTGCATTATAGTTGTCCACTCAAAGGCCCCCTTCTTCGTCAAATCGGTGAGGGGAACTGCCAACTGAGAGAAGCCCTTTACAAACTTCTTGTAGTAAGTGCAGATGCCCACAAATCCCCTCAACTCTGTCACATTTCGGGGCTCTGGCCAATCCCGGATGGCCCTGATCTTCTCCTCATGGACCCTCACACCATCCTCCCCAATGATGTGCCCTAGGTAGAGCATCTTTGTCAAGCCGAACTCGCACTTAGACAATTTTGCATAGAACTGTTGCTCCTCCAAAATGTGCAACACTGTCTCTAAGTGTTGCAAGTGCTCCTCCCATGTTCGGCTATAGATCAAGATGTCATCAAAGAACACCAACACAAACTTCCATGACTAAAAAGTGTTTGGTGTGTTGGTTAGACCAAAAGGCATAACCAGGAACTCGAAGTGCCCATAGTGGCACCTGAAAGCGGTCTTAGGGACATCCTGGTCCCTCATCCTGATCTGGTGGTACCCTGAGCGTAGATCAATCTTGGTGAAGAATTTCACTCCCCTCAGCTCATCCATCAGCTCATCTATGCGTGGGATAGGGTAGCGGTTCTTCATGGTCTTCTTGTTAAGGGCCCTATAGTCAATGCACATCCGTAGGGACCCATCCTTCTTCTTCACCAGAACAACTGATGAAGCAAAAGGGCTAGAGCTAGGCCTGATGTGCCCAAGTGCCAACAACTCATGAATAGCCCTCTCTATCTCATCCCAGTATGCCTTGGGATGTCGATAAGGGGTAGTAATCACGGCCTATACCCCCGACTCCAGCTCAATGGTATGCTCAAAACCCCAGTCAGGTGGCTGACCCGGTGGTATGTGTTGATTTGGGGTAGCATTGGATGTGCTCTAACCACAAAATTTGGTGGAGAGGTTGGGGCACATGAGATCTCCAATACTTAGAAAGGGTTCGGGCAGATTCTAAACAGTTCGGGAGATATTAAAATAATTAATATTTTTAATGGAGTCCCTAAGTCTAAACTTAGGGAAAATAAAATATTAATGTGGATTAATATGAAATTGTGTTAGAATGGTCCAAAAGACATGGATCAAGCCAGATTTAATCTTAGCCGTTGATTAGGGACTTAATTTCAGCAGTTGATATGTCAACAGGAAAAGTATAAGAGGAGGCTTGAGGGTCACTTGGAGAATACACCAAAGTGATCAGTGATTCTATTCTCTAGAGCGGGGTTTGCTAAGAGAGATAGAATCAGTGATCGGGAGAGCAACTGAGGGGAATTGAGTACAGAAAAACAAAGAGGTAGAGATAGTGCCAGGATAGCAGCAGAGCAGCCAGAGAGAGAGACGCAGGAGCAACCAGTGCTCACGCAGGGCCACACAAAGGCAGCTAAGTGCTGCGCAGAGCACTAGAGGGGCCAGCTTAGCTGACGCAAAGGCTCAGAGCGCTGATGCAGGGCCTCGTGGCACTGACGCAGGGCCATTGTTGGACTAGGAGACGCTGACGCAGTCCAGATTGGGCAGACGCTGGGGTTTCAGGGGCAGATTGGTGTTGAGTAGCTGCTAGAAGGATTATCCGAGGTTTCAACCAGTAGATTTGTCTGAAACGGAGAGGTATTACTGCTAAGGAAATTCTCTGTTGGGTAGGCCAATTTCGGCACCTAGATTGTACTTTGATATTGCTTAATAAGAAAACCCTCAGATAGTTGCACCGGTTTTCCCGCATTGGGTTTTTCCAGGGACATCAATCCAAAAATAATTGTGTCATATGGTGTGTTTGTTCTTGTTTCTTTTTGTTGCTGATCTGTAATATGTTGAGCATGCACTAGTGTTTATTTTCAGTATTTACATTGTAAATAATTTGTTAAGGAAAATAACAAGTAGGTAGAAATAAATCAGATAAAGTGCATGGAGAGTTTTTAACTAAGTAAACTTAGAAACTTCAGCAGTATGTCTCCAAACACTACTGGGTACCTGTCCAAAATGGTTTGTATATCTAGGTGTGGTAGCTTGGGCTGACCCCCAGCCTCTGAAATCCTCAACTCCACAACCCACTCAATGTCCCCATGCCTCAAATCCGCCTCCATCCTATGGCCTGAAACAGTCTGTGGAGGGTAAGAGTCCATAACCCGTAGAAAAATTGGTTTGCCATTTGGCCCTGTGAACTCCATCTCCAACTTCCTCGAATCAGTAGTGACTCAGCCAAGAGAGTAAAGCCACTGGACACCCATCACCACATTGGTGTCTGGCACATCCACCCCGAAGAAGTGATATGTCACTGAGCAGTTCCCCATGGTCATTGTCAAAGTTGGAACATAGTGTGTGCACTGCATGGTTCTATCACCTCGCACCAGAACCAAAAAACCCTCAAACTCCTCAGTCGTGATCCCCCTCCTCTGGACCATCTGTGCATCAATGAAATTGTGGGTAGCCCCATTGTCTATTGAAACCGAGACACGTTGCCCCTACACGGTGCCCCTGATCCTCATAGTAAAAAACTTGGGTGCCCCAGATAGAGATGCGAGGACCCCTCCTGAAGGAGCGAAAGGAGCTCCCCCTGGTGAGGGTGGTGGTGGTGGCCCCCCTCTGCCTGCCCTGCACTGTCATCTCCACCCATCTCCAAATACGCATAATCCTTCCCACCACTATCAGATAAGACCTCAATGTAGTGGGCCTTGCTCATTGCGCATCTATGGCCTGAAGCCC
Source organism: Pinus tabuliformis (assembly GCA_031772625.1). Lineage (NCBI taxonomy): Eukaryota > Viridiplantae > Streptophyta > Pinopsida > Pinales > Pinaceae > Pinus > Pinus tabuliformis. The sequence goes on along the minus strand of CM062808.1, from coordinate 995,119,093 downwards.
ATGGTTCCTGACAAGTAAAACACAACTTCCTCCTTCAGATGACTCTCTGGGTCTCCTCATCCAACTGTCCATGCCCCTGGTTGGCTCTTGGCAATGGAGTTGTAGTGTCTCTTCCCCTCTGAGGGAAGCCCTGTCTAGGCGGTAGTGGTGCTCTAACCATTGGTAGGGCATCCTTCAAATCTCTAGCCCTCCCCACTGCATCCTGCAAGGTAGTGGGTCTTTTGGACTTCACCAGTCCCTTCAGTGGATCTGCTAGTCCCTCTATAAACATGAAGACCCTCCTGAAATCTGATAGGTCCGACACCATCACTGACAGCCTCAGAAACTCCGAAATGTAAGCCTCAGCACTCCCAGGTCTACTTGAGCCTTGTCAACTCCCTAAAGTGCTCCTTCGGATCCTTCCTCTCAAAACGCTCCAACACTGTCTTGGTGTAGGAACTATGAATTATTTTAACAACTATTCCTTATGAACAGAATAAGAAATAACAGATGTAGAGACAGTAAAGGCTTCTAAAATTACACATCATGATCCTGTAATAAAAATTTCCTGAATTTTATAAATTTAATTGACAGAACCAATGAAAGTACTTACCTATAATCTTACGATGATGCCTCAAACTGCTCCTGCTTCGATTACCAAAAGACTAAAACCACCCAGCCAAAATGAGCAGAACCTTGCTACTCAGTCCAGTAAACTTCTCAGTTGAAGCAGACTGTTCCCCTGTGCCCAGAAACCTCAGAACAAGTAAGGCCCAACTCTTCCTGATCATAAACAAACTCTGTGTATAAGTTTTTCTCCTCTTTTTCCTCCCCCTGCCTCCAACCGTCCCTTCCTTCTTATAAGTTTCCATTACCGACATCCTCCATCACCGTGTCTAAATTATGATACGTGTCGATTTTTATAAACAAAATCTGATTTGATTTTATCTGCATATCTTAATTTGAAATAAAGTTTATTTATTAATTTTAATTTATTTAATTTTTAATTTTTAGTTTAATTAATTTTATTTAATTTCATAAATATTACTTTACTATAAGTGGGTCATTACATACATCCCTCCTTCCAAAAACTTCATCCCGAAGTTAGGGTTTATAACATATATTAATGACTATTATGAGTATATAGGTCTTTATATTACAAAGTTGAATTTGTTTTCTTTATTATTTTTAATATTTTACAACTATAATATTCATGTTCTATCTCAGTTGGTTTTCAGCTATTCTATAATCATCATATCCTTCCTATTCTCTTCCGCTCCCATCATATCCATCCTCTACTGGAGTATGTCATGGTGTCAGTTATACTGACCTAACCATTCATAAACTCCAAGGATGACAGTGTCGGCTATACCGACCTGATCCTTAGTAGGCATCCTGCAGTCACCATCACACGTCTAGGGGAGCGTGACTCGCACAGTCCTCCCATGACTCTAAGGTTCGGAGGATAAACGGTGGGCAACACCTCCACCCCTCCTAGTAGAATCAAGGTTAATACCCTATCATGGAATCTCTTTGAGCCTTAATTGTTCTGAAGTTTCTGCCATCACGTGGTCATTTTGGTAACGGATATTATCTGCAATCATAAACACTTGCGCATGCATTTATAAAATGTGCATTAATATATTCAAAAACGCATAGCTTATGTATATTCATACATGTCATCTACAGTATAACATATTTTGCCATATTCTATTCCTTCTGTCAGTAGTTTTCATATCAAAATGTAATCATTCTATCTCATCAATCATATTGATATGCATAAATAAAACAAAATTATAATATCTTAATTCTCATCAAAAGCAAAATTACTCAAATATTTAAACTTTACTTTGATAACTATAATTTAGTAAGATCAATAACATATTCCGTTTTGGTATCCATGTACTAGCGGAATTAAACAGATATTATGTCATAAAAGTTCATGTTTATATATGGTCATTCAAAAATGGTTCTGAGTCTCTGATTTATAGTAAAGTAAATATATACAAAACATAGTCTAAAGTCCTTCAAAATTGACACAGATTGGGGTATTTTTGACATATGTTTCTGTATCTTCCCAAGTAGCTGATCTAGGACTATACTTGTCCCACTGAACCTTAACTTGGTCTACCAAGCGATTCTTGAGCTGTCGAACCCTACGTTCCAATATACGTAATGGTTCGACCGATATGATTCCCTCGTCCGATGCCTGCAGTTCTTTCCATTGAAGGTTATGAGATTGATCAGCTATATAATGTCTTAATACTGATACATGAAATACAATATGAACTTTATGCAAGTGAAGTGGCAGTGCAAGATGATAGGCGACAGGTCCATGACTTTAAATGGTCCAATAAATCGGGGTGACAACTTTGTCCCTTTTCTTAATCGAATAGTGCTTTTATTCGGTTTGATGCGGATGAAAACCTGATCCCTTACTTCATACTTCCTATCAGTTCTGTGAGCATTAACATAACTCTTTTGTCTATCCTGTGCTTCTTTTAACCATTGTCTAATTTTTTTTACCTGCTCCTCCATTTCTTGAATTAATTCTAGTCCTATTACCACTCGATCTTCTAATCTGTCTCAACTTAATGGTGTTCTGCAAGGTCTGCCATATAATACTTCAAATAGAGGCATTCCGATTGAGCTGTGGTAACTATTATTGTATGCAAATTCGATTAAGGATAAGTACTTTTCCCAATGTGATTGTTGATCCATTACATACATCCTCAACATATCTTCAAGTACTTGATTTACCCTCTCTGTTTGCCCATCAGTTTCAGGATGATAAGCCGTGCTCAAATTTAGTTGAGTTCCTAAGGCTAACTGCATACAAGTCCAAAATCTTGAAGTGAACCATGAATCTCTATCTGATATAATTTTCTTAGGTACTCCATGAAATCGGATAATTTCATTTATGAATACTCGAGCTAAGTCAGCAACTTCATAAGTATCTCTTACGGGAATGAAATGGGCGTTTTTTGTTAATTTATCCACTACTACTAGAATGGCATTATGTCTTTGAGAAGTAAGGTAGCCCAGTGATAAAATCCATAGAAATAATCTCCCATTTGGTCATAGGAATGTCGTGAGGTTGTAAAAGACCTGCTAGATGACAATGATCTGTTTTTACTTGTTGACATTCCAAACATCTTGCAATGAATTGAATGATATCATGCTTCATGCCCGACCAGAAGAAGAGTTTCTTAGTATCAGCATACATTTTCTTTACTCTAAGATGTGCACAACGCACTGCTTGTGGGCTTCCTTAAGGATAGTGTTTCAAAGATCCCTATTAACAGGAATATACATCCTTCCATGGAATCGTAAGATTCCATCATCTTTTAGTTCATATCCTTCAAACTTAAATTCTTTTGGCTTTTTACCCTCAAGACTAGATGTCACTTTTAAATACCAGCTATCTTTTATGAGATATTCTAGTACTCGTTGCCTTAAGTCTACTTTGATAGGTATAAGAGAAAATATCCGCGATCTTCTGCTTAAAGCATCTGCTACTACATTTTCTTTTCTCTTAATATATGATATTCCAAAGTCATATTCACTTAGGAATTCACTCCATCGTCTTTGTCTAGCATTTAAGTCTCTTTGGGTGAACAAATATTGTAGACTTTGACGGTCTCTTTTAAGTGTAAAACTTCGCCCCACCAGATAATGTCTCCAAATCTTTAAAGCTAAAACTATAGCGGCTAACTCTAAATCATGAGTAGCATAGAGTTCTTCATGAGACTTTAACTTTCTTGAGAGAGATGTTATTACTCCTCTATCCTACATCAATACTGCACCTAGCTATTGTTAGGATGCATTAGTACATACCGTAAAATCTTTGTCCATATCAAGGACTCTTAAGATTGGTGCACTGGTCAGTAGTCTTTTGAGTTCAGAGAATGCTTTATTACATTCCTCAATCCATTCATACTTAACACCTTTACGCTGAAGGGTTGTAATCGACTTTGCAATTTTGGAGAATCCCTCCACAAATCTTCGGTAGTAACCGCCTAAACCCATAAAGCTTCGTACTTCATGTGCATTTTTCGATATTGGCCATTCCATGATTGCTTTTACCTTCTCAGGGTCTACTGAAATCCCTTCACCTGATATGATATGACCTAAGTAATGAATCTTTTCCTGAAAAAACAAACATTTGGATAATTTTCCATATCACTGATGTTTTCTAAGGCAGGACAACACTATCCGTAACTGATCTTCATGCTCTTTCTCATTCTTGGAATAGATGACTATATCATCTAAAGAGACTTGTACAAATTGATCAAGATATTTGTGGAAAACACTGTTCATAAGATTCATGAATACTGCTAGTGCATTTGTTAATCCAAATGGTGCCACAGTAAATTCATAATGTCCAAAACGTGTCCGAAATGCAGTCTTAGAAATATCGCTTTCAGAAATCCTTAGTTGATGATAGCCTGATCGAAGATCAATTTTTGAAAAGACAGCAGCTCCTTTCATTTGATCGAAAAGATCATCAATTCGAGGCATAGGATATCAATTCTTTACTGTAGTTCGATTCAAGTCTCGATAATCTATGCATAATCTTAAGGATCCATCTTTCTTCTTGACAAAAGTTACAGGAGCACCCCAAGGTGATATACTGGGTCGAATATGTCCTATATCCAATAGTTCCTTCAATTGAATTTGCAATTCCTGAAGTTCTGGAGCTGTCATTCTATAAGGTGTTTTAGAGATTAGTTGAGTACCAGGTTTCAATTCTATTGTGAGATCTAGCTCTCTTTCAGGAGGTAATCCTAGTAGTTCCTTTGGAAATACATCCGGAAATTCGGCTAACACCGGATATTGTTTAAGGATAGTTCTTTTTCTTTACTTACTCCCTGAATTACATATGCCTAACAACCTTTTCTTAAGCAACGCTTCATTTTTATTACTGATATGTAGCGTAAAGATACTTTTCTCTTTATTCCTTGAATTTGGATTGCTTCTCCTTCATCATTTATACTAGAATTCTTTTCCCATAACAGTCTACCCAAGCTTGATGAGCTTCTAGCCAATCCATACCTATGACAAGATCATAAGTTTCTAAAGCTATGACATAAACTTTTAATTTAGTTGAACAGGCCCCTAGGTCAATTTTGCATTGCTCCACACTTAAGTCTACGGATTGGAGGTCTCCTGAGGCCATTTCTACCTGTCTGAAATCATTTTGTTTGCGAGCTGCCAACCCACATTTGTTTAATGCATATGACGAAATGAAACTATCTGTGGCACCAGTATCAAATAAGATTTTGAGTTTTATACCATTAATAATACCTGAAAATTCCAATACAGTGGATTGATGCGCTGCTTGATCGTTGTTGACTAATGCATGAATTCTATGATTGCCTTGGTTATTTGATATTGGTTCCTTTCTAGTCCTATGCAATATACTTGATGAAGCTTCTAGACAATCACGTTGAAAATGCGGTCCTCCACATCCCCAACAATTAACCTGTGTTGGTCCTCTTGAATCAGGACGTGAATTTCTAGATAAAGAGCTTCGTCCTCTCATGTTGTTTCCTCTCGAATTTCTTCCTCTATTAGCAGTTCCACGAGATTTCCATGGACTGGTGTTTGATGATTCAATGGCTATAGTATTAACTGCCATGGGAGCTCTTGTTCCTACATTTCTTGGGATAAATCTATTACCATAAGGTGGTCTTGAGCTACCTCCCCTGAAGAAATTTCGAGGAGTCTTTCCTGAAAACCCTGATTGTAAAGGTTCTGCTAACCTTACATCTTTGTTGATTCCTAGATGTTCTTTTGCATAACAACCACATTCTACTGCCTCATCTACTGATGATGGTTTCCACATGCTCACCAAGGCCCTGATGCGAGGATTTAACCCAAATATGAAACATTCAGCCTGACGTTCATCAAAATCTAAGTAGTGAATGTATTTTACAAGCTCCATAAACCTTATCTCGTATTCCTCCACTGTTTTATTACCTTGAACTAATGTATGAAAGGCTGCGGCTTGTTGTTGTTGAAAATATGGAGGTAAATACTTCGCGCGGAATCTTTCCTCGAACAATTCCCAAGGGACATTATCCGTTGTGAGGTGTAGTTGTTTTTCCAGATTTCCCCACCAAATCAAGGCACTTTCTTTTAATTGAAATACAACAATTTTTGTTTTTGCAGAAGAAGAGTATTCTCTTAATTTAAAACATCTGTTCATTCCTTCTAACCATGCCTCAGCACGTTCTCCAGCTCGACCTCCTAAAAATTCTGGGAGTTTAATTTTCTGAAGTTCCCTAGAAATATCTTCCTTTGATCTTTTATACTCAAAATTCTTTGGTTCCGCTGAATTGGTTGCTAAGGGTTGAAGTTCTTCTTTGGTCTTAGCCCTAGTTGACCCTTTTAATGTTTCCAATAAAGCTTCCAAGGAGTTCATTATCACAGTCAACTTCGGTGCTGGAGCGATTGGTGTTGATGATGGTCTCGATGGAGACGATAATGACAGTGATGGAGATGGTGATAACGACGGTGGTAGCATTAATGACGGTGATGCTGCTCGATCACGTCGTCATCGCTCATATGTCTTTACCATTGTAATGTTTCCTGTATACACAATAAAATTTTATAAAAATTTGAGGTATACATTCGGATTTAACATATAGTTTTTGCCATTTCACATTTATAAACGGTATATTTTTTTTTGCTATTTTTATCTACTAGGCAGATCTGACTGGTACTGAGATCAAAGAGGGTGGTCTCGCGACCTCCTTGTCCTAATGCAAGGTATTCTATCCTAATGCGTAACAATACTTATTTTAATGCATGGGTCTTAAAATATATATATATATATATATATATATTTATTTATTTATTTATTTATTTATTTAAACTCTTACAGTGAAATTAATTGAATGTCTAAATTAAAAGCCTCTACATAAAGTATAGCTGAATTTACTTCTTTAGACAAATATTTTTATAAAAAAAAAATGTTAATATAACACCACTCTACTTTAGAGATGATTTTTTTTTATAAATGAAAATATCAACATAGTACGAGTATATTTTATTTATTTTTATAAATACAAATATGGATGTCGTACCAAAATCTAATATATTTTATTTCATAAAATCAAATTTTAATAAATAAAAATATTTATAAAACTTTTATTAAGATCTAATATTTTAAATATGAAAAGAAATATGGTATATAAATCAAGGATTATCTATAGTAGCAACTATATTGATATATTAGAAAAATTAGCAGTGCGATAAAGCTAATCATAAAAATACCTTTGAACTTAATAGTCGCTGAGCTTGCTTAGACGTACCTTTGTACTTTACAGTTCACAGGTGGAGAAATCTAGTGGAGAAGTTTCGGTGGACGGATTTATTTATTTTTTTAAATACGCCTTACAGATGGAAGTTAGTAGTCATAGTGCTTCATAACTAAAATATACTAAAATACTAAAATCCTCCGTGGCTTGTTACTTTTAATCAATAATCTTTATTAATAATATTTATTGTTTATAATAATTAACGATGAGAAGGGTGCAAAGGTTAAATCTCGACGTCCATTATCCTTCATTTAGTTTCCATAACGAAACGGGAAAGATAAGTATAAAGTAAATATTCTTTATTATGATAAATAAATATAATATAATTAAATTAAATTAATAATTAAATAAAAGTAATTCCATTATATTATATATCTCATTTTCAATTCTCATTTTCGAGATCGAAAGACGGCGAAACTAAAGGCGTGCTGGTAGTGGAAACTTCGTAGGCAGTTTTATCTTTACCGTCAATCAATTATTAATGGTTTCTTTTAATATTCAAGATTGAGAAGGCGGTAATCGTAACGAATGGTTCATTGTTTCAATTACACGATGGCTTATCCTTACAATACTTACCCACAGAGTATGCATACCCTGATGCGTCGATAAACTATACAACTCACGCCATATCCTAACATGCAGTTGATTAACTGAGCGGGTGTCGGGTATAGGCCTGGCCTCGTGTTTACCTTTAAGCTTTAGAATCCATCAATTTCTGATTTTTATCAATTTCTGATTTTTAACACATTTCAGTCGTCTCACGAATGCCCCAAGGAATGGAAAATGAAACCTCCTTGGTCGTAAATGTGAGCCTTTTGATCGATTTCTCTCTAGGTCGAGAGCTAAAGAGCCGCAGGCATTGATTCTCCTACATGCAAGCTCTAAAGGGTTGATTTTATTTCTTTGACGTCTTCCTCCTAGGCTGTAAGCAAACTTCATCACCTTGGACGGCTAGGGTTTCATTTCAAATTGATTCAAACCTCTCTCAAGAAGCTAGACAGCTAGGGTTTGACAGCCAATTTTTTTGAAGAAGTATTTCTCTAAAGCTTGGAATAATTAAGATCGGAATTTTATGGGAGCCATATTCATTCTTTGAAGCCTTTCTCTCCCCGCCGCAGGCATAGGAGAAGTTCTTTTCCTTTGAACTTATAGCAGGAGAACGAATAATTTTTTTTAGACGCAAGTCGAATTTCTTGGATGTTGTCTACATTTTTTTTTTTGAGTCGTCCCTCTTTGCCGCAAGCTGTAGAGAAAGCAAATTAAACTTAATCAATTCTCTTTCATAATATATATATATATATATATATATATATATATATATATATATGAAAGAGAATCGATTAAGTTTGGAGTCTAACATTTATTTATTTTTTTGCCATAAGCTTTATCTCTTAAGAAAGAATTACAGGAGCTCTTCATAGGACGACGAAGGGAGCTAGAGGCGTATCTACTTCATTAATCTGGATTGATTTGTCATTAAAAGCATACAGTTCTGGTTGCCTAAAGCTTGCAGATGCTAGCTTTCTGCAAAACGTTTGAAATCAATCGATCGACAAGCGATCAATTAAGAAGGATCAGTATTCGATGCGAGTATTAATCTTATTGGCAATGACTTCTTCTTCAATGGAAACACAAGCATTTCCACCGGTGAGCATTTTACTTTCAGGTCTAATCGGTGGGTCATCGGTAGCATTATTCTTCGCTTTCTATCTCAGAAGCAGACGTAATGAAATGAAGGCGGCGGTGGCTCAATTGCCTCCAGAGAACACCAATAATTAGATTTTCTCACTCCAAGCCTCATACTTCTGCTGCTGACAAGGAACATGGTGATGCAGTTACATGGCTCTGTTTCATATCAGGTGGCTGAAGAGCTACCAAAACTGAAGCTAAAACAGAAAGAGGCTGAAGGAGTTGCAGAGAAAAGGAAAGGGAAACGAGGGCCAAGCAGTATTTTTGCACAAAGCTTAGAGATACAGTTTCCAGTGAGGTTGAGAAGGCCTATGGTAAAACAACGACAGGGAGGCCGCTGAGCAACTAAAAAAAAATATAAAATTTCATCTAGCTAAAGTCCTAAACAGACAATGAGTACTGTCAGATTTATTACTGGGTGCATGATTTAAATGGCTTTAGCACCACCTTATTTCGATAAATTTAAATCCTTAACAAACTTAACAAGTCCGAAAGTTGAACCCGCTCTGATACCAGATGTAGGAACTATGAATTATTTTAACAACTATTCCTTATGAACAGAATAAGAAATAATAAATGCAGAGACAGTAAAGGCTTCTGAAATTACACATCATGATCCTGTAATAAAAATTTCCTAAATTTTATAAATTTAATTGACAGAACCAATGAAAGTACTTACCTGTAATCTTACGGTCGATGATGCCTCAACTGCTCCTGCTTCGGTTACCAAAAGACCGAAACCACCCAGCCAAACTGAGCAGAACCTTGCTACTCAGTCCAGTAAACTTCTCAGTTGAAGTAGACTGTTCCCCCGTGCCCAGAAACCTCAGAACAAGTAAGGCCCAACTCTTCCTGATCATAAACAAACTCTATGTATAACTTTTTCTCTTGTTTTTCCTCCCCCTGCCTCCAACCATCCCTTCCTTCTTATAAGTTTCCATTACCAACATCCTCCATCACCGTGTCTAAATTATGATACGTGTCGATTTTTATAAACAAAATCTGATTTGATTTTGTCTGCATATCTTAATTTGAAATAAAGTTTATTTATTAATTTTAATTTATTTAATTTTTAACTTTTAATTTTATTAATTTTATTTAATTTCATAAATATTACTTTACTATAAGTGGGTCATTACACTTGGTGAAATATTAATAGGTTGTTACCCCGGCATGTCCCATTGTAATTAGCCATGGAACCACCAATCAGGGGCTTCTCCCTCTAAATGTAGCGTGGCAATTTTTATTGCCTCCCCCTCCGTCATCTGGTTTAGCTGGAAGTAGACATCCAACTTCTCTACCCATGCTCTGGCCGAGCTCTTAGAAGAGCCATCAAAAGTTGAGAGAAACAATCTCCCCACCATACGCTGCAAATCTGTCCCATGTGTGTAGTTTCCCCCACTCTGTCTCTTGGGCCTATTATTGCCCTTCAGCTGGAAAGTCCCTGAAGGTGATAGCTTCCCTGAACTCGAGTCCATAGGACTGATACTCCAAGAAGTAGTCCCCCATAGGCAACTCCTCCTGCGCTTGCTACCCCCCAACTCTAGATGTCAAGAATGTTGGAATAGTGGATCTAAATGGTGTGTTGGGAACAAGAGGCATATTGGGGTTAAGGGATGCGTAGTGTTGTAAAGTACCAGAGCCTTAACCCAGCTGAAATTCCCCTTGAATTCCCTTACCCTTGTTGTTGCCATAATTTTGTTGCCTTAGTTCCTTAATGCTCTTGGGCAGGTCTTGTACTGCCTTCAGCAAATGATGAGCGAATTCCTCCCCCTTGTCTCTTTTATCTCCCTAATTCTCTTCCATGTTTGTTTCCACAACCTCCAGTTTAGTTATCACAGGATCTGGAGTAATCTGCAACTACCTATCTCGACTCTTGTACCTCTTGTCTCTGGTAAGTCACGTTTTGTCTATCCTTTGGTGTCATAGGCTCTGCTGCTCCCACATGCTGAGCCAAGTCTATGAGCTCTGATACCACTGTAATATTCCCAGGGAATTTTTACAGTAAATAACAAAGCATACATAGACAAAAAGCCACAAAAATTAAACACATGAATCAGACCATGAATATGCACCAAAAACTGCACTGCTGAGACATTTTATTAGAATATGAAGAGGGTACAATGAGGCGCTGGAAAGAGTGCACTTGGGCTTGCTCAAGGCAAGCAAGCTAAGCCCAAATGAACAATATGAAGTTCCCCTAATGAATGTTGTTGCTCTATCTCCTGGCTCTGCATTGAACTACCCAGAAATATACTGCTGGGTGTGAAGATTTGTTGCTAGGGCCTCCTCCAGTGCTCAGAAAATTCCGAGAAATTAAACCCGGCCTCTCCACCAAATACCCGGAATAACCCACCAAGGAATTGGGCTATGGTTGACCTGGAATTTCGGCCCTCCTTTCCCTCTATGGCTCTATTGCTGGGAAATTCAACCCACCTATCAATCCTGTTGCAAATGGCCCCAAAAATAGCTGCCATCTCCAAGCAAATACTCTCTCGGGCTCCTCCTCAAATCTCAGGCCCAAACTCCATTCACTCCTCAACTCCCAAGTGTGCCTTCTCCAAGCACTGCGTAGTCCCTGCATTATTGCTAGTGACTCCTCCCCACAAACTCGCACTCCCACTGCTCGAACAATCTAAAAGCATGGAACTCCCTCCATCAGCTGGCACTCGAAGTCCACCGAAGCAACACTCGTGCGCTCAGAAACACTGTGTGCTAAACAACACTTGCAGACTTAGCTTCAGCTCAAGTGTGCTATGTCAAACACAAAATTTCTGAAAAGATGAATGAATGACCAAATGAAATCTTCCCCTTCCTTTTTGTCAAAATGTCTCCAATGTGCTCATGTGGTCCCATCTCGATTTCCTCCCACCAAATTTCCCTCCAAGGCATGTGTATTCTCCATTGTGGCCCCCATGCTCCACTAGGGGCTCGATATTCTCTTCCACCTATAATGTTTGGGACTTGCTTTTAATCAAAAATCAATATGGGGCCTCTAAACCCGCATTTCCTAAGTGCAAACATGAATTAAGACAAAATTTATTAAAATTGAGATTTCACTTAGCATTAATGCTAAGTGGGAATATCAGACTTTGTGGGAAAAAAGCATGGGATGGAACTAAGCAAATAGGAATCAAAACCTAGGAAGTGTGTCAGCACAACAAAGAGCCAAATACATAAGGGAAGAGGAGGAAGCCCAATACAAATCTAAAAGGTCAAAGGGTGACTTTGAACATGACACCACTAGCCCACAATCACATAGAGTAAGAACTCCATCAACATCCACCCATGGTAGTGGATACAGAAGCACAGGCATGTTAGTTTTTGTAGCATCGGATAGGTGTTCTAGTCTCCATTTGTGATAGAGGCTAAGAAAACGAGATCTCCAAAACCCAAAAAAAGTTTCGCGAGATAAGTTTGCGAGACGCCTTAATTAAATTAATTAGCCATCAATTAAATTTTTCCTAAGTTTAACTTAGGAAAAGTGGTTAATTAATAGTAATTAATTAAGGAAAGGTGAGAAAGCTCTAGAAACTCACATGGATTAAGTTTGAGATTATCTTAGCTATTGATGGAGATCTAATCATGGTCGTTGGTTCACCAACGAACGAGAGATTATAAGAGCAGCTCATTGCGGATGTAGATAGACACATCAGGGGAGCAAGTTCCTTGGCAGATCGAGCTATCCAGCTGCAAAAGTCGAGCAGGGAAGAAGAGTTCGAGCCAGAAGGAAGTAGAAGGTTGAGTAGCAGCAGCAGTGAGATTCTAAAGGAGCTTTCCAATTTCGAAGAGACAACAACAGAGAGGCCGAGTTATTCCACTCAAAAGTTGCACAAGGGTTGCGCAAAAGCCTCAAGAAGGCAATTCAATTCAGCTGAGGAGCAGGGTGATTCAGGTGCTAGAGGCCAGGAAAACTTCCCAAAGGCCTAGCAAGTCACTTCCAAAGGCAGAGTTAGCTAGGTCATCAAATTACGAGTAGTTGCAGGAGGAGTGCGAGTATGGCCTGCATAAGCACTATGCAGAGGCTCAAGCTGGGCCAGTAGAGCCAGTTTTTGGAGCCGGATCAAGTGTGGAGTGAGACAATTATCTCACAGATATTTTGCTGAGGATTGCTAGTTTGGGCATCCAGATATTATACTAAGATTTTGCTACTACATATAATAAAATAAACCCTCATCTATTGCACTGGTTTTCCCACTTGAGTTTTTCGGGGACTTTTGTCGAAAAATATTAGTGTCATTTTTATTATGTGTGTGCATCTATTTTCTCAGTTCCAGTTTATTTTCCATAGCGTAATTTTATTGTGAAGAAATTGTAGTGTGATTTATTCGTTATTTGTCGTAAAAACTAACTGCATAATTAATCAGTTAGATAAGATAAGATAACATAATTTTATTAATGTCCAACAAATGACCATAATAGGCCAACGGGACTGTCGGTTACAATGATTATATCCTGCCGAGCCGGTGGACCAAACGGTCCCCTTTAACATTTCTATTTAAAGAGTAGAAAATACATCTATAATCTAAGTAAATGTAAATGTAGGAGCTAGAAGCTCTCGGCTTCGGAACTAAGCTCTGCGATGAAGCGGAGAAGAAGAAGGAGAAGAAAACTGAGAAAAGCTTGTCAAAGTCTGTTGTCCTGTGGGCATGTTGGGCTGTCGCTGTTGTCGCCTGGAGGTTCTAGGGCGCCTCCCAGGGGTGGATCCAATCCTGGAGCGTTGGTGCAGTCTGGTGGGTCGGCTCCCCCGGGACCTCACCGATCTGGTTTCAGTGGCTGTGGGCCGATCAATGGTTCTTTTGGCGCCCCGCGCTGATGGTATCGCCCTAAAGAAGTCTGTGATCTTCTGTGTGGTGTCCGATCTGGTGGGGGCTAAAGAAAACGAGCCTGAAATCTAAAGGCTTCCTGGAGATAAAGTGCAAGGCATCTCGGATCAACATATCTGAGGAAGCTGGACAAAGTCTGAGAAGATCTGAAGAGACAATGGAACCGTCCTCGGATCTCGTAGGAAGCAGGGCATCCGAAGATGAAGTGTGTCTCTATCTCTATCTCCTGTAAGTGGCAGAGCTGACAAATCCTATCTGCCCTATCGATGTGGTGATCTATCTCCACTCGGAGTCTGTGAGACCCAACTCTGAGCTGCCCGAGGGGGATTCTAAGGGCATGCATCCAATGCTAGAGCGTGTATAGGGGTCTGATGATGAGCCCATCCCTGATCTCCAGGAAATGCTCCACGTAGAAGGCCATTTTTGGACGCAATCCATTAGGAGGATTGGTCCATGTAGTTTGAATATATCGTCTGTAAATATCTTCCTTAATGATTTTATTCAGCTCTTGCTGATTGGGAAGGAGGTGGCCTGGAGCATTCGGAGAGTATTGAAAGGGAGGGAGATGGTCAATCTGGATTCTTGAAGCCTTCAGAAGCTCTGTCACACCGGTGTACCAACATTTGGATCAGCTTGTCTGCATACGGGTGATGTTCTCGAGGAGCAATAGGCTAAATATGGGTATCTATCTTGACCCTTCCTCGCGTCTGCCAGGCCCTGGATCCTGTGCAAGAGCAACACTAATCTGAAAATCACCTCTAGGCGGAAAGGTTGAGCCCCGAACTCTACTAGAATGATGTGATGAGGAACCGTCTGCTTGCACCTAATGAAACGGCGCAAAAGGAGGGTCTGAACCCGCTCCACTGAAGCCCAATCTGACTCTAGGAGAGAGGGACCCCAAATCTCTGAGCCGTAAAGTACTGTGGGGCGAACCAAAGTGTTCATGATGCTCATCTTGGATGAAATGTCCTGGAAATGATGTCGGAAACATTGCCTCTCCAGAAGGGCTAGGGAGCCATACCCTTTGTTGATCCGAGGCTGAAGGGCTGGCCGCAGGCTGAAGCGAGGCCCTGAAAATTGAACTCCCAAATAAGTATAGGTGCTGACGATATCGATCTCTTCTCCTTTAAATAGGAAGTGGAAGTCTGAGGTTTTCTTGACTCCATTAAAGATAATCACTTTGGTTTTACCCAAGTTCACAGTTAGATGCCTCCGGTCACAAAATGCTGTGAGAGCATCTAGCTGTCTCTGAAGGCCTTCTTGGGAGGAGGCAATAAGAGAAATATCATCTGCAAAGAGGAGGATGGAAATCAGGACCTGGTGAAGAAGACACCCATCTGTCTCTTGGATATGTTCCCGGAGGAAAGACTCAAGCTCATCGATATAGATCCCGAATAAAGTAGGAGAAAGGGGGCATCCTTGCTTGACTCCAATGGTGCTTCGGATGAAATCCGACATTCCTTCGACTGTGCAGAGATGGCCAAGGACGGCCTCATAGAGGCGCATGATAGCTGTCAGGAGAGTCGAGGAGATGCCAATCTCTCTTAGTCTCTGGAAAAGATCTTCCCTCGGGACTGAGTCAAATGCCTTCCGGAAGTCTACAAAACAACAGTACACTTTAGAGGATCAATGCCTAGCCTCCTCGATCACCGCACGAAGAGTAAGGATGTGGTCGATCGTCTGGTGGTCTGGGCGGAATCCTGCTTGGCCCTTGGCCCTGAGTTGTCTCTGCTCAAGGAACTGGGAGAGTGTCCTGTGGAGTGTTGTAGCATACAGTTTGGAGAATGTGTGCCCAACCATGATTGTCCTGTAGTTGTTGGGGTCGGAAGTAGGTCCTGACTTGTGGATCGGGTAGATAATGTGGTGAGACCAACCGTCCAGAAATCCATCCCGAACCACTTGGTTGAAAAGGTCCACCAGATATCCTACTAGGGGGCGAAGTCCATGCTTGAAGAATTCTGCCTGGAAGCCTTCTTCGTCTACTACCCTGTTGCTATTCATTGTCCATATTGCCTCTCTGATATCTTTTTCAGTGAAAAGTTGGCAGGAGGTGGGGGGGGAAGTAACCTGAATCAGAGGTTGCCCAGGAATGTCATACAGCTGGGAGGTGTGAGAGAACATCGAGGCAGGATCAAGGTCCACAGGGGTAGGTGAGCGCCGGGAAAGGATGGTTCCCCAGAACTCTTTAGGGGAGCGAAGGAGGAGAGTGGAAAGAGCCTGTCTTCTATGGGCAATGAAAAGGCGCTTCTTGCGGCGAAGGAGGCGACGGTAGGCTGAATAGAGGTCAAGGTATGTAGGTAAGGAGTTCTGGAATGCGTGTCGAAGGTCCTGATGCATAGACTTGCATTCTTGGTCATACCATTTGTTCATCGGGCAATTTCCCGGTTTGCGAGAGGTGGTGGCGGTACGAGTGGAATGGGGGAAGGATTGGAGCACAGCTTCCCAGATTGCATATGAAAGACACTGATATTTGTCCTTGGCAGAGCTGAGAGAGGCGAACTGGGACTTCGAAGGGAGTGTCCTTCTGAGGATAGAGGAGAATAAATTCCAATTGTTGCATTTCAAGGAATTTTCATATGGTATCACAGCAAGTTTGAAGACAGATCAAAAGCTCAAAAGACGACGGAGAAAATTTTACAGTTTCAAAGGGAGTTCTAAGCAGAATTTTCCATATTTGCGCAAAGGCTAGCTAGTAGTGCGAATTGCAAAGTTAGGGGTTCGACTTTCCAGTTGCAGCTAGCAGAAAAATTTGATCATCCTCAGATGAATAGATTTGCAGGTGTGGACTTGTCGGATAGAGCTTTCCGGTGAACAATCAGTCAGTTCGTTGAGCAGATCTAGGCGCAGTGATTTTGTAGCAGATTTCGCAGTAGCAGGTTAGCATCGGGTGGAAAAGAAAAGCACACGAAATTGTATTTAGGATGTCTTCAAAAGATTTCTCCAATA
Source organism: Pinus tabuliformis (assembly GCA_031772625.1). Taxonomy (NCBI): domain Eukaryota; kingdom Viridiplantae; phylum Streptophyta; class Pinopsida; order Pinales; family Pinaceae; genus Pinus; species Pinus tabuliformis. Next base: position 995,102,328 of record CM062808.1, on the reverse strand, counting down.
TGGCCACAGACAGATTTGACATTCAAGAGGCTACAAATTTGTCTTCCAAATTGGAGGACGAATTTGCTCAGATAGCTTGCCTATCTAGCTCACCACAGACAAATTTGACATTCAAGAGGCTACAAATTTGTCTTCCAGATTGGAGGACGAATTTGCTCAGATAGCTTGCCTATCTAGCTCAACTTCACAGGGAGTCTGGTATATAGACAGTGGAGCATCAACCCACATGACAGGAGTTAGAGAATACTTCTCCAACTACAATGAGGAGGAGATGGACTTCTAGATAACAATGGGAAACAGGACTAAATGTACTCCAGTCGGAAGAGGTACCATTGACATTCAAAGGGAGTCAGGAGCAAGCACCAGTGTTACAAATGTATTGCATGTGTCGGGACTAGGTATGAACCTAATTTCAGTATCCAGTTACAAGATAAGGGATATGATGTCCACTTTGTAGGGAAGAAGGTATTCAAACGCTAGAACTAGAAAAAGGTGAAATAGATTAGGGTACGAAGCAACAAATTGTATAAGTTGCAGGTCGACTCTCCAATGGCACTAGTCAACAGTAACAACAAATGGCAGTAATAGTGGGAGGGACCTGAATGAGTTATTGCATAGGAGGATGGGACATTTACACTATGGGGCACTTAGGATGCTCAGGGAGACAGTAACAGGTGTTCCAAAATTAAGCACAAAACACAATGATGTGTGCAAATGGTGTGTGCTTGGGAAATATGCTAAGGCAGCATTTCCAAGAAGTGACAATAGATCTGGTGGAGTGCTTCAGCTTATACACAAAGATATTTGTGGCCCTATGTCCACTAGATCTCTCAGGGGGTATTAATATTTTGTCACCTTCATCAATGACTATTCCAAGAAAACCTGGATCTACTTCTTGAGGACCAAAGATGAGGTCTTCAATTGTTTCAAGGAGTTTAAAGCTCTAGTAGAGAATGCAACAGGAAAGAAGATCAAGGTGCTTCACTCGAATGATGGAGGAGAGTACACAGATAGGGATTGTTGATTTGGGGTAGCATCGGATGTGTTTTAGCCATGAAAATTGGTGAAGATGATGAAGCACATGAGATCTCCAAGACCCAGAAATGGTTTGAGGAAATTCTGTCCAGTGAAGGAGATAATAAAATAATTAATATTTTAAATGGGTTCCTAAGTCTAAACTTAGGAAAATAAAAATATTAATGGGTATTAATATAAAACTGGGTTAGAAGGTTCTAAATGACATGGATCGAGCCAAATCTAATCTTAGTCGTTGATTAGAGATGTAATCTCGGCCTTTGAAGACTCAACAGAAAAAGTATAAGAGGAGGCTTGAGGGTCAGTTGGAGAGACACCAGAGTGATCAGTGATTTGATTTTCTAGAGCGAGGTTTCTTATGAGAAATCGAATCAGTGATTGAGTTGCAGCGAGGGGTAGTGAGTACCAGGCAAAGAGGCAGAGATAGTGCCGGAGGACCAGTACAGAAGCAAAGAGGCAGACGCAGAGCTAGAGGAAGCTATGCAGGGGCCAACAGTGAATGCACAGAGGCCAGAAGGGCCTGCGTCATCCACGCAGAGGTTGCAGAAGTGACTCAGAGGGCCAGAGAGGCTGTGCAAAGTCTTAGAGGGCTGACGCAGAGGCCAGGAGGGCTGACACAGTGCGTCAGATTGTGTTGGAGAGGGTTTCATGGGGAAGACTTTCAGAATATATGCTTCCGAAGAGAGGTATTACTACCAGATTTTTTATCTTTGTCGGGTGAGCCAGTTTGGCACCCAGTGTACTCAGAAAATTTACTTAATAATAAAACCCTCAGAACTGCTGCACCAGTTTTCCCAAGTTGGGTTTTTCCGAGGACGATTGTCAAGAAATAACGGTGTCTCTTGTGTGTTTGTCTATTTCTTTCAGTTGTTGATTTGTAGATGTTTGAGACTCTATTGTGTTTATTTCAGTGTTCATATCGTTAAATAACTTGTTAGTAATTAAACAAGCAGGCAAAATAAACCAGAGAATACAAATAAAATTTCTAACGTGTAATACTATAAATGTCAACATGGTATCAGAGGGTTGCAGATCATGGGAGAATTGAAGGTGCCAGCTGAATCAGAGAATTTGTAGCAGAAACAGTTGTCCCGAGTGACAGAAGTTGTTCCTAGGTAGAAAGTAGCAGAGAAGGGCTGACACAGAGGACCTACGTCATCAGTTCGAGCTATAGAGAGGCCAGTGCAGAGGCAGAAGGGGCTCACGAAGAGCCACACAAAGACCAGGAAGGTTGAAGCAGTTGGCCAAGGGAGCAAATCAGCCTTCCCGAGATTGCGTAGAGCATAGAGGCTCAGTCCTTCAATTGCTGGGGCATAGGAAGTTGTGGGCAGATTGCGTAGAGTGAAGCTAGTGGAGTGTTGTTATTGTTGAGGCAGAACAGTACCTAACGGGACAGAACCAAGGTAGAGGGAGTCGCTACCTAGGTGGATTTCTTGCCAAGAAATCCAGATCAGTGTTGCAAGTGCATAGGAGATCGGAGAGGTGTGATTCAACGGTTGGCAGGAGGATTTCCATGAGGGAAATCGTGACTTAGAGGGAGTCTATCAGAGAACTTCCAGGAGGGAAGTAGAGACTCAGCGAAGTTGAAAGGAACAGCAGAGAGATGACCATGAATGGACTAAGGGATTAGGACAGGCTGGACAGGGCATCCAACTTTGTCATCTGGAAGGCCAAGACCCTATCTGTTCTAGATAGACATCGCATCAAGGCCTTCGCCTTGAGAACCATGGCTATCCTAAGGGACCCAAAAAGTGAATCTCCCCAGGTGTCAGCAACGATGCCATCACTGCTTTGCTCCTCTGTGTCTCACACAAATGCGAAGAATCCCCAGCTCCATACAAGGCACTATCTGGTGGCCTGCCAATGCCACCTCCTCCGACAATATCCTGCCAAAGTATGTTGATCATCCTAAGACCCCGTGTACAATTGTCATACCAAGACAACCCAATGAGTCTGCCCAAAAACTGGTTGGCCACTGGCGCTGACCAAAACTCACCTAGCGGAGGTGCACGCTCGACTACTAGGTCAACTATACCTTCTAGGTCGTAGTCAACCGGTATACTTGGGAAATGATAAGTGGTCCCTCCCGAATCCCAATGCTAGTCGGGGCTTCCAGCATCCCCAGTGCCTGGAAACTCCTGCTGAGCTCCACCTGGGTCCACTACCATCTCCATAGCCCACTCCACCGGGTACCAACTCAGAATCTCTCGCCATCCAACCCCAAGAGAGGGATCAAATGCACGAACTCCTGCACATAGAACAACCCCAGCATGCGGGTGTTGCACCCTATGCGACTAAGGTCGTCTCATCTCGCTATCTGGTCAATACATAAAATCTGACTAGGTAACTCTGTCTCTTTCTGTCTAATAGGCCAAGATAACCTAATAGCGCTGCTAGCCCCGTCTATGTATGCCCGAAGAGGGCTTCTCTCACGCTCCAACGTGCACTCTAGCTGCACCACTAGGGAATCCAACTACTCTCCAACGTGAATCAATTTGGCCATGGACTCGGCACAAACCACTCTCATGCCCTCCAGCTCCTCGTTTTGCTGCAGAATAGCCTCACACACTAATGCGACCTTCCTTTTTAATGCTAGAAGGTCAGCCTGAAACTGGTTGAACTGTCGTGGGCATCTATCGCTTGTAAACTCAATCACAGCTCCAGATACCTCAACAATTGTTGGCATCTCGCCCATGGGTGGCTCCTCCTCAATAGATGGCTCTACGTGTGTAGGCTCTATCTTCTACACCAAGGTCTCAACTGGTGCTATCAAAGAGGTCTCTAATAAAGGTGACTCATGTGCCACACCAGGTATATCGATGTGCTCCCCACCATCCTGTGGGCTCTCAGCAACAGGCTCAACCTCCTCCTCCAGCTCCTGATATTTGAAGGCAACTCTCCACCAGCAAAAGCGCCCCCTGGTCTCACCCTCTAACTATCTCTATCTTGCTTACTCCCTTTCAGGAGATCTAGTGCCCTGATCTGGTCGATTTTCTCCACATGATGTAGATGGTTGCACCCCCACGACCTGCACACCTCTCACATCTCTACTATAAGGGTGAGGATGGGTTTGGTCTGTCACCCTCCTCAACTAGGCCAACCTCTATCGTTCCAATGAATTCTACCCCAGAATTTCTGCATACTGGGTTTCCCTTGAGCCATGGGTTTGTCTCCGGTTTCCCCCATCACTGTGCACTCATACCCAAAGCTTCCATGATCTTCTGGCTAGTTTCCCACAATTGGGCCAAGATCATGCTCTGATACCACTGTAATGTTGCAAAATAGGGAAAATATTGTTATGCAAAGCAAATAATAAAAACAACATCATAAAATTGAAACATTTAGTCCACACCCATAAAACGTCCACGAATATCCAACAGCTGAGCCATTTTATTATAATCTGGGAGAAAAGTACAATAATGTGGAAGTGGTGCACCTGGGCTTGCCTCACTGGCAAGCGTGATCAAACACAGGTGGTAATATGTCAAGCCCAGATGGCACAATAACTGCTACAATGATGCCCTGCTCTGCCCTGTGAAACTGTGTTGTCTATTGCAAGGATGCTATTGGGAACCCCACCTCTGGTGCTCAGAAAATTACGGAAAATTAACCCCAACCTCTCCACCAAATACCCAGAATAACCCACGAAGGAATTGGCCAAATGTTGACCTCGGAATTTTGGCCCAAATTCCCCTTAGCTCCTCTAACTGTTGGCTGAGTTGGGACCCCTGTTTGACCCCTTAGATCTTCCCAGAAAATTCTATAAAATTAGGAGTGTGGTCCTCACCCAAAACCCAAAAAAACCCAGAAAGTGTTTCCTTTGGTTCCAACCTTCAAAAATTGACCCTTCACAACTTAACCCTCCTCCAATTTCGAATTCTGTTGCTATGGCTAATCCTATCAATCTCTGCTCTCCCAACTCCAGCAGTCTTCCTCAAATGGCCCTCCAAGTGATCTCCCACTTCTCCCCGCCAGCTCCAGCTCTACAATTCCTTCCTCCAACTCCCACGTGAACCCAGTGATGGCTCTCTGCACAGGCCCAGGTTACTGTAAATCGAACTGCTCCAATGCAGCAACCTCCTGCTCCAAAACTCTCCCGGAAGGTTTATCCTCCCCTGTAGCTTCAATGCCCAAACTCCCTCGGCAGTTACTGCTCCAATGAACCCACAAGCAACACTTGCGTGCTCCCCTTCTGCATCCTCCAGAAACACGCACTAGCCGAGACAAATGCTGAATGATATAATTGTGAAACTCCACCAGCTCTCCTCCAAGGTAGTACAAATTGTCTTCCTAGAGTGGCACTCGAAGTCCACCGAAGCAAGGGTTGAGATCTCCGCTCGAAGACACTCGTGTGCTAAATAGCACAATAACCCGGCTAAGCAGCTTGAGCAACTAGGGTTGAGTTCAATATGTCAAAATATACCAAATGAGGCTGAGCCTCCTCTATTTATAATTTGTGGGTCTCTTTTCCCATATGGCCCCCCTCCAACTAGCAATATGACTTTCCCTCCTTAGTCATTCGAACTTCCCTCTAAGGTGGTGCATATTTCCTCATGTGAGTGGCCCCCACGCTATGCCAACAAAACATTTCGGCCCCTTTTCCTTCCTAAGTCTTTTCCAAAAATCACATGGGTCCCATGGCCTCCAAAATTGTCATAATTGTAGAATAAATAAACCTGTAACAATTTAATTTCGAAAGGGACATTACAATGTGACATCAAAAGTTGGAAGGAATAACCTTCCCACTATGCATTGCAAATCATTGCCATGCGTGTAACCTCCTCCACTCTACCCCTTGCTCCTATTGTTTCCCTTCAGTTGGAATAAGTCTTTAAAGGTGATGGCATCTCTGAAATCATCCCCATAGGATTGGTACTCCACAAAATAGTTTCCCATGGGCATGTCCCCCTGCCCCTATGACCCTCCGGCACCCAATGTTAAAAATGTAGGGATGGTTGACTTGGGTGGTGTGCTAGAGACATCAGCTATGTTGGGTGGCTTTGTTGCCTAGTGGTGCAAGGTACCTGAGCCCTCACCTAAGTGTACATCTCCTTGAATGCCCTTGCCCTTGTTGTAACTATTGTTCTACTGCCTCAACTCATCATTACCCCTAGATAAATCATGGATAACCTTCAAGAGATGTTGGGAAAACTCCTATTCTTTACTCACTCTATCATTCGGGTTATCCCCCATAGTTGGCCCCTCATCCTCCGACTCAAGGGTCTTTGTATCATGAGTAAATTGTAGCTACCTTTCCCTACTTTCGTACCTTTGTCTCCTATTTGTGATGTTCTGCCTGTCCTCTGGTGTCATAGACTGATGGTTGTTCCCACAGGCTGAGCCAAGACTATGAGCTCTTATACCATTGTAATATCCCTATGGAAAATTAACAGCGATAAACACAGCATGCATAGCAAAAACAACACAAAATTTCCACACAATATTAAACAGCCGGAAAGACACCAAAATCTGCGCAGAACCAAGCCATTTTATAATAATATAAGCTTGGAATGTATGCACCTAGGCTTGCTCAAGGCAAGCTCACAAGACCCAGGTGATGAAATTCGTTGCTTAGCCACTAGGAAGATGTCCCCTCAAATGTTCTGCGCTGGCCCCAAAAACTATGATGTTGGTTGCAAGAAACTATTGCTAGGTCCACCTCTGGTTCTCAGAAAATTCCAAGAAATTAACCCTAGTCTCCCCACAAATAACCCACCAAAACCCAGAAAGGGTTTTGCCAAATGTTGACCTCTAAAATTTGGCCCAATTTCCACGCTCTCCTCCAACTGTTGGGCAAATCGACCCTCCAAAAAATAACACTGTTTAAGGCCCCCAAAGTCACTGCAAAGCCCAGCAAAATTCCTTCCTAGAACTCCCCACAAGATTCCCAACACTCGAATTGGCCTCCTCCAAGTTCCCACAAGTGGCACGAAATCCCCTTTGCACAGGCCCACGCAATCTCTGATGTTGGCTCAGTGTGTATAGCGAATTCCCTCAAATTCGAGCCCAACTAGCACTCCAAAACTCTAACAAATAATGGTCCAAATCACTCTCGAAAAGCTCCATGAATTCTCTACTCTACAACCAGCGCTTCCAAGGGATGCGTACTTCCTTCTCTGTGCCCAACCTGCTTGAAAAACTCCACGAATTACTCACCAATCTCCCAGGCAGTTCCCAAACAAGTGTAGATCACCTCCTTGGGCTGGCACTCGAAGTCCACCGAAGGCAGGGTGAGATTCTCGCATGAAAATCTCGCGTGCTCCACAACACTTGCAGACTTGGCTCTCAACTCAAGCATGCTAGGTAAGAGTGAATGTCAAATGATAAAAAAGTCCCCAGCATGATGAATGCATCTCCTATTTAGCCTTCAGCCTCCAATTCTCCATGTGGATCCCATCCATCGATTCCTTCATCTCTCTTCTCTCCATGAGTGTGTATTAGCCAAGGGGAGAGTATTTCCCTTTGGGGTGGCCCCACCATCCACTAGCAATTTGATTTTCCTTTTTCCCCTATGTTGGAGCCTTCTTACACCTCAAAATTGCAAGTCAGACCCCACAACCCACTTTTTCCTAAGTTGGAACCCAAATTTGACAAAATTGGTCAAAATTGATATTTCACTTAGCAACCTTGCTAAGTGGGAATATCACATCTTCATACTCCAAGCCATTATTGAGGAGGCCCGTCATTTCTATTCAGAAGTATATATTTGTTTTGTAGACTTTAAAAAAGAATTTGACACAGTCCCAAGGAAGCCATTATTCCAAACACTGTGATGTTGGCATATCCGAGACCCTATTGGTAGCCATAATGATGTTAGTTTTTGTAGCATTGGATAGATGTTCTAGTCTTGCTTTGTGTCTAAGAGGCTAAGGAACATGAGATCTCCAAACCCAAAAAAGGTTTCGCGAGATAAGCTTGTGAAATGCTTCAATTAAATTAATAGACCAATAATTAAAAATGCCTAAGTCTAACTTAGGAAAATTGATTAATTAATGGGAATTAATTGAGAATGATCAAGAAGGCTCTAGAGACTCACATGGATCGAGTCTAAGATGATCTTAGTCGTTGATAAGTATCTAATCATGGTTGTTAAAACTCCAACAAGAGATTATAAGAGTAGATTGATGGGATGAGGAGAGACGCAAGTGAGGGAGCAAGTATCCAAGCAGTGTGAATTTCCCAATTCAGGGATTCAATGAGGGAAGAATTTGAGCCAGTGGATGAGCATCAATGATTGAGGGAGTAGCAGCAAAGAGATCCGAAAAGTTTTCCAGTGTCACTCCAATGCCACTTTGGCGGGAGAGAGGAGGCCAAATATTTCTACAGAGAGGACCGCATAGCCAGTGCGAAGCGCCGGAAAGGAGGTCGATTCAGTCGCTGATGGCCGAAAGATTGTCCGGAAGGCAAAGTGACTTCATTCCGGAGGCAGAGGGAGGCAAGACAGTTTATCTAGATCCAATTAGCAGGTTGTACAATTTTCCTAGTCTAGGCAGTGCGAATTCTGCCAGAGCGAGTTGCTAGAGAGAGAGTTCGAGCAGGCCAAAGTGAGGCCAAATTATTGTAGAAGGAAGAAAATATCTCCAAATAATTTTGCCAGTATATTTTCCAGAGGATTGCCAATTGGGCATCCAAATTATTGTACTAAGATTTTTACTCTATTAGATCTTAGAATTTTGTGATCCATATTGTGAATAATAATGTCTTTCGGATTAATCACATCATTAAGATTTGGTCGACATTTCGAACCAACTAATGTGGTTCATCCTCGGGACAAGATTTTTACTGTTGCATAATAAAATAAACCCTCATTCTGCACCAGTTTTCCCTCGGGGTTTTTCCAGGGACATTAGTCCAAAATAATTGTGTTAATTGTGTGCATGAATTTCTCAGTTCTAGTTTAATTTTTCACAATGTATTTTATTTGTTCTGAAGAATTGCAATGTGATTTATTCGATATTAATCAGAAAATTAATAAATTACTAATCAGTTAGGAGAATAAATTTCACTAGTTGCATTTCAAGGAATTTTCACATGGTATTAGAGCATGTTTGATCAAATTTGAAACTCATAGCAAGAGAAGCAGATGTGTGGAGTTTCAAAGGGAGATCTGAGCACAATATTTCCAGATCTGCACAGGCTAACCAGTGGTGCAAATTACAGAGGCAAAGGATTCGATTTCCAAATCCAGTCCACGGAAAAATTTGAATAGTCTCAAAAGAAGAGTTTGCATACAATGGATTTGCTATAGAGGGCTCCAATGAGCATATTGGTTATTTTGCAGAGAAGATCTATTAGATCTAGGCACAGAGATTTGCAGTAGATGCAACAGTTGCAGATCTACGTAGGGTAGGAAGAGAAAATCTCATAGAGAAGAAGAGGGTTTCCAGTTTCTAGTTGCAGTCAGATGCTCCATAGACAGTTGCAGTAACACAATGTCAGTGGATAGTAGTCAGATAGACAATTGCAGTAACACAGTGTCAGCAAATAGTAGTCAAATAGACAATAGTAGAGCTAGTTGCAGTCAGATGATCGAGATACAGTTGCAGTAACACAAGCAATGCGAATTTCCCAGTTGCAGTATGCAGGTGCGGTTCCAGCCAGAAGATTCCCAACGCAGAGCTACATTGTCCAGTTTACAGTGTAGGACAGTGCAAGTTGCCAGGAGGAAGTAGAGAGATTTCCCATAGGGAAGTCGAGACTCGGAGGGAGTCTAGCTTCAAAGGGAGTAGCCCTATGGAAGTTAGTACTTCTGGATCTAGGGAGATCAAACTCATTATAGCAGTGGTTGCAGCAGCAGTGTAGAGATAGTAGTAGAGCAGTAGCAACAACAGTATGAGTAGATCAGAGTTTGTGCAGTAGCATGATGGACAGTATTCTCTTCATAGTGATTTCAAGTGAGAAGGAGATTGGTCAACTTAGGAAATGGAGGAGGTCAGTCAGACATTAACAACATATGGTTGTCTAGGTGCAGGAGAGTAGTATTGGTGGAGAAAACACCTTCCTCACTAAGAGGAAGTGTTATTTTTTGTAGCATCGAACAAGTGTTCTAGTCTCATTTTGTGTTTAAGAGGCTAAGGAACACGAGATCTCCAAAACCCATAAAACGTTGCGCAAGATAAGCTTGTGAAATGCCTCAATTAAATTAATTGATCAATAATTAAAAAATGCCTATATCTAACTTAGGAAAATTGATCGATTAATGGAAATTAATTGAGGATGATTATGAAGGCTCTAGAAACTCACATGGATCAAATCTAAGATGACCTTAGCCATTGATGAGGAACTAATCATGGTCGTTGAAGCTCTAGCGAGAGATTATAAGAGCAAATCGATGGGATGAGGAGAGAGCAAGTATCTATGCAATGCGAATTTCCCAGTGCACAGTGATTCAGTGAGGGAAGAATTTGAGCCAATGGAGGAGGATCAGTGGTTGAGGGAGCAGCAATAGAGAGATCTGGAGAGTTTTCCAGTGTCTCTCCAATGCCACTTTGGCAGGAGAGAGGAGGTTGAATACTTCTACAGAGAGGGCTGCATAGCCAGTGCGAGTGAGCCAAAACCCAGTGTGAAGTGTCGAAAAGGAGGTCGACTCAGTTGTTTGAGGGCGGAAGATTGTTCGGAAGGCAGAGCAACTTCATTCCAGAGGCAGATGGAGGCAAGATGGCTCATATAGAATCAGCTAGTAGGTTGTAGGATTTTCCCAGATTAGGCAGTGCAAATTCTGACAGAGAGAGTTGCCAGTGAGAGAGTTCGAGCAGGCCAGAAGGAGGCCAAATGAATGAAGAAGGGAGAAAATTTCTCTAAATTATTTCGCCAACATATTTTTCGAAGGATTGTCAGTTGGGCATCCACATTATTGTACTCAGACTTTTACGGTTGCATAATGAAATATAACCTCATCTGTTGCACCGATTTTCCCTTCAAGGTTTTTCCGGGGACATTAGTTCAAAATAACTATGTTAATTGTGTGGATGAATTTCTCAGTTCCAGTTTAATTTTTCGCGATGTATTTAATTTATTATGAAGAATTACAGTGTGATTTATTTGATATTAATCAGAAAATTAATAAATTGCTAATTAGTAAGGAAAATAAATTTCAGTAGTTGTATGTTGATTTTTGGTAGCATCGGATGTGCTCTAGCCATGAAAATTGGTGGAGAGGCTAAGGCACATGAGATCTCCAAGACCTAGAAATCGTTTGGGGAAATTCCACCTGAATGGAGAGATATTAAAATAATTAATATTTTTAATGGGGTTCCTAAGTATAAACTTAGGAAAATTAAAATATTAATGTGTATTAATATAATATGGGTGAGAAAGTTCTAAATAATGAGGATCAAGCCAAATCTAATATTAGCCGTTGATTAGGGACTTAATCTCGACTGTTGAATCGCCAATAGGAAAAGTATAAGAGGAGGCTTGAGGGTCAGTTGGAGACACACCAAGATACCAAGAGAGATCAGTCAGTTCAATTTTATGGGGCGTGGTTCGCGGAGGAAATCGAACAAGTGATCAGCTGCAGTGAGGGGTAGTTCAGTAGGAAGCCGAAGAATACATATCAAAGAGGCAACAGAGTGTTGGAAGAGACAGCGCAGAGCCTAGGAAGGCTAATGCAGAGGTAGCAAGGGTTGACGCAGAGGCTGAGGAGGCTAGCGCAGAGGACGCAGAGGGCTAGAAAAGCTAACGCACAGGGCGTAGAGGCTGACGCAGATGACACAGAGAGCTTCAAAGGTTGCGCTGAGGAATTCTGTGGGGCTAACTAAGAGCAGATTAGTCGAGAGAGGGTGACACAGTTCCAGAGAAGTGCGTGGAGCAGCTTTCGCTGTTCAACACAAGGTACAACCGGAGTCACTCTAGGATTGTTCATCCGATTGCTGATTAGCCGGAATATCTGTCTCCGAATAGAGGTATCGCTGCCAAGGATATTCTATGAAGGGTGAGCCATTTCTGGCACCTAGTTGTATTCAAAATCTACTTAATAATAAAACCATCTATATGTTGCACCGATTTTCCCGCATTAGGTTTTTCTGGGGACAATTGTCCAAAAATAACAGTGTCCCTTGTGCTGTCTCAGTTTATTTTAGTTGTTGATCTGTAAGTTTGTGAAGGCTGCAAATGTGTGTATTTCGATGTTTATATTAATAAATAACTTGTTAATGTAAATAACAAGTAGGAGATAATAAACCAGATATTGCAGTAGGGGTTTTTGATGTGTTAGATTTAGAAATTTTCACATGGTATCATACGGATTGCATATCACAGGAGGATTGAATACATCAGCAGAAGAAATCAAAAAATTTGTAGCAGAAGGAGTTGTCCCGAGAGACAGTGTTGTTCCAGCACTGAAGGGGCGAGAGAAGAAGTGACACAGTGCTTAGAGGGTGACGCAGAGGCTCACACAGAGCCTGCGTCAGCATTTCAAGCCAAGGGAAGGGCCAGCGCAGAGGCAGAGAGAGGAAGAACAAGTTCACGAAGAGCCATGTCATCCTTCTCAACCAGGAAGGAGTGACGTGGTTGGCCGGAAGGAGTTTCAGCCTACATCAGGATTGCGCAGAGCCTGAAGGGCTCAGATTCTTCAGTTGTCGGGGCTAAGGGAGTTGTGCAGATTGTGATTTGAGGAGCTGGTGGGACAATGTTTCTGTCAATGCAGAACAGTGTCTAAGGAAACGAAACCAAGGTAGAGGGAAACACTACCTCGACGGTTTTCTAGCCAAGAAATCTAGATCCGAGTTGCAATCGCAAAGGGGGATTGGGGAGGAGTGATTCGACAATTGGAAAAAGAATTTCCAGAAGGGAAATCGGGACTCAGAGGGAGTCTAGCAGAAAAGAGCAGAGATGGCAGTGAACAAATTGAGGGATCAGGACAGATTGGACAGGGCTTCCAATTTTGTCATCTGGAAGGCCAGGATCCTAGCAGTCATGGATAGACATCGCATCAAGGACTATGTCTTGAAAGTAGTGGTTATCCCAGTTGACCAGGCTGAGAATGAGAAGTATGAGGAGGCCCAAGCGAGGGCGAAGTGCATGATCCTTGACGGAGTCAAAGATCATGTCATATCACATATTGCTTAGAAGAACACAGCAAAGGAAATGTGGGACACCCTGACCACTTTATACCAAGGCTCTTCCATGTAGGGGAAGATACTATTGGAGAATCAGCTGATGTCATATCAGATGCAGAAGGGAGAGAAGATAGATCCCTTCCTCCTCAGGTTGCAAAAAATTCGGGACCAACTTACTTCTGTGGGGTCTGTTGTCGCACAGATTGTCACGACAACGCTTAGACCGGGGGCTGTCACTCTGATCCCGATCTCTCCGTTTAAACCTGTCTCCCGTGGCTAAGGGGGGTAGACCCTATGGGAAAATGAATGACCAACTGCGAAACAGTTGGGTTGGGAGACACGAGGAAATAAGCACTAAAATGATTTTACTAAGTAAATAGACCAGTGCCTTATAGAGTTGATGATTGAATAATTAAATGAACCATGTAAAACAAACATTTATCATCAAATAGCCCGAGCAATGCAAGATATCCAGTAAATTCACAATGCCTTAATAGTGATCCAGCGATTAAAACTCAATAACGATATTCCAGCGATTAAAAATTTCGAAAGATAAAGTGCTTTTAAATAACCACGTAATTTTAAACGCTAACCAGATATCCATTCATGATCATTCAAGCATGCTAAATCATTAATTCCACATCAAAAATTTAGCCTCAGTAGAGGAGATAAGAAGTGATAAATCCCTGAGCTAATACTGAATCTGGCAAAAATTTCCAGAATATTTTTTATATTTTTTTTAAACAAAAATTAAAACTAAATCAAACTTAAAAATCTAAATAAATCTACACTTTTAAAAGAAAAGAATTTTTTTTTTTGTTATATCTCTACAAGAAAACAAAACTTAAAACTTAAACCTAAACTATAAGAAAAGAAAAATTTTATATCTTTTATAATTTTATTTTTTTTTTCAACTCCAAAGTCTTTCTTTATTACACAAAAATGACTACAAGAGAGCTTTCTTTAACACCAGACTTTCAGATCGAATCCCGTTTCAAATGACCCCTAGCACCCTATTTAAAGGAAAAATTCCCAACGGCTAGTTCGAGTGATCCATGTTAAAGTGATCTCGACCGTTGATGAGGATCAAGATATCTCTTAATCTCATCCGTCGAATTTTTAATGCATTAAAACAATGAAATTCTGCATTTATTTACTCAAAAATATTATTATTTTATTACTTTTTAAGTTTTTATTTTATTTTATTATTTTTATTTAGTTTATTATTTTTTATATCTTTTATATATATATTCCTTCTTTTTTTTTTTTTTTTTTTTTTTGATCCTCGAACTTAGCCTTTGGAAAAATCACCTAGGACCTAGTACTTAGGACTTATGAGGGGATTAAAACATTTCTTAACCCTCAAGACACTTTACATCATGACTTTTACAATTATACATCTCAAGGGGAAAACCCATTTGACATAGACCCTCATAGACCACCCAGTTCTGCGACCAAATATAATCTAGTAGATCAACGCACTAGGATTCCCCTAAGATTCTAATGACAAAATTCATTCCGGCTTTGGGGTTAGGTTGAAGGAAAACTCTGTCGATCATGGATCAGTGAGACAAAAAACCTTCCGGAACGTAGATTATCACTAGAAAATTAGGTCCACCTAGGCAATTTACATACATGACTCAGATCTGCTAAGATTATTTACAATTCACACATGCAGACTGGGTTTACAACATAATATGATCAAGTCGACGATGACTGTCGAATGGCACGGACACGTCAATCAAGCGCTATCCCTTTTGCGAAGAAAAGGGGGTGTACTGCTATGGGTAGTTGACACGTAGTGGTCAACGGGGTCTACACCGAATCCAGAGTTTATGGTCAGGGCTGCTCTGAATGCAGTCTCCGAGGACTAGGAGACATTTATCCAAAGCATTTTGGGCAGAGCGACTCTCCCTAGTTGGGAGGAGATGTGGGCAGCTCTTTGACAGGTAGAGATCAGGAGGATGACCAAGGCGAGGAGTAGTGGTAAGGGAGTTCGAGTCAAGAAAGAGGAGGAGGATGCGGCTCTAGTATCTGTGGGACAACAAGGGAAGAGGAAGAAGAAGGACATCTCCAAGGTCGAGTGCTTCAACTGTGGAGAGCTAGGATATTATGCATCTCAATGCCCCAGAAAGAAAGGCAAGGGAGAAGCTTTCGATTCAAAGGTAGCTCCAGCTAAGGCGGAGAAGGATGTCGATACTGATGACGATTGTGCCATGAGTGCTCATGCGCTTCTAGAGAAGAGGTGGGGAGACATCGAGTTGTCGTTGTTGGCATTATGAGACAAGTGTTGTCCTTGATGGCAAATCACACAGATGACAGATCATAGTGCAGCAGGTCAGTAGCAAGGAATTGATGATCAGACTACAAGAATGAAGAGAAAAGTATATACGCAGGTTCACTAATACAAAGGTGCGTATACACTCGATATTGCTGACCAAAAGTCGTGTATGCGTATGCACGCACATTCATGCACGGAAAGGCGCGTACAAGTGGGAGAACTTATTTTTGGTCCGTGGTATTTAGTCCTTGGTACTTGAACCTATGGTTTTGGACCATGGTATCTCGTCAGAAGTGTTGATCCCAAGTATTGGGTCCATGGTATTGGTTTGTTATGGTTTTGGACCGTGGTATTGTGAAAGGCCTAAGACTACAAAAGAGGAAGGAGATCATTAGGTAAGGATCATCTAATGTATTCAATATCTAAAAACGTGCAAGAGATTGGTTTGTGTGGCTGGATCTGAATCAAGGAGGAACCTGAGCATTACAAGATAGATAAGTTTTATTGATGGGTCGAGATCTCAAGGCTTGAATAGTAATATCTTTTGTGATTTGATCTGTCATAATCGGCGCATAATTAGATCTATAAATATGATAATCTGAGTATAACTGAAGTCCGTTTAAGTGTAAAGGGTGAATTGTCTTTTATAGATCTATACGCAGGTTCGGCTCTGCAAAGGCGCGTATACACGCAGGTTCAGCAAGAGAAGAAAGCGTATACACTGGTTGGCCGTGATTCAGCTACGTATGTATGCAGGTTTATACGTAGTGAAGTAGCGTACGTCTCTTGAAATTTGTTTTAGCTGCCTCTGTGGATTGCTGCAGTGTTCTGGGTTCAGCATTGGTGTCTGGTTACTAGTATTGTTTTCTGGTTACAGCATTCTGAGAAGTTATTGGTTGATTCAGTGGTTGTTTGTGGAAAGGAGATGCACGTATACTTGATGTTTGTTTGATATTCATGGATTCAATCTTAAAATTGATGAAATGTGGTACCTGGAAGAAGAAAGAGAAGGTTGTAGCCTTCTGTAGGTCGGCACCTACGTACTAGTACATCAGCTAGTACAAGAGCAAAGGGGGTGGTAGCTCCCTTCCAGTAGCAGCTGGAGAACGAGTAAAGGTTGGAGCATTTCTATAGGTCGGCACCTACGTACTAGATCGGCTAGTACAAGAGCTAAGGGGGTTGTAGCTCCCTTCCAAGAGAGTCTGGAGAACGAGAGAAGGTTGTAGCCTTCTGCAGGTAGAAGCCTGTGAAATGGGATAAGACTGCACCAGTACAAAATATTGTAAAATGAAGTTTCTTGTTAAAAGAAGATAGAGACGACTTGCAGCACGTGGTTTTCACCCACATTGGGTTTCCACCTTATATCATGGTGTTCATGTGTGCTTCTTGTGTGTGATGATCTATTCTGTTTTACTGCACTTGCTTACTGTTCATATGGATAATGAAGTTCTGATGCACTAACTAAAGATCAACATTTAATGGATTAACTGAATCATAAGTATTCTGGATATATGCTAGTTGCATTAGACACAGTTGCGTATACACGTGGGTTCCATTAACTGAAGTAGCGTATATGTATCTAAGTATGGAAATGAAAAAGTTTTATTGATTTAATAATACTGATTCACCCCCCCCCCCTCTCAGTATTATTTCCAACAATTGGTATCAGAGCAGGTCCTTTGGTAGAAGCTTGATCACTTGAAGGAGATCCCTAGATCAATGGGAAAGAAGCTTAAGAATAAAGCGCCTAAGAAGAAGAAGACATCTCAGAAGAACTATGACAATGGGAGCATCGATTGAGGATTATGTGGAAGAAGCATTTCAAATTCAGAATCACTTCAGAATTAAGATGAACAAGATCTATCAAGTATGAATTTGTTATCCTCTGGTGATACAGTTATCTATCCATTTGAAGATGATGAAAGTGATAACGAAACAAATGAAATTGCTCTTATGGGTGAGCAAGAAAGATATCAAATAGAGGCAGAATTTAAAAGGCTTACAGACACAATTAGAGATCAACAAGATCTATTGAACAAAAGGGAATGTGCCTTCAAAGAAGAAGCTACCAAACTAAAAGTTCAACTAGAGGAAGGAAACAAGGTAAGGAAGGTATTCAAGGACAAGGTAGTTCAATGTCAAAAGTTGCAGGATGAAGTGACATCATTAAGAAATGAAGTCAATGAAAGGAGCACAACAATCAAGAAACTCAGAGATAGATCCAGTTATTATGAAAGGCTTGAAGCTACGATCCTCTCGCTAAAGGAAGATCTTGAAGAATCAAAGAAGCAGAATAAAGAATCACTCCAAGCTCTTGAAAAACAAGAAAACGAAGTTCTTGAACTAAGACATCAGTTGGAAGAAGAAAGAAAAATTGAAGAAAACATGAAGAAGCAGCATCGTGAAAGGGAAGAGCAACTTCAGGTTGAGGTAAATATTCTAAAAGATAAATTAGAAGAAAAAGATAAGCTCTTACGATTTCAAGATAGTACTAAGATCTTGGATGATATTCTTAGTAGTCAAAGGTCTCCTGCTATCAAAGTTGGTCTTGGTTTTCATGAATCTATTGAAGAAGAATCTAGTTCACAAAGTAAGACAAGGGAATCTAATGCAAAATCTGAAATGCTCAACAAGGAGATGAGAGGTCAACCCCATCAACAGCCAAGGAAAGAAATTCTTCAAAGAAAATCTTTTACTCCTCCAATGAATAATGTTGAATGTTATGTATGTCATAATCTTGGACATGTTGCACCCAGATGCAGAAGAAGAGTGGTTCAAGACCGTCATGCAGAAAGATCATCACATTCTAGGTACTTTAATGGATATTTTTTTTCTTGCAATATGTTTGGGCACAAAGCTGTTGATTGCTACAGGAGGAATATGAAACATGTAAGATGTTATGCATGTAATAAGCTTGGACATACAGCAAAGAAATGCAGGAACAAAGTATGGGCACCATACCAAAAGGAGAAAACATCATCATCACACTTGAAGATATGGAAGAAGAAGGAAGTACAGACACAAAGATGTGGCACAGCACAATATACAGACATAACAGACTCAGAGGGAGCTGAAAGTGTAAAACTTCAGTGTTCTAAATCTCATACGCAAGTTTCATAAAGGGAAGTCGCATATATACGCAAGTTAGACACTGCACAGTCGCGTATATGTCAGTCTGAGGAAAAGCAGTAGGGACAGGCTCAGAAAAAGGGGTCTGATATGATTCAGTCCATTACTTGCTCTATTTGATAATGGTTACAATCTGCTGATGATGTGTGGAAATGCCTTGACACTTGTAAGTGTTTCATGATGATGATGCCTTGATACTTCTTGCTGATATATGCATGATCAGATCTGACAGTGAACAGATGGCACAGGTTCAGGGAGAGCATATACTTTTAATAATGCATTGTTGGCATTATGGTTAGTAGTCCTTGGTAATGATGCTTGTATGGCTAAATGATATGTCTTGTTATGATATGGTTATGAGTTGTCCATCTCATATGATTCTTGGGGTTACATAGTTGGTGTTTAATTCATATTTGTGGTTGATTCTTTGATGATGCATATATGGTGCTTACATGGTAATCTTCATAAGGATAAGGAGAAGTACAAAGTACTTGATGATGAGCCACTCATATGTTGTTGTTGTCATATGCATAAAGATCATATAATACAGTTATGATGCAGGATTACTATAGTTCCCGGCACTCACATGTATGAGGATTGTGGTTGTTGATGATATCAAAGAAGTCTTGAGCTCTAGATACATAGTGCTGGATACATGGAGTTGCATTGTTGGAGATATGACGATGATGAGTTCTTACCTATATGATGATAGGTTGATACTCACATATATTGATTGATGATTATCAGATAAGGGATATTCTCCTGTAATGTTACATGGATGGTATATAAGATCATGCAGACCTTGATGATGATGAGATGACTATGGTGTTTTTCACATATGATATAATGTGAATGATTTTATGATGATGTTAAAAAGGATGAGTTGATATCTATATGCAGACATACCTTGTTACAGGACATTTACAGGTTGCTGACCTGGAAGTGGTTGTACGCGAGTTTTATGAAGAACATTCGCGTATATACGCCTATTTCTGTGGATACAGTCGCGTATATGTTGGTTTGATTTCAGGTGGAACAGGTGCAGAAGGAGAACATGGTTGCTGATCTGAATGATGATTGACAGATGCTGCTGATGACTTTCATAGAATTGTTTTAAATATTTCGTCTCTATGTCATGTATATCTTTTCTTATCAAGGTCATGTAACGGCCTATGTTGGTTTCCCCACTATGCCTGGGATGAATAATGTAATGTACTTATTTGTCATATGTAAACTTCTGGTGTATCCCCACTTGGTTGGGTAGATGAGTCAATTCTGGTATATCCCCACTTGGTTGGGAGATGGATGTATGTATGAGTCTTTGGTGATAGGTAGGTCATTTATGATATATAGAGTCATGTTCTTCTTGTAGAACATCTTTTTGTAGACCTTGCTTACAGTTAGGGGGAGCATGATCATCACACTTCAGCAAAGCAGAGATTTCAGCATGTACTCAGAGGGATCATGGACAGATTAGTACACCTTGGCATATACAAAGGGGGAGCTCATTCAGAGAATTCCGCAGGTACTCAAGTGGAGTATGGACAGCGGAATGTTTATCAAGGTAAGAGAATATCTTGGTCTGACCTTTGCCCTTGATGTCAAAGGGGGAGACTGCTTTGGTGTTGTTGCCATCAAGTCCAAAGGGGGAGATTGTTGGCATTATGATGCATGTATTGTACTTGATGGCAACCCACTCGTAGAAGAACATCTCACTTATTTATAACTAGATGAATTTACAAAAGAGATATCAGATGTGACTGAATGCATGGGATGCCGGACAGCTCAAAGAAATCAGATGACAGTTCTCAGTATGACAAGTTAGCTTTGCCATCAAGTCCAAAGGGGGAGATTGTTGGCATTATGAGACAAGTGTTGTCCTTGATGGCAAATCACACAGATGACAGATCATAGTGCAGCAGGTCAGTAGCAAGGAATTGATGATCAGACTACAAGAATGAAGAGAAAAGTATATACGCAGGTTCACTAATACAAAGGCGCGTATACACGCGATATTGCTGACCAAAAGTCGCGTATGCGTATGCACGCACATTCATGCACGGAAAGGCGCGTACATGTGGGAGAACTTATTTTTGGTCCGTGGTATTTAGTCCTTGGTACTTGAACCTATGGTTTTGGACCATGGTATCTCGTCAGAAGTGTTGATCCCAAGTATTGGGTCCATGGTATTGGTTTGTTATGGTTTTGGACCGTGGTATTGTGAAAGGCCTAAGACTATAAAAGAGGAAGGAGATCATTAGGCAAGGATCATTTGATGTATTGAATATCTGAAGACGTGCAAGTGATTGGTTTGTGTGGCTGGATCTGAATCAAGGAGGAACCTGAGCATTACAAGATAGATAAGTTTTATTGATGGGTCGAGATCTCAAGGCTTGAATAGTAATATCTTTTGTGATTTGATCTGTTATAATCGGCGCATAATTAGATCTATAAATCTGATAATCTGAGTATAACTGAAGTCTGTTTAAGTGTAAAGGGTGAATTGTCTTTTATAGATCTATATGCAGGTTCGGCTCTGCAAAGGCGCGTATACACGCAGGTTCAGCAAGAGAAGAAAGCGTATACGCTGGTTGACCTTGATTCAGCTGCGTATGTACGCAGGTTTATACATAGTGAAGTAGCGTACGTCTCTTGAAATATGTTTTAGCTGCCTCTGTGGATTGCTGCAGTGTTCTGGGTTCAGCATTGGTGTCTGGTTACTAGTATTGTTTTCTGGTTACAGCATTCTGAGAAGTTATTGGTTGATTCAGTAGTTGTTTGTGGAAAGGGATGCACGTATACTTGATGTTTGTTTGATATTCATGGATTCAGTCTGAAAATTGATGAAACGTGGTACCTGGAAGAAGAAAGAGAAGGTTGTAGCCTTTTGTAGGTTGGCACCTACGTACTAGTACATCAGCTAGTACAAGAGCAAAGGGGGTGGTAGCTCCTTTCCAGTAGCAGCTGGAGAACGAGTAAAGGTTGGAGCATTTCTGTAGGCCGGCACCTATGTACTAGATCGACTAGTACAAGAGCTAAGGGGGTTGTAGCTCCCTTCCAGGAGAGTCTGGAGAACGAGAGAAGGTTGTAGCCTTCTGCAGGTAGAAGCCTGTGTACTGGGATAAGACTGCACTAGTACAAAATATTGTAAAATGAAGTTTCTTGTTAAAAGAAGATAGAGACGACTTGCAGCAGGTGGTTTTCACCCACATTGGGTTTCCGCCTTATATCATGGTGTTCATATGTGCTTCTTGTGTGTGATGATCTGTTCTGTTTTACTGCACTTGCTTACTGTTCATATGGATAATGAAGTTCTGATGCACTAACTAAAGATCAACATTTAATGGATTAACTGAATCATAAGTATTCTGGATATACGCTAGTTGCATTAGACACAGTTGCGTATACATGCGAGTTCCATTAACTGAAGTAGTGTATATGTATCTAAGTATGGAAATGAAAAAGTTTTATTGATTTAATAATACTGATTCACCCCCCCCCCTCTCAGTATTATTTCCAACAGTAGTCAGGAGGACTACATACTAGGGGCAGGATCCTTGAGGTGCAAAAACTCTTGGATCACATCCGGTTACAGGAGCCCTTAACGATAGTAGCATGATGACAGGTGTCGGGTGGAGCAAAGTGTGGTGGAGCAGTAAGGCAGGGCTAGAGTGAAGAAGTTTGTAGCAGTGCAGTAGAGGTTGCAATAGTGCGAAAGGAACAGAGATGTTTGCAGCAACGCAGTGGCAGCAGAGGGAGCACAAGATAGCAACAGCGGTGGCTTTAGCATCACGAGGCTTCCAGACTGACCGGGATGTCAGTATTTGGGAGAAGTCAGTTACTTACTTCTAGGTAACTGAGTTGCAGTGTAGCAATTAATAGTGGCAATGCTATGGGCAGCATGATGCAACATGTTGAGAGGGAGTTGTAGTACAGATGTAGCAATGGCAGTGGCAGTGTCATGGGTAGAAGTACAAGAAGCAGCAGTGCAAGGGATGTGAGGCAGTAGGGCAAGCATCAGCAGTACCAATGCAGAGGATCAGTGTGATGCTTCCATGGTGAAAGCATTACCAGAGCACATTCCTCGCTAAGAGGGAGCGTTGATTTTTGGTAGCCTCGGATGTGCTCTAGCCATGAAAATTGGTGGAGAGGCTAAGGCACATGAGATCTCCAAGGCCCAAAAATCGTTTGGGTAAATTCCACTCGAATGGAGAGATATTAAAATAATTAATATTTTTGATGGGGTTCCTAAGTATAAACTTAGGAAAATTAAAATATTAATGTGTATCAATATAATATGGGTGAGAAAGTTCTAAATAACGAGGATCAAGCAAGATCTAATCTTAGCTGTTGATTAGGGACTTAATCTCGACCGTTGAATCGTCAAAAGGAAAAGCATAAGAGGAGGCTTGAGGGTCAGTTGGAGACACACCAAGATACCAAGGGAGATCAGTCAGTTCGATTTTCTAGGGCGTGGTTTGCTAAGGAAATCGAACAAGTGATCATTTGCAGTGAGGGGCAGTGCGATAGGAGGCCGAAGAATACATATCAGAGAGGCCATAGAGTGCCGGAAGAGGCAGTGCAGAGCCTAGGAAGGTTGACACAGAGGCAGCAAGGGTTGACGCGAAGGCTAAGGAGGCCAACGCAGAGGACGCAGAGGGTCAAAGAAGCTGATGTAGAGGGCGTAGGAGTTGACCCAGGTGACGCAGAGAGCTTCAGAGGCTGCGCTGAGGAATTCTGTGGGGCAGACTGAGAGCAGATTAGCCGGGAGAGGGTGATGTAGTTCCGAAGAGGGTGATGCAATTCCAGAGAAGTGTGTGGAGCAGTTTTCGTTGTCCAACACAAGGAACAGCCGGAGTCACTCTGGGATTTTTCATTCAACTGTTGATTAGCCAGAATATCTGTCTCCGAATAGAGGTACTGCTGCAAAGGATATTCTCTGAAGGTTGAACCATTTCTAGCACCCTAGTTGTATTCAGAATCTGCTTAATAATAAAACCCTCTATATGCTGCATCGATTTTCCCGCATTGGGTTTTTTCGGGGACGATTGTCAAATAATAATGGTGTCCTTTGTGTTGTCTCGGTTTATTTCAGTTGTTGATATGTATGTTTGTGAAGGCTGCAATTGTGTTTATTTCGATGTTTATATTATTAAATAACTTGTTAATGTAAATAACAAGTAGGAGATAATAAACCAGATATTGCAGTAGGAGTCTCTGATGTGTTAGAATCAGAAATTTTCACACTGTAGTTCAAGGAATTTTCACAAATGAGACTATATGAGTCAATTACGAGATGCCTCATGATGGCACACATCCTTTCCGACTCATCCAAAGTACCATTGTGTTAAAAAATGGGTGCCCCTCTCACCAACCCTCTTTGAGATCTATATTGATGAGCTAGTGTCCTTCCTTCACGAGCATATCTGGAAGAGTGATGGATGTCTTCTACATTAGGTGTTGATCTCCCTACTCCTGTTCGTCGATAACCTGGTCTTGTTGGCCTCTAATCCTACGGGCTTACACAAACAAATCAATCAACTAGCCAATTTTTGTGATCTCCAACAGCTGACGATCAACCTAGGTAAAACCAAGGTTTTGATCTTCAATGCATCAAAGCACTCTCTTACAAATTTACATTTCTACTACCAAGGGACAGAGATTGAGATCAGAGATCACCACAACTTACAGTGACCTGGTAGTACAATTCATATGTCCCAATTTTAGTTTGCAGTAGGCCATCCAACCTCGACTTAGTAAAAGGTATGGTTCCCTCGCCCTCATCAAGTGATAGTGGTTCCAGGGGAAATTTCAGGACATCTCAACCAAAATCTATCTTATCGAGGCAATTATCAGACCCATAGTTCTCTATGGCTCTAAAATTTGAGGATCAAGCTTGTTGCAAATGGTCTGGACTAGATTAGAGAGAGTACAAACCTTGCTTCTCAGGCACATCATCTAGTGTAAGCAAATGGTACCACAACCCATCATTCAGGGAAAGTTTGGTGTCCACCCTTTCCAACTCAAGGTCATTTTCCACTTGGTTTCTTTTCTTCATAATGTTTGATCTCTCGAAGATTGCAACTGGGCGAGAGAGGTATCATTGCTCCTCAAAGGCTCTTTCCTTAGATCCTTCCCCAAGCTGGGGGTAAGTTTGGTTCTTAAAGGCATCTTGGCTTCTTCAGAAAATTAGTATCTCCCCAGAGCGCCTTCCCCCATTTGAATTCTCCTTTGATTGTGCCATGCTATCTCTTGCCAACTAGACAGGTTCTGAATTAGGCTATCAGAGATGATATCTATAGATTTTGCATTTAGGTCACATGGATCTCACCTCTAACACCCCTGAGCTCGAAAGTGTCTTTCTACTTAGAGCACGTTTTGGAGCTAGCTAATGGCATGATCATCCAGCCCCTTTATTCACACAGACATTCGACGCACTCGCTTAGGATCCCCTTGGGACAATTTCAAGTCAACTCCCATAGACTTTGAATAGAGATAGATCACCATATATCATGATTTGAAAGGATCTACTAAGTGTTTTACCTTTAGGAGCCGCAGATAGTGATGCACCTCATTTCCAGTGTCCCCAAGATCAGAGGACACTATCACTGCCTCTACAGGGACTCAGGAGGCTCCCACACTACCTCTCTCCAATACCAAGATCGGTGATGCTTAGCCCTCTTCATTAGGGAGATTTTCAACCATAGATCTCAACTCTTGCATGCCATGCCCTACCCTACAATGACTAGACCAACCTCATACTTCCTTGTTGATCTGACAAATCAGGGCAACAAACGGTTGGTAGAGTTCCAGAGTGCACCAAACAACCAAATGATGAGATCTCGGGTTTCCTCTCAGCCTCCTCCTCTGGGAGACCACCCGATCCCATTGAGACCAATTCAAAGGTGTCAGCTTGTACATTAGTCCACATGTTCTCTGAGAATTAGACAGATCAGCTATAGACAGATCTAGAGTAGAGCACGCCCTTTCCGTCAAACTACCTCCTAGATCCAAAAGAGTACCATAGATCCATTCCAAGTTTCCTTCTTCTGACATAGGGTTGCTACAAGTATCCTTCACTTGTACACCCCCCCCTGAATCATGCAACCAAGCTCCTCAATAGTTCCAGAAGACTCCAACAGCGAGCCAATACCCCGTTCACCCCCCACACCCTTGACCATTAGACTCAGGAGACCTTCACAACATCAACCCCATCATCTGATCTCCCTCCATTACTCTCCATCTTGATAGGTTCTTGGGTTGGGTTGTCCACCTCTCTAGTCTTGGACAAACTCAAACAGTGTTTTGTATCGTTGTTTCTGTCACAGTTTTATACATATGTTTTGATGGTATACTTATGTAGGTTTCTTTTCTTTGTATTATTTTTGGTTTTTTCTAGGAGTTGCACCAGCACTCCCACATAGTACTCACTGTGGTTGTACTCTTCAGTCCCATTGACCCACTTTTGTGGTCATTTGTTGAACATTGATAAAATTATCGTATCTTATCTTATATTATCTTATGTTGAGACAGCATGACAGTTGGAGAGTGCCTTAGCTTGCCTTCCCACAAGGTCTGTCGATCACAAAAATACAGTCATTTGATAAATTGGGAAGGTGACCTACATTTCATTAAGACATTATGTATCTAAAATCTGGAGGAAGCCTCATTTTAGAATCTATTCATCAGACATAATTCTCTATAAAGTTTAAACTTCTAGAGAGAAGCTCTGAAACACTGTAATGTGGTCAAGAGGAATCTCTTTCCAGATTTACTTTGCCCATTTATGCTGTATGGATAGTAGTTTTGATTTTCAGCCATCATAAATACAAGCTCTAAGATATTGCACGTGTCTAGCCAGCTCAAGATTGTCCAATCTGAGTGAACACCGTATCTTGTAATTTGTTGGCAAAGAGTTTCAGATCAGCATGCCTGTGCAGTTAATGCATTCTATACTTATATATTATGCTTAACGAAGATATTAGTTTTCATTTTTCTTGGAAAACGAGAGCTTTAAACAGAAAGCAATTAGACCACCTTAGACAGGCACCTTAATCGCGACATATTGATGTAGACATTCACTAAAGATTTTAACCCAGTTAGAGGAGGTTGTAAAAGTACACTAAAATGCACAGTTTCAAACTTTAATCAATGGGCATCGAATTATACCTCAATTTTGGAGCCTCGAATCCTGTAACAGTACAAAAAGACAGACAGAAAGCATTCATGTCAGCCACGGGACATTGAAAATTACATTTTACTATTACTAATAAGTTCCATTGCATTCCTAAACTATACATTTCATAGTCCCAACTCCTAAGGATTCGTAAGGTATGCTTCCCTAATGTATTCAGCATATAGTATAATAGTCCTAAAGATGCAACAGTAGAAAATTTAACATTATTAAATACTTCCACTGAATCTCTAAACTATCCAGCACACAGTCCCAAGAATACATAAAGGATGTATTTCTAAGCTATTTTTCAAGAAGTCCCAAGGATGCAAAACATTGCAGACAGATCTTCCCATTTACACAGAAGTGTGGGTGGGGGTCTAGAAAAATGCAAAAATCATAAAAACTGGTAAAAATTGGCAAAAAATCAGCAAAATTAATAAAATACAAAAAAATCATTTTTTTTCAATTTTTTTAGTATCTAAAGCATCGACAACATAAAATAAATGCATTGACACATAAATATGAAAAGAGAACTAATATATAAGATGTGTAATATGTCTAGTGCTACATCACACATAATAGTGAATCATGTCCTGAATCCTGAGTCCTGACTCAGCCTCAAAATATCAACAAAAAATATAATAATGTATCTCATATCATGAGTCATATACAATGAAATGAACCACTAAGTAACTAATGATTTCCTCTGCCCCTCTTGCAAGAAAATGTAATAGCTTTTCCTCTAGATGAAGAAGGCCCCGGGGCTAGCATTCGACTCTGATGTCCTATAGAAGTTGAAGAACTAGGAGCCGTAGGAGGTAGACCACATCCTCTATTTGTGACTATAGTAGGTGGTGTCACCTCCTCCTCCTATTGTTCCTCCTCCCCTATAGTTGTCACCCCCTCCACTATCTCCTCCTCTAGCCAATCAGGGGTCGATTCCATGGCAGGCCTCTCAGGTCTCGACGTCAACCCTCCATGCAGAAGTGGTGTCAATACCATTGAATGAGATGGCCTCCATGTCAGGTATCCTCTGAAGTTGCCTCACCCACAATCAGAGATTGTAGTAGACATAGACCATGTTGTTAAAGCACTAGGACTCCAACTTGTACGAGGGTCATAAATTATAAACTAATAGTTATAAAAATAATAAATTATATCAATATGTTTTATTATTTAATGAATTCAAAAAATTAATTGGAAAACGTTTAACATGTTGCACTTCTTGGTGTGTATTTTTTCAAATACACTCCACTTGCACTCACATCTAGATGAGCTACATGTTTGGTTGAGCACTCGAATAGCAAGGTTTTGGAGATTCTATACTTTGCCACCATAGCTTCTCCACCACACATCTACAACAAATAAGAGAAACATAAGAAAAAAAATTGAAATTTGAAAGTTGAAGCAAAGTATGAAGAGACAATGAAATTTGAAAATTGAAACAAACTAAAGCTTAACTGGCATTTTGGTTGTCCTATTATGGATAGCCATGTCAAAGCTAAATGTGCCACCTGCCATCCTGTATATCTCCATTTCTTTAGAAACTTTTACACGTTTTGTTGGAGTTGAGACCATCTTCTAAACACGAGTGAAGAATCCATCCATGACCTCAATATCAAATATGAAACTACAAGAGTAAGAAAATGCGGGGTTCAAGTAGATCCCTGTAGCATGAATGGGACGATGGAGTGTATTGTTCCATTTCTCATCAATCACTCTCCATATCAGTTGTTGTTTCTCAAACCCCTCATCCCCCTTATCATCATAATAGTTATGAATGGATTCTTTGGCCCTATCCATGGCCTCATAAAAGTAGCCCATTGTGGGTTTGTCTCCATCAAATAATCGAAGAACCTTTACCAAAAGTTTAGTAATGCTACACACCTGCTGCACATCTGCCCAGAAGCTTTCCTGGTATGAAACTAGCCTGCATATGGCTTCTCCCTCTGGTTTGCGATTAAATGACAAAGCACACCACTCCTCTGAAAGAAACATTCTCTTCACATCCCACATAGAATTCAAGAGAGATTAAAGAGAGATGAAGCTAGTGGCAAACCATGTAATAGCAAGGCACACCAACTCCTTGTTATTGGTGATTGTTCTCATCAAATCAAATGCATGATTATATATAAATTTTGCAATGTTTTTTGATGATTTGACAATATCCCTGACAAAGGAATTTTTCCTATGTCCTCCAACATCAAGTCAATGCAGTGTGTAACACAAGGAATCCAAAGCAATTTAGGATGCCTCTCCATAAGCATCTTGCCAGCAACAACATAATTTGCAGCATTGTCCATTATGACCTGGACAACATGTTGTGGACCCACCTCCTGAATGAACACGTCCAACAAATCACATAATAATCGTGCATCTTTGATATGTGCAGATGCATCAACAAATTTCATAAACATTGTCCCCTTGGGACAATTAACCAAGAAGTTAATAAGGGTTCTACCCTTTTGATCAGTCCAACCATTTGACATCACAGTGCATCCTATCTGTGTACATAATGCCCTGAACTCCTCCAATATTGCAGTGCAATAGACCTTTTGATTGTGAAGAATATGCCCTCTCAAGTCATCATAGGAAGGGGCTTTGTACCCTGAGCCAACAATAGCATCAACCATGGGCTCGTAGAATGGATTGTTCCTGGCAATGTTGAAGGGAATGTCACTCCATAGAAAACATCTGCCCACCAGCTTATCAGTCTCTTCTTTCTCCTTTTTTTTAAGAGTTGACCTAATAGATGGTTGGGCAATAGGTGTGGTTCTAGGAACAAAAAATGATGAGGCAATTGTGGGGTTGACTATAGAAATTGATGTTGAAGAAGAACCACTCTCACAGTCACCTCCCACCACTCCACCCCCTACCATTTAATTCTTCAAAGCTTCCTTGTTCTATTTGATTGTCTCTATATTTTTCAATGATTTGAGGGCTCTACGGATGATTTCTAGATTTATATTTGTGCAAATTCCTACTTCATGTCCCGAAATTTGTGCAAGGTGGAATTTCAATCAGTATACTCCCCCTGCCATATGGTTCCCACATAACTTGCAAGTCAAATTTGATCTATCAAATGCCCCATCAGGTTCACCATATTCCCACAGAGGGTCCAATTTTCTTGGCATGTTTGTTGAACTATTAATGTAAGATTGAACCTAGGGCACAAGAAGAATTTAAAGTTAAACAAATCAAATTAACAATCAACATTTTGAATTTTTGACAAAAAAACTCCACTCAATGCAACAATAATGGCAGAAAAAACACACTCAAACCCAAGCAAAAATCATGGAAAAAACCTAGGGCACAAGAAGAATTTAAACATATTAAAATTAACAATCAACATTTTGAATTTTTGACCCAAAAAAACCCTCTCCACTAAATGCAACAATAATGGGAAAAAAAACACAATCAAACCCAAGCAAAAATCATGGGAAATATATGGGGTGACTAAAACCCAAAGAAAAACAAGGAGAAAACAAAAAAATAAAGCCGAACTCAATGCCCATACCAGAAATCCACGCCCTACTGAAGAAACTCGATCCAAATTCAAAATTTCTTTGCTTGGGGTCCTAAATTCCCTTCGTTTTCTCCTCTCTCACCCTCACAGATTCGTTCTCCTCCTCCTTAGCTCTCACCCTTGCCCTCTGATTGCAAAATGAAACCAAAAAACCCAATAAAACCTTTTAAAAACTCGTTGTTCCACAGCCTCACGATTTTTTCGCGTCGGATCGCGATTTTTTGGAAACTGATTAAATCGCCAAACAAAAAATCGTGATTTAATGGTGATTTTCGCAACACTGTTAGATACCCTTTGCCACTAGAAACTAGTCTTACCCCTCCATCAACTGCACAAAACCAATAAGATAGATATAAATATTGATGCGACTAATCTCTTGACTAAAGTTGATGTTCTTGTTCCTCTCATTGAACTTGTTAAGATTCCTTCACAAATACCTAAGGTTAAGAAATTCTTAACTATTGAAGATGAATTGTGATCCTTCAAACTATGAACTATGATAGAAAAATGGAGGGCATACTCCTTTCTTCATTACCTTGGTATAAAATAACCTCCTTCTTCATGTGTTAGATTATGGGGCTTCCACCAATTTGATGTCTTTAAAGGTCATGAATCAATTAGATTTGAAGATTACAAGGCCTTATAGAAATGTGTATGGAATTGACTCAAGAGCAATCCAAGTTTGCTTTCTCATTAAATATTTAAAGGTTAGTTTGGTTGCAATCTAGATATATCTTTATTGGTGGATATTGTAGTCATAGACGTGCCAAATGCTTGGGAAATGCTATTATCCAACAAATGCGCTACAACTTTGGGGCATAGTCTTCAGATGTATTTGTCTTATGCTACCATCGATTTTTAGTTAAAAATCATTTTGCAAAGACTTGTTGCAAGTATTTTCCCATATTCTACCTCCTATCACCTCATATCACAAGCCTATTTCACTCTCATTCCTTAGTGAACTGAATTTGGCCCAATCCCTTTCAGATTTAGCTATTTATGGATCCTTGCAATCAAAGTTATTCAAGTGATCAAAGATGCTTGGAATATCCTCATGCAGGTTTTCCAACCTTCAAATGGGAAGACAAGATTCGAAACACCAAGAGAGCCTTGAAAAGTTGGACAAGGATCCATTTTGTTTCTCCTTCAATGAAATAAGTAGTTATGCAACAGCAATTGGGTTCTCTTCAAACCAAGCATGAGATGCAGGAAGTGACTCTCACCAAACTTGGATGGGAGCAAGAGCTAGCACAAAAGTTTCTCCAAGCTTATAGAAAATAAGAGAAGCATTGAAGGTTAAAATCCATAAGTTTATGGCTTGGAAAGGGAGATAGGAACACAACCTTCTTCCAAAAGCAAGCCAAAGCGTGGCATTTAGAATCAAGTGCATGAAATAATTTCAAAAGAGGAGTCACACCTTAGATCTTTTGAGAAAATAAGCAAGGTTGGCTTACAACCATTTTAAGCACCTTTAGGCCAAGGATACCACTCACAACAAGGTAGCAGAGCAAGATCTAGTTCAATTCATTCCTTCCCCGATCCTTGATGAGGACAATCGACATTAGTAAAGAGAATCAATTATGATGAGATAGTCAAGGCAATTTGGGAGTTAGATTAGAGCAAAGCTCCTCAACTAAATGGATTCTCCATACACTTCTACAAAGCTTATTGGAATATCATAAGGTGTGATTTGCAACAAATGTTAAAGAGATCTTGCCACAGAGATATGCTAGTGAGTAGGGGGGGTGAATAAATTCTTCTTTCCTATCTCCTATTCCTAAAGAATAAAATCCCTCTTCCTTCACAAGAATCCAACCAATTTCACTCTACAATGCTTCTTACATAATACTAACCAAGATTAGCAAATTGCCTCGGCTATCTTCTTCCATCATTAATACATGCAAATAAGGAGGAATTTGTACAAGGAAGATCATTAACAATACCTTATTGGTGCAAGAGGCGATCCACTTCAGCAAAACAAACCAAGATCATGGAATGGTAATAAAGGTTTACAATGCCAACACATTAGACCAAGTGAGAAACAATACCCTTCTTGTCGTCTAAAGAAAATTTTTATTTTCTCCTGCATTTATAAATTAGATCAAGGCATGCATAGGATGTCAATCTATTTCCCCATTGGTGAATGGAAGATCTACCTCCTTCCCAAGTCAACGAGGGCTCCAATAGGGTTGTCCCATGTCTCCCATGCTATATATACTAATGGAAAAATCCCTTGGATGGAAAATAGAAGCAAAGCGATTACGGGAAATCTATGAGGAGTCCTCATAGTGTGAGGGGTTATAACAATCAATAATTCACAATTTGTGGACAATACCCTCTTCTTAGGGGCAACATCTATTCTTAATTCCATTGGCTTCAAATCCATCTTCGACTCTTACACAAGCGCCTTTGAATGCCTCATTAATAATGAAAAAAGCCATATATATGGTTGGAACACCCCCTATCCATTTTGCAAGGAATAGCTCACATTCTTGAGTTTTCTCTATTAAGCAATTAGTCTCCATTCCATTACTTGGGAATCCCCATCATCCTTAAGAATCAAAAGGCAAAGGACTAACAACCCATTCTTTAGAAGATAAAAAGTAAAATGCAGTAGTGGGGATCCCAGTGATTAAATTTAACATGCAAGGTAAACTTGATCAAGGCAATCCTTTCCACCATCCCTATATTTCAAGGATTGGCCTGTCTAGCCTTGACACAAATCATGTAATAAATCGGTAAGCTTCTTTGGAAAGGCGACAACTTGAACAACAAAACGTTTCTTTTCAACTGGGCAATAATTGATACTCCATTCGAAAGGGGATGCCCAGCCACTACAGATCCAATTTTGATGAACCTAGTATCAAGGGCCAAGATCCTCTAAAGGTTCGTCATAGGAAAACCTAAATGGTGGAAGAAAGCCCTTTATAAAAGAATTGTGGGGAGGATGAATAAGATGCCCAAATGATCCCCTCCTAGATCCTAGCAATGCTCTATTTAGCAATTGTGCAAAGCCTTAGCCAATTGCATAAGGAAACACCTTTCATGGATTCTGGGTAATGGGAAATCCATTAGACTTTAAAAGGACTGCATTATAAGGAACCAGCCCTCCCCCCCATTCAAAAAAAAACTTGTGCATATTTATATGTAGCTTTAGGTAAGGCCATCCAAAATTTGTTTGACTTGTCTAGCTAGTAACAAGCAAACAAGGGCAACTTGGATGAGGTGGAAACTCTTTGACATCCCAAATCACTAAAAGGGCCAATTAGATCTATTAACACATTCTCTCCATGGAATTGTTCCTATTAAATTAGATCTTCAAGATAATCATGGATGGGGGATCAAAGGAGATCAATATTCAGTTCACCTAGGATATATGTGTTGATTTGTGTAGCTTGGGAGGTACTCCCACAACCCTAGGGCACTGGGTTTGGAAATTGGGAGAAATTTGACCCACATTGGCTTTGTTGGCAAGTGTACCCAAGCAATGGGGTTTTGGACACACAAAAGGGGTTTGAGACCTAGAAAGAAATTATTATTAATTTCCTAAGGTCAAGAGGACAACAACCCTAGATCTAGAGGGTTCCTAAGTGACTAAAGGAAAAAGTATTTAAAGAGGCCAAAGGGAGAAGCCTAATATATTAATGGGAGGATCCTCATGAGCATGGAGGCTATAAAGATGTTTACCTAGGAGGATTTGAGCTACATGGTCGAGTAGGGTTGCAAGTGAGGCCTAGATTTGATCCAAGTGCAACAATAGCTCATGAAGGCAAGCGAATGAGTATCAAGGTGAGTCGCAGCAATAAGAAGTGTCATGATCCAATTTTGCTAGTTCGTGTGGAGGGTTCCTTCTACCCTAGCATCTAAGATTCTCTAGTTGGTTTTACTTTGATCTATGGGTAGGGGTCGCAAACATATTTGGTGAAGAAAAGGAGGGCCAAAAGGCCTAGGCATCTTGCTGAAGTAGGGCCGCATCCCACGTGTCTTACTTCCTATAGGAGAAGGGGTTGTATGCCCTAATTCAATGGAAAGAGTTGTAGGAGTAAGGGAAGCAAACCCTTATGTGCAAGATGAGAGGCCTAATGGCCCAAGTTAAGTGCAGCCAAGAGGATAGAACATCCTTAGTCCACAGCACAGAAGTTTACGGGCCTGTGTGGCCTAGTTTGAGGTGTAACATCCCTAAAAGTGAGGTCGTATGTTCTTCCAGGGTTGTTGGTGTCCAAGAGAAGGAACCCGAGGAGTGGGCTAGAGCCATGGAGACGTGTTGCTAAGTGGATGGGTTGTTTCAAGTGTTTAGAACATCAGTGTTTTGATGCCCTAAGTACAGTGTAAGAGGGTTGTCTTACCATTGTTATAGGGTTGGTGTAGAGCCCTAGTTAGGGTTGTTCTATCCATATACAGCCACGTGAATTCTGCTCAAGAAATTTGTGCAACCTGCTTTGTTCTGCGCAGGGAGGAGAGGATGGCGTTTCCTCCAAAGGTTGCCTAAAAAACCTAGATTTGATGACTGGGTAAAGGCCAAAGTGTCAAAGGTAATGTGGCTAGTCTTTATGGGTTGTTAAGCCTAAGTATAACCTCAAGGAGTTGAACTAAAGTGTGAACAGAAAGAGCATAAGTGTGGACTAGTATGGTGTGAAAGAGAAGCTCATATGAAGGTTTGTTCATACATATTGAACAACAGTTTATGGTAGCCCTAAGTACAGCAAATCTGAGGTGTAATCTAGTTGTTATGTGGGTTATCTAAGGAGCCCTATATTAGTTAGTCATTAAACTGTTTGAGGGCAAATTTGTGTGCCATGACGATTACCTTTTGGAGCAGTCAAGAGGACAGTCAAGTGAGTTGATTATTGAGCCCAAGTTCAGTAGATTGTGTTAGAAAATCAGAAAAGAAAAAAGATTTTCTTTATGTTGATAATTACTTGTGATATTCTTATGTTCTTATTAACTTTCTTGAGTTCTTCTTTTATCTTAGTTCATCAAGCAATTACCAATAACAATAACACAAAGATCAAAGACACCAGATGTAGGCAGATAGCCAAGGCAAAACCCCTATCTAGGGGAAAACCCAGTCAACAACTCTTCCTTAATAATTTCACAAGATGATCCAAGACTCCTTGACCTAGACACAAACTTCCTCCAACCACCAAGTCAACCCTTCCCTTCTTCTACAGATGATAACCTTCCAACAACAACTTCGACCTAAATGCAGCAACAAGACTTTGACCCAGCAGTAGCCTAGCAAAACATCGACCCAGCAGTTAGCCCAACAAAACTTCAACCCAGCGGAAACTTCGATCCAGCAGAATCTTCGACCCAATAGAAACTTCGATCCAGCAGAATCTTCGACCCAATAGAAACTTCGACCCAGCAATAACTTCGACATTCTACCAAATTGCCCAGTAAATCCACACGTGTGAGAGAGAGAGACAACCCAAAATATTCGATTTTTCTTCTCCAACCAATCTCCTTCTTCTCTTGGAATTTCTCACTTTTTCTGCCTCCTCTTGGATATCGAACTTGTGTGAGAGATGTCCTCCAAATGAATCAAACTGCTTGTATATATACCTTTTTCTGGAGGTCGAATTACCCTCATGTAGGCCGACTTGACTAGGTAAGGGCCGACTTGGTGTGGAGGTGACAAATGACTTATTTGACTCAATAAAAATTATTTTTACATGATTCAAAAGCCAAAGAAGGGTCTCATAAAATGGACAATGACTCTAATGACTCAATATAAAACCTAGAAGTCCTCAATGGGTACTTTGACCTATAAAATGATGACCCAAGCATGAAACCCATGCTTTAATAAGTCATAATAATAATAATAATAATAATAAAAATTTCTCTTTTTTTTTATAAATACATTTCATTATGACTCAAATACAATTTATGAAGACGAAACCTAGCCACATTCCTCAACACTCCCTCTTAACTAGGGAGGTATTCATAATTACACATATATATACAAGTACATGGAAGATCTCAAAACACATGAACCATGAAGAGTTTAGGCTCACATGCCACAGACCAGATTCCTGACCAGGGCAATCTATCTGGGTGGGACTAAGATGGACTAAAGCTTTCAACCTCTCTAGGTACCATTAGGCTTACTTACTAACCATCAACCCAGGGAACTAGGTGCGTAATACAAGGTCAGAGCTCTATGACCAACGCCACCCTCCCTACTTCGAGAACTAGACATCAACACATATGTCAGCCAGATGTCCTCCCAGGCATTTTACACACACAATGCCTCAACACATCAAATCTCTCTCCCGATCAAACAGATCAGGGACATCGAGCATGCTTCCAAAACTTCGAGAGATTTACCTGAATAATTGCAACCCCAATCAGTAACAAACTTTCAAACACATAAGTAAACACAAACCTTCGGGGCCTTCAAACATACTGATGTTGCTTCACAATTTATCACAGTAGGATTTAGAGGCTTCCCAAAAGAATCTTGACAAAAGTTTCCTCAACCATACAACATCCTTTCCTACTTCACATGCAGCAACATATTCTACAATCAAATCCTGCTTTCCTTCTTTTAGCAGCACCGCAATATACATTCTCCAATTTCTTTTTCAAGGTATCCATCATGACTATAATATGCCCTCCCTCTCAACTTCAGAGATTTCTTCTATCTAGGCTCCCTCTCAACTTCAGAGATTTCTTCTATCTAGGCTCCCTCTCAACTTAGGAGATTTCTTCTATCCAAGCTCCCTCTTAACTTAGGGAGACCAACTTCTTTTCCATAGCATCGAAGAATATTTCATGGCTTCATCTCTTCTTATCAAAGTCATCTTTATCATTATCATTCATATAACTTTGTTCATCATGCTTATCAATCAAATCAATTTTACTTACGAATATCTTCAACATCTTGAAGATTATGTACCTGCACAACTTAAACAGCAAGTACAACCAAATACATATAGAAGCGTGAAGTTAACTATATCAGAATCATACATTAGACTCTAGACATCATATACCCAAACTTAGGTTCATAATCAACAAGAGACTATACTTCTATACTTCAACTTCTTGCTCGGGTTTTGTTACAAACCCTAAATCACATCAGTAACTCAATCAAGATATCAGTCTCATTATATCTAGGGCCTCAATATTAGGGATATGACAGACTCTACTATAATATATTGCAAACCCTAGAAGCAATTCAAACAAGTATATTAGACTTCTACTAGGATTTAATGCAAACTGTAGATTCCATCTTTGAGGCACTAAGCCTTAGATCTCATCAATCATAGCACAATCTAAGGTTTCAACAATATGATCAACTTCTACTAGGGCTTAGTTACAAACCCTAGAACTATGAGCATCAACGAGTAGGTTAGCACATATACATATCTAGGATTTCATAATCATGCATAAGCATATCACAACAATATCTATTAGGTAAACCCAAGACACAAATATCAATAAAAGTTAGACATATAACAAACTTGATCAGGCTAGGGTTTCAATCAAACAGAAAAACATTCACCTAGGGTTTCATTCCTAGGAGCTTACTCTAGATATATAAGGGTTTTGCTCATAAACCCTAATTTACCAAAACCTTTAAAAATCTAGGATTTTAATAGACATTACCATCCAACCCTAAAGGACTAGGGTTTCCATAACAATATGAAAACCCCAAACATGACATTACCATCAAAACTCCAAACATCAGAAGAATAGTATTTTCTATATTTCATCAATAACCCTAAGTAAACGAAGGATTTCACACTAGCACCGACATACCCTTAGGTTACAGTTTTACAGAGGACCTTTTTTTTTGGGTTCCACAAGAATGATTAAATGTACAAAGAAGGTAGATTCAATTTAATAATTAATCACCCAAATAAGAATCTTTATGATTCAAAGGTCCTAGACATAACAATGTTAGTAATGTAGAACAAATTATTAAAAGGAATGAATATAACTTTATCATGAAGCTTATGGTCTAAGACATACCTTTGAGATGTTTTCTTGACAAACCTTGTAGGACATCAATTCTTGAAGAACTTCTCTTGCAATAGGACTTTTGCTTTGTGAGGTCTCCCCCACAACCCTTGAGCAGATTAGCAGGCTTTCCAGAGTCCCTAACAAATAAATCTCTGACTTCGGATTCTTCCTTCTTGTTCTTCTTTAGAGGTCCTTCATCAACAATATTTGCATACTCCCTTTCTCTGTTCTTATTTCTCGGATTCTCTAGACAATCACTTCTATAGTGACGCATCTTGTGACAATTGCAGTGTTCGATTTTGGATAGGTCTATCTTCCTTCTAGGCCCTTTAAACTTCTTGAAGGTTCCTTTGTTCTTGTGATGAGTGGAATAAGACATTTGAAATTTTCCCCTCTTCATTCTCTTGGTTGCTTATTAGTGAAACTTTGACTTCTTCTTGACCGCATGCATTCCATGATTGTTCGAATGTAGGAGTTTCCTTCCAACTGTTGAAACCTGATGAAAAGGCACTCCAAGATGTTTGTAATCCTAGAAGTGCAATGATTACAAGTTCCTTTTCAAGTACTATCTCATCAATTGCTTGGAGTTCATCTCTGATTCTAGCTATTCTCACAAAGAAGGATTCCGCGACGTCTTCCTTTGTCATCTTTATAGATCTCAGTTCATTCTTAAGACTTGTTATTTTACCAAGATTCTTGATTGTGAATAATTTGGATAATGCCCCATACGTCTCTTTGTTGACTTGGGGTAGCATCGGATGTGCTCTAGGCCTCAAATTTTGTAGGGAGGCTTGGGCACATGTATTTCAAAGAACCCAGAAAGCGTTTTGGGAAATTCCACCCAGAGACAATTTTATTAAAATAATTAATACTTTTTAATGGGACCCTAAGTCTAAACTTAGGAAATTAAAAATATTAATGGGTATTAATTTAATTGTGGGTGTAACTTCTAGAAGAAGACAAGGATCAAGCTAAAATAATCTTAGCCATTGATTAGCTTTTAATTTGGCCCGTTGAATGTCAACGAAAAGATTATTTAAGGGAACTTGAGGGTCATTTGTAAAACAAACCGAAAGATCAAGCGATCGAATTTTTGAAGTGAGAAGTTCTCAGGAGGAAGTTCTGATTGAGGAGATTTCTTGCAGTTGAGGGCAGGGATAGCGTCTGGAGAGAGGAGAGAGATTTTCTCAACCAGAGAATCATCAACAAAGAGAGGCAGAGAGTGATTCAGCAGCTCTCACGCAGAGGCTAACACAAGACCACGCAGTGGCAGCGCAAAGGATGAGAGAGAGACAAAAATTTTGTTTGGCAGAGTCAATTTCAGATGCCGGAAGACAGGGTGTGAGACCAGGAGGCTGAGAGCAGTAACTCGGGGCAACAAATCGATCAGCTCGCTAG
Source organism: Pinus tabuliformis (assembly GCA_031772625.1). Classification (NCBI taxonomy): domain Eukaryota; kingdom Viridiplantae; phylum Streptophyta; class Pinopsida; order Pinales; family Pinaceae; genus Pinus; species Pinus tabuliformis. Next base: position 995,062,756 of record CM062808.1, on the reverse strand, counting down.
GTGACGCAGTCTCTAGAGTGGTTGACACAGGGACTGCACAGAGGTAGCGTAGGGTCTGCCAGAGGCACCTCATTCAGTGTCTGGATCAGCCGGGATTTTTCTCAGTGATTGTGTGAGGTAATCTCACAAATCTTTCTACTAGTATTTCTCTCTGTAACTGAATAACCCTTGAGGTATTCAGAGATGTATTCAGAATTTGCTATTGCTTAATAATAATAAACCCTCAGAGCTGCTGCACTGGTTTTCCCGCATTGGGTTTTTCTGGAAACATTTGTCCAAAAATAATAGTGTCAATTGTGTTGTATTTTCTTTCTTGCTCAGTCTCTTGTTTCCGCATATAATTTAATTAAGTGAAGGTTGCAGTAATATTTACTTCGATGTTTACCGTAGCACACAGTAACTAACTTGTATGAATTTAACAAGTAGGAGAAGTAACATCAGCTTGCTGCAGAAGGAATTCTGATTGAGCAATTTTCACATGGTATCAAAGTTGCAGGTGGAACAAGAAGAGCAGTGCCGGTAGATCCAGAGCTGAGCAGAAGAGGGAAATTGAAAAACTATAGGAGGCAGCGGTTTGAAACCCCAAAGAGTTTGCGCAGTTCTTAACCGGAGGGCTGAAATTTCGAGGAAGTCTCTCTCTGAGAGAGTCGACGGAGAGAAGAGCTTCCAGATCGAATTTTTGTCGAGGTAGAGGGAGCAGCATTGAAGCCTCAACGTGAGGAGCGCTGGTGGGACGCAGATTTTTCTACGGGCAATTTGCTGGGCAGAAAATTGTCAAAAGAAAGAGTAGAAGCACGGCTTAGGCAATTTCTTCCTCCGAGAATTCCTAGCCAAGGAATTCGAATTCTCTAGAGCTGAGCAACAGCAAGGGGCAGCAATTTTACTAGCTCCAACAGGGAGTGCGTAGGCTAGCCCAACAGTAGCATAGAGGAGAGAGGAGGTCATTCGACTTCCTATTTTTTGGCAGAAATGGCAATCAGTGGCTTGAGGGATCAGGAAAGGTTGGATGGGGCATCCAACTATGTCATCTAGAAGGCAAGGATGTCACTCCATCTAGATGAGCATGCCCTCAAGACATATGTAGATAACGTGGTAGTTGTGCCTGCAAATCCAGATCTGCTAAAGAAGTACAGATCAGACATGGCAAAAGCTAAGAGGATGATCCTTGATGGAGTAAAGGATCACGTAGTGTGTCATGTCGCTAGCAGAGGAACTGCTAAGGAGATGTGGGATGCCTTGGCAATGCTATATCAAGGATCTTCCAAGCAGAGGAAGATGTACTTGGAGCAGAAGCTGAGATCTGCTTAAATGCAGAAGGGAGAGCATGTGGATCCATTCCTCACAAAGCTTAGGGAGACCCGTGATGAATTGTCCGTTGTGGGGCATACACCTCAAGATTCAGAGTTGGTTAGACTGGCCCTCAATTCTGTCTCAGATGAGTGGCAAGTCTTTGTCCAGAGTATCCTAGGCAGAGAAACCTTGCCGAATTTGGATGAGATGTGGGCAGCGATAAAACAAGAGGAGCTGAGGAGAGACTTAGTCAAGGTTAACTTGACGGAAGCAGCAGTAGTGGGTCGAAGCCAAGGAGGAGGAGGATAATGCAGCCCTTGCATCGAAGGGACAGCAGCGGGAGTGGAGATGTAATAAGGACGTCTCGAAGATAAAGTGCTTCAGGTGTGGTGAGATGGGTCACTACATTACTGAGTGTCCTCTCAACAAGAAGGAAAAGAATGAGAAGCATGATCCAAAGGTTGCGCCCGCGAAGATCGAAGAAGAGGAGTTTGCCATGACAGACGGGATACCTCCAAGAGGGAGGTGGGCTGATTTGGAGTTGTGTTGATTTGGGGTAGCATCGGATGTGCTCCATCCACGAAATTTGGTGGAGAGGTTGGGACACATGAGACCTCCAATACCTAGAAAGGGTTTGAGCATATTCTAAACAGATGAGGAGATATTAAAATAATTAATATTTTTAATGGAGTCCCTAAGTCTAAACTTAGGGAAAATAAAATATTAATGTGTATTAATATGAATTTGTGTTAGAATGGTCCAAAAGACATGGATCAAGCCAGATCTAATCTTAGCCGTTGATTAGGGACTTAATCTCGGCCGTTGAGATGTCAACAAGAAAAGTATAAGAGGAGTTTTGAGAGTCACTTGGAGAACACACCAGATGATTAGTCATTCTATTCTCTAGAGCAGGGTTTGCTAATAGAGATAGAATCAGTGATCGAGAGAGCAGTTGAGGAGCATTGAGTACAGAGAAACAGAGAAGGCAGAGATTGTGCCGGGAGAGAAGCGCAGCAGCCAAGGAGGGTGACGCAGAGCCAGCAAGGGCTCACGCAGAGGCAGCCAAGTGCTGCGCAGAGCACCAGAGGGGCTAGCGCAGCTGACGCAGAGGCTCCCAAAGTTGATGCAAGGCCTCCTAGGGCTAATGCAGGCCAAGAAAGGCTGACGCAAGGCCAGCGTGAGACAGAGAGGGGCTGATGCGGTCCAGATTGGGCGGACGCTAGGGTTGCAGGAGCAGTTTTGTGCTGAGGAGCTGCCATAAGGGTTCTCTCAAACTATGAGGTATAGCTACTACGGAAATTCTCTGTTGGGTAGGCCAGTTATGGAACCCAGATTGTACTTTGATATTGCTTAATAAGAAAACCCTCAGATAGCTGCACCAGTTTTCCCGCATTGGGTTTTTCCGCGGACATTGGTCCAAAAATGACGGTGTCATGTGGTGTGTTTGTTCTTGCTTCTTTTAGTTGTTGATCTGTAATATGTTGAGCATGCACTGGTGTTTATTTTCAGTATTTACTTTGTAAATAACTTGTTAAAGAAAAATAACTAGGTAGGAATAAATTAGAAAAAGTGCATGAAGGGTTTCTAAAATAAGTAGAGTTAGAAATTTCAACATGGTATCAGAGCGTGATTGTAGATCATAGGAGGACTAAGAGACATCAGTCGAGCAGAGCAATAGCAGCAGAAACCAGCTATCCCGAGGTGACAGAAGTTGTTTCTAGCAGCACAGAGGCCAATAAGTATGACGCAGGCCAGCCAGAGTCACGCAGAAGAAGCCGGGAGCTGCGCAGAGCCTCAGAGAGGCCTTCGTTGCTGACACAGAGGGCCAGAGGGCTGATGCAAACCCATTTGGGGTGACGCAGAGCCAGCGTGAGGCAGAGAGGCACTGAGGCAATTCACAGGGAGGCAGTTGCTGGAGTCTAGAAGGCTACAGAAATATTGCAGAGTGGAGATGGTGAGGTACTGTAGTCAGAACAGTACCTAACAGAGCAACGCCAGAGGAGTTGTTAAAGAGGGTTTCTAGCCGAGGAACCTGGATCAGCAGTGCAGTTGCACAAGACGATCAGAGTAGGGGGCATCTCGACAAGCGGCAGAAGGATTTCTAGGAGGGAAGTCAGGACTCAGAGGGAGTGCAGAAGAGAACTTCCAGACGGGAAGTAGAGACTCAAAGGAGTCGAACAAAGAACTTCCAAGAGGGAAGTAGAGGAGGGTCTTGGCACTATACGGGGTAAGAGACTAGGATAGACTGGACGAAGCATCGAACTTCGCAATCTAGAAGGCTAGAATCTTATCAGTGCTTGACAGGAATTGTGTCAAGAACTTTGCCTTGAAGGTTATAGTTGTCCCAGTCGACCCCAATGAAAATGACAGGTACGAAGAGGCGACGGCAAGGGCCAAGTGCATTATCCTTGACGGGGTCAAGGATCATGTGGTACCACATATAACTGAGAAACAACAGTTGAGATGTGGGAGGCTCTCAAGAACCTGTACTAGCATACTTCTGTGCAGGGAAGAATGCTGCTCGAGAACCAGATGAGGTCGTATCAGATGAAGAAGGGTCAATCGATTGAGACCTTCCTCGAAGGACTGAATGAGATCCAAGACCAGTTGACTGCTATAGGAGCGAAACCGGATTATGAGCTTATGGTGAGGACAGCCTAAATGATGTCTCAGAAGATTGGGAAGTGTTTGTCCAGAGTATCCTAGGCAGAGGAACTCTCCTACCTTGGGACGAGATGTGGGTAGCTCTTCGCCAGGAAGAGATCAGACGGCAGTCAAAGACAGGTAGCAGCAGCAAAGGGATCAAAGTTCAGCAGGAGGAGGAGGATGTGGCCCTAGCATCTGAGGGAAAGCAGGAGAAGCGAAAGAAGAAAGATCTCTCCAAGATCAAGTGCTTCCACTGTGGGGAGATGGGTCATTATGCGACTTAGTGCCCAAGGAAGAAGAGTAAGGGAGAGACTTCCAAGACTAAGGCAGCGCCAACACAGGCAGAGAAGGAAATTTTGACAGACGATGACTGTGCCATGAGTGCACACACGCCACTTGAGCGGAAGTGGGGAGACATCGAGTTGTAGTCAGGCGAACTACAGGCGATGAGGGGCAGGATCCTTGAGGTACCTAGCCTCTTGGATTAGACCTTGCTATAGGAGCCCCGACGAGGAATAGCAGGATTGGTTGAGTGGGTAGAGACGGATGTGAATGGAGCGATAGAGAGAGCTACAGTGCAAGAGTCCCAAGACAGTGCAAAGCTAGCAGGCTGTAGCAGTGCAAGAGGCACAGGAGTGTTGCACCAATGCAGGAAGGCACAAAGAGGTGTGCAACGGTGCGAGATGCAGGGAGTTGTTGCAGTAGTGCAGAGGTCAGAGAGGGAGCACTTGTCAGCGGCAGAGGGAGCTTCAGCATCAATGGGTGTTTTTAGCCCAACAGGGAGGTCAGTTGGGAGATCAGTTACTTACTTCTTAGTAACTGAGTCGCAATGCTGCAGTGGGTAGCACAATGCAGCATGATGAGAGGAGGTGCAGTGCGGAGGTAGTGCTGGGAGATAGGACCAGCATCAACACGGATGCAGAGGGAGCTGTCGTACAGATGCAGCAGTTGCAGTGGCAGAACCATGGGCAGCAGTACAGGAGGCAACAGTGCAGAGGATGGTGGGCAGGAAGGCCTAGCATCAGCACAGGTATCGATGCCGGATGATCAGAGTAATACTCAGTGAGGAGAATTGCTAGAGCACAATCCTTGCTAAGAGGGAGTGTTGATTTGGGGTAGCATCGGATGTGCTCTAGCCACAAAATTTGGTGGAGAGGTTGGGGCACATGAGATATCCAATACCCATAATGGGTTTGGGCAGGTTCTAAACAGATGAGGAGATATTAAAATAATTAATAGTTTTAATGGAGTCCCTAAGTCTAAAGTTAGGGAAAATAAAATATTAATGTGTATTATTATGACTCTGTGTTAGAATGGTCCAAAAGAAATGGATCAAGCCAAATCTAATCTTAGTCGTTGATTATGGACTTAATCTCAGCCATTGAGATGTCAAGAGGAAAAGTATAAGAGGAGGCTTGAGGGTCACTTGGAGAACACATCAGATGATCAGTCATTCTATTCGCTAGAGCGGGGTTTGCTAAAAGAGATAGAATCAGTGATCGGGATAGTAGCTAAGGGGCATTGGGTACAGAGAAATAGAGAAGACAGAGATTATGTCAGGAGAGCAGCGCAGCAGCCAACCAGGGTGACGCAGAGCCAGCAAGGGCTCATGCAGGGCCACGTAGAGGCAGCCAAGTGCTGCATAGAGCACCAAAGGGGCCAACGCAGATGACGCAGAGGTTACCAGCGCTGACGCAGGGCCTCCTAGGGCTGACGTAAGCCAAGAAAGGCTAACGCAGGACCAGCGTGAGACAGAGAGGGGCTGACGCAGTTCTGATTGGGTAGACGTTGGGGTTGCAAGAGCAGTTTTGTGCTGAGAAGTTGCCGGAAGGGTTTTCTGGGGTTTCAGCCAGGAGATTTCTCTCAAACTGTGAGGTATAGCTGCTAAGGAAATTCTCTGTTAGGTAGGCCAGTTATGGCACCCAGATTGTACTCTAATATTGCTTAATAAGAAAACCCTCAGATAGCTACACCGGTTTTCCTGCATTGGGTTTTTCCAAGGACATTGGTCCAAAAATAACGGTGTCATGTGGTGTGTTTGTTCTTGTTTCTTTTAGTTGTTGATCTGTAATATGTTGAGCATGCACTGGTGTTTATTTTCAGTATTTACTTTGTAAATAACTTGTTAAAGAAAAATAACAAGTAGGTAGGAATAAATCAAAAAAAGTGGATGAAGGGTTTCTAAACTAAGTAGAGTTAGAAATTTCAACAAGTTGTAGTTCGAAAGAGCTACAGATGGGCAGGACCCTTGAGGAGTCCACCTCTTGGATCAATACCTTGCTACGGGAGCCCAGTTTCGTGGTAGCAGGATGGACTAGTGTCAAATGGTGCCAAGGAGTGTCAGAGAGAGTTGCAGTGGCTAGGAGCGCCAGAATCTGAACAGCGCAGAGCAGAGTTGGCAACAGTGCAGATGGCACAGAGCATAGGTCAACAGCAAGGCACTATATTCAAAGGGTCAGTGCAAAGACTAGCAGCAGTCAAGCTCCATCATTCACGTGGTATCATATTGAACACAGTTAGTCTAGTAATTTTGGATGTTTTTCCATTGTTGATAGAGTAGCAGCAACAATTTGCAGTGCAGTAGCAATTGGCAGTGGCAGTGCTAGCAGCAGCACAGATGCAACACCTGAGAGGGAGTTGTAGTACGGATGCAGTGTTAACAGTGGCAGTGTCAACAACAGTACAGTGACAGCAGCAGCGCAGTGGTTGGTGGACAGCATGTCAGACATCAACAGCATAGAGGACGATGCTTCAGAGTCAAAGCAGTATGCAACACCCTATATTGCTAGAGCACATTCCTCACTAAGAGGGAGTGTTGATTTGGGGTAGCATTAGATGTGCTCTAGGCCTCAAATTTTGCAGGGAGGCTTGGGCAGATGTATTACAAAGAACCCAAAAAGCGTTTTGGGGAATTCCACCCAGAGACAATTTTATTAAAATAATTAATATTTTTTAATGGGACGCTAAGTCTAAAATTAGGAAATAAAAAATATTAATGGGTAGTAATCTAATTGTGGGTGTAACTTCTAGAAGAAGATGGGGATCAAGCTAAAATGATCTTAGTCATTGATTAGCTTTAAATTTGGGTCCTTGAATGTCAACGAGAAGATTATTTAAGGGAGCTTGAGGGTCATTTGGAAAACACACCGAGTGATCAAGAGATCGAATTTCTAAAGTGAGAAGTTCTCAGGAGAAAATTCTGATTGAGGAGATTTCTTGTAGTTGAGGGGCAGGGATAGCATCCGGAGAGAGAAATATGTTCTCAACCGGAGAATCATCAACACAGAGAGGCAGAGAGTGATCTAGCAACACTCACGCAGAGGTTGACGCAGGGCTACGAAGGGCCACGCAGAGGTTGACGAAGGGCTACGAAGGGCCACGCAGAGGCAGCGCAGAGGGTGAGAGAGAGTCTGAAATTTTGCTGGGTAGAGTAAATTTCAGAAGCCGGGAGGCAGGGTGTGACACCAGGAGGCTGAGAGCAGTGACTCCAGGCAACAAATCGATCAGCTAGCTGGGTGACGCAGTGTCTAAAGGGGTTGACGCAGGGGCTGCGTGAGGACTGCACAGAGGCAGCATAGGGGTTGCCAGAGGCACCTCATCCAGTTTCCGGATCAGTCGAGATTTTTCTCAGTGATTGTGTGAGGTAACCTCACAAATATTTGTACCAATATTTCTCTCTGTAACTGAATAACCCTTGAGGTATTCAAAGATCTATTCAAATTTTCTACTGCTTAATAATAATAAACCCTCAGAGTTATTGCACCGGTTTTCCCGCATTAGGTTTTTCCAGGGACATTTGTTCAAAAATAACGGTGTCAATTGTGTTGTATTTTCTTTCTTGCTCAGTCTCTTGTTTCCGCACATAATTTAATTAAGTGAAGGTTGCAGTGGTATTTACTTCGATATTTACAGTAGAAAACAGTAAATAACTTGTATGAATTAACAAGTAGGAGCTCAGTTTGCTGCAGTAGGAATTCTGGTTGAGGAATTTTCACATGGTATCAAAGTTGTAGGTGGAACAAGAAGAGCAATGTCGGTAGATTCAGCACTGAGCAGAAGAGGGAAATCGAAAAGCTGCAGGAGGCAGCAGTTCGAAACCCCAGAGGGTTTGCGCAGTTCTTAGCTGGAGGGATGAAATTTCAAGGCAGTCTCTCTTTGAGAGAGTCGACGAAGAGAAGAGCTTCCAGATCGAATTTTTGTCGGGGAAGAGGGAGCAACGCTGAAGCCTCAGCGTGAGGAGAGCTGGTGGGACACAGATTTTTCTGCAAGCAGTTTACTGAGCAGAAAATCGTCAAAAGAAAGAGGAGAAGCATGGCTGAGGGAATTTCTTCCTCGGAGAATTCCTAGCCAAGTAATTTGAATTCTCTAGATCTGAGCAGCAGCAAGGGGTAGAAATTTTACTAGCTCTAGCTATAGCACAGAGGAGAGAGGAGGTCATTCGACTTTCTCTTTTTTGGCAAAAATGGCAAGCAGTGGCTTGAGGGATCAGTACAGGTTGGATGGGGCATCCAACTATGTCATCTGGAAGGCAAGGATGTCATTCCTTCTAGATGAGCATGCCCTCAAGACATATGTCGATATCGTGGTGGTTGTGCCTTTAGATCTAGATCTGCTGAAGAAGTATAAATCAAAAATGGCGAAGACCAAGAGGATAATCCTTGATGGAGTAAAGGATCACATAGGGATAGCATCCAGAGAGAGAGATTTTCTCAGCCGGAGAATCATTAGCAAAGAGAGGCAGAGAGTGATCTAGCAGCTCTCACACAAAGGCTGACGTAGGGCCACGAAGGGCCATGCAGAGGCAGCGCAGAGGGTGAGAGAGAGCCCAAAATTTTGCTAGGCAGAGTCAATTTCAGAAGCCAGGAGCTAGGGTGTGAGACCAAGAGGCTAAGAGCAGTGACTCCGGCAGCAAATCGATCAGCTGGCTCGCATTGTCTAGAGGGGTTGATGTGAGGATTGCGCAGAGGCAACATAGGTCCTGCCAAATCCACCTCATCCAGTGTCCAGATCAACCGGGATTTTTCTCAGTGATTGTGTGAGGTAATCTCACAAATCTTTCTGCTAGTATTTCTCTCTGTAACTGAATAACCCTTGAGGTATTCAAAGATGTATCAGAATTTGCTACGACTTAATAATAATAAACCCTCAGAGCTATTGCACTAGTTTTCCCACATTGGGTTTTTCCGTGGACATTTGTCTAAAAATAAAGGTGTCAATTGTGTTGTATTTCTTTCTTGCTCAGTGTCTTGTTTCCGCATATAATTTAATTAAGTGAAGGCTGCAGTGGTATTTACTTCGATATTTACCGTAACACAGTGAATAACTTGTATGAATTAACAAGTAGGAGAAGTAACATCAGTTTACTGCAGTAGGAATTCCGGTTGAGTAATTTTCACACTCTTGAGAAGAATCTATGTTGGATATATATGGGATGAGGTTATCCTTTATTCTATCCACCATTAGTGTCATGGCCAATATCTCTGTTTCTCTGAACTTTGTCTTTTTTGTATCACTTGACTCATTTGTAGGCTTCTTTAGTTTTCCTTTGACTAGGTCCAAGACTTTATTCTTCTTGAGGATGAGGTCTATCCTCTTCTTACATGCCATGTAGTTGGATGCTCCTTCTAATTTGTTTTCTCCCTTCATTGAGTTAGACATTATCATTGAAGATGGTAGGCTTGACTTCTTATATGACCCTTATTCAAATATCTTTAAACTCATTATTCTCCTTTCAATAGATCTTCAAGCTACCTTCTTCCTCCTCCTTCACCTTAGCACTGATTCCATGTTAGAAAATCAGAAAGGCAAAAAGATTTTCTTTATGTTGATAATTACTTGTGATATTCTTATGTTCTTATTAACTTTCTTGAGTTCTTCTTTTATCTTAGTTCATCAAGCAATTACCAATAACAATAACACGAAGATCAAAGACACCAGATGTAGGTGGACAACCAGGGCAAAACCCCTATCTAGGGAAAAACCCAGTCAATAGCTCTTAGTTAATAATTTCACGAGATGATCCAAGACTCCTTGACCCAAACACAGATTTCCTCCAACCACTAAGTCAACCCTTCCCTTTTTCTGCAGATGATAACCTTCCAACAACAACTTCGACCTAAACGCAGCAACAGGACTTCGACCCAGTAGTAGCCCAACAAAACTTTAACCCAGCAGTTAGCCCAGCAAAACTTCAACCCAACAGAAACTTCGATCCAACAGAATATTCGACCCAGTAGAAACTTCGACCTAGCAATAACTTCGACTGTCCAGCAAATTGCCCAGTAAATCCACACATGTGAGAGAGAGAGACAACCCAGAAACTTCGATTTTTCATCTCCATCCAATCTCCTTCTTCTCTTGGAATTTCACACCTTTCCTACCTCCTCTTGGATTTCGAACTTGTGTGAGAAATGTCCTCCAAATGAATCGAACTGCTTGTATATATACCTTTTTATCGAGGTTGAATTACCCTCATGTAGGCCGATTTGATCAAGTAAGGGCCGACTTGGTGTGGAGGTGACAAATGACTTATTTGACTCAATAAAAATTATTTTTACATGATTCAAAAGCCCAAGAAGGGTCTCATAAAATGAACAATGATTCTAATGACTCAATATAAAACCTAGAAGTCCTCAATGGGGACTTTGACCTATAAGAAGATGACCCAAGCATGAAACCCATGCTTTAATAAGTCATAATAATAATAATAATAATAGTTTCCTTTTTTTCTGATAAATTCATTTCATTATGACTCAAATACAATTTATGAAGACAAAACTTAGATATATTCTTCAACAAGGTGCAGGTGGAAAACTTTAGTGATAAGAGGGCAGCATATCAAGCCCTAAGTTTGGTCATCTTTGGAGCAGCAAGAGACTAGTAGTGGGCAGAAGTGGAAGACCTCATGTACATGTTGATTTTTGTAGCATCGGATGTGTTCTAGCTACGAAATTTTGTGAAGAGGCTAGAATACATGTATTCTCCAAAACCCATAAATCGTTTATGGAAATTCTACCTAGAGACGACTTAATTAAAATAATTAACTTTTTTAAATGATTCCCTAAATCTAAACTTAGAAAATCTGGTTAATTAAAGGGTATTAATTAAGTCATGGTGAGAATCTTCTAGAAGAAGACATGGATTGACTTCTAGTTAATCTTAGCCATAGATTATGTTTTAATCTTGGCCGTTGGTGCTCCAATAGAAGATTATAAGAAGAATTCGATGGGTAGATGGACAACACACCAAAGCAGATACTTAGTTGCTCAAGCAGATCGATTTTCTTAGTGGCTGAAGTTCGACAAGAGAAAATTGAATCAGAGAATGAGTTGCAGGTGGGAGAGAGAGGGCATCAGCGTAATCAGAGAGTGGAGGACAAATCTGGAGGAGGCAGCATAGAGGAGGGACGCAGGTCAGCACAGCAAAAGGGTTGACGATGGGCCCACGCAATCACTGCGTAGAGAGTGATGCAGAAGGGCCAACGAAAGAAGCAGGAGGTCCTCTTCGTGGTCAGAAAATTGTTGTGAAGTGTGAGAAAGTCACCAGTGAATTTCTCTCAGTGACTCTTCCTCTATTTTATCTTGTATAGAAATTATTGCTAAAGATTAATAAAAGAAACCCTCATTTACTGCACCGATTTCCCGCATTGGGTTTTTCTGGGGACAATTGTCCAAAAATAACTCACTCTGGTTATACGTACTAGTATTTTCCTTTTATTTATTTTCCACGGAATTTTATTTCTGAAAGTTGTAGTGTATGTATTTTGATATTTGTTGTAGAAAACTACAAATAATTTGTTTAATTTAACAAATAGAAGAAATATTATCAGTTACTGCAGTAGGATTTGGAATCACCGAATTTTCCCATGGTATTGGAGCACAGATTGTGAGCAGAAGAGCTTAATTGCAAAAAAGACGAGGGAGTTCAAAATTACTGCAAAGGCAGCAATTCGAAACCCCTGAAGCAGCATAGTTGTTAAGTTATGGTATGTTCTATGCTTATAACAGTTTACTTCTTTTTCTTATTATATTCCACCGATTAGCAATCACATGTACATAAAGTAAAGTGCAGATAGAACATTAAACGATCGACAGAAAACAAGCCAAGACAAGAGACACAAGATGTGGCGGCTAGCCAGGGACAAACCCCACAATGTGTGGGGAAACCCTTTGATCAAATCTTCTTTTATCTTCAATAATTCAGCAGAGAGAAATAGTACAATAAATCTGATTCATATCAGCAGTAGCAAACCCTAGATCAGTAGCATCAGCATTAGCGGCTTCATTATCAAACTAGGGCAAACCATATCTCACAAACTGACAGTCGGATTGACTTCATTCCAACACCAAAAGTTTCGGCTTCCAGAGGAGGTTCAGATGAACCTACAGTGCAGTTCAGTTGAGGAGATCTTCTAGGCCACGCAAGTCAATCTTTACTTCTGCAGTTGCAGCTTCAATTTCAGCAGTTGCCGGCTTCAAACTAGGGCAGTCGATATCTTGCAAACCGTTCGTCGGATTGACTTCATTCCACCACCAAAAGTTGCGGCTTTCAAAGGAGGTTCAGTTGAACCTACAGCGTAGTTCCAAAGAGGAGATCTTCTAGGCCACGCAAGTCAATCTTTACTTCTGCAGTTGCAGCTTCAGTTTAAGCAGTTTCCGGCTTCAAACTAGGGCAGTCGATATCTTGCAAACCGTTCGTCGGATTGACTTCATTCCACCACCAAAAGTTGCGGCTTTCAAAGGAGGTTCAGATGAACCTACAGCACAGTTCCAAAGAGGAGATCTTCTAGGCCACGCAAGTCAATCTTTACTTCTGCAGTTGCAGCTTCAAATTCAACAGCTTCCGGCTTCACATGTGTGAGAGAGAGAGACCCATTTCAGCGCAGTAGAGAAGAGACTCATATCTGTGCAGTAGAGAGAGAGATGTGATGAGATGAGTGAGTCCAAATGAGGAAAAGTCCTCTTATATTTATACACAACGTTGGTGGGTGAATAGATGCGACTGTTGGGCTTCTGAGCCTACATGAGTTGTAGGTCGGCTTGATAATAATTCCATAATCAAAATAAATTCATATCTCCATGAATACTTATCGGAATTGGATGATCTTTATATCAATCCTACACCTCTCGACGAGAGGAAACTAATAAAAATATTATTAGCCATGACTAAGATGACCCACATGAAGTTTTGCCCTGGTTGCCAATTTTAACAGTAGTCCTTGGGCCAAGAGGTCGATGTTTTGAGTGAAGTCGATTTCTCTGAGTGAGTCAACAAAAAAATACGATCTCCAGATCGTAGCCTTCTAAAGGCAGAAGGGAGCAGCGTTGTTTTCTTGCAAAGCAGATCTTCAGTTGGGACGTAGATATTTTGCAGCAATTGCTGGTAGAATAGCGTCAGAAGGAGGAAATAGCACAGAAAATTATGGATAATCAAGAAGCCTCAGAATTATCTTCTAGATTGGAAGAAGAGTTTGTGTGTCTTTCAGGATTGGCTTCGGAGGGTGTCTGGTATATTGATAGCGGAGCTTCATCTCACATGACTGGAGTAAGGGAATATTTCTCGAGCTATCAAGAGGAACAAATGGACTTCCAGATCACTATGGGAAATAGAACGAAGTGTACTCCAGCAAGGATAGGCACCATAGATTTTCAAACAGAAGCAGGAACCAGTACTAGAGGCTCGAATGTACTGCATGTGTCGGGATTGGGCATGAACCTAATTTCATTGTCCCAGTTGTTGTACAAGGGATACAATGTATACTTTGTGGGAAAGAAAGTATATGTCAAGCATCCCACTTGGAAGAAGGTGAGACAGATTGGAATTCGAAGAAACAGGCAATATAGATTGCAGATCGATTCTCCAATGCCACTGATAGGTAGTAATAACAACAGTAGAAATGAGTTTAATGAACTATGGCACAGGAGGATGAGACACTTGCATCATGGAGCACTCAAGATGCTCATAGAGACTGTAATAGGAGTTCCAGCTCTTAGCATCAAGCATGATGATCTATGCCAAGGATGTGTACTTGGAAAATACGCAAAAGCAGTGTTTCCTAGAAGTGATAGCAGAGCCAAAGGCGTGTTGGATTTGATACACTCAGATAATTGTGGCCCTATGTCCACCAAAGCTCTTAGCAATGGCGAATATTTTGTCACCTTCATTGATAACCATTCCAGAAAAACCTGCATCTACTTCTTAAAGACCAAGGATGAGGTCTCTGATCGGTTTCGAGAGTTCAAGCCTCTTGTAGAAAACATGACAAGGAAAAAGATCAAGGTACTACATTCAGATAATGGTGGTGAATACACAGATAAAAACTTCACAGATTTTTGCACCAAGGAGGGTATCAAAAGGGAGTGGACTTGTAATATTCCTAATTAGCCATGGCTAATTTTTTGCCTTCTATAGTTATTTATGAATAAAAAGGTGAGGAAGGAGGACATAACTCACTTTTAGAATAGAAAGTCACTTCCTAGTAGCACAACGTTGTGACTTAAAGGGGAGCCAAGGGGGCCAAAGGGGGATGCAGAGATGGAGCCCATGCAGACACTTGGAGGGACTGCGCAGGAGGAAAGAAACACGTGGCAACAGGGGAATTACGTTAGAGGAGGTGAGCCTTGGGATTGAGAGAAGCAAAGGCTATAAAAGAGAGAGAAGCCCCCTCATTTTGATCATTCAGTTATGAGCCTTTGTGATAGTCACTTCGACTTAGAGCACGTTGGCTGTTTAGCTAGTCTGCAGCACTGTTTAGTGCATTGAGTGTCTCCGTTCGGAGATCTCACCCTTAGCCCCAGGGGACTTCGAGTGCCTGCTCGGGCAAGGTATTTCTATTGGCATTTCAGCAATAGTTTCATCAGCATTTTCATCAGCGTTTTGGAGGACTGCGCAGCACTGAGAGGGATGACGCAGTTCTTTCTGGCAGGAGTCTGAGTTGAGGGTTTGCAGTAGGATTTGTGCTGAGAGATAGAGCAGGGGATCAGCCCTTGCACATTGGAGAGTAGTAGCAGAAGTTTCAGGCAGATTTCTGGAGGGTATCATTCAGTGGCAGCACAAAGCATTGAGGGACTGCACAGAACCCCAAGGGGATGATTTTCGAGGGTCGGCCATTCCAGGAGAGCTTTTTGGGTTTTTCTGGGTTTCTTGAGTAGAGTCCAATTCCAAAGTTTCAGCCTTTTCTGAAGAGGGGAGCAGCCCCAAATTCTCATTTTATTTCTAGCAGCAGCAGTAGCACGGTAGTTTTCCAGTAGCTTGGATGCAGTTCAGAGAGGGGCCATTCCTTTGCTATTCTAAGTGCATATCTTCACTTGCCTTGTGTAAGTCGAGGTGCCATCTTTCTGATCACCTCCTATACTCATTCTATTACTCAGTATAATAAAATGGCTTTGCATTTCTTGAGTATTTGCTTATGGTTATATTTTTATATGTTGCACCATTGTTATTTGCATCTCTTTGAGTATTCTCGGCTATTATACCACTTTTGTGTTCTCCTATACTCTTAGATAGAATCTAGAAAGGGCCAGGTAGCCTCCGGATCTCGTCCTCTTTTCAGAGGCAACATATCTGGTAAATGCCCTCTCAGTCTATCTCTGGTTGGAGTTTGCTTGTGTTTGAGGAATATTCCTGATAAGGGATATTACAGGACTGCTCCCTACAATCCGCAGCAAAATGGAGTAGCGAAGCGAAATAACAGGACCATAATCGGGGCAACAAAGGCCATGTTGTATGATCAGGATTTGCCTAGATTCCTATGGGCAGAAGCATGCAACACAACAATGTAAACAAGACACCTCACAGGGCTTTAAGGAATAAAACGCCAGAGGGAGTCTTCTCCAGAAAGAAACCCATGGTAAGTCATCTGAGGATATTTGGGAGTGTGGCCTATTGTCACATTCCAGATGAGAAGCATAGTAAGTTGGATCAGACTGCAGAAAAGGGGTATCTTGTAGGATATAACAAGACCTCAAAAGCATACAGCAGGAAGATTGTAGTGAGGCAAGATGTAAAGTTCATGGAAGACAGAGCTTTCAGAAGATCTCGAGAGATGCCTGCAAGAGATCAGTCATCAGATGTTCCTTTAGTCCAGCAGCAGCAGGGACTGCAGGTAGAACAAGCAGGGGGACAGTCACAAGATTCGAGTACAGTGACTAGCACCAGCATCTCCTCAGGAGCAGGAGATCCAGGAAGTTCTCAGCAGACAGAGCTGCAGGTACAGGTAGAGGATCAGATTGAACCTCCCACCACCAGTGGTAGGACCAGTAGGGAAGTGCATCAGACCTTGAAGGACGTAGAAGAGTTTGTCGAAGCTCCTAGAACTGACAAGAGGCAGCACAGACAACCTGACAAATACTAGGCCTTGGTGGCTCAGGTTGCAGAACCCTCCACTTTTCAGGAAACCACAAAGCGTCAAGTATGGGTGGATGCCATGGTAGAAGAGTACAGTTTTATCATGACAAATGATGTGTGGGAGGTGGTGCCTAGACCAGAAGATAGATCAGTTGTGGGTTCCAGGTGGATCTACAAGATCAAATATGTTGCAGATGGAAGTGTGGAGAAATATAAGGCTAGATTCATGGCAAAGGGGTATGCACAAAAATAAGGAATAGATTATGAGGAGACCTTCGGCCCAGTTGCCAGATATACCTCTATCAGATCCGTCATATCCCTAGCAGTGAAGATGGGATGGGAAATTCACCAGATGGATGTCAAGACAAAATTCTTGAACAGGGTTATAGAAGAAGAGGTGTACATTGAGCAGCCTGAAGGCTTCGAGACTCATGAGAAGATCACTCACGTATGCAGATTGAAGAAAGCCCTGTATGGGCTCAAGCAAGCACCCAGGGCATGGTATGGTCGGATTGACAATTACTTGCAGCAATTGGGATTCATCAAGAGTGATGCAGATCCCAACCTCTACTATCTGATGGTGGAGAATGAGCCTCTCATTTTAGTTTTATATGTAGATGATATGTTTTTGACGGGATCATCAAGGCTCATAGAGGACTGCAAAAGGAACCTTGCAGCAGAATTTGACATGAAGGATATGGGGCTGATGCACTATTTTTTGGGGTTGGAAGTATGGCAAAAGAATGGGGAAATCTTCCTTGGGCAAGGAAGATATGCTACAGAAATTCTGAAGAGATTCAGAATGCAGGATTGCAGACCCATGGCAACACCCATGATTACCAACTGGAAAAAGATAGATGCCTCAGGGAACAAGGAAGTCGACCCCACCTTGTACAGACAGCTAATTGGGTCACTCATGTATCTGGTCAACACCAAGCCAGACATTTTTTTCGCTGTCAATACCCTTAGTCAATTCATGGTGGAACCAAAAAGGGTACATTGGGCAGCAGCTAGGCACATTCTCAGATATGTGCATGGAACAGTCGGACTTAGGTTGAAATATACTCGAGGAGATTCAGCGTCGGAATCGGGTATTGCTTCAGCGTTGGATCAGGGATGATCTCTTGGTGCAGCAGGAAGCAGAAGTCAGTAGCACTGGGCTCAGTAGAAGCAGAATATATGGCAGCTAGCACAGTGACATGTGAAGCCATATGGCTTAGGAAATTGTTGGTGAGTTTGTTCAGGAAGAAAACGGGAGCGACTAGTGTTTACTGATATAATTAGAGTTGCATAAAACTCTCTGAGAATCCATTATTTCATGATAGGTCGAAGCACATTGATATCGGATGTCATTTCATCAAGGATTGTGTTCAACGTGGAGCAATCTAGCTACAGTATGTCCCCACAGGAGATCAGGTGGAAAACATACTCACGAAATCTCTAGGGAGAGCTAAGTTCATCCAGTTCAGGGAATAGTTGGGTATGATGGAGAACCTGTTTCAGTAGCAGATGGATTCTTAGTTGCAGCAGTAGCAGAAGAGAGGGAGTTGCAGTGCAAATGCAGTGTTGGCAATAATTCAGCAGGGCTGGCAGCAGCACAGATGCAACTCATATCAGAGTTGCACAGTAGTTGATGGGCAGCAGCAGCCAAACATTAGCAACGCAGCAGGAGGCGTTTCAAAGTCAGAGTAATGCTTCAGTGAGTTGCAACACTAGAGCACATTCCTCGCTAAGAGGGAGTGTTGATTTTTGTAGCACCGGATGTGTTCTAGCCACAATTTTGTGGAGAGGCTAGAATACATGTATTCTCCAAAACCCATAAATCATTTCTGGAAATTCTACCTAGAGACTACTTAATTAAAAAAAAAAAAAAAAAATTAAATGATTCCCTAAGTCTAAACTTAAGAAATATGGTTAATTAAAGGGTATTAATTAAGTCATGGTGAGAATCTTCTAGAAGAAGACATGGATTGACTTCTAGTTAATCTTAGCCATCGATTATGTTTTAATCTTGGTCGTTGGTGCTCCAACAGAAGATTATAAGAAGAAGTTGATGGGTAGATGGAGAATACACCAGAGCAGATACTCAGTTGCTCAAGCAGATCAATTTTCTCAGTGGCTGAAGTTCGGCAAGAGAAAATCGAATCAGAGAGTGAGTTGCAGGTGCGAAAGAGAGGGCATTACCATAGTCAAAGAGTGCAGGACGAATCTGGAAGAGGCAGCATAGAGGAGGGACGCAGGTCAGTGCAGCAAAAGGGTTGACGCAGGGCCCACGCAGTCACTGCGCAGAGAGTGACGCAGAAGGGTCAACGAAAGAGGCAAGAGGTCCTCTTTGGGGTCAGAAAATTGCTGTGAAGTGTGAGAAAGTCACTAGTAAATTTCTCTTTGTGACTCTTCCTCGATTTTATCTTGTATAGAAATTATTGCTGAAGAATAATAAAAGAAACCCTCGTCTACTGCACCGGTTTTCCCACATTGGGTTTTTCCGGGTACGATTGTCCAAAAATAACTCACTCTGGTTATATGTGCTAGTATTTTCCTTGTATTTACTTTCCACATAAGTTTATTTGTGAAGGCTACAGTGTATGTATTTTGATATTTGCTATAGAAAACTGCAAATAATTTGTTTATGTAATTTAACAAATAGAGGAAATATTATCAGTTACTCCAGTAGATTCAGGATCACCAAATTTTCATAGTACGGTGATCATTGGAGGAGTTGATGGACTGTTAGGAGGCAATGTATTAATGCCTTAGTTTAGTCATATAAGTGGTTGTTAGAGGACTAATAAGAGGGAAGATTGTCAAGCCCTAGTTCAGTGGTTTGGGTTTTGCAAATCAGTGAAAATAGGTTTGTGGTGACAAGCCCTAGTTCAATAGATGCAAGGAGGCATATTGTTGATATGTGGGAAAATTGTTGAGCTCTAAGTTTTGTCACCTTTGGGGAAACAAGGAGATGGATAGTGGGCAGATCTGGAAGTCCCTAACAACAATGATGTTTGAGGAGCCATATCAGTGCTAGAGGGCAGCCTTGGTGAAGTCTCGATGAGCATACCTCTTGATGGAGCAAGAGGGTTGCTAGATAGCAGTTTGATGAGCCTATGTTCAGTCATCTTGGAACACCCAAGAGGGTTGATAGTGGCATATTGGACAGTTGGAGATGCAAGCTTTTTGAAGTTGCAAGGGTTGCAGTGATCAGCAAAAGAGGAGGCAAAGCACTTGCTAGATATGCTCAAGGTACGTGGACTGAAAGGAATGTAGTGTGCACCTGCAGCAAGTAGGTCAAGTGTACCTTGTTCAGGGAAAGATTGGTTGTCGTAGTTTTTGACACCAAGCCCTAGTTGTGTCTTGTATCAGGGTTGTCTGTGAGGGCCATGATCCATGGTACGGGAGCCCTACGTTTGTTGTATTATAGTTTGTAATATAACAAGTTTTGGATTAAAAATTGTCATGTGCACAAGATTGATTCACTGCTATAAGTTATTTTGTTGTGCAAAGTGCTTGTGTTGTGGCATTTGAGTGCGTTTGTGATCATGATCTTAGACTCAAACCTTATTCCTGAGTGTCGTGGAAAAATCAACATGGAATTAGAGTTACTTTGAAGTGCCATTGGAACAAAGTGTGTGTAGGAAGTAGTGTGAGCCACTGAAGGTTGTGTAGACTCGGAGGGAGACTAGCTTCAGAGGGAGACGCCCTATGGAAGTTTGAATCTTTAGGTTCTGACAAGATGAGGCAGAGACACTACCAAGATAGTGTGGTTCATTCTATAGGGTATGTTGCAGTGGCGAATGCCAGAGATTGAGTTAGTGTCGCCGATAATGATGGTTACTTTCATGAAGTGTAAGTACCTCCCTCGCTAAGAGGGAGTTTTGATTTGTGTAGCTTGGGAGGTACTCCCACAACCCTAGGGCACTGGGTTTGGGATAAGTTTGACCCACATGGGCTTTGTGGGCAAGCATACCCAAGCAATGGGGTTTTGGACCCAAGAAAGGGGTTTGATGCTGAGAAAGAATTTATTATTAATTCCTAAGGTCAAGAGGACAAAAACCTTAGATCTAGAGGGTTCCGAAGTGACTAAAGGAAAAAGTATTTAAAGAGGCCAAAGGGAGAAGCCTAATATATCAATGAGAGGATCCTCATCAGCATGGAGGCTAGAAATATGTAGCCCTAGGAGGAGTTGAGCTACATGGCCAAGTAGGGTTACAAGTAAGTCCTAGATCTGATCCAAGTGCAGCAATATCTCCTGAAGGCAAGCGAAGGAGTCTCAAGGTGAGCCGCATTGATAAGGGAGTGTCATGATGCATGTTTTCTAGCTCATGTGGAGGATTCCTTCTGCCCTAGCAGTCAAGATTCTCTGGTTGGTTTTCTCTGATCTGTGGGTAGGGACCGCAAGCCTACTTGGTGAAGAAAAGGAGGGTTGAAAGGCCTACGCATCTTGCTAAAGTAGGGTCGCATCCCATACGTCTTGCTGCCTATAGGATAGGGGTCATATGCCCTAATTCAGTGGACATAGTTGCAGGAGTAAGGTGTTGAAATAATTGGGGCAGCTACGGGACGAATTTCCACATAGGAACCCAAAGGCCCAAGAGAAGCACATCTTGCCCCAAAAGGAAAATTCAGTTGGTCAAAGGAAATTATTATTAATAGGTTTGGCTCTTCTCTTATTTAACGTGGCTCAAATCTACTTGGGCAAGCAATCTTCAAATTATGTGGAAATATATTTAAATGATAATTCAAATTTCAAATTTATATTTCCCTCTAAAAGTGACAAGTCGGCTCGCCCCAAAAGATGTGACATTTAACACATAGAAACAACTATAAATATGGGTCCATCTTCCTTCATTTTGGCTAATGGAATTCAATCTTGTTTTGGCATCCTTTTGTGGTTTATTATGGCATCTATCTACAGCCCATTGGAGGCATTCTCTGCGGCTCATATAAGGCATTCTCTATGGCCTACTGTGACCTTTCTCTGCGGCCTAACAGTGGTTATATTAGCGACCTATTGTAATCACTCTCTACAGCCTGATTAAGGAATCTACTGCGGCCTAATCTCCATCCATATGCAGTCTCTCTTTTGTGCTATTACATGTTGAAGTTTCTAATTTTACTTAGTTTAGAAACCCTTCATGCACTTTATCTGATTTATTCCTACCTACTTGTTATTTTTCCTTAACAAGTTATTTACAAAGTAAATACTGAAAATAAATACCAGTGCATGCTCAAGATATTACAGATCAACAACTAAAAGAAACAAGAGCAAACACACCACATGACACCATTATTTTTGGACCAATGTCCCTGGAAAAACCCAATGCGGGAAAACCGGTGCAGCTATCTGAGGGTTTTCTTATTAAGCAATATCAGAGTACAATCTAGGTGTCGAAACTGGCCTACCCAACAGAGAATTTCCTTAGCAGCTATACCTCACAGTTTGAGAGAAATCTCTTGGCTGAAACCAGGGAAAAATCCTTCCGGTAGTTCCTCAGAACAAAACTGCTCTGCAACACCAGCGTCTGCCCAATCTGGATTGCGTCAGCCTCTCCTAACCCAACGCTAGCCCTGCGCCAGCCTTCCTTGGCCTACGTCAGCCCTAGGAGCCCTGCGTCAGCTACGCTGACCCCTCTAGTGCTCTGCGCAGCACTTGGCTGCCTTTGTGTGGCCTTGCGTGAGCCCTTGCTGGCTTTGCGTCACTCTCCTTGGCTGATGCGTTGCTCTCCCGGCACACTCTCTGCCTTCTCTGTTACTCTGTACTCAATGCTCCTCAGCTGCTCTCCCGATCACTGATTCTACCTCTCTTAACAAACCCCGCTCTAGAGAATAGAATGATTGATCACTCTGGTGTGTTCTCCAAGTGACCCTCAAGCCTCCTCTTATACTTTTCCTGTTGACATCTCAACGGCCGAGATTAAGTCCCTAATCAACGAATAAGATTAGATCTAGCTTGATCCATGTATTTTGGACCATTCTAACACAGATTCATATTAATACACATTAATATTTTATTTTCCCTAAGTTTAGACTTAGGGACTCCATTAAAAATATTAATTATTTTAATATCTCTTCATCTGTTTAGAATCTGCCCAAACCCTTTCTGGGTATTGGAGATCTCATGTGCCCCAACCTCTCCACCAAATTTCGTGGCTAAAGCACATCCGATGCTACCCCAAATCAACACGCCCTCTTAGCGAGGACTCTGCTCTAGCAATACTCCTCAATGAGTATTACTCTGATCATCCAGCATCAGTACCTGAGCTGATTCTAGGCCTTCCTTCCCAACATCCTCTGCACTGCTGCCTCCTATACTGTTGCCCATGGTTCTGCCACTGCTGCATTTGTACGACAAGTCCATCTGCATCCGTGTTGTTGCTGGTCCTTTCTCCTAGCACTGCATCCGCACTGCACCTCCTCTCATCATGTTGCATCGTGCCACCCACTACTGCACTACAACTCAGTTACTGAGAAGTAAGTAACTAATCTCCCAACTGACCTCCCTGTTGGGCTAAAGACACCCACTGATGTTGAAACTCCCTTTGCCGCTGACAAGTGCTCCCTCTTTGACCTCTGCGTTGCTGCAACAACTCTCCTCCATCTCACACAGTTGCACACCTCTGTGTCGTCCTACACTAGTGCAACACTCCTGTGCCTCTCGCACTGCTGCAACCTGCTAGCCTCGCGCTGTCTCGGGACCCCTGTGTAACGACCTATCTATAATACAGAGAACACAAGAATAATAGCAGGCATACGATGCATGCATATGATAGCTACATATGCATGTGTCGCATGCACCTCACTAGTATTTATATACTAAATTTAAAATGTATAATGTAAAGATAATTATAAAATATAGATGTTAAAAATTAAGCTAAATCCTAAAAGGTGGTTATATAATTATATATATTTTAGATTATTAATAAAATTATATTTATAAATTAATAAAATGATTAAAAATATATATATATATATAATAAATTAATTAAAGGTAAGGTACTTAGTATAACCTTAGGATCTTTATATAAAAAAGAAGTATTTTATTTAATCATAAAAGAAAATATATTTATTACGTGACATGGATGGGTGTCACGAGGAGGCAAAGCGGTGGGCTGCTGGTGGAAGGGCAGTCACCACCAAGAAACAATATATAAACCTGAGAGAAGAATTTTGGAGGGACATCAGGAGGAAGAAGAAGGGAGGAGGAAGGGAATATTGAAGAAGGGAGGATATCTATAAACTGGAGTTACCAACAGAAGGAGCGCGGATTGTTCTAAGGTTTCCGGGCACGGGGGACAATCTGCTTCAACTGAGAAGCTTATTGGACTGAGTAGCGAGGTTCTGCTCAATTTGGCTGGGTGGTTTTGGTCTTTTGGTAACCGAAGCAGAGTAGCTTGAGGCATCATCTACCGTCGGGATATAGGTAGGTACTCTCATCAATTTTGTTAGTTACTTTGTACAATTTCAGGAAATTTATCACAAGCTCATGATGAAAAACCCTTTACTGTTTTTTCAATGGCTTTACAGCCCTTACGTTTGGTATCAGAGCCAGTTTTCAAACCCTTGGGATCTTACAGGCCCTAGAAGTAACTAATCCCTGTAGCTTTGCTTAAGCATCCACCGATTAAATTTAGGTTGCAGGCAAATTAGCTCCATATTGTAAGTCTGTTCATTCTCCTTGTCTGTAGATGATTTATAATGTTCATTAAAATTAGAACCCTCCAGGTATGCAACTGGAAAAATATGAGGTTGTTTTTCCTATAAATAAATATCGTTTGGGTTAATATTTGCAATCCAAGACTGAGGACACTGTTCAAATGATGCCCATAGGATTTTAGGAAAGGCAATATTGCGTTCTGACCCCAACCAGACTTTGAGAACAGAGTCAATTTAATCTTTCCAATCTGACTTTCTACTCAACTTGGAATGGTCCTCCAGGTACATAATATGTTTTTACTACTGTAATTGTTCTGAATGTAATCCTCGGATTTAAATTAAAAAAAAATGACGGGCATGCATATGTTAGGAAGGCATTGTGCCATATATAACAAATTGTAGTGAAAATCTAGAATAAATATACAGAAATAAATATAGAGCGTGTGTAACTATTGGCGATGGTTAGTGGCAGTTGAGGGAAAGTTTTGTCATTCCAGATAGTTGAAGTCTCTTTAAATAAGGGAGGGTGTAACAATCTCTGCTACAGCACACGCCCACAAGGCGACAAATCAACAGCCATGGCTACGAATAATGGTATTCGTATAAAAGCATAAGTGAGACACATGCAGCACAGAGCATACATACGGTCGAGGAGAAATGCATGGAAGCAATGAATGTACAGTGAGAAGGAGAAACGCAAGGGGATTGAATTGATGAGGATTATTTGGGGATGGCCATGGGAAATGAGCAAAAATAATGAAAGATTGGTGGGTACTATAGAGTACCGCTTTTCAATTCTTTCATCATATCGTTCGCGCGGCTAATCGAACTCGCCACATCTTACTGTCAGCTTACAGCAACAACCATGAGCATAGCGAGGACCAAATATAGCATTAATCGAACCCGTGACATCAAACATAGCGTTAATATTGTTAACCAAGAGATCAAGAATAAATAATAAAGCTTTTGGTGGGTACTTGGGGGTTGCCATTGTGTCATCAAGGCTCAGACCGTATCGACCTGTGGAGGGAAAGACGAGACGCACGTCGATTTACTTCTTTTGTCTAGTCCGTGGAACAAATATTCGTTGACGTGTGGCAGTGATGAGATAAAAAAATAAAATGTAGAGGAACGATGAGAAGTGCTTATCTTGATTTCAATATTAAATAGAATTATAATGAATGTGAATAAAAAAGATTTGGGTCGCTGGGATGGCTGACAGAGTCGGGAGTGATGCCCAAGAAACAGAAGGGCATAGAAGGGATGGGCGTGTCTTCGCTGTTAGAACTGAGGGCTCAGCTCTACAAAACCCAAGAGGAAGCCAAGCGCAACAAAGACGCCGCCCCTGACGTTAATTTGCACCACGCAAGGAAGAGGAATAATGCCCCTCACGATATCTTCTCCAACCAGAACTCCGGCGTTGAAGATCAAGCTATAAAAAAAAAATGTGCGATCTAGCGAGGACCGAATTATTTATTTTTAAAATTACCTTTCAATCCGCTGCTGTTACAGAGTTTCTTTAGGTCCTTCAATATGCCATCTGATTCACCGTTCTGATTTTCAAACCATTTTATTTATTTTAATTAGGCATACTTGGGCGCTTGGATGTCCAAAGATTTCCTTTGATTCCTAGAAACATTTTGGACATTCAGTTTATGCTTAGAGTTTTCCATGAGGCAATCCAAAATAGGGGCAAGCCACTTAAACTGTCCGCATTTTCAATCGTCTCAGATTTCCTTGCATTCCTAGAATTGTGTTCAGCTGAGTTGCTGCTGGAGCTTTCCATGAATCACTCCTACAGTTGGTTATAGCCCCTTTATCTTTATATAGCCAACGAACTATTCACGTACTCAAATTTAATCGGGCATTATAATGTGCAACCCACTTTCTGTTTGTGACGTGTGTGACGGGTTGCATTTTCAGCCGTCTGGTTAGCTATACTGCTTCTCTCTGCATGCCCATTCAGTGTTGCTCTGCTTTTAGGTAGCTACGTAACTTTCTTTTAAGTATTCTTTGCTACATCTGCATCTTTCTTTATTATCGTTATCTTAGAATTAGTAATTTTGCTGCTACCTGTTGTATTTTAATGTTACTGAACAAATATCAACAGCGAAAGCTGGTGTGAGGTGGCTTTGCAAGGTGTTGACATATGATATCTAATATAATGCACGAAAACCCCAATACTTACTATTTTAATAACTATGGTGACATATCTCTACTTTGTGATTTTGCTGCAAAGTAATGCACAGTCTTAAATACTATATTGGCATATCTGTATGCTGTGATTTTGATCCACAATAACTCGCTGGCTTACTAACCTGGGTTTTAACCAATGTTTTACAACTCGGACTCGGACTCGGCCGAGGATCGACTCGGACTCGGACTCGGACTCGGACTCGGTAATGACTCGGCCGGCTCGATTTCAATGACTCGGTCGTTGTAAAAAATACATTAAATATTTATTTTTTTTATAAAAAAACATAATTTTAAATATTTTAAACATAATTTTAAAGATTTTCATTCAAGTTTCCAAACACACAACATTATAATATACATGGAAGACAACATATGATCAAAGTAGGCTCATGAACCAATCCATTATATCAAAATGGTACGGTGTACCCAATGGCAATAGTAAAACTAAATACATAGTCAACTGTAGTCTGTCATACATGATCAAAGACTCAAGAGTCAAAACAAAATACAAATAACCAAGGAGGCTAGTAGCTACTGCCAGAGGAGCCAAGATCATCTCGACCAATCTCTGGATCATCATCATCAGAGTCAGACAAGGGGCCCCATGGCTCCTCCTCATCATCATCGTCTCCAACTGCAACTGTAGAAGTGGTGCCAGTACCACTAGGCTGTGCAGCAGATGCAAGCTGAGATAGAGTACAAATGCGGCTGCGCTTCTGTCGTGGCTGAGCAGAGGAAGGCGAAGCACCTACAACTGGAGTCCTACTAGCTGGCTGTGAGACTGAGGCTGGTGGATCGGGATCTGCATTCAACTGAACAGGCTGCAGTGGATGTTCAACATCAAGTTGATCAATCTCAAGATCCTCATCAGGATCAAACTCTGGTAGACGACTCTCCACTACCCAATCTGATGTTGGATCAATGTCTTCCAACACAATGGGATCTGAATCAGGTCTTTTGTTCAGCAATTGGTTCCGTCTGAGCCGAAGGTTGTATTGGACAAAAACTAGATCATTCAACCGTTTTTGCTCCAAACGGTTTCTCTTCTTTGTGTGAATCCTCTCAAAGACAGACCAATTGCGCTCACACCCAGATGCACTGCAAGTTTGACTCAAAATACGAATTGCAAACCTTTGCAATTCAGGGCACTGGCCACCAAAGGCCTCCCACCATTGTGCTGCAAAAAACATAGGAGTGTAATGAATTATGAGTTAGATGAAGGCTGAAGCTCAACAAAATTACAAATTATATCTAACTTTCAAATTATAAATGATTTAACAAACTTTAATAAAAAAAGTAAAACCATTAAGAAATTGAAAATTGAAATTTTTGTTTACCTGGCTCATCTGCTTCTCTTGCAATCTTTGCTAGGTTCTTCCCAAAGGTACCTGTTGCATTGCTGAAGGATGTGACCTGCTGATGTATCAGCAGCTGATCAGACTCCGATGGGACCATGCGCTCAATGCAATCAACCAGTCCATCTCTGACCTCCCCCCTCAAAGCTCCTGACTCCTTAGCTTTATAATGATACCGTGGGTTCAAAAAATACCCAGCTGCATGTATAGGGCGATGGAGTTGATTGTTCCATCTTTCATCAATGATTGCCCAAATGGGCCCATACTTTGCCACTCTATCCTTGTATGCTGTCTTTATTTGCTCCTTTGCTTGATCCATAGCCTCATAAATGAAGCCCATAGCCAACCTTTCCCCATCCACCAACCGCAACACCTTAACTAGTGGCTCAGCAAGCTTCACAATCTCTGCTGCCTTTCTCCAAAAAGTTTCATCATGGACTTTCCTTTTCAATTCTCTGCCTTCTGGTTTGTTAGACCAACTACTTTGATTCCAATCATCACTGGAAAACATCTTTTGCAAGTTTCTATGTTGGGAAAGCATAGATTGCAATGTCAAAAAATGTGTAGCAAATCTAGTGATGGCAGGCCTAATAATATCCTTGCCTCCAGTGTGTTTCCTCATGAGACTCAAAACCAGTGTATGATTGTAGATAAATTTTGTTATGCTTTTGGCATTATCTACAGTGTTTCTGACCCAATCTAATTTTCCAATATCCTCAAGCATGAGGTCTATGCAATGTGCAGCGCATGGGGTCCAAAAGATGGTCTTGTGTTTTTCCTCTAACAGTCTACCAGCAAGAACATAGTTAGAGGCATTGTCTGTGATGATTTGAACAACATTAGCCACCCCCACATCCTGAATAACCTCATCCAATAGCTGAAACAACAAGTGGCCATCTTTTACCTTATCAGATGCATCAACTGATTTTAAAAACATGGTTCCCTGTGGGCAGAAGACAAGAAAGTTTATGATGGTACGGTTTCTTTGATCAGTCCATCCATCTGACATGATGGTACACCCTGTTCTTGCCCATGATTCCTTGAAATCTTGCAAATACTCATTAATTGATTTAATTTCTTTCTGCAAACGAAACCCCCTTAGCTCTTGCATAGTAGGGCCTTTGAAGCCTTTTCCAGCAGCATGTATGGCCTCAAACATAGGCTCATAATATGGTGAACGAGCAGCATTAAAGGGGATATCAGCATCATACCACCATCTAGCTATGTAGTCACAAGCAGTCTCCCTCAATTCTTTCTTCCAATGGTCATCTAAAGTGGGCTGAGCAAGACCTTTACTAACTTCAGGACCATGTGCATCTGATGGAGAGGAGCCTGAGTGAGTGAAAAAACTTTTGATAGTCCCATCACCCTTCATTCTACCCTTTCCCTTATCTTGAACAGAAGCAAAAGAGGGAGGAACATAACGGAAAGGGTTTGATGCATCAGTTTGAGGGATAGAGGAAGAACCCTCAAACTCATAGTGGGGGTTGGCAGCGATCATTCTTTGTATCTCCCTCTTCCTCCCAATTTCAGCCTGTATCTCTTTTTGCCTAGTCTTTTCTGCATTAAATTTTTCAAAGCTTTCCAACAAATTCTTTCTAATCTCCCCAATTTCCTCAGATTTACATGCAGTAATATTGCCTTTAATCCCTGCCAAGTGTTGTTTCAGCCTATTAATCCCCCTAGGACCTGACTTAATTTTCCTATGGCAAAACTTGCAACACATCTCATCATCAACCATTTCAACATATGCCCAAGCAGGATCTTTTGCTCTAGGTGCCATTTTTTGACTAGGAAAACAATCTGAAAATGAAAAAAAAAAAAAAAAAAAATTGATTCAATGTTCATTTATTTGACTAAAAACACTCTCTAAGCTATCTTGATATGCACCTAAAATTTACTAAGTAAAAACAGATTTATAGAGGTGGAAAAAAATACCTCCAGGCACAAACTGCCTCCTCAAGCTTGCTCCAAAAATCAGCTCCTCAATGCTGCTCCAAATGGCTGCCCAAGAAGCTCCTCACTCCAGCTACAATGCTCCTCCAAGACTCCTCACTGCTGCTCCAAAACAAGCTCAAGAACTGCTCACTAACTCTCAAAGAAGACTCTCACTCAAATGCATAAGACTGCTGTGAGTGAAATAAGAGCATTTGGCTGTCTTAAATAGAGTTTGGGAGGGGGAAATGGACCCCAAAAGCATTTAACAAATTACAATAACCATTTAGAATCCACAAACCCTAACTAACTTTACCAAAGATCAGCAAAAAATTTATTTTTTTTTTTAAAAAACACTGCCCAGCCGTCTTGCTATGACTCGGCCGAGTCAATACGGACCCAGCCGGGTTGACCGAGTCATAGCTGACTCGGTCAGCCGAGCCGGGTCAAGGGCTGGGTCAATAAGTTTGGCATTGAAACGGTCAGAAACGGCCGTTTCCGTTTCGGTTCGGCCGTTTCGTAAAACAATGGTTTTAACCTGGGTTTTAATGTAATAAAAAGGTGCTCAACTCACTGACTGAGCAGGTTACACTGTTTTACTAAGCAGGTTGAGGATAGCCACAGCCTTTAACTTGTGTCTATGTGAAGATTGTATGGTTGTAAAATTTAAAAAAAAAATGATTTGAAGGGACATAAACTCCTTTTAGTAAAATTATCTAGGACATTATTTTAAATATTTACTTTATTATTAAAGCATTTAAGTGAAGATATTTTAGTCATTACAATTTTAAAGTATAAGACAATTGTTATAACATCAAAGCTATAGTGGTGATATAGAGGTGTTATTTGTCACTTTATTAGTTTTAAAGGTATTTATATACCTTTAGAATAATTGATTTGAATGAAGAATTATCCTATGTACTGAGGCTGTAATCAATTTGATACATGGTAAATTCTAATCATACAAAGTTCAAAGTAAAAAGTGGGATTTCAGTGTGTCTGAGAGTAACCTCAATTTAAGCCAATTTTGTTCGAATTGCACATGTTCAATAATGTCATTTTTTATGAGGCATTTCAAGTTAGCATCGAACAGCCCCTTAAGTAGAGTCTGGGCTTTTGTACCCTTTAAGAATGTCCAATCTAGAAAACTGCATGTCTTTCTATGAAGGGCTAGAACAAAATCCTTTTCTTAAGGGATGCATGTTTGAATAAATTGTAAACTTTAAACCTAAAATTATGTGTAAAAGTAGTACTTGAAAAATTCATTATATCAATATCACAACTTTAAAAAATAGAATATCTATTTTTACTTAAGCATAACATTTGGTGCAGAATGGCACTTCGTTTAACATTAAAAGAAACCAGAAGTCTTCTTCAACCAAATTTATCAATATTTGGTTCAAAACAAATCACTGTAAAAATAATCACTGTTACTGAGATACAGCTTAATGTAAATATGAAAGAATCCAAAATCATCATCATCAACCAATTGTGCCATTATAAGAGCCAGATGGCAGATTGTTGGATCCACTTATTCAAAATAACTCATTTTCTTGTGAATGCAGTTATCCGCATTTCTTAAAGCATCTTGATAGGTCTTTGAAAAGTATTCTAATAACACAGAACTTGGAAATTCTAATCTGCTCATTATTTAATGGATTTCTGTCCAAAGACAAGATAAACTATAAAATTTAAATTGACTAATGTTAATTAACAGTGTAAACTGGACTTGATTAACATGATACTTTTCACAAAAAAAAATTATTATTATTAAAGATTTAATATCCAACAAAGAGATGAAGGACAACACCCTAGGAAGCTTTAACTAAAAGCATTGATCTTTGAGAGTCAAAATTTAGTTCAGAGTAAAATTCAAGGGGAAAAGGTAAAATTGATGATTAATATTAAGCAACCGATGATAGTATAAACTGACCAAATGTGGTAATCCATTGTAAGCCAGTTAAAATTCATGTGCTATTTTTATGACAAGAGCAAATTTCATTTTAGATTGTAAAAGATTGATAGATGATTTAGTTTAATTACCACATCTTGGAACCCACCCATGGCAAGTCCCAAGCAGAGCCTCAAATATGTAGTGACATGTTAAATTCATGTAATAGAAGACCTCAACTAAGAGTTACGTCCCGTCTACTGCAAAAAGTGAGTAAATTAGAACATGCGAATGAACTGATTTGACACTGTGGAAGATATATTGAGGCATGTTTGATTACTTCTAAGTTCTAAATGATTTGTTTCCAGCTTCAGCCAACTTGCTTGTGGTTAATTTTGAATAAATTGGACAACCTTCTCAAAACTCTCCTCTGTTTTAAATTAATGCATCAATTACTTCAGGACACCTGCAACAATTGAAGTTGTTCTGATCTAAATTGGCAAACTAAATTCATCTTAACAATCCGATACAACTCAGTCACAAGTAATCCTGAGCT
The DNA here is from genome assembly GCA_031772625.1 of Pinus tabuliformis. Classification (NCBI taxonomy): domain Eukaryota; kingdom Viridiplantae; phylum Streptophyta; class Pinopsida; order Pinales; family Pinaceae; genus Pinus; species Pinus tabuliformis. Next base: position 995,030,895 of record CM062808.1, on the reverse strand, counting down.
AACAATAGGATTTTTTATATGTATTTATGATATGAAAGAAAGTAGTGTGCAAACAATGCCAAACTATTCAAACAATGCGACCCACAGAATGACACAGCCAAAATGCCTTACTACATCCTTAAATTCTAGCAATCAGATCATCGAATTGGTAGAGACAAACCATCAACCTGTCAAAGAGCTTCCTAGATCCTATAAAGGAACGCAAAATGGCACAGCCTAATGATTGTAATTTCAAAGTGAAAAAAGAAGCAATGTAATGACTGAAGTTAAGATTCAACTAGATGGACAAATATTTTTGTAAAACTCTATGTGATTAATTATATAGTTTCCTAATAATATGTTATAACATAATTATGCATATCCTAGATTTTATATATATATTCTAATTTGACACCTCAAATATTGTGGTTCCTGTCTTCTTTCAATGTTATTATTTGTTCACTACTTCCTCTAAATCTAGGTCTTGTAGAATATTCAAAACTTGGATTCCAATTGTTACAAGACTTGCCAAACAACATCCTTGGACTTCCACAACTAACAGCTATACCTATGTTTAGCAATAAACATGTAGGAATGAAAGCATATACCATAGATATAAGATCAGTTTCAAAACTATGTTATGGGTTGTTAGAGCTGATACTAAAAGATTTAAATTCGAAAGGATATCTTGAAAGAGTGTCAATGTATATCTTATTACTGTCTACATGGCTCTGTAAGTGAAATCAAACTCTTGTTTCTTGATTTTCTATAATAAAAAAAAAAAAGCTTAATTAAAAGGCATTGGTATTGTATTTAATTGGAGTGCAGAGTTAATGTTGCTTAGACCAAGTTGTGCAAATTTCAATCTGCAAAGTTCTATTGGATGATTTGCAATAGCGACACCATTACTACTACACACATTATTGATTGGAGTATATTTTGCAGAATGGTGCTATCCCTATCACATGAAAAATATTGTTTGTGACTAATAATATTTTGTATCATTTTCAGCTGCTTTTGATATTTTGCGGATTTAACTTGAAGGAAAGTAATGAGATTGTATGATTATAAACGGCCGCAGAGACAGTTGAGTGAATTTACAAATCCTTCACAATAAACGCTGAATGAAACACGAAATATAAGTTGAAATGTTCAATAATGCAGAGCACTTTCTAGTGGCGCTATGGTATAGGAGTTATTATAAAATGGAATGGTTGATTCTAGAAGGCTAGGATTATGTAGTTATATACCCCGTTAATAAAATTACTATTGAACCTGAAACACTGCTAATATCATGTAAATAATTACATCGACAATTCAAAAATAAAAAAATAAAAATCTGTTGTCCGCATTTACTTTGGATACTTAGAAATTGACAAATGATGTGGATATCAAAAGCTTCATTGGGAAACCATCCACAGCTATAAAGAATGCTGAAATGTATCATTTACTTGAGATATTAGCAAGGGAACAGCTGGATGGAAGGAATTGCTGATTAAGATTCCTCATTACTCAAGAGTTTAGGCAATGTATTACTATATCTAAAATTGTGTCCCAACAACACTAGGGCACTGAAAAGGTTACTTAAGGTTTGAAAAATAGGGTTAAAGTACTATAGAAATGATACATCAAACAAGTTGTTCAGGACGAGCCTAGCACTGAAATCAAGAAAAGACAAAAATGGTTGATTTAGACTCTTCTAATCTGAAAATTAATAGAACTATATAGAAATTAAAATTTGCATGAGGGGAGGTGTTTCTTATTATATTATATTTCATGGAGAGGAAGGAAAGAATAAAGGATGATATTGTGTCTCTAAACTCTTTGATCAAGCATTCAAGGAATCTTAAATTTCATGAACAGGAAATGGCCGAGCTAGTGTGCAAGACACAGTTATCTACATGGGCAGCACATAAATTAAAGCAAGAGTAGTACTCTGAGTTGGATAATTCTAGTGATTTTAATTCAATATGTGGTAGTTGGAGAGATGAAGATAGTGCTCCTGACATTTCTGGGAAGAGCAGGTTATTGTCTCCTGTTAACATTCATAGAATTGAGATTTTACAAAATAGTATTTTGGGGAAAGAATTTCAGAATCTACATTCTGATGCTGGAGAATCTCTCAGCCCTTCTGTAGAAACAGTGAGAGAAGACATTAATGATTCGTCAGTGTATGAAAGCAACACTTTGGCAGATGAAGAAACACACTTGAGAGGTTTCCTTAAAAGAACACTTCCAATTAAACTAAGTGGCGAATTAATTCATAAATATGTAGAATTTAACATTAGGAGAGAATAATTGAATTCACAGGTAAAAGTTGAATTCAGATTCTTCAAAAGATTCCCATATCTTGAATAAAGGATAAAGATTCGGACTTAATGGATAATTTGTTTGAAATATAAAATGGTATTGACATAGTAATGCAATCGGTTCCAATTAGAAGGTTATGTGCCTTATCTTCTGTTGTGGTAAAGTCTGAGAGCATTGACTTGATGAAAATGATGGGAAGGTGTCAATTTTGAAGAACTTTAAATCATGTTTTGTATATATTTGCTTTACTTTAAATTAGAGACTCAGAACCATTTTGAAATGATCATATATAAACATGAATTTTTATGACATAATATCTGTTTAATTCCGCTGATACATGGATACCAAGACGGAATATGTTATTGATCTTACTAAATTATAGTTATCAAAGAAAAGTTTAAAATATTTGAGTAATTTTGCTTTTGATGGGAATTAAGATATTATAATTTTGTTTCATTTATACATATCAATATGATTGATGAGATAGAAATCAAAGAATGATTACATTTTAATATGAAAGTTAATGACATGAATAGAATATGGCAAAGTATGTTATATTGTAGTTGACATGTGTGAATTATACATAAGCTATTTGTTTTTGAATATGTTAATGCACATTTTATAAATGCATGGACAAGTGTTTATGATTGCAAATAATATCTGTTACCAAAATGACCATGTGATGACAGAAACCTTAAAACAATTAAGGCTCAAAGAGATTTCATGATAGGGTATTAACCCTAATTCTACTGGGAGGGGTGGAGGTGTTGCCCATCGTTTATCCTCCAAACCCTGGAGTCATGGGAGGACTGTGCGAATCACGCTCCCCTAGACGTGTGATGATGACTGCCAGATGCCTACTGGGAATCAGGTCGGTATAGCCGACGCTGTCATCCTTAAAGTTTATAAATGGTTAGGTCAGTATAACTGACGCCATGGCATACTCCAGTAGAGGATGGATAGGATAGGGTGGAAGAGATTAGGAAGGACAGGATGATTTTGTAATAGCTTGGGGACCTGATTGAGGTAAGGCATGTTCATTAAAGTTATAAACTTAGAAGTATTCAAAACACCAATTTTATAGTGTCTTCACATTAAATAATGCTTTAACCTCGATACACAATCCCAAGAAGAATGTACTAATTGCTATCATAAGTAATCATATAAAATAAAAAATTCTAACTTTGGGACGAAAATTCTAACTTTGGGACGAAGTTTTCTGAAGGGGGAGTGTACGTAACGACCTATCTATAATACAGAGAACATAAGAATAATAGCAGGCATACGATACATGCATATGATAGCTACATATGCATGTATCACATTGTAATATTCCTAACCCAAAATATTCCTCAAACCCTAACAAAAACTCCAACCAAATATATGCAAATGATATAATAACCCAAAAGTGATAAAATAACAGTGGAACAGCATATAATAATGTAAACCGGAAATATAAGCAGATGCACAAGAAATGCAACGAGAAATGCTAAGCCATTTTCTTATACTGAGCCATAAAATAAGTACAAGAGGTGATCAAACATATGGCACCTGGACTTGCACAAGGCAAGTGAAGAAAAGCTCTCAGAATAGCAAGAAATGGCCTCTCTGGGTGGATGCTGCTGGAGTATTGTTGTGCTGCTGCTGCTACTAGGAAACAAATAATGACTTGGGGCTACTCCCCTCCTCTGAAAATGTTGAAACTCTGGAATCGGGCTCTACTCAAGAAACCCAGAAAGCTCTCTTGGAATAGCCGACCCCCAAGAATCGCCCCCTTGGGATTTTGCGCAGTTCCTCAGTGCTCTGTGCTGCCACTGAAGGAAACCCCTCTAAACTCTGCCTGAAACTCTGCCAAAATCCTCCACTAGGCAAGGGTTGGTCCCCTGCTCAAACACCAAGCATGAATCCTCCTGCAAAAACCTCAATCCAACACCGCTGCCAGAAAGAACTGCGTCCCTCTCCCAGTGCTGCGTAGTCCTCCAAAACGCTGTTGAAACTGCTGCTGGAATGCTAATAAAACTACTGCTGAAATGCCAAAGGAAATACCTTGCCCAAGCAGGAACTCGAATCCCCCGGGGCTAAGGGTGAGATCTCCGAACGGAGATACTCAATGCACTAAACAGTGCTGCAGACTAGCTAAACAGCCAGCGTGCTTAGAAGTCTAAACGACTAACTCAAAATGCACATAACTAAATGCTCCAAAATGAGGGGGGCTCCTCTTTATTTTATAGCCTCTGCCTCTCACAATCCCTAGGCTCACCTCCTCCTGCGTGCTTCTCCTCTTGCCACATGTTCCTCCCTCCTGCGCAGTCCCTCCATGTGTCTGCGTGGGCTCCATTTCTGCGTCCCCCTTTGGCCCCCTTGGCTCCCCTTTAAGTCACAACGTTGTGCTACCTAGGAAGTGACTTTTTATTCTAAAGTGAGTTATGTCCCCCTTCCTCACTTTTTATTACAAATAACTATAGTAGGCAAAAATTGAACAAAATCGAATATTCCAATTAGCCATAGCTAATTAGGAATATTACACACACGCACCGCACTAGTATTTATATATAAATTTAAAATGTATAACGTAAACATAACTATAAAAGATAGATGTTAAAAATTAAGCTAAATCTTAAAAGGTGGTTATATAATTATATATATATTAGATTATTAATAAAATTATATTTATAAATTAATAAAATGATTAAAAATATATATATATATATATATATAATAAATTAATTAAAGGTAAGGTACTTAGTATAACCTTAGGATCTTTATATAAAAAAGAAGTATTTTATTTAATCATAAAAGAAAATATATTTATTACGTGACATGTATAGGTGTCACAAGGAGGCAAAGCGGTGGGCTGCTGGTGGAAGGGTAGCCACCGCCAAGAAACAACATATAAACCTCAGAGAAGAATTTTGGAGGGACATCGGGAGGAAGAAGAAGGGAGGAGGAAGGGAATATTGAAGAAGGGAGGATATCTATAAACTGGAGTTACCAACAGAAGGAGCGCAAATTGTCCTGAGGTTTCTAGGCACGGGGGGCAGTCTGCTTCAACTGAGAAGCTTACTGGACTGAGTAGCAAGGTTCTGCTTAGTTTGGCTGGGTGGTTTCAATCTTTTGGTAACCGAAGCAAAGTAGCTTGAGGCATCATCAACCGCAGGGATACAGGTAGGTACTCTCATCAATTCTGTTAGTTACTTTGTAAAATTTCAGGAAATTTATCACAGGCTCATGATGAAAAACCCTTTACTGTTTTTTCAATGGCTTTACGGCCCTTACATCCTGCACTGTAGCTCTCTCTGTCGCTCCATCTGCATCCGTCTCTACCCACCCAACCAGTCTTGCTACTCCTCGTCGAGGCTCCCATAGCAAGGTCTAATCCAAGAGGCTGGATACCTCAAGGATCTTGCCCCTCATCCCCTATAGTCCACCTAACTACAGCTCGATGTCTCCCCCCTTCCGCACAAGTGGTGCGTGTGCACTCATGGCACAGTCATTGTCTGTCAAAACTTCCTTCTCTGCCCGTGTTGGCGCTGCCTTAGTCTCGGAAGACTCTCCCTTACTCTTCTTCCTTGGGCACTAGGTCGCATAATGACCCATCTCCCCACAGTGGAAGCACTTGATCTTGGAGAGATCTTTCTTCTTCCGCTTCTCCTTCTTTCCCTCAGATGCTAGGGCCACATCCTCCTCCTCCTGCTGAACTTTGATCCCTTTTTTGTTGCTACCTGTCTTCGACTGTCGTCTGATCTCTTCCTGGCGAAGAGCTGCCCACATCTCGTCCCAAGGTAGGAGAGTCCCTTTGCCCAGGATACTCTAGACAAACACTTCCCAATATTCTGAGACAACATTTAAGGTTGTCCTCACCATAAGCTCTTGATCCGGTGTCGCTCCTATAGCAGTCAACTGGTCTCGGATCTCATTCAGTCCTCCGAGGAAGGTGTCAATCGATTGACCCTTCTTCATCTGATATGACCTCATCTGGTTCTCGAGCAGCATTCTTCTCTGCACAGAAGTATGCTGGTACAGGTTCTTGAGAGCCTCCCACATCTCAATTGTCGTTTCCTTCTCGGCTATATGTGGTACCACATGATCCTTGACCCCGTCAAGGATAATGCACTTGGCCCTCGCCATCGCCTCTTTGTACTTGTCATTATCATTTGGGTTGACAAGGATAGCTATCGTCTTCAATGCGAAGTTCTTGACACAATTCCTGTCAAGCACTGATAAGATTTTGGCCTTCCAGACTGCGAAGTTCGATGCTCCGTCCAGTCTATCCTGGTCCCTTACCCCGTGTAGTGCCATGACGCTCCTCTACTTCCCTCCTGGAATTTCTCTATTCGACTCCTCTGAGTCTCTACTTCCTGTCTAGAAGTTCTCTTTTGGACTCCCTCTGAGTCCTGATTTTCCTCCTGGAAATCCGTCTGCTGCTTGTCGAGATGCCCCCTACTCTGATCGTCTTGTGCAACTGCACTGCTGATCCAGGTTCCTCGACTAGAAACCCTCAGTAACAACTCCTCTGGCCCTGCTCTGTCAGGTACTGTTCAGACTACAATGCCTCACCAGCTCCACTCTGGAATATTTCTGCAGCCTTATAGACTCCAGCAACTGCCTCTCTGTGAACTGTGTCAACCCCTCTCTGCCTCACGCTGGCTCTGCGTCACCCCAAATGGGTCTGTGTCAGCCCTGGGATGCCCTGCATCAGCCCTCTGGCCCTCTGCGTCAGCAACACTGGCCTCTCTAAGGCTCTGCGCACTCCCAGCTTCTTCTGCGTGGCTTTGGTTGGCTCTGCGTCACACTTCTTGGCTTCTGCGCTCCTAGAAACAACTTCTCTCACCTCGGTACAGCTATTTTCTATTGTTATTGCTCCTCTCGGCTGATGTATTTTAGTCCTCCTGTGATCTGCAATTATGCTCTGCTATGTTGAAGTTTCTAATTTTACTTAGTTTAGAAACCCTGCATGCACTTTATCTGATTTATTCCTACCTACTTGTTATTTTTCCTTAACAAGTTATTTACAAAGTAAATACTAAAAATAAATACCAGTGCATGCTCAACATATTACAGATCAACAACTAAAAGAAACAAGAACAAACACACCACATGACACCATTATTTTTGGACCAATGTCCCCAGAAAAACCCAATGCCGGAAAACCGGTACAACTATATAAGGGTTTTCTTATTAAGCAATATCAGAGTACAATCTAAGTGCCAAAACTGGCCTACCCAACATAGAATTTCCTTAGCAGCTATACCTCACAGTTTGAGAGGAATCTCCTCGCTAAAACCCCAAAAAAATCCTTCTAGCAGTTCCTCAGCACAAAACTGCTCTACAACCCTAACGTTTGCCCGATCTGGACTGCGTCAGCCTCTCCTATCCCAGCGTTGGCCCTGCGTCAGCCTTCCTTGGCCTGCGTCGACCCCAGGAGGCCCTGCATCAGCTCTAGGAGCCTCTGTGTCAGCTACGCTGGCCCCTCTAGTGCTCTGCGCAGCACTTGGCTCCTCTGGCCCTGCGTGAGCCCTTGCTGGCTTTGCGTCACTCTCCTTGGCTGTTGCACTACTCTCCTGACACACTCTCTGCCTTCTCTGTTTCTCTGTACTCAATGCCCCTCAGCTGCTCTCCCAATCACTAATTCTACCTCTCTTAGCAAAACCCACTCTAGAGAATAGAATGACTGATCACTCTGATGTGTTCTCCAAGTGACCCTCAAGCTTCCTCTCATACTTTTCCTATTGACATCTCAATGGCCGAGATTAAGTCCCTAATCAACGGCTAAGATTAGATCTGGTTTGATCCATATATTTTGGACCATTCTAACACAGATTCATATTAATACAGATTAATATTTTATTTTCCCTAAGTTTAGACTTAGGACTCCATTAAAAATATTAATTATTTTAATATCTCCTCATCTGTTTAGAATCTGCCCAAACCCTTTCTGGGTATTGGAGATCTCATGTGCCCTAACCTCTCCACCAAATTTCATGGCTAGAGCACATCCGATGCTACCCCAAATCAACATTGCAGTCTCTCATAGAGGCATTTTTGAGTGGCCTACTTAAGCACTTGTGTGGCCTTCTTTGAGGCATCATTTGCAGCGCTTCTCTATGATTATCCATGGTCTACTTCCGTAAATTTATACAACCTTTCTTTTGCATGACTACGGCTTAATCTCAGACTTAAGGAGGACTTCTTTTGTGGTTCGCATGTGTCTTATATATGAATCTCTTGTGGTCTAACTCTGTGGTAATATTTGCAGCCTTCTTATGGTAATATTTGCGGTGTATCTTTATTATAGTATGTGGCCCTTTTCCTTGTAATGTTTGCACTCTATCTCTTGGATTATATGTAGTTTTCTCTCAATGTTTGGGCAGCGATTCACATAATGTTTGGGCAGTGATTCCTATGAATTTTTGGGCAGTATTTTGATAACAATGTTTGGTTAGTATCTTTGGCACTTATTATAGTCATGAATGGTCATGACACTGGTGTTCTCTTAACAGTGTTGTATGGTTATGATGCTATGTTGCAGGAAATGCTAGTCCCAAGGGCGTTTCCAGGCTGAAACGAAACCGAAACGTGAAAACGTGTTTGGTACGGCATGGAAACGCGTTTCAGGCTATACTTGCATGTTTGAAGTGGGGGAAACGTGGCCCAGTACGCCCTAAAATGCATTTCCAGGTTGTACGGCCGCATTTACACCTTTAAGTTGTGATTTTTCCGCTTTTTTTGTTTTTTTTGTTTTTATTATTTTATTGAGTGAATAAAATAACTTTTGGATGCTTCTAGATGGCTCTCGCAAGTTATAAAAAGACTCTCACCTCATTCCCTCATCACAGGAATTGAGCAAGTCATTTCACTTGGAGACGGATGATTTTAGCAAGGAGAAAAAAGGAAGAGAGCAATGGTTTCAGCTAGGGCGTTTTCAACCGTGAGCAAAGGAGATTTCAGCAGCAAGAGAAAGAGATTTCACAAGCATATTTGGAGTGCAGAGTTTCCGACTACGACATTCTTGGTTTTTGGCTCAGCTACAACCATATTTCTCTAGTCTTTTCAGCATTTTGGGGTAGTTTCAGCTACAAAAAATTAATTTGGGTGAGAAGGATTCAAGTTTTTTCCCACTATTTCTTCTATTTTTCGAGGGTTTATGCTTCCAAATATATGAAAAACGTTTTTCTTTACAGATTTGTTTTTTTAATTTTTTTTTGCAGCAATGGCTTCCAACCAAGGTGCAAGTTCAAGCCCCAAGTCCAACCCAAGGGCTGAATATTATCCTCTTTGGAGGCATGTTCAGAAGCTTCAAAAATGTGGAGGTGGTGGCTCATGGGAATGGCGATGTAATCTTTGCAGTAATTCATACAAGGGATCCTACCCAAGAGTGAAGGCACATCTTTTGCATGGAGGAGGACAAGGGATTGCAGGTTGCACAAAAACAATAGACCCATTGGCGAGGAGGGCATATCAAAGAGAGCAAGATGAGGCGAATGGAATTAAAATACGGCATGAAGAGCTTAGTCAAGCTACTCCTTAAGCTCCACCAAACATTGAGCCAAGGATTGTAGTTGAAGCAAGGAAGAGGAGAGCCACTCCACAACATGAACAACTACCATCCAAAAATACCAAAGGGGCATCCGCTTCAGTTCAAGATAGCAAAATTGCTAAATTGTTGAATGTGCAAGCGAGAGAAAAAATTGATTCCAAAGTAGCTAGGTGCATCTATGCATGTGGTATCCCATTCAATGTTGTTCGCTCTCCTTACTAGCAAAATATGATAAGGCAATTAACAAAGCTCCTCAAGGGTACAAGGGGCCCAACTATGAGAAAGTCAAAACTCATCTTCTCAAAAATGAGAAGGAGATTGTGAAGGATATATTATCACCAATTCGTTCTTCCTGGAGTAGCTCTAGGGTTACCATAGTCTCAGATGGATGGAGAGATACAAAGCGTAGACCATTGATAAATATCATTGCCACTTCACCGAAAGGAGCAATATTTTTAAAGGTGGAAGACTACTCGGGAGAGGTAAAATATGCACAGTTCATTGTTGATGTTATTATAAAATATATTGAACAAATAGGACCTAACAAGGTGGTGCAAGTTATCATGGATAATGCACCAGTTTGCAAAGTTGCAGGTTTAATTATTGAGGGGAGGTATGACCACATCTTTTGGACACCCTACATTGTCCATAATCTGAATCTGATCTTAGAGGAGATCGACAATAAAGTTCCATGGATAAAGGAAATCACAGGGGAAGCAAGGGAGATTATTAAATTCATCACCAACCACCACCAATCTCAAGCAATATTTCGAGAGTACTCCAAATTGGAGTTGTTAAAAGTTGTTGAGACAAGATATGCCTCAAACTTCCTAATGTTGCGCCACCTTGTTGAGGTTAAGCAAGCATTAGTTTCTATGGTGGTGAGTCAACTTTAGGCTGAGTGGAGACAAGTAGATTCAGAGCGGGGATATATGGTGCATAGATTGTGCCTTGATGAGGACTAAAGGAGCAAGATAGATTTCTTGCTAAAGTTCACAACCCCTGCATTTGAGCTTCTTCGGAATGTTGACACTGACCAACCTTTCTTAGGAGAGGTATATGATGGCATGGATTCCATGGTTGAGAAAACTATAGAAATCATTTCACAAGAGTCTCCACAACTATTGTTTGTTGATGATCATTTTGTTTATTTAGTCAAGAAAATCATTGTTTATAGGTGGAACAATTTCAACACTCCATTACACACTTTAGCACATGCCTTGAACCCCAAATTTTATGAATGAGGAGCTTATTGCTCAAAGCAATGGGAAGAGGAAGGCACCCCATACGGATATAGAGATGGCTAATGGGGTGAAAAAAGCCCTTATGATAATGTTTCCAACTCATCTACACAGGGAGGTGAAGGAAATTTGCCAGTTTTGCTACAGGATTAGATGATTATTCAAATATATCAAATTTTGCAGGAGAGAAGCACCATGAATCCAGTTAGGTGGTGGATTTATCATGCAACAAATGGTGTACATTTGCAAAACCTTGCCATTCGTGTTCTTTCACAAGTGGCAAGCTCTTCATCAACAGAAAGGAATTGGAGCACCTATGGTTTTATTCATTCTGTGAAGCACAACAAGTTGGGCTCATAGAAGGTAGAGGATCTTGTTTGTGTGCACTCCAACCTTCACCTTGCATCTCATAGGGGTCCAGAATATAGAAGTGGTCCTTCTAAAGAATGGGATGTGGGTCTAGAAAGTCTTGATTTGGAGCTCTCTCTTGCTGCCCTGATTATTGAGGTCCAGGAACCTAGAAGTGGAATTGGCCCATCATCTTGTTCAGCACCACCATTCACTGTTGAGCATGCTTCTGCTTCTATTTTTTATGAGGATTAGCCTTTTGTCTTTATAGTACTTGCAACCTCATATATATAATTAAGGTTGATTTTGGATATTCCAATATTGCCATTTTCATTATGTGATCATTCATGAGTAAATGTGGTGTAAATTTAATCATAATGTTTAAACTTTAAATGTAATAGATTGTAATGTATCATGTATGCTTTATGATTGCACATAAAATTTCTTAAATGTCCTAATATATATATATATATATATATATATATATATATATATATATATATATATATCGCGTTATATATATATATATATATATATCGCGTTATATATATATATATATATATATATATATATATATATATATATATATCGTGTTTCCCTCTTTCCAAAATTTGGGGGGAGGTCACGTTTCATACCAATGCCCGTTTCGGAAACTCGTATCTATTTCCCCGTATCGTGCAACTTAGTTAGGATGTTAGCACCCATGATAGTGATTACCTTTGGTTATGACAGTAGTGATACTTACGGAAATGATGTTTGACAACATCTTCATGACAATATAGTAATATATGCCAAAGGGAGATATATATATAGATAGATAGATAGATAGATATTGTGTTTCCCCATTTCCAAAATTTGGGGGGGTCACATTACATATCCGTGCCCGTCTCGGAAACTTGTACCTGTTTCCCCGTATTGTGCAACTTAGTTATGATGTTAGCACCCATGATAGTGATTACCTTTGGTTATGACAATAGTGATACTTGCGGAAATGATGTTTGACAACATCTTCATGACAGTATAGTAATATATGACAAAGGGAGATATATGATAATGACCTTAATGCTTGACAGTGACCATTGAAGACGATGATAACTTACCCTAATATGATAGTGACTTAATATGGAGGTGAACTTATGAGATAGTGACCTAATGTGATAGTGATCTAAAGACAATGATGTTTGACAGTGATCTATATGACTTGGCATACACTTTTGAACTTTAAAGCTTTGAGATGACACCACAAATTTGGATATTCTAATAGAGATTTCAAACTTTGAGGACTAGACTTAGACCCTCGCTCTTTTTTACCAATATACCTGGCTTGTCTTAAACTACTAGATTATCCTTTCGGTCCTTTAGAACAAAAAAATAACTTTGTTATTTATGCTCAGGTCTGCAGTATAGCCACTGTGGAGAGAGCTAGTATATGTGCCCAAAATTTAGTCCTCCTTGCCCTTAGTAATTTGGTCCTAGGTAGATGTCATTTTCTTGTTTTGAAGCCAATGTGACCTTTCTGCCCTTATTTCAAATGAACCAAGCTCTGATACCATGTTGAGAAATCAATGCATGTAGGTATTTGGGTTTTACTCCTCTTTTCTTGATAATTACTTGTGATTTATGTTGGTTTCTTTTACTTCTTTATTAGATTATCTTTCATCAAGCAATTACCAAATTAAATGTATATGAAAATCACAAGAACAATAGACACAAGATGTAGACACTCAGATAGGGAAAAACCCCTATCTAAGGATTGCTAGTTTTTGTAGCATCGAATGTGTTATAGCCTTAAATTTTTGTGGAGAGACGAGAATACATGAGATCTCCAAAACCCAGAAATCGTTTTTGGAAATTCCGCATAGAAATGACTTAATTAGATTATTAACTAGTTTTTAAATATTTCCTAAGTCTAAACTTAGGGAATATGGTTAATTAATCAATATTAATTAAGTCAAGGCGAGAATCATCTAAAAACTCACACAGATCAATCCAGAGATGATCCTAGCCATTGATTAAGTTTTAATCTTGGTCGTTGGTGCTCCAACAAAGGATTATAAGAGGAGGTCGATGTGGTGATGGAGAAGACACTTGAGAGGTTCGATTTCTAAGCAAATCGATTTCCAGAGTAGCAACAGTCAATTGTCAGAGAGAGAGCTATATATCGAAGCAGTGAGAGAGGGTCAGAGACAGTGAAGACGAAGAAGATTTCCGAATCCTATGAGTGCATTTGCTGAGAGGCAGAAGAGCCACAGAGAGGCTGATGCTGGGGCAGCACAGTAGCCTCTAAAGGCAATTTCAATTCTGCTACGGAAAGTCAAGTTTCAGTGCTAGAAGTTGGACAAAGGTTTTGGGGGCCAGGAGAAACATTTTCCCAGACAGTAGCAGACTAGACGGCTTGAGGTGAGGCTGATCCAGACTGAGCGCAGAAGGGATTGTGCTAGGGTGACGCAAAGGCAGTTTGGACGGCTCACTTGGAGCTGCAGTCAAAGCCCAGATTTTCCTGTGGGGTAAGGAAAAATCCTCACTATATTTTTGCCAGTATTTTCTCTGCAAGATTGCCAGTATTCGACATCCAGATTGTACTCAGATTATTTCACTATTGCTTAATATGAAAACCCTCAGTGGCTACATCGGTTTTCCCAAGTTGGGTTTTTCCAGGGACATTTGTCCAAAAATAACTGTGTTATTTTATGTGTGCTAACATTTCTTCCAACATTTATTCTTCTGCATTTTATTTGTGTAGATTGCAGTGTGATTTATTCAGTATTTACTATAGCAAACGATAAATAAATTGTTAAATTAAATTTATAATTAGGAGAATAATTTCCAGTTGCTGCAATAGGGTTCCATTTTGGAATTTTCACATGGTATCAGAGCGCAGTTGATCAGTCAGAGAGCTCAGAGGCGAAGAGAGAAGGAATTTCGCTGCTCATTGTGGGCAGCAGGCCGAAATTCCCAAGGGCAGCACAGTCATTCTGCCAAGAGGCCGAATTACTTGTGGAGGTTTGATTTTTCTGAGTGAGGAGCAGAAAAATTCGATCATTCCAGATCGAGTAATTCCATAGGCAAAGGGAGCAGCTCAAATTTTTCCTTGGGAAAATCTCTAGCTGGGCGCAGTGGTTTTTGCAGTAGCTTGCTAGAGTAGAGCCAACATCGGGTGGAAGGAAGAAGAGCACACACAAAGGGAAAATTTTCCTCAAGGAACTTCTAGTCTCAAGAAGTTCGATTTTTCTTTGCAAATCAACAGTCGTTGTGAGCAGATCTTCTCACTCCATAAGGGAGTGCAAATAACAGAGCAGCAGTTGAGCAGAAAGAAAGAGGAAGTTTTCGACAGTTCATTGAGATGGCCACTACTGGGCTTCGTGATCAGGACAGGTTGGATGGATCTTCCAACTATGTCATCTGGAAGGCAAGGATGTCCTTCCTTCTAGATGAATTTACAGTGGTAGCAATTCCCACGGATGCAAATCAGCTAAAAGAGTACAAGAAGGAGATGGCACCGGCGAAACGGTTGATCCTATATGGAGTCCAGGATCATGTTGTTTCATATATAGCTAGCAAAGATACTGCCAAGCAAATGTGGGATGCTCTCGCCACGTTGTATCAAGGTACTTCCAAGCAGCGGAAGATGTACCTCGAGGAGAAGCTGAGGCTCATCCAGATGCAGAAGGGGGAAGGCATAGACCCTTCTTCACCAAGATTCAGGAGGTCCAGGACCAGTTAGCAGTTGTTGGGGCATCGCCTCAACCTACAGAGCTTGTGAGATTGGCAATCAACAATGTCTCCAAGGAATCGCAGGTCTTTGTCCAAAGAATATTGGGCAAAGACAAGCTACCAAATTGGGACAAGATGTGGGTTGACTTGCAGCGGGAGGAATTGAGGCGAGCTCTTCTAAAGAGCTCCATCATTGGCAGTAGTAGCAGACAACAGCAGGTGAAGGAGGAGGAGAATGTGACCCTCGCATTAAGGGTCCAAGTCAAGGACAGGGGGAACAGAGGAAGAAGAAGAAGGACCTGTCGAAGGTCAACGGCTTCAGGTGTGGTGAACTCGGTCGCTACAGTACCCAGTGTCCTCTCAGAAAGAAGGACGAAGAGGAAAAGCAAGACTAGGCTGCAGCACATGCTGAGATTGATAAGCTAGCCTCCAGGTTGGAGGAAGACTTCACTATGATCTTCGACATACCTCCAGGAGTGAGGTGGGATGATTTGGAGTTGTAGCCCTAGAGCGCTACAGATGGGCAAGATCCTTAAGGAGTGTTGAAATTTCTAAGTATTACCCATTAGAAATTTTTCTGTATTCTCTGGTTTATTTCACCTACTTGTTTTAATTACTAACAAGTTATTTAACCATATAAATATTAAAATAAACACAATACAGTCTCAACCATCTACAGATCAACAGCTGAAAGAAATAGACAAACACACAAGGGACACCGTTATTTTTGGACAATCATCCCCGGAAAAACCCAACTTGGGAAAACCGGTGCAACAGTTCTGAGGGTTTTATTATTAAGCAACTTTTCTTGAGTACACTGGGTGCCAAACTGGCTCACCCAACAAAGAAAATAATCTGGCAGTAATACCTCTCTTCGGAAGCAGATATTCTGAAATTCTGCTCCACGAAACCCTTTCCAGCACCTCTCTGAGGCTCAACGTCAACCCTCCTGGCCTCTGCGTCAGCCTGAAACCCTTTGCGTCAACCCTTTGAGGCTCTACGCAACCTCTTTGGGCCTCTGCGTCATTTCTGCAACCTCTGCATCAATCACGCAGGGCCTTCTGGCCTCTGCGTGGCTCCCTCTGGCTCTGTGTCTGCCTCTCTGGCTCTACGCTGGTCTTTCGGCACTATCTCTACCTTGCCCTCACTGCCCCTCGCTGCAACTCTGATCACTGGTTCAATTTCTCTTAGCAAACACCGCTCTAGAAAATCGAACTGACTGATCACTCTTGGTGTATCTCCAACTAATTCTCAAGCCTCCTCTTATACTTTTTATGTTGAGTCTTCAACGGCCGAAATTACATCTCTAATCAATAGCTAAGATTAGATTTGGCTTGATCCATATCATTTAGAACCTTCTAACCCAGTTTTATATTAATACCCATTAATATTTTTATTTTCCTAAGTTTAGACTTAGGAACCCATTAAAAGTATTAATTATTTTAATATCTCCTTCACCGGGAAGAATTTCCCCAAACCATTTCTGGGTCTTGGAGATCTCATGCGCTTTAGTCTCTCCACCAACTTGCATGGCTAGAGCACATCCAATGCTACCCCAAATCAACAAGGAGTCCACCTCATGGATCAATACCTTGCTACAGGGGCCCACAGTGTTGAGTAGCAGGATGGATCAGTGACTGTTGCTATAGTGAATGCCAGAGTGACAGTTGCAGAGGCTAGTAGCAGTCATATGCTGGAGAGCGCAATGCAGAGTTGGCAGCAATGCAGTTGACACAGTGCAGAGTCAGTAGCAACATAGATTCTTCAGTGACAGTGCAGATATTAGCAGCAGTGAAAGACTCGGGTGACAGACGCATTATACTGATCACTGTTGATTCCGTATTTTGGATACTTTTTAGTTGCAGATGTTGCAGTTGCAACATCAATAGAAGAGAGGGAGTTGCAGTGCAGATGAAGTGTTGGCAGCAGTTCAGCAGCGTCAGCAGTAGCACAGATGCAGCGTATATCAAAGTTGCGCAGTGGTTGGTGGGAAATATGACCAAACATTAGCAACGTGACACGAGATGATGCAGAGACAGGTTGCTACTACAGGGTGTGCAGTAGCACTAGAACACATTCCTCTCTAAGAGGGAGTGTTAGTTTTTTTAGCATCGAATGCGTTCTAGCCTTGAAATTTTGTGGAGAGGCTAGAATACATGAGATCTCCAAAATCCATAAATTGTTTCTGGAAATTACGCCTAGAAATGACTTAATTAGATTATTAACCAGTTTTTAAATATTTCCTAAGTCTAAACTTAGGGAATATGATTAATTAATCAGTATTAATTAAGTCAAGGCAAGAATCATCTAGAAACTCACACAGATCGATCCAGAGATGATCCTAGCCATTGATTAAGTTTTAATCTTGGTCGTTGGTGCTCCAACAGAGGATTATAAGAGGAGATCGATGTGGTGATGGAGAAGACACTTGAGAGGTTCGATTTCTAAGCAGATCGATTTCCAGAGTAGCAGCAGTCAATTGCCAAAGAGAGAGCTAGAGATCGAAGCAGTGAGAGAGGGGCAGAGACAATGAAGTCGAAGGAATATTTCTAGATCTAGTGACTACATTTGCAGAGAGGCAAAAGAGCCACAGAGAGGCTGACACTGGGGCAGCGCAGTAGCCTCTAGAGGCAGTTTCGATTCTGCTGGGGAAAGCCGAGTTTTAGTGCCAGAAGCTGGACAGAGGTTTTGGGGGCCAGGAGAAACATTTTACCAGAGAGCAACAGACTAGACGCCTTGAGGAGAGGCTGATCCAGACTAAGCACAGAAGGGACTGCGCTAGGGTGACGCAGAGCCAGCAAAGAGGTAGTTTGGACAGGTCACTTGGAGCTGCAGTGAAAGCCCGAATTTGCCAGTGGGGTGAGGACAATTCCTCACTAGAATTTTTCCAGTATTTTCTCTGCAAGATTGCTAATATTCGGCATCTAGATTGTACTCAGATTATTTCATTGTTGCTTAATATTAAAACCCTCAGCTGCTACACCGGTGTTCCCAAGTTGGGTTTTTCCAAGGATGTTTGTCCAAAAATAACTATGTTATTTTATGTGTGTGTGCTAGCATTAGTTCCAGCGTTTATTGTTCTGCATTTTATTTGTGTAGATTGCAGTTTGATTTATTCAGTATTTGTTGTAGCAAACAGTAAATAAATTGTTAAATTAAATTTACAATTAGGAGAATAATTTTTAGTCGCTGCAATAGGGTTCCAGTTTGGATTTCACAAGGGAAAACCCAGTCCAACTCTTCCACTAGTAGATTCAAATCAAGATGAGACAATCCAAGACTCTTTAGACCTAGACAAAGACCTCCTCCAATCACCAAGTCAGCCCTTCCTTCATGTAGATGATCTCTGCCAAAACTTCCAAGTGTCAACTTCCTCAAATGTAGCTTCAATCCAGAATTTCGGCCCCCAGCGTCAAAATTTTGGCCTGCAACTAATTCAGAAATTTTGGCCCCAGCTTTAGCCCAGAAACCCTAGCAAACTTCGCACATGTGAGGAGATGCCTAAGTACTTGATTTTTGTCTTTCCCAGCTTCTTTCTTCTTTCTCCTCCACTTCGCGCTTCTTTTCTGCCCCTTTCTCTTATAGATCGAACTTGTTGAGTGTGTTCTTCAAATGATTCGAGCTGCCTCTATATATATTGATTTTGCTAGGTCGAATAGCCCTAATCCAAGCTGACTTCATTAGGACAGAGCCAACTTGGTGAGGAGGGACAAAATGACTATTTTGACTCAAAAATAATTTTCTTTACATGATACAAAAGCCCAAGAAGTGTCTAATAAATATGACAATGACTCTCTTGACAAGACCTAGAAGCCTTCAATGGAGGCTATGATCTAGAAAATAAATGAAAGAGCATGAAAATCATGCTTCAAAAATTTTTTTTTTTTACAATAATTTTTTCTTTTGACAAATACAATTATGAAGACCGACACTAATTACATTCTTCAACACTCTATGGGTCTAGTCCAGAATTTTCCCAAGAAATTTAATGAAGAAAGATTGTGTCAGGTGTAAATTTGTTGAGGTGGTGTGATTGACCTCTTAATTTTATTTCCATCGCATTTTTAAGTTAATATACTAGTGTATTTATTTTTCAACAAGGTCAGAAGTATTCAAGATAAATATTTTATGGGAGTTTAATAAATTGTTGAAGTAAAATAAATCAGATATAGTATGAGAAAATTTAACATAATGTCAATATCAGAAGTCAAATCCGTGTAAAATAAATCTGGACAGCAAGTTAAAATGTTGATTTACACTTAATTAATAAATTCTGCCATGGAATCCATGCAAATCAAATTCACCTCAAACCAGTGTTATTAAAGTGCAGATCTGAAGTATAAATGTCAGAAGCAGCGAGCTTATCACTCTGAAAAATTTATTTCTAACTGTAGTGCCTTGAATTCCGTGGATGATGGAGTAGAAAATCAATGGAGCAGAGTGATTCTCAATGCCAATTGATTCTGAAAATTCAAGTAAAGAAATCGGACACATCACTCAAATGATATTTAGCTGCCAAAACAGATTTTGCCTTTATCCCAAAGCTGCAAGTAAAAATTTTGAAGACTTCAACTTCAAAGCACTCTAGGGGACATCAAATCACTTCCAAATCACCTTCTCTCACAAAGTTCAAAGATGGAATCACATAAATAGGATAAGAGCGACCTCTACCTACGAAATAAGATGCTCTCTCACACTCACTCAAGACCAAAAGAATGGGATGAGAAGACAAGATAAGTCAACCAAATAATCAATCATGAGCTCTCACTACGTCCCCTATCTTTTATAGAATGAGCTTGGGGATGTAGAAATACTATCGTCCTATGGCTTTTATAGAATGAGCTTGGGGGTGTAGAAATACTATCGTCCTAAATAAGAAAGATAGAAATAGTGAAAGATTTAATAAAAGAGTTCTCTGGTAGGGCGCATGAGAGAGAGAAGTAGATAAGATAAGATGTGATAAGTTAATTTTATTAATGTCCAATGAATGACCATTAATAGATCAATAGGACTGCTAGGTACATCATAATCAATACAGAGTGGAGTGCAAACACTACTCTTATAAAATTAGATCTAATCTATACGATATAATATCTAAAGTCTATAGTCTATCATCCAGCACGAAGATATAAAGGTGGGAACCACATAAAGGCACTATCAAAAACTAAGAACTTTGGAAGAATGCCCATATCCCGTAGTGCCGTCACCTAAAGCTTAAGAGGAGAAGTTGCTATACATAGAATCAACACTCACAATATGTATCTCTCCTACTAGTCGAAGTTGAAGAAAATAAAATTCTAGTAGAGGACTGGCTAGAAGAGTGGCATTGTCACATGTCTCACTACCTAGAAGATGCAACCCTCTGCTGAAATTTGGATGAGAAAGAAAATCTACTAGAATAGGAGGAGTTGTATTGAGGCCGGATTCAACACCGCTACATGTGGAGGTCAAATGTCCCCACCCCCCACTCGGGATCTCATGAATATGGAGGCTAATGTGGTGAGCACCAGAAAGAAAGTGGTGATCGTCTTGGTAGTGTCCAAAGGAGGAGGTAGCCTAAATGAGGAAATTCTAAGTCCGAGAGTGACCCTCATGTACAAGGCTAGACCTAATTGATCAAAAGATCTGAAAAATATGGAGGAGATCTGAGACTTCTTGAAAAGGCTATTGTATCAACCTCGTATCTCATAATAATGCCAAAATTATGTTCTAACTCTACCCAAAATTCAAGAGAGTGAATTAGCTTAAGTGTGCCTCTTCCTAGGAATAGGCCTATGATGAAGATAACACCTCTAAAAATAAAAAATAGTCAAATCAAGATTCTAAAAGTACCATGTAATTGTCCTCATCCTCCCATCCATCCTCCATAATCCGAATGTCAGTCCAATGCATGGAGAAAAAGCCCCTTGAAATACATATGGAAACCTAAATGGAAAAACTACTAAAAATAGCACAACATGCACGGTCCTCCTAAAATATAAAACTCTATATAATATCCACACAATCATACAATGCAACCTTAGAATAAAATCTGCAATAATGTACCCAAACCAAGGCAGTCACAAACTATCAATGGTAAATAGTGAACTCACCCTGTTATATACACAAATATCTGTTAACCTAAATCTAGTGTTGGCAGTGCCTTGTTCCCTTGAACCCAATACAATATCCAAGATTTACAGTTAGCGATGATTCACAAATGAGACATGTTGACCACTGGAGTGGCACCTAATGCCCAAGGATGATCCAAAAGACACTTGTACCATCAGATATCATTAGTCAACAGAGTTTTTAAACTCTACATATATTTCTCATCATCTTTCTTGTACCCAAATTCCACATCCTGCAGGGAATTGTAATAAGTGATACTAGTAATGATGAATTTTGTGTCTGTAACAGGCCTAAGATGTCGGGACTCGATCAGCAAACGAGTAAACCCTGGAGTGTTTTTTTTATCTGGTTAATTATCCCTTCTTTTTTAGAGGTGGATAATTTTCTAGGTTTTTTCACTCACTTTTAATCCCAAAGTCGGGGTGACAGTTTGAAGGTTGAGCCCCTAACACATCTTAATGTCTAGAGTCGATGCATATTACCATACTAGATCACACACAAAAATTCGTGGAATTTGGTTGGGTCTAGGTAGTCATTTTTTAAATTTTTTAGATTTCCCGCGGGTCAAAAATTGCAAATAAAAATGTATTTATATTGTAATAAATGTAGTCTAGAGAAATTGTATGGGGTGTGAGTTATAAAAATTACACCTCTCACCCTCAACTTTGTACTATGACACACTTTGGGGGTTAATAACGTGTTTTGGACCCTCAAAACCCACATTTCCTAAATTTAGTGGAAATTGTAGCATTTAATTAGGCTAAAATTAAATAAAATAGAGAGAAATCAATTATTTCATGTGATAGAATGAGGTGGAAATGACTTGGAAATTATCCTAAGTCAAAGAGTTGAGTCAAAAAACATGTGGAAGATGATTGAGTACACTGCATCATAAATACACCATTATTTGGCAAAATCGAATTTCTCAGAGATAAAGCAGCAGTTGCACATGTGGAAAATCAAATTTATTAGAAGAACTCATGCACTAAAAGAATATTCTATGGAATATTTAGACTAAGGATTTCGTGGGGCCTTCTCTCACTGTTAGCTCGAGTGCTTCTACACTTAGCACTTCACATGGAGGATTACGAGTTTCACTTGGAGGAGATCACGCAGTTCCTAGGGATTTGCATAGAGCATCTTTGGGATCATCATCTGAGGTGGAAACACTTGGTTCGAGTTTGATTTGGTTTGACGGGAGTTATCTCATTGCTTTGGTTCACTCATGGATATGTTTACTATGCCATATAGAGAAATCGATTTTCTTTGGGTGCCACATGAGGAATTCGATTTGCCTTGGTGTCTCTATCATCTCCACTTGGAACTCGACTTGCTCTTTCTTGGGATTTGCTCCAAGTTCAGTTCTCACATGCATTCTTCCTTGGGATTTGCTCCCAACTCTCTATATAATGAGGCTATGGGCTCTCATATTGTATCATGTAATACGAGTTATTGTGCTTGAGGAGACGTTGCGGAATTGTATTCACTACTTGCAATATAATACAACAGTCTTTGGGGTAAATCGTGATGGTGTTCTTCTCCTTGCATATGTGGTAAATTCTTGACTTGTTGTTATGTTTTTACTTATTTCCTCATATTGTTGTTTCTTTCATGCTTGTTTCAAGTTATGTTAGTATGCAGCTATCTCATATTAGCATAAGAATTACTTATTTGTTTTAGGAAAAGAAATTTTCTAGTGGATGTTAGATGTATCTCTAGGAACTCTTTCCACTGCACTTATTTAATTTCATGTGGATTTAATGATTTGTGGTGAATTTTTGTAGAGGAATCATTTTTTGGTCAAACTTTTCAAGCGTGGGGAAATTCTCAAAGGAATCAACCCATTCTTGAAAAATATTCAAGGAGAACCCGCATGTGTTGAACTCCAAAGTCTCATCTATATCTTATTTGTGTCTTGCAGGGATTCTTTCAAGTTTCTTAAAACTCTTATTTTTTGCATCAAAATATCAAACTTAATTTTTTTTTTCCTTTTTTTCGTATTGCACTTCATTTATCAATATTTGGCTATTTCAAAGAGCCAAGTCATGGCTAGTCAAAGAGGAGAGCTTGCTCATACTCTTTGGCCTAGCCTCTTGTAGATTATTTTGTAACATATTTTGTAGTTTTCCTGAGCTAATATTTGTTGTGTTGTTGTAGCCATTTCTAACTTGTTCTCTTGCAGCTACTTGCGGGATTCATCATCAAAAAACTACTTACAAGTTTGCATGCAAGACCTTGGGGCTCGAATTTAGTGACTACTTCCACCTTTAGGCTGAGTTCCTTTGGCCATCTCTTTCTCTCTCTTGGCGATGGCCATAGAGGAGGCTTATCTTCTCTTCTCTTTCTTCAAAATCTGAATTTTGTTGAGCCTATTTGGGCCTCAAATTGCAAAAATTTTCAGCTTGGAAAGGTCTATGGTTTGAAACCAAATTGTTAATACTTTCCTTGGATTTTAGAGAAGACTTCATTGTCTTTTCCTTCTTGTAACAACTAATAAAATTTCTGATTTTGGGAGCGTGGATTTTACCCATTGGTATCCCTATCTCTCCATCTTTTAGAAAGGTTTGGTAGCTTGATCTTTGATCTATTTCATTTGCATGCATCTCATTTAATTGGGGAATTGACACAATCATGCATTACACTCATTACGCATCCATTTTAGTTTGATTTACTACATGTTTCAAGTCCATAATAAGTTCAGAATTTTTACATGCAAGCACTTTTTACTTGATCTTATTTGGCTTGAACATAGTTCCAAGTTTACTTATGCTTCACCATTAAACACATACTACATGCATAAAGTATTTGGGCAAATTTTCTCCATAAAGTAACATTCTATTTCATGTCAAGCAAGTACATTTCAAGTTAATTTTCATTGTTTGGTTAATTTACTTACATGCCCAAGCATCACTAAAACTTACTTCCAGCTTAAGTTGGTTGAATAAACTTTTTAGGGACCCTCTACCTCTATTGACTCCTCACTATGAGATCCAAATATTTGGGGGAGGGCAAGGTCGGAGGATTAGAGTTCAATTGCAATCTTGCTTTAGAGCTAACTAATAAAATAAACCAAAAACATTTTTTCATCACATTTAATTTACTTGCAACGTTCTCAAATTTTTGCTATCTTGATGGTTAAAAGTTTCACATGCAAATCTCATTTCAAGAAGCACTTTGGATGCAAGCATTGTAATCTCTTAATTCTGCAACAAGTTTAATTTTCTTCTACTTGGAAATTGGCTTACCTTTGTAACTTAATTGCATATTTTCATGAATAGTTGATTTCACTTTCAAGTACTATTATTTTGAGTTGCAAACTTAATTGCATGTTGTCATCTTGGTCTAACATTTGAGTTATTTTTATCATCTCAATCTCACAAGTAGATTTCTAATTGTATCCTTTTGAGCAAGATAGTTTCCAAGCTTTGATTTGTAAACTTGTTCATCTTAAAATCATTTATAATATCTTGTGCTAACAGTTTATTGTTTCACTTTTCAGGATTACTTTGGCTTTCCACTTGAAAGCATTTCACTTCATTTTAAACAAATGCAATTTCATTTCTTAAAGAGCAATTTATTTGATGGCACTAGTTGAATGCTCATCTATTGATGGTTGTCATAATTATTTGATGTCATATTGCTCATAAATCTCTAAGAGTATTCCATAACACTTTAACACTCTCCTAGAAACTCACATCTTTAACTTAGTTTTCCTTTAGGGATCACCCCCCTAGGGGATAGCTTAAACGGAGAGAGTCAGGATTAGCGTGACGGCCCCTTCTCTTAGTTCCCTGCCACCAAGCACACCTTGTGGGGTTGAAGGCTTTTCTCACTAACCTGTACGTAGGCGTAGGCAGCAAGAGTAACAAGACCTCCATATGTTATTGGTCATGCTAAGTATTTTGTACATATTATAGTGACTTTTGTTGTCTGCTACATACTTTGAAAGGTATTCTTCCTTGCGTAGGCATTCATCCTTGCCATTTACACAATTGAACTTTTCCCAGTGACATGAAAATCCTATTCCATTATGCTGAAAATATACCATTTCACTATTGTTAAAATGTTCATCAATGTCATCTTGTTTCCTTTCTCCCTCAAAGTACAATGTTTCTCCTATTTGGAATGTAGTAAATTTATTCATCCTAAGTGAACACAACACATAGGCCTCGTACATAGGAAGTCATTAGGTCATGTTAAAATATCTCATACTAATCTAGAACATTGTTAAACGAGGTTGAAAATTTTCAATCTATAAATCAAATCAGCATTGGTGTCTTTAAACTCTGTTAGGAAAACCTTGCATGTGTAATTCATGTGTTATAGTTTGAATAGGTAATAAAAAACGGCTGCAAAATAATAATTTGAATGGATAGTTATCATTTGCAATGAACAATGAGCCTTCACTTTTTAAAACTAGTACAAATCCATTTTAATCCCAAATTTACTAAAACTAGTTCTTAATCCCAAATTTACTAGGCCCATAGAAAGGTTATATAAGATTTGAATGCAACCTTCTTGTTAGTTAGTCAAAGATCAATATTTTCCTATTTCATTGTGTAGAGAGGTGCTCTCCAGCCCGTAAACATTTTGACTTGGTCAAAAATTAAATTAAATTAGATTAAGTTAAATTAAAGAAAAAAATAAGAGACATAAATTTATCGATAATTAAAATTATAAAAATAAAACTATTAATTATAATTTTAACTATAAAACTAAGTTGCACGAAGCGCCGAAATGTTTCATAGTTTCCAAAATGGGTACGTTTTGAAATGTCACCTCCCAAAAATGGAAACGTCGGCCGAAACGTTGGTTGAAATGTCATATATGTTTATATATATATATATATATATATATATATATATAAAGAAATTTATAAATAAGTGAATAACACATTATCTTGTAAGAAAAAAGGGAATAAGACCCATAGATGACAATTTCAAAGGAAACCCAAGTCTATATTAGCTCTCATAGATGATTACATAATGGTTGAGTTTCGGTCGAGTTTCA
The DNA here is from genome assembly GCA_031772625.1 of Pinus tabuliformis. Taxonomy (NCBI): domain Eukaryota; kingdom Viridiplantae; phylum Streptophyta; class Pinopsida; order Pinales; family Pinaceae; genus Pinus; species Pinus tabuliformis. Next base: position 995,004,645 of record CM062808.1, on the reverse strand, counting down.
CGTACAGTTACATCCCGAAACACCGGGTTCCTATAAGTTTCGTACAACATAGCTATAAAATTATAAAGGTACATTAAACTATAAAAATACCTTGGTTTACAAGCATTTGGTATTGCATAGCCCATAGTATTTATTATGATGAAGACTACTTAAAGGTTCGAGGAAATGCATTATGGAATGCAAGAGTACTAGGTTAGATCAATTTTAACTCCTGACTTGAGCCCTCTCGGAGCTTGGTAAATCCGAATTTAAGATGGATCTAAGCTGGTTATATTAAAGTTAACCAGCATCATCTACCCTAGTTGTAAACTTGTAAGAGCAACTGGTTTTTCTTTATGCAACAAGCATGCATACAACTGAATGGAAGATCATTTCAATAACAGAGATTAAGTCCTTGAGACTGTTCACCGTCAACTTGATAATGATATAAATTTATATGAACATTAAGTACTTGAAATTGTTCCTCATAAACATTAAGGACAAGGTTAGATCCATCTTAACTCCTGATTATCCCTCCGAGCGCTTGGTAGATCCAAGTTTAAGATGAATTTAGGTTGGCTATATTAAAATGACCACCCATCATGTAAACTTGTAAGAGCAACTGGGTTTTCTTTATGCAAGAAGCATGCATACACTTGAATGGAAGGTCATTTCAATAACAGAGATTAAGACCTTGAAACTCTTCATCATCAACTTAATTATGATATAAACTTATATAAACAAGTTACCTGTTCTAGAGCATAGATATTTGGTCCCGAGACACCACGTTTAGTATAGAAGCCTAAAGAAGCCTTCTGGTAGAGACTGGTATAGGTCAACAAGTGAATATGTAAGATGTCAAAGAGTGATAAAAAATAATGCCTTGTTAATCTTTAAAAGGAACAATAACGGGTGCCCTCCAAAACAAAGTAGGTTATCACTAAATAAGTGGCACCTCCCCTTAATAAGATGGCATCCCTCTATCAAAGCATTTGCACGTAGAACTTTAGTGATGTCCTAAGAGCAGATACTCAGAAGGCAAACATCAAAATGTTACTGAATAGATCAATAGTCATCACTTGTCTGAATATCCGGGTAAGTTCTCAAAAGTTCGATTAAAGGGCAATGGCAATAGCCTATGAGGAAGTTACAGAAACAAACGAAAAAAACAGCCAGCTAAAATAGAATTAAACACTGAGATTAACGTACCAAAGGCGTCGGAAGCGAGAATGACGCCGGCCTTGGCGTCGGGAGAAGCGGTAACGTAGGCCGACAGATGTTGGAATGTCTCCACCCGTCCAATACCCGCACCTGGATCTAGTTGAGGAGGCGACTCGAAGCAGTGAGGACCGGCCATCTCTCAATATCTCCTCTGTTGTTAGATTTGTATTTCACCCTCTACTTTGTTCAAGGCTATTTACACAGCTAGTTGTGTTAAAGAGGGCTTATGTATATATATAGAGCCGTTTCACCAAGGGAAACGATGGTTTAAACAGGAGGGCTTATGTATATATCTAGAGCCGTTCCGTGTTCAATTTCACCAGGGAAACGATGGTTTAAAAAGTGTAACACTGCGTTTATTTATACATATATATACCCACACCGCGTATATATATATAAAAAAATTCCTACCTTGGTTTAGGCTGTTAGCATTGTTTAGATCTTTCTAAAGACTCTGGCCGATATGTTTTTTTTTTCCTCTTACTTCTTAGGCTGTTGTGCAAAGATCTATGTAAGTTTTTGTACAAAGACATATTTTGAATTTATGGATTGAGACATAATATAAATCAAGGGTTTTTTTCGTTTGAAAATATATATATAATTTTGAATAATGATAATATTGATAATTTTAAATTTATATAAAGATATATTTTACACTTGTTTTTTATACTTTGTTGGGTATTTATTTTTATGTAATTAATTAGTTAAATTATGTGGATACTATTTATATAGTATTGTATTGTGTTGCAATAACAATTATTATGAAAAAATGATTTTTATTTTTTAATATAATTTTTATATTTCACAATTCAAGTTAAAATCACATAAAAGTATTCATTAAATAATTATATATATATATATATATATCAAAATTTTAATAAACTTCATATAAATTTCAAAACAAATTAAAAAAATTTACTAAAATCAAAAACAACATAACCTGCCAAAAACATTAATATTAAGTGCATATGAATCTATATAAATATAAATAATATTATTAGTAATCATTTTAAATTTATCTTAGCTATCAATTTATTTATTTTTTCTCCGTAAAAACTAGCTAAGTCATGTATTATATATACAAGTAAAAATTACAGACAGTAAGACATGTCTTCCAGGGCCTGTAGTAGCACCCTGGGAACCTTGACCATAGTTCTAAAAGCTCCCTTGCTGGGGTAGCTTCGCCAAAACCATTCAGACATTGCCATGACATCAAAAGCTCCCACGCAGGGGCAGCACCGGATCGACTTTTCAAAACAGTTCCAGACAAGTTCAGACTCCCTGAGGAGCAGCAGAGTGTAGACCCAACACATTCTTGCCCACGCAGGGGCTTACTACCAAAATAGACTGACTCAAAGACCAGACAGAAGTGAGCATGACAGAGGCGCTCATATCAGCTATCAACTTAGACCATTTAAAATTAAGACTAGACCAGAGACTAGACAAAATTACACACGGCGAAGATGTAAGCATCATCTGCCAGCAAGCAATACGAAATAACAAGAGAAAAATACCCGCGGCTGCGCTAATCCTGGAGACGAGCTGAAGGTGGAAGGAGGGCCGCGAGCTGGGCATCTGCCTCTTCAGCAAGGCTTTTGTCTTCAACCACGTACGCCCAGCCATCACCCTCTGCTCTTCCCTCCCACATCTTCCTCCATATCTCTTCGTCGACGCCTGGAGGGGGTGGCCCCACTGGAGGAAAGGTGTCTTGCGAGCCTTTATCTTCCATGCTTCCAGCTTCAGACGCTGGAGGCACCATAGCTGAGCCCTGTTCCGCCGCCTCTTGTTCTCCTCTGTCAATTTCCTTGCCCTTGCCTTCCAGTTGCTTCTCCGGCAAGCTCTGAGGGGAGTCCTCCCCCTTGCCTTCCAGAATTTTTGTAAACATGACTGATATGTGGGCACTAAGCCCTGGGTTGTCCTCAGAGCTTTGCAGCGTGAATACCACAGAGCCGAAGGAGGGAAGCTCCGGTTTTCCTTCATTAGAACTCCCAACCTCCAAGAATTGTCTAATGGGGAGCGGGGTAGCCCTGGCTCTCCTATGACAATAACAGCAGCAGCAGTGGTGATGCTCATCTGCTGCAGGGGCTCTTGAGGAGGAACCTCTCGCTGGACCTCTCCTGCATGGCTGTCGTTCTCGAATTTTGACCATGGTGAGTCCGATTCTTCTTCTGTATGCTTGCGGGTGAGTTTGGAATCGATGGCAGAACCAATTGCTTTCCAAATCTCTCTCTGGTACCCAATCTTCACTCTGAAATCCTCCCCTTGGTAGCAGATTAAACCATTTCCAGAACTGTCGTTGCAATTGTGCCAATTGCCTACGTCTGCTCGACCAGCAACCAGAGTGGCAATGGCCACGGGTATCCAAGCCTCTGGGTGATAGAAACTGCCACCGCCGAGGCCCTCTGTGTTTCCGCCTCTTCCAGCTCTTCTCAGACAATAATTCTTTGCCCGATCCATCGTGCCTGTAAAACGCTGCCTCATTCCCTCGATACAGGCGCACATTAACTTCCTTCTGCATTTCCATCTACCATGCTCCCTCGCCATTAAATGCATTAACGCAGCAGGGGCTTCATTTATCAGCTGACGGCCTTCTCCTGGTGGCCGTGGTGTTAACACGGGGCAGCCCATGCGTGGCATGTGGCTCGCCCGTCCTTCCCAGTCCGCCACCCGCATCCGGGGTTAGCTATCAATTTATTAAACATTAAGAAAATAAATATTTACATTTGTAAACTTTTCTTTGAGTTTTGCTAAAACAAATTATCTTAAGAAATTGGTTAATCTAAAACTAAGATAAATCTATTGCTATGGTAATAAAAACAAAAGTATATTATAACAAATTGAATTGAATATATTTATTATTATATTTTTAATTGAATTGACATTAACTATATTTTTAGATTTAAGGTTTCATTTTAGTGAAACTATAACATATCCCTATCCATGTAATAAATTAAATGTATCAATGTAATAAATGAAATGTAAGATTGTTTTATTGTTAAATTTACTGATGTATTTCAAAATACAATTTTTTAATAAAATATTGTAATTTGACCAAAAATTATATAATTTTTTGTAATGATTATAAGCAATATAGTTAAATTGTTTGGCAATTAGTAATGTATTGAACTTACAATGGTTGAAAGACATTTTTGCAGTGGCTTTGAAGACCAAAATATTTATATTCCTTATATAGGATATAAGTCTTAGTAAATGTTAATCATCATCATCATTATAAAAATAATTTTTACAAAAACCCAAAAACAAAAAAATTAAATTTATAATTTAAGAATAAATAAAATTAATATGTAATTTAATCTAAAAATAATCATTTTTATTTTTAATCATTAATTTTATTTAATTATTATTATTATTTTTATATTAAAAAAATGCATATATATTTTTATTACTATTATTATTTGAATTAAAAAATATATAAATATTAATATTAATTATTAATATTACATATTTTTTAGTTTATAGTAAATATGTTAAGACATTCTTTAATGTGAAATCACTCATTCAATTTTCAAAATAATATATTAAACATAATAAAAATATATTCTCACCAAACTTATTAAAATAATTATATAATTTTTAAATTTATTAATTTAAATAATTTTTTAATTAAAATATATATATATATAAAACAAAATTTAAAAAATTATAATTATATATATATATAACTTTTACCATCCTTCCGCATAGCACAACACTCATTTTAATACTCTCCAATTTTAAATATAAAAGTATTCTCCCGAATCTTGGAAAATAACTTTGTATTCAATGTCTTTAATACCAGAATCTAAATAGCACGTCATGAATGACGACCTAATGCAACGTTTCGTTGGCACCCCTTTTTACGCCTTTTTTATAAACGTGCTGTAAATACGTCATGAATGACGTCACGTATTACCTTTATGTCGCATATATTTTATTTTAGTGATTACATGTGGTGCAAGGTGGGCACGATGATTATGGCAAATTATCCAACTCCGTTTGTAACGTTGAGATAAGATGATGACCACACCGATACCTCTTTATTCATTGACGTATTTTTAAATATTTTTTTATTATAAAAGATGAATGATGTAACATTTAATCATAAATAAATATTATTTTTATTAAAAGAGTCTGTGTTCAAAACAAACTCAAATTTCAATTTTTCATGTTTATTATAAATGAATTCAGATGTGTGGAGTGCTTTCCATAAATGTCAGAATGTTTTTTATTATACTTATACCGTATATGCTATCAGGCATGGAGTGGTTTTATGATTTCCTGATATATCAGGCATGGAGTGGTTTTATGATTTCTATCAGTAAAGGAAAAATAGATTTATTATAAATTTAATTTTTGTTTTTGTTTTTATTGTTATTTAAATTTATTTATTTATAAAGTGATTGATGGAAGTTTTATTATATGTTGTTTAGTAACTTTCATTTTATTAATCACTAATTTTTTGTTTTTAGTTTTATTACTTTTTAATTTGGTTTATATTCTTTTTTCTATAGCTTTTTTTCTATATTTTCAATTCCAATTAATCATGTTGATTAAATTTTGTTATTTTTTTTATTATTATTAAATTTATGTATCTATAATATTATTTGAGGTTTTATCCTCTCATCTTTAGTAACTTCCATCACTGACCAAACTCAGCTCCAATAGTGGAAGTGTGACTCTTGTGCTAGTGGAAGATATGTAGTCCATATTTCTATTTGTAATTCTCATTTTGAGTTGCTTTTTCCATATAAGAACCAAAATTATAGTTGGCATACTCTTTTTTGCTTTGCATTATTTCCTCCTATTCCATTTTATGGAGAGGAAGATATACTTTCCATATTTCTATGTGTAATCCTCATTTTTAGTTGCTTTTTCCATAGAAGAACCAAAATTGTTGTTGGCATACTCTCTTTTGCTTTGCATTATTTCCTCCTATTCCGTTTGTCTTACATTAAATTCATTTCATTGTTGGACCTAACATTTTCATTTGTGAATCCTACAACTCACAACATCTTTCATTTTTGTCTTCTTGGTACTTTGCACTGAGAAGCTGATTGACTTTCGCTTTAATTTTATTAACTTTACTACTTGGTATGACAATACTTATGTACAGTTTGAGTGGGCCTAATGGTTAAGAGCATGTGTTTCCTCCTAATAGGTCACAAGTTTAAAACCGGAGGGGGGTAGAGTATGTATGTCTTCATAGACTTAGCAGTCAAATCGTTGTGGGTCCCTAGGGGGTCTCAAACGCCAATTTAGTGTTTGGTTTGGTTGTGACCTTAAAATTGGATAATAATAATAATAATAATAATAAGCAAGTGGGGGGGATTCTTCCTTGCAAGGATGGAATTTACATTAAATATCCTTGTTATGATTTTCTATGGAGTGGGAGCTCCTCCTCTGTGATCATTGGTCTAGTCCAAAATATTATGCCAAACAATCCCGAAAGAGTCATTCCTACCTCCAAGATATATCAAAAATTCAAGAAATTGATCTTATTACAAGAAATTGAATTCAAGAATTCAAGAAATTGATCTTCTTAAATTCAAGAAGTTTTATTTTTTTCTCTCCTGTGTGTATCTATGCTCGTAGGTCAAAGGATCTTCAAGAAATTGATCTTATTACAAGAAATTGATCTTCTTGAATTCAAGAAGTTTTTTTTATCTCCTGTGTGTATCTATGCTCAGGCCAAAGGATTTGAAGCTCTAGTCGGGGTGGACAATTCAAGAAAGGATTTGAAAATCTCGTCGGGGTGGACACTTGGCTAGCGGCAAATCTAATGCAATACATTGAAGCTCTTCATTTCATTTTAGGGGATTCAAATTCTACTGTGCAGAGGTTGGGATATGGGATCCAAATTAATTCTACTAGTGCACAACAATAGGAGTATTACCAAGATCTCATCTTGAAGTTCCAGATTCTGCTTCAAGCCACTACAAAACGAGAGATTGCTCGGCATTTATTGGGAGTTTATTCTTCAATTTCTCATATGTTTCAATTGGTTTGATAAAGTTGTTTTATCTTCTTTCCTGGACCCAAACACATTGCTCGGCATTTATTGGGAGTTTATTCTTCAATTTCTCATATGTTTCAATTGGTTTGATAAAGTTGTTTTACCTTCTTTCCTGGACCCAAACACAGAATATTGGTCTCAGTTACCATGCAAGAAATTAATGTGTGAATTTTGTTAAAATGGTTTAATCTACTACAACTTATTCCTAGTTGTATTCAAAGTGAATGTGTCAAATTCAGTCAATTTAATACTAAATCAAAAAATCATAGACAAATGTAGAATATTTGGAAAATATTTGAAAAGGGTTATGATATATTTAATTTATTTTAATATTTAAAAAAAAATGAATGATTTTTTTATTTTTTTATTTTCATGATATGAAATGTTTTAGGAATTAGGTATTTGGATTAGAAAATAAGTGTTTTGTTGTCAATCTATAATTATTAGTGATTTAATTTATATAATTGTGCTAGTTATAATTTAGTTGTTAAATTAATAGTAAAACAATTGCTATTGTGTACTATTCATAAATATTAATTAACTTGTCTTTACAATTTAATTTAAAAAATAATCATCCCAACTCCAGTTTGCTTTGCAAAAGAAAGCACCATTTAAGAGTATAACAATAAAAAATTTGTTCCATTTTCCCCTGCTTGTATTGCCACAAACACAATTGCATTAAGCTCTATATCAATCATGTACAATGCCCATGAACTTTGTAGGAGACAAATGGTTGTGCAAAACAAGTTTCTTGGAATTGAAATCTCATTCAGTTGAAACTAAGTTCCTCCATATCAATTTGAAGATTTGAACGAAACACTGCCAAAGAAATAAAGATATAAAGATTCAATACAGCCAATGAGGTAGGGTGCTCACCAAAAAGCACCATTTCAGCACAATATTTTCACTTTCATTTCTATTTTTTATGAAGGCGTTAATTGATCAGCCGAGAGTCCAATTAGCTATATTTAAACCAGGTACTAGCTACTACCTACTAACTTGTTATACTTGTCGCGGTGTATAACACATTGAATTTTTTGTTTGATTTTTATTTGTTCGTGGTTAACCATACAAATTTGCAGCTTATCCATGATTTAACATTACAAATTGAATTTTATTATTTATTGTTAATATTTTAATTTATTTATCTTAATCTTGATTGGTTGACCTCTTATTTTGTAATGATTACATGTGTAAGTAGTAGTTTTATTTATATATAGTAACTAATTTTTAAGATCTTATGAAAGTTGTATAATGATGGCAATGGTAGTTACTATAATAGAAATTTTGTGCAATAAGAATTATGCCATATGGTGTTTCCTTCAATAACTACTTAGTTACAATAATCATTCTTTGGAATTTGGTATAGTTGCAATTTTATATATATATATAAAGAAAAAATTAAGATCAAATCATTTATAAAATTAATTTTTCCAACTTTTCACATTTAAGATTTCTTCTCATGTCCCAACATCCTAACGTCATTGATAAAAATATTTGTTTTATGTGGGAAAATATGATTCATTAAAATTTTAAAACCTTACAAAAAGGGTAGTTTTATCCATCAACAAATCTTCATTGTTTTTTAATTTAATTTAGTTATATTTAAACTAAACCCATGTACTAGCAACTATGTAGCACCTGTTTTTTTTTTTTTAATTGATTTTTTATTTTAATTTAGTTATATTTAAACTAAACTCATATACTAGCTACTATGTAGTACTTGTTTTTAAAAAAAAAATTAAACTTTTAAAACTAATTTGATTTACTATTAGCATTCTTGTGAATATTAGCTTTCCTAGTTTATGGATTCTTTAATTAATATGTTTGATATTTGTAATATTAAAAGTATAATTTTTTAATTTTAAATGGTTTATTTTCTAATTATTATTATATATTTATTGTTAAAATTTAAATAAAATTTAACCTAATTGTATCATTTCTTTGTAATTTATTTGATATTTTTTTTTAGGTTATCAAAATATTATACGTCCATGATATTTTTTAATTCGAAGAGTATATTTTGTATTTTTTTAAGTTGTTTTATGTGATGATTAGTGTTGGCTTTAATGGTGCATAATTAGAGTAGGCTTAATAGTTAAGAACATATTTTTCCCTGTTTGAGGTCAAAGGTTCAAATTTAGACGGGGTAAAGTATACATTGCACACCTCCATAGACTTTCACAATAAAATGGTTGCTTGGAGGGGGGTCCTTTGTCACGCAAATAAGGGGGTCTCGTGCACCAATTTAGTGTCTCAGTTGGTTTTGACCTTACCACTATATATCCATCTTAACCATGGAGCTAACATGAACCTAAAGGGATCAAATATCTTCACAGAGAAACTTCTTTTAGAGTGCAAAATACAATGTGTAATTTTCAAATGTTTAAATTGCATTTTTAAATGTTATATAGAGTACAAAACTCAAATTTGTAAGTCCAAGAAATCTATCTTAGATTTTGACAAAAAAAACATATACCTAAAAAAGGACCAAATTGTAAAATTATGAGACCACTTCAAATGTTTTAACTATAAAAACTTATCTTTTCCAATGGTTTTATATCATATATACATAAAAAAATAAAAATAAAATAATAATATATACATAGTTGACATTAAAATATTTTAGATAACATTCGCATCGTACTCATTAAAATGGCTTTTTTGTTATTAATATATTATTAAGTATAGGTCAATAATAATTTGTATTAAAATATTTTAATGATAACCCACATTGAATATTTTATTATATACACAATTAACATATTTTCTTTTAACATTTTTTATATACAGATATATATGAAGTTGGCACCACATAAATTAGTTAACATAGATCTTCAAATAATTTATTTAAATCTTGTGTTGAAATAATTTTGAAAAGTATAAGGTTTAAACGTCTTAACCACATTTCTTTTACTTCTAATTACTTTATATGAAATCATATTATGCCAGATGGACAACAAACTAAACATGCATAACATATTCATTTTTATTTTTTATTATAGCCAACATTTGTTTTCTATTTAGATAATATTTTTATTTTTATTCCAAGAGGGACACGTGTCAACTCCATGTTGAGCAAGGTGGAATTACACAACGCTCACATATTGGACCGTAGAATGAGCCTCTCGGCTCAAAAATTAGATTATTATGTCTCCGTGTGGGACAACCGAATGGTTGTGACAATTGGACGTTATCCCCTCCACCCAGTTTCAAAAGGCAACATCTTTGGCCCATTGAGATAAGGCTCAAGGAGTAGGCTTCCCCACCCTTATCGATTCTCAGCTCTTGCTAAGTCATAAATTCCTGGTATATCTGGCTTACGATCTGTTGGATATAATCTTGGTGTTATAGTGGCAACCACTAGGTTTGATCTTTGGCCTTGCCCAAATTAATCCAACAAGTTACAGATTCACTGGTAAATAATAATATTTTTTTCCAATGAAAAAATCCAATAGTTTATTATAAGAAACAAAATTACGTTTATAGATGTCATTTAACATTTTGCTTATGTATTGCCACCACTATGGGGACTCCAAAAGTAGGGTTATATGTGTCAATTTTACAATCCATGTATTATATCGTCAAAGTATCCACAAAGGAAGCAAAAAACATCTCATGAAAACTCAAAGGTATGACAAAAAAACTTGCAATATGCGTGTGCCATAAGTCAAAATAGGGGATATCTTGAAAACAATTGTAGTAAGAAGAGAGAAAGAGATCAACCTAAGGCTAAATAGAGCTAGGAGTCATGGATACATTCTAGAGAGGAGGCTTGCAAAATTTCCTTGATCTTCTAGCAGCCCTTATCCAATGCCACACCGGCTTTGGAGAGTGTGTCCAATTCTTCATTTTAATCCTTGTAAATGTGATAAAAGGAATCTATGAAAAAGAAATAGATAAATGTTTTATATTTTCGAAAAGTGGCTAGAGAGAAAAGTTGTTGAGTTGGTAAAGACACTTCATCCAAAAAATAGCCACTTGAGAATCCACAAAAAAATGTATGGAATGTAGGCTTTTCTCTTTTTCTAATAGAAGAAGGAGAAAAATACTCAAATGCTCAGTAGAATTGTTTGTAAAGGGATCTAAACTAGACATGAAAGATGTGGAGTGAGAGTCAATGAGGTGTATAATCCCATCATCACTCTCAATTAAGGGGTACCTTTTGTCGCACCATCAAAGAAGGCTCAAGGTATATTTGGGGCTATCTAAGAGGATCATTTACGAGAGAAGAATATAATTGTGCGATATAGAATCCCACATCCAAAATAACCAAACTTTGGATTATTGAGCGAGAAGGAGAGGGAGGATTATCCTTGAAAATGGCATGATTAAGAGCCAACCAAACACCCCATGAAGCTAAGAGAGGGAGAGCTTGAAATTTATTTTCTTGGGGGGTAGAGAGTCAATCTTAAAGAGTTGATTCAATAGTATCTCCTTGCCAAAGAAAAGAGATTCCAAAGTCTTTGAATTTCCTTCCAAACCTATCTTGCTAAAGGGAAAGAAAGGACAAGATGATAGTTTGTTTCTTCCATCTAGCAAGATACAAAACATTTGTTTGGATACTAAAATGATTTATTTTTATAGAATATCCCAAGTCAAGGCTTTGTTGTAAATTAACAATCATGTGAATTTTTGTTTTTATTTTTATTTTTTTTAAACAAAATAGCTTCCAAAGTTTTTTCCCCACCACAGAGCCAACCCAAGCCCCAATTCTCATGCAAGTGAAGTATATCCCATTTTTTGGAGTGTACTTTCCAACGGGTTGGGGGATCCAATCAATTGGTCAATCCAATCCATTGGGAGGACAAAGGAATTTCACAGAGATCTAATGTAGGAGTCTCAAACTTGAGCAAAATGGCCAACCAGGTGTAACTCCTTGTTGTGGAGTGAATGAGTGATACCAAAGAGAAGTCATGACTCATAACTTGACTGAGTTAATATATGTCATCTCTCTTTAATGTTTGAATAAGTGAAGGAAGGGGGGATGTCAGTGTTGAAAACCAACCCAAGGTTCCTTGCCCAAAGAACATATGATCCATCCTCGATTTTACAAATCAACCAACTGCTATTTAGGGGGATGTTTCCCTTCAGTATCCTTTAACTCATTTTCCCCTTAGTTATGGATCAATGCTCTTTGAATTCCTCCTAATAGACGTGAATCTCTCTCATTGCAGTTAGAATAATGCATGTAAGTAGTGGTGATCAACTTCAAACTTGGAGTTTGGCATTAATTTCGCTTTGTTCAATCCTTAACTCCCAAACTCACTTAAGGCAAAAACCCCAATTCCTTGTGCAATCTGGAATCCAGAGACCTGGATAGATTTATTATTGCTCATAGTTCGAAGATTCGGATATCCCTACCACTTTGGATATCTTTCGACGTGGATACCTCCTTTAATTTGGATACCTCTTCTTTCCAGACATTTCTTTAAACATGGATTATCCAGTTTGTTCTAGTATTTGGGATCTAGCTTAGTGTTATAACTTATGGAGAGATTCAACCCAAATACTTTATAGTCCAGATTATCAATTGTGATCCAGAATCCAGTTGATGACTCATCATTCTAACCTTTGCTACAACCAGATACCTATGTTGGTATTGATTGACAACAATTTGTGACTGACACTTTCTCATTTCCATCAACTAACGACTCTTTTGAAAATTGAAAGATCTGACGTTGTTGAAAATTTGTGTTACAAGAAATTGGGTCTTGTCTAATCTAAAAACACCAAATTGCATTATGAATTGATTTTGAAGCTATGAACCCTGAAATTGAACCTAAGAACTGGTTACCTGCAACATTTGATTATTCATGTAACACATAAGAAAACCAATCTGGCTCGCACTCAACACAAAATGAATTCAACCACACAAAAACACACATAAATATACAGATTGATTCATATATTCAACAATAGAGGGGAAGATTACAATTTTACAGTCAACATATTGTCTTCCTCTAATTTCCTCTCATTTGTTTCTCATGCACACACTTAAAACTCCAAATCACTCAACTACATGGAAAATCTATTTACATAGAACTCACACACAATTCAACAACCTCAATCTATTTTTCTAGATTATCTAATAATTTCTTAACCTGGATAGATCTATCCCTTCTCGTAGCAACTAAATGACACTCATCCTATCCTCTCTAACAATATAGATTCCTTCTAGATTTACAACTAGGAAAATATTACAATTTAAAAAAAAAATTAAGGAAACCAACATCCTTTAGTAAATGGATTGACCCAAGAAGGTCAAAAAAGGTTTTGACTAGTAGATGCTCTCACATCAATGGAAAGCTTGGATTATGGATTTCCAGATGATAAAATCATTTATCAATTTTTGTTCCTAGCCTTAGATCCAGTCTACCATAGAAATGTGGGGCAAGTACTTCACTTTTGTGACCTAAGACCAAATACCATAGCCTTGTATTAATCTCCATACATTTTTTACAACCAAAGCCTTGGGAAACATAAAAGTGTTCTTCAAGCCCCAACTACCTAATAACTTCAACTTTCCCAACCTTTTCTAGGAGGCCAGTACCATGGTCTTTTCTCCTCACAACCTGCCCATAAAAAAATGAAGGATACTTGATGAATTTTCCTTAAAATGCCTTTAAGAATTGAAGATATAGAGGTCAAGTAGATTGGGATGGACTTCAAGAAATTTTTTTACCAAAACCAATTTGATAGCCTTCAAAATCAGTTTATGACATCGTTGTAACACTACCTACGATCATGTTAAAGTTATTATGAGATGTGGAAGGTTTTACTTATGTTTTGAATCTTATTTTCAATGTCCGTCGAGGAAATACTGTCATAACAATTTCCTCTTTTAACAAACCATTCGACATGAAGCAATTAAAAAACACGTTGATTCCTTGGTAGATCCTTTTTGTTAAGCTTGGTAGATCCTTCTTTTTCATTAATTATAGAGAAAATTTATACCACATAGATTTGGCTAGGTGGCCTCAACTTTCCCAATGGGAAACCAAGTCTGTTGGCCACCTATCCGCATTGTATGCCATCTAGTAGCAAAAAATCTTAAGTCTCTCTATCCAAGCTATATAAGTCTCAGATTATTGTCCATACTCTAGAGATCTACGTACATATATAATTGCATAAAGAAATTTAAAATCTATCCGCATATATAAACAAAAACATCAAAAAGTAGGCCTTCTAGTCATGTTGTTCAACAGATGTTGATTCCATCAGTTTCGGATCCTTAGGGGTGAAAATAATAGTACGTCACACCTTTAAAAAGGGCCTCAACACCCCTATGCCTTGTCATGGAATTCGTACCCAACAACTTTGTATGGACCAAGATACAAGGCAAGTGCCTCTCAATTTGGTCAAGTCGAATGTCATGTTTATGCAGTTGAAACTGCACCTTCTGGAATTCATGCTTGTAATTCGACATGCCTTGGACAGTAATAGCCATGCCAACCGAAATTTGTTCCATCACCTTTCCCAATAGGCTTTTCATCAACCAGTAAAGGTAGAGGGTTTGCTTGAATTGAGTGATTCTACCTCTTGTATTTCCAGGATCTGGGATGAGGACTCTCCAATCCTCTAGTTTTGTATCTATACCACTCTCCTGCTTCACTTCTTCTTCCCAGTCTTCTAACAACTTTCGGATTTCTTCATTGGTTCCTTCTCGGTAGGCAGTTGTCACTTCACTAATTAACCTTTCAACAAACTTCTTGCCTCTTTAGCCATCTGACAGACCTAGTTCCTTATCTTATCTAGTCGCATGAGGCTTCTTATTGCAGCCACGGGTTTTTGCAGGACGTGTCATGGTCTGTCTGGCCCAATCCTGTATAGTGCAACAAACTGCATTCCAATTACATTTCAACGTATTACAACAAGGTTCATGCACACAAGTGGTAGGATTGAAACGCTCCAACCCGCCAGCATCATACCCCCCTATCAATTGCAATTCCCTGCCCTTCGAGGTCGCAGACGAGTTCCCCAGGGAGGATCGACCCAAAACCTGCACCATAGGTTGCACTTCGCCACAGACACCCCCTCTTAGCAACAGTCCAACATGCTTTTTCTCCCCTGTCCCAGGTTGAGAGGTGAAACTGCCTATAGGCTATCGACTTACCTTGGCTAGCATACCCTTTACTATCCACCCAATACTCTAAAGGAGGACCTAACCCAGGCATCCACCCATCCCTAAGCCCCATGACGCCACCATCGCAAGCCCACCTTCCATAGCCAATTCCAATTCCCTGCTAGATTTCTCGCCCGTAGTAGTTCTCATTCTTCTCCCTCATTCCCGGGTTTCTATAGACCCCCCTTCGACTGCACATGGACATAATGCAGGGGTTACCTCGCAAATTGCAGGTGATTTGGTCGATGCTAACCCCATGGCCCAACCCCCCAGCTTTACTAGTGACACACCTACATGCTTCAACACTAAGCCCTCTACCCAGAGCGATCAAAATTCCCATACGGGAAAGGATAATCTCAAAGCAGAGCTAAATGGAGAGGGTGCCTATCAGGGTCCAGAGACAAAAGCAAAAGCATACATATGCCACTAGCCTACGTCCCGAGCGCCCCTTCATTTTACAGTCCTCCCTCATAATTCCTTCCCTCTCCCTCAAACGAAACCCGAAGCAGGTCAACATTATGAGAGTGGAGAGATAACTGATAACATACCCGTAATCCTTCACCTGTAGTCGATGGGATTACTATTTCTCATAGCGCCACAGACCCAACCTGCCACACCAGTCTCCTTGCCCATAGTCACTCTGATAATCACCAACCTTCTCTTCAGAGAAAATACAAAACCCAACACATCCCTTCCTCCCACTTCCACCTTTCCCATATGCAGTGATTTCCATCATGCAAGGGGCCACCGCACCCATCGCCTCAAGTGTGCGGGGGGCGGTGGTTTTGTAGGTTGCAGTACTCACCATTAACCCCGAATTAAAATGGTAATCTACTGGCTCGTACCCAGATTGGGGCCTTGGCCTACTGATTGTCCATGATGAAGGCTTTGTCTTTGATCCTACACCAAGATTTCGTCCAGGGTCCAATACCTTTCATCCTAGGGCTGAATTGGCCATATTTTTTCCACAGGGCCATTTTAGTGGTTACATCCCAAATTGGCTAGGAAGTATGTCACTTTATTTCCTTCTCTTCTAACATGATTGACCATGATGTAATCAAACTTATGATTCAACTCTCATATTTCTTGGATTAGTCTGGAAGTTCGCCAGTTGTGGCTGAGCTTATCCTATTTGGTTCCATGGTTTTGTTTTGTCAGCGTGTTGATGACCAAGCTAGAGTCTCGCTCCACCACTAGATTTTTGTATCCCATTTGATAGCTATTTATAGGCCTTGCTTGTCTGTGGCGAATTCAGCTTCATTATTGCTAGCGAACCAGCAAGAGTCTACATAAATTAATCGAGTGTTGGTCTGGAAATCCCTGAAGAGACCACCCAGTCCGACCAATCCTAGGTTGCCCTTTGAGGCCCCATCGAAACTCAGCTTTATAAATCCCTCCACCAGAGATGTGAAATGGTCCAGAGATGTCATTCCCATCCTGCATTTTTTCCATACTGAGGGAGCCATCATTTCTGGTGATAGATTCAATTTCTGTAAGATTCATACCAGGGAAAATTTAAGAACCCTCCCTAAATTTACATGTATAATAAATGGGCGAATCTCCATGGTATATAGGAAAAATGGAAGGCGATTTTATCAATAATATGATATGTATATATAATTTTTTGGCGAATCTCTCACCAGGCATGGCGAATATTTTACTCAATTATAAAATCTTGTGTTTATTGAATACACAAATGAAATCATTGCATTTCTTTAAAATATCTTTTGAAATCAAAATTACATATCGATAACCTAGTGGGTGTAGGATAAAATTCACCCGTGCCATTCACAGAAAGCATGAGAAAAAACCTAATAATATATGTAAAACCAAGAAAAATTCAAATTCATCACTTCTAGGGACCTCGTAACCACCCTGCCAATACACAAGTATGTTCCTATTTGCAATTAGAAAAATTACCCAAATTACAATCTGTTTACTCCAGCATATGTTGGAAAGTTATAGAAGGATGACTAGTGCAATCAATCCATTCCTTTTAGCCCTGGATTTGTTTTAGTTTAAAACAGAAGTATACAAATATACTTGCCCAATGTCTATGCTTTAACCATTCACCTTAAGATGTTTTTACAATATAATTTCCTAAGTCTATTTAATATCTTCATTATCATAAAAACCAACCTATATCCATCTTAACTCCACATCTACCACTCTTAGGGGGATGAAATCTATTTATCCCTCTAAGCACTTGGTAGACCCAGAATTAAGATGGATCTAAGATGATAGAATTTCCCCTTTAAATAGTCTATGCTCACATGAATACCATGGTATTACCATGAGTCAATACCATGGGTTATCATAAACATGGAGCTTAAAAATTATTATTAGTAATTTATAAAAATTAATAAAATTAATAGTTGATTTTTATTTTATTTTTTATTTTAACCAAGCTAAAATGTTTAACATACATTAAATTACAACATCCATTTTTACTCTTGATCGGATCAAATATTTTTTCACTCTATGCTAGTTTGCATATCATGATATTTGATACCTCTCGGGGGTTAGTAGATCCAGAGTAAAGATGGATCTATGCTGGTTTAATTCCCCCATTTAAATAGGCTACAGTCCAGGTGAATACCATGGGTCAATACCATGTGCCATTTTGGTGAATACCATGGGTCAATACCATGTGCCATTTTTATTTTTATTAATACTAATATTAGGATTAATAATTTTTTTTTGCATGGTATTAATAACAATCTAGTCCATGGTATTTGTCCCATAGTATTTTGCCCAAAGGTTTCACCTAAATATAATGCATTTTTTGAGTGTTCGTAAATATAAGGTGACTTATGGAGTAAATATAAAATAAAAAAAAATGTTTTATTTGTTTACCATACCTCTCATTTATTTATATTTTTATTAATTTACCATACCTCTTTTACAAATATGGTATTTGGCCCATAGGATTCACTTAAATAAAACCTCTTTCTTGAGCCTTCATAAATAGAATGAGGGTTATGGACTAAATATAAAAAGAGGTTTTATTTATTTACCATGCATCTAGTTTATTTATATTTTTATTTATTTACCACACCTTTTGAGTAAGTATAAAAAGACGTTTTATTTATTTACCATACCTCTCATTTATTTATATTTTTATTAATTTACCATACCTCTTTTATAAATATGGTATTTGGGTCTTTGGCCCATAGGATTCACTTAAATAAAACCTATTCTTGAAAATGGGCGAATGGAAGGTTGTAACTCCTAATTTCAAGGGCTAAATTTACCTTTTTTACCCTCTCCCTTAAAATAAGGTGGGCTATTTGAGGTGATTTGCAAAAATGTACTATGATACAAAATATTCGCCCACTAAAAATTTACAACCCCTTAATTTCGCCAAAGGGTGAACATTTGCCCCTAAAATTTTCTATGATTCATACTTCCTGGGGGGTACTTGCCAGTCCTCCTGATGTCATTTCTCTGCTAAGATCGTTTCCGTGATGTTCTGGATAATTCCTTCCCAGACTTTCTCTTGGGTTAAGGATTGATTCTTGAAAATTTTGTAGTTCCACTCCTTCCATATAGCCCATAGGGTTAGTCCCAAGGCCAATCTCCAAGCTCTGTTTACCATTGGGCTGTAGAATATATGAGCTCTCCAAAGGAGTATTGTTTCGCGGATACTATGGTTATCTCGATCCATTCTTCCGAATACTCCTTGCAGATGTCTCCATCTGTGTTCTACAAACAGGTAGGTATTGAGCATGTATTCAAGGTCTTCACTGTGATGTTGGCACAACCAACAGAACGAGGGTCCATGGAACACCCTTCTTTGGAGCTGGTCCCATGTTAAGATGTGCCCTCTACTTACTAGCCATAAGAAGTGTGCCACCTTCGACCACCATTCTCCCTTCCATATCTTTTTCCATATCAATCTTTTCCATTCCTAGTCTTTGCCAATCTGTAAATTGTATTCCTCTTTTATGGTGAAGGTACCTTTAGTGGTATGTCCCCATCTCAGTATATCAGGGCCATTTAGGATAGTTAGTTTTCTGGATCGCAGTTCTTTGTCTAGATAATTCCATTGTTCAGTCTCAAGAGCCTGTGGCCAGTCTGCTTGCTTCTTCCATCTTCTCCAGCCTTCCTCCCCTTGTTCTTCTTTCCAGAATTGCTCGATCGAGTGGATGTTCATATCATTGGTGTATATGAGTATATCTCTCAGATCCTTCCTTTCAAGCAATCACTCCCTTTGTTGCCAGGAGTCTTGCCAAAATTGTGTTGTTTTTCCATTGTGGATTTCCTAGAAGGCATGTTGTTGGATGAGATTCCTATTTTGGGTTGACAGGTTCCATATTCTTGATCCTTTGGGAGGGTCCCTATATCGGAGAATGTCTTTGGTTCTCTTCGGCATGTTATATTTTCTTGTCCATATTTGTTTCCAGAGGTCCAACCCTCCTCCTATCCATCTCCACCATAATTTTTCTCCCATTACTTGGTTCAGAATGTAAGGGTCTCTGAGGCCTAAACCCCCTTCCATATTTTTTTTAACAAGAACTAGCCATGAAACCAAAGCCCACTTCCTGACTTGTTACGCACCTCCCCAAAGAATATTTTTAAAGATGTCGACCATTTTGGAGCAGGCTGTTTTCGGGGCTGCCATTCCATAAAGTTGATAAATAGGAATGGTTTGAAGTACAACTTTGAGGAGGATGGTCCTCCCTTCTAGGTTGAGGAATCTTAAGGCCCAGCTACTAAGTTTTCCCCTAAGTTTTTATAGCATAGTTTGCCAGCAGGAGGTCATTAATGAATTCTCAGATAGGGGCATTGCCAAATATTTAGATGGAAGGGATCCAATGCCAAACCCCAGGACCTGGGAAAGGTATGCTTGAAGGTTCCCTTGGGTGTTAAAAAAGAAAATACATGATTTGTCGTTATTAATCATTGTCCCAGAAGCCTCCATGAAGGTGTGCAAAACCTATTTTATTCAGCGAGCTTCTCTCAATGAGACCTGACAAAAAAACATGATGTCATCTACGAATTGCTGGTGGGTGATGGCCAGGTCATTTTCCCAGATCCTCAGACTCCACAACCTTGATTCCCGGACTTGATTTTTAATAAGACACACCAACCCTTCCGCCGCGAGAATAAAAAGGAAAGGAGATATAGGATCTCCTTGTCTTAGGCCACGAGAGGGGTTGAAGGTAGGGGTGGGAGAACCATTGAGTAGAATCAAGATAACCGAGGAAGATACCATGGCATATATCCAATTTATCCATCATTGGTCAAATCCGAAGGCTTTGAGGATGTTGTTGAGGTAATCCCAGCTTAACTGGTCATAGGCCTTGGAGAGATCCAACTTAATCATCATCCCGGGGAGCTTTCTCGTCTTTAGCGAATGCACTATTTCTTCTGAGGCTACAAACCCATCAAGGATTTGTCTACCTTCCAAAAATCTAGTTTTCTCAGGAGATATGACGTTGGGTAGTAGGGGTTTGAGGTGCTTTACAATTACCATAGCAATGATTTTGTATATAACATTACATAACGCAATGGGACGGAACCCTTGCGGATCTTCAGATTTCAATGTTTTTGGAATAAGAGCAATGAAAGTGGCATTAAGACTAGGGCATACCTTCTGATTGCGACGTGATTCTTCCACCACCTCTAGAATGTCTTGTCCCATGAAGCTCCAAGTTGTTTGGAAGAACTCCATCGTGAACCCATCTAGGCCAGGGGCCTTATTTTTTGCATTCCTTTTACAATCTCTTCGACCTCCTCCAACGTTACTGCATGCATCAGAGCTATATTATGATCCCTGGATACAAGTTGGGGGATGTTTCTCGTGATCCTTTGTATAGCTTCAGAGAAGTCCTCCGGTGGTTCTGTAAGGAGGTCTTTGAAGTGGTTCACCAGTAATTCCTCCATTTCCTCATGTTGAACCCTGCGATTCCCCTCCACATCTTTCAAGGCGTAAATTTGATTGTGTTGCCTATGTTGGACCATGGCTTTATGAAAGAAATGAGTGTTTCATTCAACTTCCCATAGCTAGTTCACCCTTGATTTTTGTTTCCAACATATTTCCTCCTTTTTTCTTCTTTCCTCCAGCTAGTTGATTAACTAGCCTTCTTCTTTCACTAGGTTATCTGATCTCCCTTCTTGAATTATTTGTTGTTGCAGATCCTCAATTATCTTATTCTACTGATGTTGGTATTTCATAATATACCTAAATTCTTCCTTGTTCCATTTCCTCATCTTGTGCTTGATTTCCTTCAACTTTACTTTGAAGGTGTGCATGCAATTCCTCCCTTGCTCTTCACTATTCCTCCACCATTCTTCAAATTTTTAGCAAATTTGGGTCCCTTAATTATAATGCCTCAAATCGGAAAGGGTGGTTCTTAGGTCGCACCTTCAAGTCAATCTCCAATCTTATCGGTCAATGGTCAGAGCCCATACACAGGAGGATTGAGGCTTCCATGAATATGTCCCTTCTTATGGTTTTCTTTGAAATCAAATATATGTCTAAGCGTGAGGCGATCTAGTGGCTTCCTCCCCTCCAACTCCATTAATCGTTGGTAGATCTACTAGGTGAAGCTCCACTATAAGGTCCCCAAAGGCTTCCATATCAACTTTTGTTTGTCGCATCCCTCCCTTCTTTTCTGCTAGGGAGGTAATCATGTTGAAATCTCCTACTACTACCCATAGGTCATCTGGGTGCGGATTCCTCAGTTTTGTCAAATTCTGGAGAAATGCCCCTTTTTCCCCTGGGATGTGGGGTCCGTAAACCCCTGTGAGAAAAACCCATTCTCTGGATCCAATATGTCGGAATATGCCTGAGAGTATTTTTGGTAGGCTGATCCATTCGTCAAACACTATCTCCCCAGGGTTCCAAAGGATCGCAAGACCTCCCACACTGCTATTTGCATCCCAAGTGATTACTTCATACTAGGGTTTGAAATTTTTTAGGATTTCCTTCAGTTTTATTTCACTGATATTTGTTTCTTGTATTATCATGATACTTGGTTTATCTCTCTTTAATCTATCCTTAAGATACCTTTGTTTGCCTCTGCTATTGAGGCCTCTTATATTCCAGGATGTAATAATCATTTCAACAGTTTATTGGGTTGGTGAAATACCTCTAACAGCGGTACTACCCTTCTAGAGTTTACAAGTAGCTCCCCAACCATTTGTATGGATTCATTCAAAGTTCTTCGTCTGTGCTTCTTTCCCCCTTATCCTTGGGGTCCGAGATCTTGGGCTTGGCTGGCTTGGGAGCCTAAATGCTCCGGTTGGACGATAATAGTTGTACCCTATTTGGCTTTGTATTGTTGAAAGGTTTCCTTATATAATTGCTTTTGGTCTTCTGGAATGAAACGTTCATCCAAATGCCTCCATTCTTGTAGTAGGTGTTTCATCACTTGTTCTTCTACACTGAGATCTTCCTTCTGGTTATCAATCTCCATATGGACTTGATCTACCACTTGCATGGGGTTTTGTTTTCCCTGAGGCTCCACTACCGCCTTTCGCTTGGGCTTGTTCCCCTCTGGGGGTTTTTTTTGGGTGTTTTCCTATTCCATTGATTGCCACTCCTTCCTTCTCCTCCTGTAGGACTTCATATCAGTTTTGGGTGCGTTTCTCTTTTTCATTCTGTGCAGATATATGGTTTCCCAGATGCCTCTTATTTATTTTCCGTTGGTGGACCTCCTGGAACCCTCCACCATCTTCTCTTATCGTCACTTCTCCATCTGTTTTCGTTACTGCATGGCTTTTGTTCTGGTTTAGCGGGCAAGCATGAAACAGATGCCCATATTCATGGCAGCACCGACATTTGAAGGGAATGTGCTAATAGTCCATGGGTTGTTGCCATACCTCATAATGGTATTCCAGCTCTATGAAATCTGGCAGTGGCTCTATGATGTTCATGTAGACGTTGATTCTAGCATAGGAGGTGTACCTTCCCCGTCTCGTGGAGTCTGCAACCTTAACGAAGGTTCCAATAGAGTTGTCGATCCCCTCTAGGATTTCTAGGTCGCAAAAGTCCATTGGAAGGGTGAATAGTTGAACCCAAACTGGAGCGGTGAGAAGATTTTCCTCATTTGGGTTGTAACATTCCTCCCGGCGTCTTATGAAAAGCCCTGCATTGTTGAAAAAATATGGCCCATCCTAAAAAGCTTTGTCTTTGTCCTCCAGATTAGAAAATATCACTGTAAAGAAGCCTTTTTCTCCCAGTTTGAGATCAATGTGGCCCTTCAGCTGCCATCTGAGCTGGATCCATTTGATCAGCTCCTTCTCTGTTGGCCAAGCTCCGATAAATTTACAAATGAGGGCATGATCCTTCATATGCTTTATGTATTCCTCCAGCTTGTTGTTAGGAATGACGAATCTCGATTTCTTGGCAGCCCATGGTAGGCATTGACCTCCCAAACTCGACTGCCATTGCGCTCCCCGGACAGGGGGTCCTTTGTCGCAGTCGTCATTGTTTCCTACTTCCGCTTTGTGCATACTAGATTCCCCTGTCGCTATGTTTCGGTAGGAGGGGATCTCTCCCCCCCTTGTTAGAGGGCTCATGACCTCGATCAGCAGGTGGCCGCAGTGTGCTGCTATTGCAGACTTCCTTCTCCGCCAAAGGTTTCTGTAGGTTTATCAGGGTTAGCTGGTTGAAACCCTAGCCGTGCTTCATCCTCTTCCTCGCAGAGCATCCCAAATATGAATAGTTTCCATGGTAGACACTTATTAACATGAAGGTTATATTCACAAACATAAGACAAACTACAAGGTTGTCTTTCAATAGCAAGCACTCATATATATGTACCTTGGAATTTGAACTTGAGTGGTTTTTAGAGTGTTTTTCTATAACTTATTAATGAGTTCTCCGCCTTAAGGGGGAGTGGGGGAACAATAATCCTTATGCATTCTTCCTTGTCTTATTATTAATGGGACATCTCTTGGAGACCTCCAATGTGATGCACTAAGAGGTCTGACTTCATTCAAACACTAAATGGAGGAGTTTGTCCACTGGTCATGGTACTCATTTCTATACTACCAAGATAAGGTTACTATACAAGTCATTTTTCACTCTTATTTTAAATGTTATGTTAACATCTTGGAGGGAAAAATCAATATTATTCTATATATTAAAATATAAGAACTTTCACTAAAACTTATATTTGTCTATCAAATTATTGGAATAACATCAAAAGAATTGTCCAGTTTCAACTCTTCAAGGCATCAATATTATTATATATATTAAAATATAGGTCTTTCACTAAAACTTTTATTCATCTATCAAATTATTGAAATAACATCGAAAGTATTGTCCAGTTTCAACTCATCAACGCATGTTAACCATAGTTAGTTGATCAATAAAGGAAATGGTAGAAGAAATACAAATCATTAGGCTTGTTTTCAATCGCATGAAAACATAAGAAAATATGCCCCACAAGGACCCAATAATGTAGAGTCATTCGTTACCTAATGCAAATCCACAACAAGCCACCCCACACAATGCACCATAACTTGTGTGGGCCCATTTGGGATTGCTGCCACATCGTTAGCCCCATGCCACAAAATTACTAACTCCAACGCTAACTACGTTGACATGGACGTGTGTATTCAAGATCTAGAAGGTCCTGTTTTCCATCCATGAAGGGTAGGGTATCTATATTTCCATAAATAAATAAAAAAACTTTTATACTTTTTTCAATAAGAAAAAACCAACATACTTTATATTAGTAAAAAATTGTTTACATATTTTTTATATGTCATGTTCTTATCCATTTCCTTCTATTAGCCACTATAATTTATGTCCATGTTCACACATAACATAGTATGTCCAACAACCATATAATCGAGATATACATAATCCATTTTGTGGCTATGTATATCCAGTCACATGTTATACAAATTCAAACTGTAGAAAATTTTATTCTATCAAGTATTCCTGAATAGATGCCTAACATCATATAAGCACATAAAACTGCATATTGGTTAAAACCATACGAACCAGAAACGAAAAGGTGACTATGCAATGTTGATTTTCCCCATTTCTTAGAGAGAATTGTTGAATAAGTAAGAAAAAAAGAGATTTCTCCAACTTGTTTTTAACACCCCTCTTTGGATAATGCATCTACAACAATGTGATTTTCTCTGTAAATGCGTGAAAATGACATCTCTCGGAAACTACCAATTAGCCTTTTGATGCAATACATCCAATTCATCAACATGCATGGTTCAAGTGTGGACCGCTCCTGGACCCAGTCGATCATCATTTTTGAATCTCCAAAGAATGCAATGGTCTTGATGGATAACCATTTAGCACAGAAAAGAACCCCCCATAGAGAAATAGCTTTAGCTCTGGTATTTGAGCCCACCCCACTATGTCAGTTGAAGTGGTAACATAATCCAAGTTCTATCACAATATACACCCCACATCCACAAACATTTTTACAAGTCATGCCATTAAAGAGGCCAACTAGAAATTTGTCCCAAATAGCCACCATTTTAATAACTCTCGGACATGGCTTTTTAATGACTGGACCAATTTTTTAGAAGTATGCAACAACCTTCACATAACTATGCTTGATGTCTATTTGAGAATCCTCCAATATGTGTGCATTCCTAGATCACCAAATGCCCTAGAATATGTAAAATGGGAGAGTGCGGTATGACTTGTCTATTGAGATCCATCTCTTCAAATACTCTTCAATTGATGTTGTATCCCACGCGACAAAAATGTATGAAATTTCTAGAACACCAGCCAAAATGGAATGTGAAAATTGGCAAGTCAGGAACACGTGAGTCACGCCTTCAAGTTCCTTTTTGCACATTGCACATCTCCCCGAATCATTAAAACCCCACATGCAAATGTTATCCCCTATCAATATCCTGTTTTGCCACATCAACCAACCAAAATAAATAAGCTTATGTGGAATTTTCCACTTCCAGATTTTATAGAACCACATTCAATCCTTCAAATTTGGATGTGCTAGAGAGATAAAATTATAAACTTCCTTCATTGAGATCTGTCTCGTAGATGTTTTTCCATCCCAAGTGAGGGAATCATCCCTACCTCTCAATGTGATTCCTACCATAACTAAGTTGCGTACATATATATCCCAAGAATCCGATAGTTCACTGCTTAAACCAAGTTCCCAAGCCTATGCCCATGAAGGAATCAATGTTGTAGAATCTTGTACGAAATAAATTTGGTTTATATATTAAAGGCCCTGATTGTGCATGTACATTATGAGAGGGGTAGGCAAAGAACCAATTTGCACCTGTGTGCTAGAACCTATCTCCCAACAGAGATTCCCTATCAACCATTGTTTGACATTCATCATACTATTCCAAATATATGAAACCAAGCATGGGTTTCACGCACCACCTTCTATCCATTCCATGAAAGACTAGTTTTTCAAGTATTTTTCTTTCATGATAATTTTCCATATGCCATATCCATTTAAGGCACACCAGAGGCTCTTTATTAGCAAGGCCTTCCCAAATAGTTTAGTTTTTTTTATTCCCCATCCCCTATCTTACTGTGGTAGGGATATCTCTTCTAGGAAAACTAAATAGTACTTCTTTGCCTCCCTGGTACCTGCGCAAATGAACTTAGATATAAATGAATTAATCCTCTTAATGATGAATTTTTGCATCATGTACATATGCATCCAGTATACCTAGATGCTCTATAAAACCAACTGAACAAAACCATTCTGCCCCCCAGAGTGAGCCATTTGTAAGACCATAACAACAACTTCTATTCAACTTTTTCAATCAACCACTCCTAGTCCCTGATACCATATTTATTTGGTTTCAAAGTGAAACTGAGATACTTAAATCCATTACCCAATGAAACCAACCCCACAACATATATATTTGCAATCTATTTTATCAAATCCTTGTCCCTATCAGTTGCAATCAACAAGTATTTGGTCTTGCTCATATAGAGACTGGTTGCATCACCAAAGGAATAAATTATATGATATAAAATAATTATGAAACTGAAACTTCCCCTAAGATAAGAACATCATCATTAAAAAGAAGATGTGTTATGGATATGCTCCTTGAGATCCAACATCCTGAAATAAATCCACAGGAATGGGCCTTTGAAATCATCCTACGGAACCCATCAATGACCAGTAAGAATAAGGGAGGGGAGAGTGAGCATCTTTGCCTCAACCCTCTCGAGGACTTAAATAAATGTATAGGAATGCCATTGATTAATACTGCATAATTGACCGAAGTGATAGACACCATAACCCAATCCATAACTCGAACATAGAGACCTATCTTGAGCAATATCATTCTTAGGAAGCTCCAATCAACACAATCATAATATTTTATCAAATCTAATTTTTATAGGCATGCATCCTTCTTTTTAACTTTGATAGAATGTAAGCATTATTGTGCTATAGCCACCACCCTTGTATTTTCCGATTCGCTAGAAAGCCAAATTGTTCTGGAGAAATGAATTTTGACAAGGTTTGTTTACGCCAGGATGCTATGATTTTAGAAATAATTTTAGAAACAATATTATAGAGGAAGATAAGTATGTAATCTGAGAATGAAGGTGTATTGGAGATATTAGAAATAAGAGCGATGAAAGTGGCATTTAATGTGCCTGGGATAGAAAAATTGGTCGGTGACTCCTCCACCATTAATAATAGGTCTAGCCCCATAATATCATAGAAGTGAATGAATAATTCAACTGTCCACCCGTCTGGTCCCAGACTTTTATCCCTCGCTATTGAATTTAATACAAAATGTTATTCATCCATAGTGATCGGGCAACCAATATCATCATCTTCCTCATTGAACATTCTTGGATATAATTGAATGAACTCTAATTGTCTCTCTATATCCACCCCTTCTCTGTCTCGATATTTGTTTTCCAAAGAAACATACAACTTCCTATTGAATATTTGTTTGTGTTGTAATGAATTTTCCCTCTCCATCCTTCAGACCCCAAATCGAGTTCTCTCTCCTCCTTTTGGTGGCAAAATTATGATAAAGTTTTGTATTTTTCCCCTCCTACCCATATCTCATGGGTTTTAAGCTGTCATTCCTCCTCCTGAAGGCTTAAAATATTAAGTTTGTGCCCTTCTAGAGCAAGAATCTTTTGTTTATGTGATTCTGAGAAGTATTCCAAATCAGCAGGATCTAATAACTTGCGTAACTTATGGACTTCAATTCATTTATGTTCTTCCTCTTTTTTTATTGCTCCCAGTTTTTAGTCACCTTTTTTAGATTGTTAAGTTTGTGACATACCAAATCCATCATAGAGGTACCCAAACTATCTACAAATTTTGACCAAGAATCAAATACCAATATATTAAATGCATGATCCGTGAGCCATGTGTGATTAAATTTGAAAGGTAAGATCGAACTAGTGAAATCCCATTGCGAGTGTAGGAATATTGGATCGTGATGAGAGAGTGTAAAGGGGGATACCCATGACTGCATTATACCAAGCCGGTCCACCAAATTTTCATGGACCAGAAAATTGTCAAGTCTTTTTGAAATACCTGCAGCACCAGATCGACCATTCCTCTAGGTAGGGAACTTAGGGCCTTGATAGATGTACACTAAATGTTTTTTCCCAAATAGTTCCCCCATCTGATCCATTTTACACTTAGTGCCCTAGATTTCATCAACTGCCATGGTCAAATTTAGGTCGCAAAATGAGAGGTCTGATTTTCAGTAGACCACATCGATCCATCCTATCCCAGAATATCTATTTGGAGGAATATGGATCATATATATTAAGGATGTGTATCTGCATGTTGGATCCTTTGGAAAATCCTAACAGAATAATACCTGTAAAAGATCTGTATGCCCTAAAATTAATGACCTGTGGGTTCCATAAAGCAGCCAAACCACTGGATTACCTAGTGGCATTCGTTGCATTGACACCCCAACTTGTGAATATATTTAAGAAGTATCTCCATGCCATTTTCCAAGACACCACGGGCTCTTGTATAAGGACTACCATCGACCTCTCATTCTTAATCAAATGTTTTAGGGAAAATATTTTTGGGGCATTCCCCAAGCCCCTCATGTTTAGGGACATAATTTTCATGTGGGAAACATTTTGGAGGACAAAGAATCTCTAAGTGCTTGGGGGATGGAATCCACAAAACAAGGAAGTATGGAAGGATCCATATCCTCCAATAGGTTGATGGCCAAGTCAGAAGAAGCAAGGTCTCCAGATGAAAAGTTTCTTATTTTTAACCCCCGCCTCTTTCGAATTGTAACATTATGCCTCAAATTTGGACTGATTTGTAAACATTCTGAGGAGAAAAAAGATGATTTAATAGTCAACGACTCCATGTCAAGAGCTGAATTATGTTCCAAGAGCTCTATGTCACTACCCACTGAATTAGCATGTGAGTGAACCCCATAATAAGAGTCGAATATAATAGAAGGTGATAGATTCTCATCAGGTTTACATGAATGCCCAACCCCATGGATAGAGACAATCTCCTTTGGTGATACACCAAAATAATTAGCATTTGAGGCTAGCAGACTCAACCTCAGGAGAAGAGGGATGAATAGATGGAAGACACCCCAATTTTCCCTTTCCGGATCACAAGATTTTCACCCATATTAACCATATGGTTATGAACATTTAAATCCATCTATTTTACAAGAATATCCATAGAAGAAACTACAGAAGGAGAAAATGCAACATCTAGGATAATACTTAGCTCATTACGAAGGACAAAATCCTGAATCTCCACTAGTGTCTCATCTTTATGTTTTGTCCCTAGTTGCTTGAGTGTCCATATATTCCTCAACCACTAGTTAGAAAGATGCATGACCCCAAAATGTCGAGGACATGAAGCAAGCAGGTGCCATGTCGAATGGCACCCCAAAATGTAGAAAGGGATGCCCCAACAATCTATATTACTATCCAGAAAGTAGAATCTCCCCAAACTAGGTCAATTTCTGCAGATAACCCACTCGTGAAGTCCACCTCATCAAAGCACACACTATCCTCTTATCCAAACCTCCCATATTTCTTTCCTCCAGGAAGACAAAATTCCCAATGGCATTCCCAATCACCATGATAGCCTGTCGAGACCAGAGTTATAGAGGGAGCCCTAAAAGCTTCATCCATACCATCTTCCACCTAGGAACCTCTTTAAAGGGGTTAAAACCCACATACCATCATCGTAATGTCAGGAAGCTCCACTTGTGGACCCAAGGAAGTGTAAATTTTTTAGATATGTAGCCCCAATCCAGTTTCAAAGGTTTTACATGTAGTTTAATGCCCACAACGCCTTATGTTAGCTGATATATAAAACTTTAATGCAAATTTTATTGAAACACTACATGACTACTCTACTTCATTTGCTTTTCTAGTTGATAAGAAAATGAAGACATAAGCGTACACAAATTTTTACATTGGATTTTGGTCTAACTTGACCCTGGAAAAACCCACAAAGGGAAAACAAGTATAAGGAGGATTTTAATTAGCTTATTCTCATGAAAATTATTACAACAATGATTATAATAAATTGTACTTATCTCTCCCTTGGAAAGAGGGCCACTGTCAGTCCTCCTTCTCCTTGATTTTTGGGCCACAAATTGTGCTTCTCTGTCCAAGAATATCATACCTCTGTCCAACCTTTAATGTCTAGAAAATCAAGCCTCTAACTGTCTACCTTTCCCTAGAAATTTGAACTTTAGATTTGATTTTGACTTCCTTGTAATTCGGGCCAGTCAAACCTCTATTTAATGTGCATACCTCCTTGAAATCAACATTGACATACATGCAATCATCTCCTCGAATTATGTGTTGTCTGTCACTCAAATATACTCCTAAAATTTGTGCAGAAGGTTGAATTCCTGCCTATAAATGTGTGCAGCTTGTGTATCTCTTCTCTTCCACGAAAAATCCTCCAACCAGTCCCTCCTTCAGGCCTCGAACTGTATCCTAAAGTACATTGGTTTTCCCCAACATTTTTGTGTCGTTTCCTTAGGCCTGAACTTAGCCTCCTAGGAATGTGTGTCTGTTGTAGCAAATGGATTCTCTATTGTAGAAACCCTTCTCCTTCAACTATTCTCCTCCTCTTCCTTTGTTCTCCTTCTCTCCAAATGCACGTGAAGAATAAAAGTGTTTCTCACCTTTTTCTTCCTTTTTAGCTCTCATTAAATAAGAAAACTTAACCCTTTTTTATGAAGGGTTGAGATTAAATCTTAGCCCTCTAGATCAATGGTGGAGATCATTCCCTCACTTGAACCCCTTTTCATGTGGTCCTCTTCATTAATGACTCCTAGTCACTTTATAGCTTTATATTTGTACCATGTACTTTTTCTGCATATAAAGTTAACTTAAAATTATAAAGTGACTTTAATATTAAAAGTACCTAGTACATAAAGTACCACATAAAGTAACTTTATAACATGATTTTAATATAACTCATAAAATCACGTGTTATAAATATTTTTCTTAGTAAAAAAGGGAGATGCACTAGGAAACACCTCCTTGGTACCTTTTTTCTTCAACAAGAAAAATAATGGTTTTTTCACATCCTCCTAATAGAAGAAGTGGAAATAGAACCAATCGTTTAAGAGAACATTAACAGAATTTTTGGCCGATAATTTAACAAGTTGTCTTTAGTGAGACTTTTTGGAAGCTTTTCTGGTGGGTTTTTTAGTCTAATTTCTCTAAAATATGGTAGGAATTTATTGAAATCACAAGTTTGATGGGTATCCCCTGCACAAGCCAAGTTCCAGTGATTTTTGGCCGATAATTTAATGAGTCTTTAGTGAGACTTTTTGGAAGCTTTTCCGGTGGGTTTTTCCGGTCTAATTTCTAAAATCCGGCAGGAATTTATTGAAATCACAAGTTTGATGGGTAGCCCCTGCACAAGCCAAGTGCCCTAGGGGTTTTCAGGGTGGTGAATCCATATATACACTCAAAAAATAAGTTTAAATAACACAAATCAAGATTTCACCTCTAAATTTTCCGCCATATTCTAGCACCAAAATATCCAAAAAATCACACTAGTCCATAATTTAATATGTGGAAGTAATGTAGGTGGATCCAATCCTTCATTTGTGTGCCATTCATCCTGGCAAATTCCCACCTGTAAATAATTGCGTGTTGGCGAAGCCCAGTCACCCTACCCTAGAATATATCTTCACCGAAAATAAGTTTTTGAATGTCCTCTGATGAACGCACCACTTTTGATCCGCGACCATGAGAATTAGGCACTAGAGAAGAACCACGTTTGGAAATATAACACCTCACAAAAGCACCATTATCGAGTGTCTTAGTTGAGTGCCTGACATGTATTAGAAAGTAAGTGAGAAAGATGTTCATGGTCTTCTGCCTCCAGGGATTAACTCGTCAACATTTGCATGCCAATGCCAAGTGTTACGTCAGAAAATTGATTAGATGGCCCCATTAACACCAATTGTATCCTATCATCGGAGGAGTTAATTATGAAATATCCTTCGAACAATGTCCAATAAATATACCCAATCAGCTAGAAAATCTAATCTCAATCATTGTTTAGCCAAGAGGCTCATTCTACAGCCCAGTATGAATTGGCCAGAAAATCTAATCTCAACCATTGTTGAGTTGAGAGGCTTATTGTACAACCCAGTATGATGTGTAACGTTGTTCTTCCGTCATCAAAGTTAAAGTTGAAATTTTGCTCATGTTGGCCAAAAAAAATAATTTAAAAATCTAAACACACACACACACACACACACATATATATATATACGATTGCACATGAAGAAATTGGATCCCTCTGGGTTCATGTTAAATTTTTAAAAAAATCTAAAAATAAATAACTATACAATTTGCAAGTGAAGAAATTGGATCTCTCGTCTCATATTAAATCAATATTTAAGATAGATCTATGCTAGTCAATACAACACATCAAGTCTCCCACCAATGTTAGAAAAGAGGGTCAATATTCCAACAAACCACTCCACTAGGCTATCTGATGAAAAGAGATTCTCAAAAATCTATCACAACCCCGTTATAATGAAAGTATCCATCTTTACCAATAACACCTTTCTATATTCAACAATATCCCTCACAAAGTGATATTGAAAATCAATGTTAGGTCCCTATAACACTAGTGTAACCCCTATATTGTTATTGTTGTGCCCCATAGAAGCCCATTATTGTTATTGTTATTGTTATTCCCTTACATTATTATTTTTATGTAGGGCCTAATTATATTTTGACCCTTTAGACTCCTATATATATCAAGGAGGTCTTGTCATTTGAATAATCCAAGAATTGTTCATTTATGTGATGTAAAAGGAGGTTTTCCCCCTCGAAGTGGATTGTAATTGTTTGTTTCTTATCATTTTAAGTCGTAAGGATCATAACAATTGGTATCAAAGCTCTTGATCCTAGGGTTTTGCTTATTCAAACAAGTTATCATGGAATTTTAACTATAATTTTTTTTTATGTGAAGATTTAGACCATGATTTTTTACCACATGGAGGTGAGATCTTGATCAATCTCTAGTTATAATTTCAAACCTTGGTTTGCTATATTTTTGGATATATGGTCCAAGGAAGGAATGGCGCCCTTACCTAATGGGAAGACACTTCACGGTAAAAACATATCATGATAGTCTTAATTACTTCTTCAAACAAAGATTATCTTCAAAACAGAAACAAGTCATAAAGATGTTGGGTTGTGACTTTGAAATCATCTACAAAAAAGGGAAGCAAAATGTTGTTGCAAATGCACTCTCAAGAAGGGATGAGGATGTGGAGGCATTGTTCTATGCCATTTTTATTATCTAACCTGATTGGATAACTGAAGCAAGGGATGAATGAAATAATGACGAAGAGGTGCGAACACTCATTCAAATTTTTGAGTAAGATCCCAATGCATTTGACACATTTATCTAGAAAAATGATTCACTGTGGTACAAATATTGCTTAGATCTATGTAAGAACTCCCAACTCAAACAAAAGGTTCTTTTGGAATTACACACCTCTCCTATAGGAGGGCACTCAGGATTTTTAAAAACTTACCACAAAATCAAGAAGGAATTTTTTTTGGATGGCCTTAGATCTATTATTTAGAAGGTTGTGGTAGAATGTTTAGTTTACCAACAAAATAAAGTTGATACAATTAAGACCCCGGGTCTTTTACAACCATTAGCCATTCTGAGTCAGCGTTGGGAGGAGGTCTCACTGGCTTTTATCACATGTCTACCCAAGTCCGAAGGAAAGAGTGTCATCATGGTGGTAGCTGATAGTATTGCCAAGTATGAACACTTTCATGCCCTATATCATCCTTTCAAATCCAGAATAGTCGCAACTACATTTGTGGAAACAATTCAAAAGCTACATTGAAACCTAAAGATTATTGTAAGTGACAAAGATCCCATTTTCAGTGGAAATTTTTGAATAAAATTATTTTCTTGTCTTGGTATTCAATTGGTTCATAGCTCATCTTGTCATCCTGAATATGATGGGAAAACTGAGATAGTGAACAAATGTTTGGAAGGGCGTCTTCTTTTCTTTGTATCTGATAAACAAACACAATGGGTCAAATGGTTACCTCTAGCAGAATGGTGTATAACACTTCCTTCCATACCATAACAAAAATTACCCCACTTATAGAACTTTATGGATATAATCTGCCATCAATCACATCTTCTCTAAGATATAATTTTAAGGTTTAAGTAGTCGAAGATCACATCGAACACCACCAACAAGTTCTCCAACTCTTAAAGGATAACCTGACTTTAGTGCCGAATCGAATGAAACAACAAGCAAATCAATATCGTAGTGAAAGAAGTTTTGATGTGTGTGATTGAGTATTTTTATGGCTACAACCATACAAACAAATGTCCCTCAAGCAAGCTAAGAAGGATAATAAATTATCACCCAAGTACTATGGTCCTTACAAGGTGTTGCAAAAGATTGGTACTATGGCATACAAATTGGAGTTGCCTGAATCTTTGCGAGTACACTCAATTTTCCATGTTTCTTGCTTAGAGAAGGTTAAAGGTGACAAGATACTAGTTCAAACTATATTTCCAGAACTTGATGTGGAAGGAAAACTCATATTAGATCATGAAACAATCATAGAAACAAGAATTTGACAGCTACAAAATCAATTAATTTTAGAGTATCTCATTAAGTGGAACAACTTACCTACCGAAGATTCCACATGGGAGGATAAATATTTTATGAAGCATCCATAACTACTCAAACATTGAGGACAACACCTTTTTGAAGGAGAGGGGCATGTTAGGTCTCTAAAATACTAGTATAACCCCTATATTGTTATTTTTGTGCCCCATAGAAGCCCACTATTGTTATTGTTGTGCCCTTACATTATTATTGTTATGTAGGCCCTAATTATATTTTGACCCTTTAGACTCCTATGTATACTGTGTGTATACCAAGGAAGTATTGTCATTTGAATCATCCAATAATTATTCATTTATGTGATGTAAAAGGAGGTTCCCCTCTCGAAGTGGAATGTAATTATTTGTTTCTTATCATTTTAAGTTGCAAGGATCATAATAATCAATATGCTTTGTCTTTAACTAATAAACATGGTTCTTAGCTAAGAAAATTGCACTTTGGTTGTCACAATCTATCCTTATAGCTTGTTGTACTAACCCCATACCTGAACACAATCTCTATAACCAAATTTCTTCCTTGCTTGCATAAGTGGTTGCCATGTATTCAACTTCTGTAGTTGAAAGTGCCACTACATATTGTCTCTTTCTCATCCAACTGATTTCTCCTCCAAATAGGTTAAACACATACCTCTAGTCCAATCTGTATCAACAGAGCCATATATGTCCAAGACTTTGTCCAATCTTGATCTTCCTTGGTAGCATAAACCATAATCACTAGAGCCACATAGATACCTAAAAACCCTCTTTACTATTGTGCAATGTTCCTTCCCTATTTTTGACACAAACTTGATCAACACTCTCAATGCATGTGCAATATATAGTTTGGTAAATACCATTACATACATCAAACTTCTAATTGCACTCACATATGGAACACAAGACATGTCCTCTTCCTCTTCCCGTGACTTGGGACACCATTATTCATATAAATTTACACCTACATGAATAGGAAACTTCACCAATTTACTTTATTGCATATTAAACCTCTGTAATATTGTCTCAATATACTTCCTCTGATTTAGCCAGAGTTTCCTCTTTTTCCAGTCTCTTTTATTTTCCATGCCCAAACTAAAATTTGCAGCGCCAAGATCCTTCATGTCAAATTTAGAGGATAATTGGGTCTTCACATCCTGGATAATTTCTCTATCATTTCCAATAAACAACATATCATCCACATACACGACCAAATAAATAACATTATCACCAACTTATTTAAAATATACATAGTGATTTGCTTTCCTCCTTGTGAAGCCAAGTGCCTACACACACACATATGTATCAAATTTTTTATGCCACACCCTTGGTGATTGCTTTAACCCATGCATAGACCTTTTTAGCCTACATACCAGTTCTTCTTACCCTTCACTGCAAAGAATTCTAGCTGCTTCATGTAGATATCTTCTTCCATATCCCCATATATGTATGTTGTCTTCATGATCTGTGTTACAAACTTGAAGGTTTATGGAAAATTTGCAAGTAATTTTTTATGTCTTTAAGGCAATGGATCAATTTTCAAAAGTACATAAATTTATGGTTTTTAAACTCAGTTTGCAGCATAAAAACAAAGAAAAATATAGCATACACAACAAAATGATAAAGGAGTTCACCCCTCCTGGGCTACATCTCCTGGTCCAGCTTCCAATGTTGGGCCTCTTTCATTAAGTGCTCAAATATGTGATTTCATGGATTTACAATGCTTAGAATGTAAAAATAATGTCTCCAATGGCTTTAGAAGACCCAAAAATTGTTAGGCCCCTATACTACTAGGGTAACTCCTTATTGTTATTAGTACAACCCCCTTATTATATTGATGTACCCATGTAGTGCCCATATTGTTACTATTGTGCCCCATAGAAGCCCACTATTGTTATTATTGTGCCCTTACATTATTATTGTTATGTCGGCTGTGATTATATTATGAACCCTTCGACTCCTATATATAGAAAGGAGGTCTTTTCATTTGTATCATCGAAGAATTGTTCATTTGTGTAATGTAAAGGAGGTTTCCCCTCGAAGAGGCTGAATTCTAAGGCGTTCAACTATCTTTTCTATCTTTTTGTGAGCTGGTTTCATAACATCTGGTATCAGAGCTTTTGGATTCTAGGGTTTCGCTACTCCAAATAGGTCATCGTGGCATTTTCGCTATAACTTTTTTTTCTGCAACGTTTCAGAAGCGAAAAAAAAACCCATTTGAGACGAAATCGCGTTGAATTCTAAGACGTTGATCTATCTGTTATTTCATTCCCACTCAGATCTCAGTCCTATGTCGTCAATGGAATGAGGGGCTAGGGCTCCACCCAACCCCTCTTCACTTCTGCACCCGAAGTATTTTATCCGCCGGTCATGTGTGATATTGTGTGACCATGGGTCAGGCTAAGCCCAGGGTCCTTAGGCCCTAGCTCCTGCGATCATGTGGGGTGCCATTAGACTGGGGGCTAGGGGCTTAGCCCCGACCCTTTCCCCCAAACTGCATTTCGTTAATATTTAAATATAAGTTGGCGACCATGGTTTTTAAGCACCACCAGTAGAAGAGATGATAGAGCGCAGAAGTTATAGGCCTGAGGTTGGGGGTTAGATCCTTCCCAGGCCTATGGCAGACCTTGCAAAATTTTTACACGCCCCAGGGGTGCCACGTGGCACCCTACCATTGGTCCACATAACAAAACCACCAACCAATCAGAATTAATCCATGTGCACAAATCAGATGAGGACACTTGTTAGCCTGTGGGTTGTTCGAGGGTACCCCCAGTCAGCTTGCTGACTCAGCTGTACAGACTACCCAGTTAGCAGTCCTGTTAGCAACCTGCAAAATTCTACTTGTTTAGGAAAACGATCAGAGCGCGATATCTTGAGCATACGATATCGGTTTTGAGCGATTCAAGTTGCGTTGGATTTAGGATGGCGATATCTATGTTTTGGCACTAGTTTCGGTCATTTTTGAACACTTTCATTTTTGAGCACTTTACTGATCCACTGGATCACTCCTCCCCACTAAAAGCTTTTGGACCACCAAATGTCTAATTTTAGTCAACAAATAGGTGAGGATACAACTTCCTCACCCTTACAATCTCAATCCATTTGGCATTTCTTTGATTTGTTCCTTTGAGTCCCACACAAAGGTACTCCACATTCCCTCTTCTTGAAGTTCTTGTTTTTCTGTCAAGGATAGTATCTTGTTGTAATTTTTCAAGATATTCAGGAGATAAATATTCTATTGAAGGAATCTAAACATTCTCTCCTTGATATTCAATCAGAGAAGGCTCATATAATCTCAAGTTCTGAACATTAACAATTGCATAGACTTGCATATATGGAGGAAAATCTAACTGGGAGGCATTATTACCAAACTTTTCTAAAATCTTAAAAGGTCCATATCTGATTGGTTTTAGTCTTTTACCTTCTTCTTGAAGCCTCTCCTTTCTAATGTAAAGCCAAACTTCATCTCCAACCTGAAAATTGTGGTCAACACGATGCTTATCATGTCTTGTCTTGTACTTGGCTTGACTATTTTCTTACTGTTCTTGAACCATTTGATGCACCAATTGAGCTTGTTCAATGAATCGCTTGCCCTTATCTATGTCACTATGTACATCAATAGCAACATCTTTCCGAAAGGTAAAATCTAAAGGAGATTTTGGTAAGTATCCCAAGCATGCCTCAAATGGAGATGTTTGAGTCGATGAATGCTTGGCCTGGTTGTAAGCATGTTGGATGTAGTGTAAGCATTTGTCCTAAAGCTTAGGATGTTTGCTGCAATAACCACGAAGGAGATGTACCACTGTTTTGTTCACCACTTATGTCTGACCATCGGTTTTTGGATGAAATGTGGTGCTCTTTTTCAACTTGGTGTCCATGAGTCCCCATAAACTTGACCAAAAATTCCCGACAAATCAAGAATCTCAATAAGAAATAATAGATGTGGACAACCCAAAATACACCCATACATTTTGAAAGAACATTTGTGCAGTGTGTTCAACTATAACATGCTTCTTACAAGGCATCAAAATACATATTTTTCTTAAACAATCCACAAAAACATAAAGATAATCATGACCTTTCCTAGACATAGGTAGCCCTCCCACAAAATCCATAGAAACACTTTCCCAAGAACGGGAAGGAACCGGAAGTGGAGTATACAATCCCAAATTTCTATTGCTAGGCTTACTAATAACACACAAAGAACATCCTCTTACATATTGTGGAACACTTTCATTCATACGAGGCCAATAACAATACCTCTGTAATTGTTCCACCATCTTGCCTACACCAAAGTGGCCAGCAATAAGAGAATTATGTGCTTCCCTTATAATGTTGACTCTTTCACCCTGTGGAATACATAGCTTGCCAAGGTGATACAACAATTTATCATGAACATGATAATCCAATTCCTCTACTTGTTTTCCTTGACACAAAGTTGCATATACATCCTAAAAATATTCATCTAAAGCATATTGTTCAACATAGCTCTCATGAATGATAAAATTATGCTTAAGAATAACATATGCACTAACAATTGGTCTAGATAACATATCAACAACTTTGTTATAGTTACCTTTCTTATACCTTATCACCAAGTGGAGTTGCTGTAAGAAACCCATCCATCTGAAATGGCTCACTTGTTGTAGCTTGGTTTGTGATTGCAAGTATTACAAAGGTTGATGGTCAGTGTGAATGATAGTTTCCTTACCCATCAGATAATGTTTCCATTTCTTCACACTTTGCACCAAAGAATACAACTCTTTGTCATATGTTGGATAGTTAATCACTGCACTGGTAAAGGTTTCAAAATGATAATAGATAGGCTTACCATGTTGCATCAAAACCGCTCCCATTGCATAGTCACTTGCATCGGTTTGTATCTCAAATGGTTTCTTTAGATATGGAAGTGCAAGAATTGGTGTTGTATTGATTCTCTCTTTCAATGCATCGAAGGCTTTCTGTTGCTTACATCCTCACTGAAAAAATCGTTTCACACTTTTCAAAGAATATAATGGAGCTACAATTGATGAGAAGTTAGAAATGAACTTTCTCCAATATTGGGATGCTCCTAAAAAGCTTCTAACCTCTATTACATTATTGGGTTTAGGCCAATTCAAAATGACTTCAACCTTTGAGGGATCAATCTTCAATTCACCCCCTCCAAAAATATGATCCAAATATACTAACGAGGTTTTTCCAAATTCACATTGAGACATCTTCAAAAACAACTTTTCTTTCTTTAAGACATCTATAACTTGCCTAACATGCTTGACATATTCTTCATGAGTCTTGCCGAAAATCAGTATGTCATCTAAGTAGACTATAAAAAAATCATCAAGAAATGGTCTTAAAACATCATTCATAACTCTCATGAGCATTGCAGGAGCATTACAAAGCCCAAATGGCATAGCCAACCATGCAAACAAACCTTGCTTTGTTTTGAAAGTTGTCTTCCAAATATCACCTGTAGCAATCCTAATTTGGGGATAACCACTTCTCAATTCCAACTTAGTGAAATAAATAACATCTTTCAATTGATCAATCAAATCATCAATTCAAGGAAGAGGATAACAATTCTTTATCGTGATTTTGTTCAAGGCTTTAAAGTCCACACACATGTGCCATGTACCATCCTTCTTTGGTACCAAAACAATAGGAGACCCACAAGGAGATATGCTTGGTATAATGACCCCTTTATCAAGCAACTCTTGGATTGTTTCTTAATTTACGCATTCTCCATAATTGACATCCTATACATGCCAATGTTTGGAAGAGGATAATCCTGCTATAATTGGATCTCATGTTGGATTCCTCTTTTAGTAGACAATCCTTCAGGTTCCTAAAACATCTTATCATATGTGTTAACAACCTCAACCAAATAAGATTTAAGTTTTGCATCACATCCTTGGAAGGCTTAATTTTCAATATCATCTTTGGGTTTTATCATCAACAATATAAAATTCTTACTAGCATTAACAAGCCTCTAAATTTGTCCAACATTCACAAGAGGCAAATTCAATTTCTTGCGGTGTGCTCTAACAATATACTTAATCCCATATTTAAACAAATGATACTTGTTCCCATGGCGATGAAAGATGGATTTCCTATCATATAAGTACGGGCTTCCCAAAACAATCCCACATATGTCAAGTGGTACTACATCAAGTTCTACCTCATCAATAAAATTTGCAGTGATGGTGAATTTAAGTATGCATTTACTTGTCACTTGCAATTGTGAATTGTGACACACCCAACCCAAAGGATAAGGTTTAGGATGAGGAATGGTTTCCAAATTTAGTTTCTTGACAATGGCCTCTAAAATAATATTGGCTTGAGATCCAATATCAAACAAAGTATATACTTTGTTATGTTTTGTTATGACCCTAATATGGAAAAGCTCAATTCTTTCTTTTTCATTTTGAGTTTCAATGGGCTTTCTAGAAGAACTAATACTTGCAATAGAATCCTTACCTTTCAATCCCATGGCTGTGATTTTGGTTTCATCTCCAGAATCAGATCCTAAATCATGTTGAGTTGTTGCAACAGTCTTTTGTTTCCCCTTGTTAAACTTTTTGGGTCTCAACTCAAGATGAAGTTTCCAACAATGGTCTTCATCATGGCCTTCTTTTGAACAATGTTTACATGTGAGATTTTCTCCCTCTTTCTTGATTGAAGCATTATTTTTACCCTTGCCTTTGAAATTCCCCTTTCATTTGTCTCCACTATTGAATGACTTCTTTCTAGTCTCTTGAGGAACATTTTTCCCTCTTGCTTCTAAATGAGTTGTTTGTACACAAACTTCATCTATCTTTGCAGGTTTAAACATAAGAATTGTATGCCTCAAGTAACTATGTAAACCACCTATGTATTTAAGGAGCGTGTATTGAGAGGATAAATCTACACCCAAAATGAGAGCTCTTCTTCTAAACTCTTGGGTATAACTTTGAAAAATCATACCTTTTTCTTTTCTAAAATTTTTCCAATCCATTATTACTTTATGCATATAAGCTAATGGATAAAATTGTCTCCTTAATGC
Source organism: Pinus tabuliformis (assembly GCA_031772625.1). Lineage (NCBI taxonomy): Eukaryota > Viridiplantae > Streptophyta > Pinopsida > Pinales > Pinaceae > Pinus > Pinus tabuliformis. The sequence goes on along the minus strand of CM062808.1, from coordinate 994,962,184 downwards.
AACTATGAATTCATTCCAAGAAGAAATTATTTTACCTATTTTCTTTAAATCCTTTTGGGTTTTGGCCTCCCACCATATGAGAGTTTCACTTTCCAAATGAAGAGACACAAGTTGGATCGTAGTGGAATCATCATCAATTTGTTGAATCCTGCAATAGACTTCAAGTTGACGAACCCAATTATCCAATTTCTCAGCATTTACTTCCCCATTGTAGATACGCAATTAAAATTTGACATCAAGCTTTAACAAAGGTGTTTTAACATGTCCTTTTGGAGTTCTTGGAGGAGTATGTGAAGGGGTTGAAGTAGAAGAAGATGGAGGTGAAGGAATAGGTGGAGGTAGAGGTGGTGGTTTGTCACCATTTCCTCCATTACCTTTTGGAGGATTTGAGCTCTCTCCTTGCAACCTTGTGTTTCTCTCTTCAAATAGAACATTCACCATTTCATACATTTCAAAGAAAGATTTTTTTAAAGTTCTCTCATCCTCAGACATCCTCTCATGACCTTCTTCATGTGCCATGAATAGTGAAGCTTGAGGTATGTGTGGCTTCCTTGAACACACTTGAGGATTTGGATCTACAAGCACTCCTCCTCTTTTCAACTTCAACCTTGTAAGCATTAGAAACCACTTGCAAACAAAATCAAACCTTCAAAATAACCTCGAGCTCTGATACCAAACTGATATGTATTACAAACTTGAAGGTTTATGGAAAATTTGCAAGTAAATTTTTATGTATTTTAGGAAATGGATCAATTTGCAAAAGTAAATAAATTTATTGTTTTTAAACTCAATTCGCAGCATAAAAACAAAGATAAAGATACCATACACAACAACACAAAGCAACAAAATGATAAAGGAGTTCACCCCTCCTGGGCTACATCTCCTGGTCCAACTTCCAATGTTGGGCGCCTCTTTCATTAAGTGCTAAAATCCTCAATTTCATGGATTTACAATGCTCAGAATGTAAAAATAATGTCTCCCATGGCTTCAGAAGACCCAAAAACCCCAAGATGCGCTCTTGTTGGGCTCAAATTGGCCAAAAACTGACAAAGTTATAATGGCTCAGAGAAGTTTTGCTGCTAATTGATCTACAAAGTGGCCATTCTATCTACCATCCCACGTTTTCCGTAGTTCTGGAGACCGTTGAGTGCCAATTTCACCCGGTTTCGGTTGGATTCGTGCTGGATTGGGTGTAATTTTTCGGATGATTAATTCGTCCAATAACGCCTAAGCGCCAAATTTTTTCCTTGCACATGGTCTTGTGAATGTATGTCTTCAGGGGCCGGGGTTAAACACATCCCCGCCACTCCACACCTTCCGCCAGCAAGTGAGGTCACATTAACGCCCATAAGGTCGGGGGCTGGGCTGCTGGGATAGCTCCCTTCTTCTCCGACCATGGTTCCCCTGCTTCCATAAGAACTGGGGTTGGCCCCCTTATCCTCCACGCTAAACCTTAGCTGCTTCCCGCTCGGATCTCAGTCCCGTGTCCCCAATGGAACCAGGGGCTAGGGCTCCACCCAACCCCTCTTCATTATTGCACCCAAAGCCTTTTATCCGCCGATCATGTGTGATATTTCATGACCATGGGCTGGGCTAAGCCCCAGGTCCTCAGGTCTTGGCTCCTGTGGTCACGTGGGGTGCCATTAGACTGGGGGCTAGGGGCTTAGCCCCGACCCTTTCCCCCAAACTGTATTTCATTAATGTTTAAATATATGTTGGCGACCATGGTTTATAAGCACCACCAATAGCAGAGATGGTAGAGTGTTGAAGTTCTAGGCCTGAGTTTAGGGGTTCGATCCTGCCCGGGCCTCTGGCTAACCTTGCAAAATTTTTACATGCCCCAAGGGTGCCACATGGCAGCCCATGTTTGGGCCACATGGCACCCTACCATTGGCCCACATAACAAAACCACCAACCAATCAGAATTAACCCATGTGCGCAAATCATATGAGGACACTTGTCAGCCTGTGGTTGGTCCGAGTGTACCTCCAGTTAGCTTGCTGACTTTACTGTACGAACTGCCCAGTTAGCAGGCCTGTCAGCAACCTGCAAAATTTTACATGTTTAGGAAAATAATTAGAATGTGATATCTTGATCATACGATGTCAATTTTGAGCGATTTAAGTTGTGTTGGATTCAGGATGACGAGTTGTACGTTTTGACATTGGTTTTGAGCATTTTTGAACAATTTCATTTTTGAGCACTTTACTGATCCATTGGATCACTTCACATCCATATGTTCTATGTCAAAATCAAAAGAAACAACAATAAATTAAAAAATCGAATGAAAGCTAACTTGGTAACATGATAAAAAATATCGCCAAAATCAACTCCTTGCACCTGGGAATAACCGTTTTCTACAAGTCAAGCTTTTTATTTCTTCACTTTTCCTTTTGCATTCAACTTATTCTTAGACACCCATTTGCTACCAATTGGTTTTCTTACAACTGGTAACTCCACCAGATCCCAACCCTCATTCTTATCCAAGGTTTCCATTTCTTCAACCATGGTTGTTTCCAAGAGTTTTCCATCCTCTAAATCCACTTCCTCCCTTACAGTTCTAGGATCAACATCAGTAACGAGTAAAACAAAATTTGAATGGAAATCAGGTGGAGTATACCTCTCTCGCTTCCTTCTTTCCTAAACTAATATCTTTAAAACCAGAGTGTGTGGTTCTTGTTCTTCTAATTCTTATTCTTTTGTGGAGTCTCATTCTTCATCCTTCATTTCAAATTCTACCTTCTCTAGTTCCTTTTCACTTGGTAGGACTTCTTGTTTAATGACATCCTTCACTTCTCTAAATACCACATCTCAATCATACACAATATTATTTTTTTGTTTTGTTTGTTTGTTTTTTTTTTGGGTTCCAAAGCTTCTAACCTTTTAAACCATCTTTATACCCAGTAAAGATGCACCTTTCCGATTTGCTATCTAACTTGGTTCTTTTCTCCTTTGGAAGATGTACATATGCATTGAGTGAGAGAGAGGGTTTCTACCAGTCCATACGTCATGTGGAGTCATATGCCCAAACATTAATGAAGGTGATATATTAACCAAGTAACATGCATTATCCACTGCCTCTGCCTAGGATTATTGTCCTAACCCAACACCACTAAGCATGCTCCTTGATTTTCCATCAATGTCCTATTCATCCTTTCTACAACTCCATTTTGTTGAGGTGTGTATGGAACAATCTTCTACCATGATATACCACACTTCTTATAGAACTGTTTGAATTCCTTCCTGTAGAAATATCTACCATTATCTGTCCTGAACACCTTAATATTCTTCTCTATCTAATTTTCCACCAGAGCCTCAAATTATTTGAACCTATCAAAGAATTCAGATTTATTCTGGAGAAAATATGTTCATGTGTTCCTTGATAATTCATCTATAAATGAAACATAGTACACAATTTACCCAGTGATGGAACTAACACAGGTCTAAACACATTACTGTGCAATAGTTGTAATATTCCTTCTACCCTCTTAGCACCAACGGAGAACCTTACCCAATTCAACTTCCCATATACATAGTGTTCACAAAAATGAAAATCTAGAGAGAAATTATACATACCTTCTACTATACCATTACCATGTAGTATTTAAAGGCCCTTCTCTCAAATATGTCCTCGTCTTTGATGCCACAACATAGTCTTTTCTCTAAAGACTACAATTTTTTTTCCTTCTTCTGTTCCACTCTCAAGAACAACAAAACTGTTGCACCCATCAATAATATTACTTCACAACAACTTGTATATAGTTCTGATCCGAACTCCCCTCATCAATACCAATGCTCCTTGAATAATCGTACAAGTATCTTTCACAAAAAATGTTTTAACACTTGCATCATCCATATTTCTTATAGAAATTATATTTTTGGCCAATCCTAGAATGTGTAGAACACTAGGGAGTGTTCTAATCCTTCCACCTATTAACATCAACTTGAATTTTCCTCATGCCATGACTTTGGCTTTCCTATCATCACCTAGGAAGACATCACCACCATCATATCTCTCATACTTGAGGAACCATTCCCTATGGGGACTCATATGAAAGGATGCACTTGAGTCAACCAACCATGCCTCATGATCTACATGTGTACTTGAAGAAGCCAAGTACACATCTCCACCTTCATCTGAGGTGGTTTTCACTTCTGCAGAAGGAGCATCAATATATCCCTTTCCTTTCTTAGTAGTTTTGAATCTACAATCTTTCTTGTAGTGCCCTTGTTTTTTGCATTTCCAACATACCTTTACAATTTTTCCTGGAATTTTAGATCTCCCTTTAGATTTAGATCTCCCACTTAAGTATTTTTTTTCCTTGTCTATTCTGGGAGAATCCTCTTGCAAGTAAGGCATCCCCATTCTGACATTCCATGTTTTTCCATCTCATATTCTCTGAAAACAATGATGAGGCTATACCATCAAACTTTAAATTCATTGCATTACTACCTATAACGACAACCAGACTATCCCACAAGTCTGTTAGAGAAAACAACAAACTAATTCACTTATCTTCATATGAAATCTTAATACCAAAATACAATAATTGACCCACCACAATATTGAAGATGTTCAAATTCTTTGTCACCGAGTCTCCATCCTTCATCCTCAGGTTATATAATGTCTTCCATAGGAATAATTTATTTACTAATGACATAGAATGATACAAAGTCCCCAACTCGTCCCACAAATATTTTGTTGTAGCTTCTCCAGAAACATTAAGTAATATTGAATCTGAGACACTAAACCATATTGTGCTCTTTGCGTTCCGATCCAACTTGGTTCAGTTTTCTGTCGACATTCCCATTCATTTAGTACTCGGATCCACAATTATCCGTTGAAATTTATGTAGTAATATATCCTCCATATTGAGCTTCCAGAACTCAAAACTATGTCCATCCATTTCTCGATCTTTATATTTGCACTGTTCACCATTTCCTTTCACCACAAGAATTGATCTTAAAGATCTCCCAATGTAATAGGGTCTACCACAAGCCCAAGAGAAACCCCTTAGCCACAAAATCATCCCCTCAAAGCCAAACATGATTCGATACCAAATGTAGGTTTTAACCCTATACAAATAATACCTACAAACAAATTCTTAAAACTAACATAATATATAATGTCAATCACAAAAAATATACACAAAGATTTTTGTCCAAGAACCCAAAACTGAGAAAACCAGATTAATTTTTCATTATGCTCCTTTACAATGTTACAATACATTATATACATTCTTTAACATTCATAAGCCCCCAATATATTAACGCTAGATTCAAATATAATCGTAGTTCCTTTGATTGGATCTACAAAACCATGTGAAAAACCACCATGCTGTCGAAAACCGCGAACAACGAAAATCACTAACTGTACACCACCGAAAATGGATGAAAAAACAAATAACACATACCCAACACAAGTAATGAATTACATATACAATAATAAACCTAGATTTATCTACCTAATCAAGCCTTAGATCTATCCTTCAATCTTCCTTGGCTGATCTAGATCTGTCTCCCTTGCTGCTCCTTGCACCTTCCTAAGAATCGACACATGATATTATAACACTCCTCCTCCTAAGGCTAGTGTCATTGTATGGTGTTTCTTCTCCTTAGATCGATCTCAACCTCCTACTGCTGAAAGCTCAAAGGAACATCTTGCTTCTCCTCCAGATCTACAGGTTGAGTCCTTTCTACTAGTGTTATTGGTCCATACTTGACCTTAGGAGCATTTTTCTCTAGATCCTCTAACCTTGTTGGGTCAGTTGACCCTCTTGTCCCTCCTATCCCTCTTAGCCCTCCTAACCAAGCCACTGATCTAAGACCTACTCATCCCTTCCACATATATGATGCATACTGTTAGCGCTTGAAATTTCACCTCAGGCTGAGAAAGGTAAACCTCAAGGCAACATCAAACCACTTAGCCTCGTAGCTAGCCCTACGGGGCTGGAGAGGGCTCTCTCCGGTCTATCTCGGTGAAATCTTCAATGGATGAGATGACCAATAGGGTAACACTGATTTTAGGCTAGTAAACTGATCAAAAAGGTTGATTTAGGGTTTTTAGGGTTTTCGGTGGCAAATTGAGGGGATGGCAATTTTGGGTGCGGGGATTGGACACAGTTTCTGCAGGGGGTTCTTTGGGGCGAGGTAGGAGACAGTATTGATGCCTTTGATTGAGATGGATGATTAAGAATGATAGATGAGGAGCTAAGGAGAGCAAACAATAACTTTGAATTCTCCTTAAACAGTAGAAAACATTGAAATTAAACAAACTTAAAAGCAGAGCATGACAGTCATGAGTTCTACTTTAACACTTCATTTGTTTAATGTGCATAAGGAAAAGAAAGGAAATGATTCACATAACACACTTACAAGTACATAGAGAAACACACCATCAATACATGTCACCACAAGAATCCCAAAAAGGACTGCAAAACCCTGGTCTTCCTTAGCCAAAAATTGCAGAGATACAGTGAATAATACAATGATAGCTTCTCCCTCAAGAGTCCAACCATGAAAATGAGCAAGAAAGTACATAATATAGCTCATCTAACCTCTTTCCCTGCCTCCATGGGTCGAGCTCACTATCCTAGGAGCTGTTTCAACCACTTCTAAACTAAGCACTACAAACTAGGCAGTCAAAACAACTTGCCTCTATAAGCTAGGAAACCAATTCATTCATTTAATTTTCACCTTTTTCATGAATGAATCTTCTAGAAGAGGTACATAAGAGTAAAAGTGTCAATAAAGTACATTAATTACATCAAATAGGATAATAATCCACCCCAAAAAGTCAAACAGGGTCAAACTGCGTTTTTTTGAGCTGTACACTGAAATCTGGAGAAGTTTGCCTGACGGGTCGCGCGCCTCTGCCTGACGGGTCGCGCGCCTTTGGGACCACATTTGGGGCACTTCTAGGTGGCCAAATTGAGCAAGAGTAGGCTTGTTGGAAAGGTCTGTGAGTCTACTTTCCAACCCAACTAGAATTTCTGAATTTGGTGGTCATTTTCCCCTCCAAAATTGCAATCTCCCAAGACTTCTTTCTGCAACTCAAAAATGTGGTAGAAAGTCAATTTTTGCTTATTTTTTGACTTTCTGGAGGCCCAAAACTTCATAAAATCTCAAGTCCATTGATGAGCATATGTAACTTCTCATGAAAAGTCTGGAAATGTTGAGTTTTTGCAAGATGGAGTTGCTGGGATGAAGGGTCGCGCGGGGGGTGAGACCTGTTAATGGACAAAAACCTGTAAATTGCCTGAAACATCAAAATTGGCCCAAAATTTTCAAAATTTCTTGGGATTTGTGCTGTGGCTGGGCTATTTAGTGCCTTGGTCCTTCAGTGAAGCCTCAGCCAAGATATGGAGGGGATCGGGCCTCTTTCTCCTTTTTTGTGCCTTGGCCAACCGCCTTTGGAACATTTTCATCTTTGCCTTGCACACATGCATTCTTGCCCAATAATGGTTCTTCATGTTCCTCAGCAATTTCTTCTCTTGGTTGGCCTTAGCCAACAACCTCTCCAAGTGTGCATTTACCCAGATGAGCATGGACTCTCGCTCAGCGGGCAATAGATCACCAGGTCTTCTCTGGTTCAAAATGCGGTCACTACGAATCCTCCACAGCTCATCAAGTGCTTGCTCATCCTCCAACTGTTTGTTGCGCTGCTCGAGGTATGTGATGGTCCATTGTGCCCCCTCTAATCTCCTCTGCAAGGCATCATTTTCAGCTCTGAGGTGCTGAATGATCTCCTTTGCCTCTCGGCTAGGAGAACTGACATCAAGATCAATAAGCTCTATATCCGGAACACCTGATGGTCCCTCATCAATCTTGGGCTGTTTGCCCCTCCCTGGTACCTGTGCTGCTGAAGAAAGCGAGGCCCCTTCCACCTGATGTGGAGATAACACTCGCTGAGCCGATGAAGAAGGCGAGACCCCTTCCACATGCTGTGGAGAAAGTACTTGCCGAGCTGCTGCAAATAAGGCCCTCTGGCCTCTCCGATAAGTAACCAAAGGTGAGGAGCTGACATGTCTAGTGACGGGGATGTCATGCTGCTGTGATGGTCCTCCCTCCTCGTGAATAACCTCAGGGGGTGATGATGGCGCTGTGAAAAACTCACGAGAGATAAACTCCTCCCATGGGATGCCCTGTTGTTTTGACTGTTTGAGATGCTGTTTCAAGGGGACAAATAACACAAGGGAGAAGTTAGGGAGGGGGACTTTTGAGGGGACTTAGGGAAAATATATGTAAGAGGGAATTTAGGGAAGAAATTATGACATATACAACATCACATAATCATAATATGCAAGGGTTTTATGGGAAGTAGGGTTTAGGGTTATGTTATTGATTTTTAGGGGTAGGGGTAGGGTTTTAGGACTTTTAGTATTTTTGGTAGGGAGATTGGGTAAAAATGATAAGGGAGGTGGTAATGGGATGTGGGGAAAAAGTGGGGATGAAAAGGATGACCTTGAGCACAACAAAACAAAACCCTAGCTTTACTTGCACTTTGACCTTTTTAAGCACAATACACATGAATTTCCCATTTCATCTTGATGGCATTTGACACATCTTCCATGCTCATTTTTTCTTTACCAAGCAAAATCACCATGATTTAGAGGCCTACCTGAAGAAATTTAGGAGAAAGAAGTTGATTTGTGGCTCACTGGAAAATTTCTGTGGAGAAATCCCCAACGGGTCGCGCGCCCTCAACGGGTCGCGCCAGTGTAATTTTTGCACTGGCAAATGTGTCCTGATGGGTCGCGCGCCTTCAACGGGTCGTGCGCTTTTGCAGGAGGCTTTTGGAGGCCTTCCCGGTGTCAAAATCGGGTGAAGAATAGCTTGTTGGAAAGGTCTTTGAGTCTACTTTCCAACCCAACTGTAATTTTTCAATTTGGAGTTGATTTGACCTGTCAAAAATCAAATCTCCCAAGACTGGTCAAAAAGTGCCAAATGAGGCTGCCTCAAGGAAGAGTGCTGTTGCAGTCAACTTTTGAATGCCTTTCTCAACCCAAAATTGAGCTCATGATAGCTCATTGGAAATATATTTGTGTCTAGTTATCATTTTACCCATCAAGCAAATCATTTGGCCAACCAAGCTAGGAGAAAACTTTATTTTCCCAAGGTCACTTCAGAGGTGTCTTTGATTCTCCTGAAGCAACGGTATTCTTGACATTTCTATCAAACCATGACACCTGTGTAAAAAGTGAAGGAGGTTTTTCTTCCTTGGCATGTTTTAAACAAAAACCTCTCTCAGTTTTCCAAAATTCATCTTTGATTTCTCTGAAACAGCTTTTGAGTGAAACTTATCCCGATGTGTGAAACAAGGAATTTTGTCGAAATGAAGCGAAATGAAGGGGATAAGGGGCTTCTAAATTCTTGGGGAAATTTTTGGAAGTAGGGAGGGATGTTAGGAAGCGGGGTAAAGTGGAATCTCAGGGATTGAGTGAGGGAAGGGGTCCAAAAGGGCAAAACACAGGCCCAACCTAGAAAATTGCCAAGTTGTAGCTAGAAACTAGGGTTTGTGCAAAAATGAAGAATTTGGGGGATCTCAGTGATGGGAAGTGTTTGATAAGGTACTTTAAGGATATGGGAAGGTGTATGAACATCAGGAAACAAGTTTTGCCGGTGATTTGGCCGCCCAAGAGAAATTACCTCCAAAACCCTAGGAGAGGGAAATGACCCTACCTAGGCGCAACTGAAGCATGAACAAGGTGTAAAATGACTCATTAGACACTGAAATGATAATGAAAACCCTATGAATGATGATAGACTCAGCTGAATAGTGACATAGACTGACATTTGGGCAACTTTGAAAAGAGTGAAAGCAAACCCTAGACCTAATGCCTAGTGACCAAATTTTTCTTGAAGACTCACTGAAATGAAAAAATTTGACCTTGACACTTTAAAATCACTTTGTAAGAGCATATTTGATCACTGGAGGAAGGCTGGAAAGACTGACACTAAGACATACCACAAGCCCTCTCGAACATCCACATATCTGAGGCCTGCCACATGCCCTTTCATACCTCTCGACCCTCCATAGATCTTATGCATACCATAAGCCCTCTCGAACCTATCAACCATACTCGACCCTCTTGGCATTGCTCGACTGAATTGGTCCTTCTAGCCCTCTAGGCCTTGTCGGCCCTACTTGGTCCTCTTGGATCTATTAACTTTGCTTGACCCTCTAGGACCTCTTGGCCCTGCTTGACCCTCTCAAACCTCTCGGCTCTCTTTCCAAGCCACGTTCCACAAGCCCTCTCGACCCTTAAGGGGTTTAAGGCCTACACCACGTTCTCCTCCACAAGACGATCTCTTGCTAACAACCGTCCATTGACCCTCTTGGCCCCCAAAGGTTTGAGGCCTACTTGACCTTCTCCTATTGTGAGAATCACTCTCTTGTTGACCACACGAATGAATCACTCACCCTTGTATTTATACTTTTCCAAAGGGTGCAATACCATGGACTATCCAAATACTATGGGTAATACCAGTGGTCACCAGAATACCATGGGTAATACCATGGTTCATTAGAATAATGTGCGTAATACCATAGGTCATCATAATACCATGCATAATACTATGGGTCATCAGAATACCATGGGTTTATGGGTGCAAATCCCCATCACTTAGAAAACTTACCCCACACATGATAATACTCTTGATTCTACCTAAAATATCAACAAATCACATTGAATTAAGGACTCAAAAGCAATGAAATTTAAGCAACCTAAGGCAGAATAGACAAAGAAAGTAGAGAAAAAATATATAAAATTCCTAAGAAGAATCAATAAGCTAAACAATTGTCCAAAGTTCAACCTAGGATGACTAGGACATGCATTTGAAACAACAAAGATCTTATCAAAAGGGCCTTTTAAAGGTCATCCTAGATGATGATGGCTCAAGTCCAACAAATGAAGGTGTGGAAGATAGTTACAATAGGTTGCATGTAACACCAACCTAAGGTGCAAGTGCCCTTGTGAGGAAAGGTACCCTCTAGGAGAGTTTGAAATGGAGATTATGTGTTTTCCTCAAGTATTGTGAGAACTTGCCACTCATGGTCGCCCATGATAAATCCTAGGACTGGCCACTAAGGTTACTAATTCACAATTGGCAACCAAGAAAAATAGTCATGGGTCGATATCATATATATGGGCATGGAAACAAACCCTAAATCTTTACGAAATGATGTCACCCAGATGACTTGACACTTCAAGAAACCCCAATACATGTAATAATCTAATGAACACTAAGACACGTGTCAGAGGGGGATATCACCTCCACTTTCCCTAATGCAAGCTCATACTTGACACCTATTTAAAAACATGTTTTCCCAGCAAGTGCTTCTTGCTACTACTAGATTTTACTCTCATCAAATCAATTCTAGTTGAGTTTGCGACCAGTGAGAGTTTACTCTCCAATCCTATTCCAAGGCCCTACAGCCTAGACTATGTTCCTTTTCCAAGAAACATAGATACTTTTAATTACTCAAAAATGCATAGATGCAATCAAATGTGTTTGCAATCTTGTGTAGATAAAATTTTAAGAACACTTGTAGATTCAATTATCCCTAATTCTTCAATGAATTTAATTAAAACATGAAAAATGTTGAAATGCAATTTTGATGAAAATGTAAACACTTAAATTCAATTCTCTTTTCTTTTTGAAACTTATAAATAATACCCTACCCAACAAACAAAGCAAAAAAAATGTAACTAGTACTAGGTTGACTTCAATTGCACAAACAAAAAAAGAAAGTAAAAAACACCTTCTTTTGTGATAATGGATGCAAAATGCAATTAAACAAGCTCTCTTTCAACTTTGATCAATTGCAAATAGACACTAGAAGCTCGAACAATAAAGATGTTGAAGAAAAGTTGGAGAGAAATGGCCAAAAGTGAGGAATTACTTCTCAAAAAGCACTCACTCCTATGAAGGAAATGTGGGGGCACTCAATCCTTTACTAAGAGAAACAAGGGAGTAATCGCTTTATTTCTAAAGGTAACTAGTGAGCATGTTTAGTTATTGGAAAAAATTCTCAAAGAAATCTCAAAAAAGTCTTGTGAATTGACCTGTTGGACTAAAAGCAAGTAAACATGATTGAAAATAGACCAGAGATATTTAAACTAAGCCAAGAAAACAATAGGCCAAACCCTATTGAGAATAGCTCAAGGAAATACACCCTATTAGATTCATCAGTTATGTTGTGAGTAAATTTTATCTATCATATGGCTAGAGATGACCATAAAAAATGAAAATTCAGAGAACAACAACAATCGTTCCCTAGAATAGCTTACAATAATCTAAAATAACTATCGGTTTGTTAAGGGGATCCACTTGGTTGGATAGTCAATTGGAGATGAAGTACATGAGTTTTATTCACCCCAATCCTCTTTGCCTCTTCATGAACTTGCAAACCTACACATACAAAACAAACAACATTCCTCAAACAATTGGAAACAATAAAATAATTTTGAAATAACTAGTCCAAATAACTTCAGTGTAGAGAGTTAGGACTATTATTAAATATTGAAAAATTATCAAGCAGATACAAAAAACTTATGGTTTATAGGAGGGAAGGAATATGGGGCTCCATTTTATTGAATATTCATAATACAACAATATAACAAAAGTATACTTGACGTTGCTACCAGTACCATCTACAAACATCATTTAGATTAATTTGACCCTAGGCCACTTAAGAATGATTCACCTATAGTTTTCTTCTTTGTGTAAGGAAGAGGAAGGAAAAGATGTATTAGGCCTCAATCACATGAAAAAAGACATAGGAACTACTGAAAACCAACATTTTCAAGGAGATGGTGGTCATAAAAACCTTAGGGGGTGATGGATTTAAATGCTTTGGGATAGATGATAACTCTGATGCAATAGTGATTGTGTGGAATTTCTCCTTCCTTTCAGTCTCATTCATACCATTTCAAGATGGTTGAGACCATTTTCTAGGGGATATAAGGAGTTATGAAACTATTTTCTTAGTAAACTCCACTTAGGAGCGAGTAATTTTCATGTTTTTATTTTTATTTATTGACTTTTGAGTGAACTTGTACCTTTGATGAAGGAAAAAGGAAAGTAATTGCTCCAATAATGAGTAGAAAGTGTGAGTGGATTATCAAGGAAGGATTTCTAAGTAGATTTTGAAGTGGGTCCAAGATGCCAAAGATGTGTATGATAGGGATGTAGGAAATCAAAGATATCTTATCTACTAAGGTGGAAAAATATTCTATAAGAAGAGGTTGTTCACAATTAAGTTCACCCAATTGAATAGAATGTCACGCTTAAGAACCTCATACATAATTGGTATCCATCTCACCCAAACATATTGAGTGTCTAGAATTCCATGCGCATGCCTCATGAACACCACCACACCCCCCACCTCCTATTGAAATCTCTTAACCAAGTATACTTTATTTGTGGTTTTCTTGAAAGGTTTAGAAGAGAGCCACCATTGGCTCACAGTCTTTTGTGTATTGTTTTTTTCTGCAAATTTCTCCACCCAAGCTCCACCCACACAAAATATAGGCATTGGGAATTTATATTTTTTTTTACATTTGTAGTATTAAAATGTCCAATAATATCATGGCTTTGAAACTTCAAAATACCTAGTGAAACCTTTGTATCTAGATTAATCTCCATACCATATTGTTGTGCTAGAATGACTCTCCCCTAGTTGTTGCTTTGTGAAAATAATATATCTCAACATTGAAATCCATGCACAATATTTCATCTCTCTAACCATTCGTTGTTGCCTTATGTAGGCATTTAAAATCTTTACACCTATTGTATAACATTGAATGGGAGGGAGCCCCAAGGGTTAGCTCAGTTGGTCAAAAACAGTGCCTCGCCATTGGGAGGTCATAGGGTCCATTCTCCCCGAAGCCCTTGGGGTCAGGTCTTGCAGTAGGCCGAGGGGTGTCAGCCCAGATTTTTCTGTGGACGTAGTGCCACCCGTTGACCAGGGTGTCTGTGAACCACTCTAAAAAAAAACACATTGAATGGGAGGGTCTTAAGGTGATGTTGGTGAAAAGACGGTATCTAAGGTCTGATGGTGGCAATTTCTTTCCGTTAGTCATCATTTATCTACACAAAGAAAAAACTCTCATTAAACATTTACATTGAGCCTATAAACAAAACCCTATGAAAACCAAAAACAAAGAGGCCTTTCTCACTTATATTGCACAATAAAACCAACAAACCTTAAATGGATTTCTTCAACAAGCTTAAAATATCTCTTAAATAACCATTGAAACAAAGCACAATCAAAATAAATCAAAGGGTTAATTATTATGGAAACATGTATCTAGCGAAAAACTTCATGAAAAAAAAATTCTTTCACTAAGGTTTTTATTAAAGTTTTAAAATGTAAATTCATTTTCATAGTTAACTACTCTAGAGATAACCGTGTCAATGCTAAATTTTAATGCCACCTCCTTTCCATCTAAGGTTCTTATTAAAAATTACAATATAGTCCAAGCTTATGGTTAATGGTTCAAATTTACAATATTGTCAAATGGAAAATTTAAAGTTACTTCTCTTTTATATGGGTTATTGATATAAGCTTGTATTGCAACTTTGGGGATTGTTAAATGGTTCACTCCATATACAATGCATTCACAAGTACACTGCGTCATCTTCTCATAAAGAAAGGATTATGAATGCAATGAGAATATAAAAAGAAAAAATCTACTTGTAGAGATTAAAAGAGGAAAAAAAACTTAGTGAGCAATACTCGAAGAATAATTATCTTTGCAAAGAAGAAAAATAATATGAAGAAGATTAGAAGGAAAAAATATTTTCTTTCAAACTATATTCACAAATAAATTGCACATATAAACCTTCAACCTTAGTGATGTTCTTGGAGTTGGTGATTATTGCAATGATAAAATCAGTTTTAAACTATAGGTGGCTTCCCTAAACAACAAGAGGCATTATGTCATTTCCCTGAGAATGAGAGCATCTCGTGCTCTTATCAATCCAACTCTCAGTGGGTAGCCAAACCTATCTCCAAGTGTCTAATACATTAATGGACAATTGAAAACATAATTTCTATGAGAAATGAAATTTATGAGGTGATTCCCATCAATTTGAGAAAAAACATATTGCTTATGAGTAAGGATAATTTTGAACAACTTCCTAAACTACAATAGTCAATGAAAAAACAATGGAAATTATCACCTACCAACAAATATATAAAGAGAGCTTTCCCAAGATGAATCGGAGATAAAGGATCAAGATTTTTTTGTCAAATGCATCTTTAAGCCATACGATGAGAAAGAAATCAAAGAAATTGAGTACTACATCTGGGAAAATTCATTACCGGAAACAAAAATAAAAGAGAAAAGAAAATGGTTGAGTTAGAGTGTCAAAAGGAAAATCATTGGGGCTAGATGTCACCAAGCACTTCAAGGTGAGATATTTTCCCAAGGAAATTTATTGGGTTGGAATCTCTCAAAGCAATCCAAATTGAGCAATTTCATTGAGTGAAACAATGTGTTAAGCTAAGATGTCATCAAGCATTCCAAGGTGAAATATTTTTGCAAGGAAGGAAAATCATTGGCTTAAGAGTTTAAGGAGAAAAATTTTAGGTTTATAGGTCATCAACTATTCTAGTGTTGTCAATTTACCTTCTTGAGTCAAGTTTGTTTGAAATAGTAGCATGGAAAAAAAATGCTTCATAATGGAATAACAAATCATTTAGTTTTGAGTTTGTTGAGGCAAATTGTTGCCTTGGGAAGTTTGGCTAACCCTACAGGTGGGATATTTTTTTTCTTGATGAAAATAATTACCTTAGGAATCTTGTTAACCTTATAGGTGGCCAATTTACTCATCTAGAGGAAAATGACTACCTTGGGACGCTTGTTGGCCTCAAAGGTGGTCGATTTAACTTTGGATGCCAATGAAACTAACTTAACATCCAAGAATTTGTTTTTGGCATTTAAACGCCATCAATTTGATAAGTTAAATACAACTCAAAGTTTCTTTTGGTAGATTGCTAAGTTTAGAGTGTAGTTGGGTTATCATGCTTCCTCTAAATCATTGGATTCTAACGTGCAGTGACCTCCTTCTCCATCACTATTGCTTGTTAGTAAGTTTATAAAGAACACCTGGACATATTCATAAAGGTCACTTGATAAAGTTTCAAAATCAATTAGTTTTAAAGAATTAGAAAATGCTTGTTTTTTTAGTTAGACCTTTAGATGTCAATAAGTCAAAATTAGAGTGTAGAAGACACAGTAAGTTTTTTCACACCTTGGTAGATGCTATATTCCTCAATCGATTGTTAAATTTCATTAAACATGTAATTGAAAACTTGTTGATGGAGATTTATTTTACTTTCTTTTTAATAATTCTAGGGCTCAAAATTGAATTTCATCAATTCTAGTTTGATTAGTGACCCCAAAATTATTAGTCTATCTCTTTTTATTAAGAGAATTTTGAGGTCTAAGATGAATATGCTAATGGAAGTAATAAAATAATAATTAAAATAATAAAATAAGAGTTCTCAATTTTTAAAGGAAAAGAAAGAAAACTACTTTTTAATTGTATTTTTTCCGTATCTCCTTATATGCTTACTCAAATGTCAAGTGTAGGCACCCTTTGGATGCAAACTTTTAATCCTACATCCAAAAACTACCCACTCTACATACTTTTGAGTGGATCCACAAAAAAAAATGAAAATACATGAAAAAAAACACTTTTACATTCTTTTCATTGATTTTCAATTTGGAAACACATTTTTTTTCATGAATTTTCATTTTTTTTATTGTGGGTGCACTGAAAAGTATGCAGAGTGGGTACTCTGTGGATGCATAATTTTGCATCAAAGAGGTTACTACACTTGACATTTGAGTAAACATATAAGGACATAACACAAAAATAATTTCACATCAAACAAGTACCTATATTTGAGGTTTGAGTAAACCTATAAGGAGATAAGCCAAAAATACAATTTAAAAAGGTAGTTTTCTTCTCTTCACTCCAAAAATATTTACCTCTAGGGATGCCATCATCATATTGAATCTTATCAGTTCTTCTAAAGTTGATTTTGTTAGTACATTTTTCATTTTTGGGCCCTATTTTTACCCCAAAATTCCCCATATGCAAAATTCCCATTCTTAATCTGGTTGAATTGAAAACTATGTACAAATAGGCATGTGAGGCTAAAGATTAGTCCTTGTAGGGAGAGTTTCTTTGTTAAATTGAATAATTATACGTGTTAATAATATAAATATCATATATTATTCAATATTCCTTATTAATGTATTTTCATTCATTCCCTAAAAATCAATTACGTTACACTAAAGGTCGCCCTAGACACTCACTGAGACTAAAGGAGAAAACACCACTAAATATTACTTGTCATGCCTTGAAACTTAGTCAAGTGATGACAAGGAATGATATAATAATCACCAACAAATATTGAGGTGCCATCTCTATGTTTGTGATAGGAACACCTCTCGCATTTCCCTTCCAATTATTAATCGGTATATGCTTGAAATTGTGCCTTCTAAGCTAACATAAATTGTTATTTAAGAACAAATTGGAAAAAATATTATGAGTTATCTCACCTTGCCCATGTAAATACATGCTCTCTTTGCATACCACATTACTTTGAATGATTGCATCTTTCTATGAAAAATAATTACCATCCCTTGGGTCTTTACCAAGTGGTTTCACTCACTTCTCACATTGTAATATTTTTTACCTTGCCTCGTACAATTGTACAAAAGTTGCATTAGTTTCAAGGTGATAAGCTTACTCCCTTCCTTAATCAATATTATGAGGGAAATGTTGGGGTACCTTGTGCATTACATGCTCCTAAATATATTAATCCAAATTTAACTATAAGTATCAATTAAGTAACCATGCAACAAGAATGTAACATACCCCCACCAACCCATAACCCATACCAGGGGTAGAGAGAGGCGTTACTATCATTGACTTGACCTCCAAAGTCTTGTTATGGAAATTGGCCTAAAAATTTCGTCATTTTTTCGAACACCTCAAAACCCAAAATAACCACAACCATTGTGTTCGTTGTGTCGATACCTTTTCGACTATATAAAATTTTCCTCAATCTGACTCTTTGATCAAAAGATATGACCATTTAAAGATTATTCTAGTGATCTCTTACCACGTGACCACATTCGGCCATGTGGCACCCACATGGTCCTCACGTGACACTTTCTATTATCACCATATCACACCCCTGACCGGTCCTTGTGGTATTGTGGCCTTTATTGTGCTGTCTTGGCGTGCCCCTATGGCTTGCCACCTCACTTGAAACCCCATGGGAATGTACATAAAACCTCTGGGGTGATTCCATCCTGGGGCGGCGTCACTCTGACATCACCCTTACAAATCCTCAGGACAAAACCCCCTTCTCCATCAACAACTGGGAATTTTCCATTCCCTAGGACGTAATTTCCTCGGAGTTTTCTCACTGTGCTCTTTTGAAAACTGTCGAGGTGATGTCAACCTAGGGTGATGTCATACTTATGTCACCTAGTCCACGTGGCCTCCTCTAGGAGCACCATGTGTCATCCATTTATGGTCCACTTGTCCCCACCAAAATGCCGATGTTGGGTTCCACATGGAACACCACCATGGTGCCACATCACCTTAATCCACATCATCATGCTTATCTATGTGGCATTGCCACATCACTGTCTTGTGTCCCTACCTGTCCACTGCCATAGCCTTCGAATTAATTTATATTACATTATAATATAATCTTTCAATCCCACTGATTATATATATATATATATATATATATATATATCACTCCTGCCCCCTTGGTCAATCAAGGACTTTGTTCGGCGGAGAATCGATGATTCCGATTGAAATGAGGACTCCCCTCCCCTCATGACATCACAAGGGGGGGAGGGGGGAGGTCCTTAATTATGGTTTCGTGCCCCCAGATCAATGTCGTTCAAATGTTCTACCAGATCAATGGCATGAGGGGGGTTAACCCCCATGAGGTATGAAGAAAGGGGTGGGGCCCCTCATTAGTGTTCTGCCCCTTTGGAACCATGTCACTAACATAAATTTTCTCCATTCTATGGCGTGAATACCCTAGAACGTGAACTCCCCAAAGGTTTTGTTCTGGGCACATGTGGTCTCCATTTTAAAGTGCTAAGGACCAAGATTAAATGTGATGGTTATGGCCTATAGTTGCATGGACCCTCTCGACTAGTGCCAATGCTAGCCTACCATTTGGGACTAGGACCAATTTTGACCTCCGCCGCTTAGTCGTTTTGCCATCCCTTCGAGCTATATATGTATGTATGTATGTATATATATATATATATATATATATATATATAGATATAGATATATATATGGCCTACACCATATCTCCCACCTCACAACTACAATGCCAATGCTAAGGGATTTGATTAGTTGGGATTTATGTGGCCCCTTCTATATACACGACTCTTGCACATATAAAGTGAAACATCCTTGCAGACCACACACACACAGACAAATATATATAGTGCTCCTTCGACACTTGGGGATATATATGGTTATGTGGTAGGGAACCCTCGAATCTCTGCCACATCGACTTATCCCTCCCGAGCTTAAGTGTCGAGCTATCCCTTCTAAGCTTGTTTCACTAAGCCTAGCCTACTTATGTATATTTAGATATGTATATACACGGTTGTCTCTCTTGGAATTATAAATAAATACCAGGTCTGCTATTCAAATCCCTTTAAAACATATATTTAATTATTTAACATAGATTTACCAATCTCCTTCATACTCATGCCATTTGGATCATTGCAGGCTCGTGAAACTCAAATATTCATAAGTCTCTTAGGGCTGGAAATTAACACAAATCAAGCTCATAAGAAGTTATGGGAATTTAACCATTTACTAAGGAATTAGAAAAGAAATCAACATTCCTTATATATATATATATAAGCATGTAAAGGCATGACTTGATTTACAATAGGTCAATGACCTAAGGCTAAAGGATGCAGTCACTTCACATGCCAAGGGTCGACCAATAAAACAGAGTCCATATATTTCTTGTAACAAGTATTTATATAGGCTTCAGTTCAACAACATACATAGGAGCAAGCATTCTTCATCACACATGCATAGGTATTCATTATCAAGATTCACAAGAATAGACATTCCTCTCCATAAACACACACATTTCAACAAGAACAAAGAGCACCCATGAACAATTCCATTGTAATCAAACACATAAAAACAACATAAGGCAACTTATCTTATGTTTAGAATCATGGAAATTGAGATGGGGACTTCAACTCTTAAATCAACCTTAGATTGGTATGCACTGTAACCTTTCTTGCATCCAATCACCCCCGAGCGATATTTCAGAGCTTGAGGGAGAGTGCTCAAAGGAACTACTCACATGTTCAATAACATTAGCAGTCCAAAGATCCTCCTATCTCCATCTAGTAGCGAGTTTCCCTTGGGAAGTTACTGAGACCAACCAATCTATGCTTTCTTCTTTATCCAGAGCTATACTACTATGCTCATTAGTGTTCTTCCTATGTGTTCTTCCTTTTCTTTGTGTGTTCCATGAAACGTTGCTCTTCATCTCCCTTGCAAACTATCATCTCTGCCACCTCCCTTCTTTTCTTTTGTTGCTCCTTTTCTTTATTTTTGCCTCTAAGCCTCCCACTGGAGTGTATTTATATGTGTGTTCTCCCTACTGAATGCTTCCTCTTTCCGTTGGGTATTTTTGCAGCCTAATTCAATGTTTCTCTTCCTTGCTTCTCCTACGCTCAAATCCTTTTGAGCTAGATTCTCCCTTCGCCCATGACTCTTCGTATTATTTTTGCCTTCATTCTTGTTTTGTCTATTCATCCTCGAGATCTGCTAGCCATGTCTGTCACCACGTCGTGGCTTTTCTTGCCCATCTTCCATATTAACCATTGTAACCAACCATGGCCCCCTCTTGTTGTGTATTCTACTCAGGCTGAGTTTGTTGACCAACGTGGCCCATTCCCAGTATTTAATTTTTGCCCTCTTCTTTACTGTTGAATTTGTACAAGAGTGCCATGGGCTCGTCCTTATTTTCCAGCTTAATTAAAAACACAGTCATCCAATTAAAAGCACACCAGTCATCCTCCATGACTAGCATTTAAAAAAACCATACTCCATTAATCAATCTACCTCCCTAATCTATAAAATCTATGTTCCAATTCTCGGCCATTTTAATTATACAAAATGTTTACAATTTTTACAATAGGGGAATTAGCATGAGGCTATCACAAAGAACAAGCACAAAGATTTTAAAAAAGTCAGCATATAAGGAGAAAACAAGCTAAACTAATTCATTAAAGGATACATTAAATCAATTTGAAATTTCACCGAGCACAAAGCATCAAACAATTTTCATCTATGGAATATAGGGAAAATTTGAAAGATGGTCTAGAAATCTTGGCGAATCTTACTAGTCCCTAATATGCAAATTATAAAATGCTTGGTGATATTTTTGTAAAAACATTCAAATTTATAATGATTTAAAATAGTTTCTATAATATTTTGGCTATTTTTAAAGTAAAACATTTTATCTTATAAAATGCAAATGTATCATTTTTATAAAAAAAAGGAAATTAGCAAATCTTTTTTTAGGAAAAAACATGGAAAATTAGCCCATTTGCGAAAATTAGCCCCTAAGATTTTCCTTGATGGAGTACAAGGAGTAAGAAATCCAATAATCATGTGGGTGTGTGTGTTTTCCATTGCATCTTTTCTATTTTGATTAAGAATTTATTTGCAACAATTAATTGCATTACATTGATTTCCTAGTCTTAGTGGCTAGTTGATATTTTTATGGAAATCGTTGAGGTATTTTCTCAACCTATTCCTTGTTTGGTGTAGACATCCTAATTTTTTGGATCTAGAGAGATATCTCCATGGTTTTTTGAGGTAGTTTTCTTTATGTGAAACTATAAAATATTGTGATTTTCTTAGTAAAAATTTATTTAGAGTTTGTATACTTACATTTTGTGTGTATGAACTTGGCTCATGGGTGGGGTTTCCCTTGTGTGAGGAAATATCACATCAAAATAGACCTTTGAGGCTAAAGTTTGGTCATTATAGGGAGAGTTGCTTCAATAAGTTCAAAAATTCTACATTGGAACTCTTAATTTGGAAGCTCTTAGAGATTTAGTTGCTCGACTTCCGAACTACCGTAATGACATTGATAACAATTGTTGAGAAGAATATTATCCTAAATAATCAGATATAACAACTAAGGGTATGATCGACCCTCCTTAGTTAGATCCTTAATATATTGGGCCAAGTACTACTATTGAACCCAAAAATTATATTAGAGAGTTATAACACAAGGAAATCCATTGTCCTTAGGACCCTTCAAGCCCTAATCTTTGTTGTTTCAGTTCCCAGAAAATTGGTTTACTACATCTACAAAATTCCTACACATTTTTAATAATCAACATTTAGGATTTTTTCAACACATTATTATTTAGTTCAAAGTATAAATTTGTTAGAGTAAAAAAATAAAAATAAAAAATTGGACCCATCGACCCTATTACTTCTCACTTATCTTCCCCACTTCAAAACATTGCATTGATCACTTTAGTATAACTCTCTAGTAAGCCTTTCTATGTGGAACCACTCACCCCTTTCCATTAGTTTATTATTGCTAGCCCCATCCTCCCATAATCTACTCCTGATGATATCCCAAAAAGAACGCATTACTTCCCTAGAATAGCTCTATACAAAATTCCAAAACCAATTCATTCTCACTCAAGCTCAAAAAAAAAAAAACTACCCTTAATTGTAAGATCGAACCGCTTGACCAAAACTAGGGCCCTAATTCCCCAGAGCAAATGCTACACCATGATGGCATTGAACCATCCAATTCTAACTCATTTTCTTGTCATCTATGCCTTGCTAAAGTATATCTAAATAAATTTGATGGCCCTAATCCCACTGGATGGGTCACTCAAATGGAATACTATTTCTTATTGCATCACACATGAACTGCTGAAACTACATGTGGGTGTCATCTATTTATATTTCTATCATTGGAAATGGTGGTAATGGAATAAGAATCCCAACCATGGATATATCACTTAGACTCAAATTTTTCTTGATGTTTATGAAGGCTTTGACGTTGATATTCATTGTCTAGGCCATTTGACCAAGCTTAAATAGCCAACTATAGTTGGAGATTGTATCACCGCTTTCGAGCAGTTGGATTTCCATGTCGAAGGTATGTTAGAAACCTTCTTTTGTGAATTTTTTATTAGCTCTCTCAAAGATGACATTTGCGCTAATGTTTTAATGGCCCACCCTCATACTTGGTTTAAAGTTATCACCAAGCTAAACAAGCACAACAAGTGGTTTCTTAACTCAAAAATTCATCTTTTATTCCCCATATTTACCCCGCTAATACCCCTCCATATCCTCCACTCAAGATTCATCAGTTAACTAGGGCGAAAATGGCAAGACAACAACTTAAATATTTTTGTTACAACTATGATGAAAAATACTTCGCACAACACAAATGCAAGGAACATAATATTTTTCAAATCCAATCCTAAGAAAATTTCAGACAATGAAGATGTCTCGTCCCCTCTAGACTCATCTCCTCAACAAGAGGATGGAATTTCTATAGTTGATTAACCTGACATGGAACCATAAATATCTTAGATTCTTTAACTAGTATTTCAACTCCCCTAACTTTGAAATTAATTGGATACATCAAGTAAAAGAAACTCATTATCCTCATTGATAATAGTACACATGAATTTATTCACCACAAAGTAGCCCATGAGACCCAATTGTTATATACATGTGGCCAACTATTTCCAAATTATGATTTCTAATGGTGGATCCACAAAATGGGGGGTTCATTTGAAAATGTTTGCCTTCAAATTAGGGATTATTCTTCTAAAACTCAGATATTTTCTATTGAAATGTGTGGTTGCAACATTATGTTGGGCATGGAATGGTTACACACACTAAGCCCCATCACTATGGATTTCAATGAATTATACATGATGTTCCCACAGGAGGGGCATTGGTATACTTTTTAGGGCATAACAACAAGCTCAAAAAAAGTTACTAATTCACATTGCATGGGAAACTCCCTAGAAAGTGTCATTCTAGCATCATTGCCCAATATCTTATCTTGTCCTACCACCACTTATTTTTTTAAGGACTCCCACCTTCCCACAATTCCCATGATCATTCCATTCCACTTATTCCCAGTAGCCTTCCCGCCAAGATTCATCCTTATCACCACCCCTTTGCTCGAAAAATGAAAATGATACAATTGTTCAAGAATTTTTAGTTGGTGGCATCATTCACCCAAGTACTAGCCCTTATTCCACTCCCATGGTCATGGTCCTCAAAAAATATAGTGTTGGGCATATGTTCCCTGATTTTTATGCCCCAAACAAAATTATAATCAAGGAAAATTTTCCTATTCCTATCATTGATGATCTTTGGATGAACTTGTCAGTGCCCATTTTTCACCAAACTTGATATTTTATTTGGTTATCAAAAAATTCATAATGAGGTTGATATTTTGAAGAGTACCTTTCAGACTCACGAAGTTCATTATGAGTTCTTGTTCATGCCTTTTAGCATGTGTAACAACCCTTCCACTTTCCAAAGACGTATGAATCACACTTTCAATATTTTTTATGCCATTTTGTCCTCGTCCTCATTAATTACATCCTAATTTACAACAACTCATGGTAAGCCCACCTCACCCAGGTGGATAAGGTCTTACAATTACTATCTCACATCATATTTTTTCCTAAAAGTCCAAATATACTTTTGGGGCCTCATAAGTGGAATACGTAGGTCATATTGTTAGTAATTATGGTGTACATGTGAAACCCAATAAAATAGAAGATATGAAGGATTTTCCATGACATATACCCTTAGATTCTTATAGGATTCCTAGACCTAAACAACTAGTATAGAAACTTTCTCCAGCACTACGAAAAAATTGCAACCCTATTTACAACTTTACTTAAGAGAAATGTTTTTAGTTGGATTCAGAGTGTTGGTTTTTCCTTTCAAGGTTTGAAAGATGTTATGTGCACTACTTTAGTCCTAGCACTACCTAATTTCACTAAAACTTTTGTCTTAGAATGTAACGCCTCCGGAAAAGGCATTGATGTGATTCTAATGCAAGAAGGCCACCCCTTGGCCTTTACTAGCAAACAATTTTCAGTGTGACACTTGGGAAAATCCACTTATGAAAAAAGAAATGATGCTTATTTTTCAGGACGTCAACATCTAGCATCCATACTTTCTTGGGAAAATTTTCCATATTAAAATGGATCATCGTAGTCTTAAATAATTTTAGAAACAACTTTCATCACCATAGAAACAAAAATGGGTCACAAAAATGTTCCGATATGATTATGAGATCATATATAAAAAGGGAAAAGAGAATATGGTCATTGAAACTCTTTCCAAAAAATATGAAGAGGATGGGATCCTTTTTTTCCTCTACTTCATTGTAGCTAATTGGTTGATAGTATTTCACCGTGAAATGGTTCCAAGATTCCATGATAATACACTAGCTTCAATAGGACTCTTATGAATTTATTGGCTTCACTTGGGAAAACTATGAGCTCCATTGTAAAATCCATTTATATTTTCTCCCACATTCTAATATTTAATCCATGGTGCTTTTGAAACTCCATGCTTCACCAACAATAGGCCATTAATTCCTTCATAAACATATTAAAGGACAAACACTCATTTATATGGGATGGCATGAAAAAGGATATATGTACTTTTGTGGTTGATTGTAATGTTTACTAATGCATCAAGGGTGCAACAGTGAACACTCCTCAAACACATAGGATTCCAAAATTTATTATCACTAACCATGATCTTGTTTTTACTGGTAACTTCTAGCAAGAATTATTTTGACTCTAAGGCACCCAATTGCATCTTAGCACTACCATTCATCCCCAAACTAATGGGCAGATAGAAACTATCAACAAATGATTAGAATCTTCTTTGCGGTGTTTTAATTTCGAAAGATAATCACATTAGGTTTAATGAATACCACAAGTTGGATGGTGATACAATACAACTTATAATGGTGCCACATGCATGAATCCCTTTGAGTAAATTTATGGTAAAAATAAACTACCAATCTTATGTTATCTATCGAGTTTCTCAAAGGTACAAGAGGTGGACAAAAATATTATAGTTTTAGCCAACATTCTTTGCACTATTAAAGATAATTTCACTATGGTGTAGAACCAAATGAAGTAATAGGTTGATAAAAATAAGTTTTACTACCATTTTGCTAAAGGGAATCAGGTATTTCTTCATTTACAACCATATAAGAAAACTTTCCTCAAAGTTCACCATCAATAAAATATCACTCCAAAATTTTATGGCCCCTATATATTTTTTCAATGTATTGGACCTGTCACTTATAAATTACATATTCTCATCCACTATAATATCCATCCAATTTTTCATGTTTCCTGCTTAAATAAAGTGTTTGGATCTAATTTCATTGTCCAAGCCAATCTACCATAATTGAATGAAGAAGGCTTCATTTGGTTGCAACCTGCAACTATCCTTGACCACCATGAGAGACATCTCCATCGGTGTATAATTCAAGATGTTCTCATACATTGGAAGGATAAACTGTCTAAGGATGCCACCTAGGAGCTCACCGACATTTTGAAGAAATTTGCACATCTCAAGCCTTGAGGACAATTTTTCTCTCTAAGGGGAGGGCATGTTAGGGTCCTAGCCACCCTAATACCTAATAGATATATTAATATGTTTTTATGTAAGAAATGCCATTGTTACTAAATAAGGTCAATAATAGTGTGAACACAACTTTTGTAAGAGAGATTACTAGAAGGTTCTACCCACTAGAAAGTTCTTCTTCTAGAATGTTATAGAAGAAAAGAAAGCAATATTTATAGAGATAGAATCATTGTTAAAAATGCCTTGGAGAATTATTGTACTTGAGCTCTGCTCTATTGGAGGTTTGCCCCTTGAAGAGGCAAGTGAACATCATTCCCTTGGTAATAGAAGTATCATCTTTTTCTCCTTTATCATTTTTTTCTCTATTATATTTGGATGTTATTTGCATTACTATTTGAATATCTATGTTAGGTACACTACGGTTTCATAGATGACAGTTTCCATGGAAAAAAACGAAGCCTTTGTTCACATTTGCACAATACAAGGACCATTAGGTTAAATCCAATATTGATCATTGGCATAGAATATAAATAGTGGTGCTCAACACAATATCCATTAGAGTACATTTTTTATTGAAAAATGAGGAGCATCAAGTCGATTGTGATATTGACCATTCATGTAGAATATAAATATTGATGCTTGACACAATTTCGATTTAATTGTATGTTGCAACAAAATGAAATTTAAATCATCTTTAAACTCTTTTTTCTTGACCTTGAGTTAAAAACACTACTTCATAGGTTGAACCCAATATTGACTTTTGATATAGAATATAAATATTGGTGCTTGACACAATTTCCATTTTATTGTATGTTACAAAAAAATGGAATTTAAATCATCTTCAAAACAAAACAAAAAATCTTGATTTTGAGTTTGGAGGACCCCCTCATAGGTTCCTATCATTCCTTCATGTGCTTTAACTTTCAAGAATTCATGAAAAATTAGTCAATCTTGACAGTAATCTCTTAAATAAATGGATTTTTTGGTCCTTAATGGTTCCAAATCTCTTTTATGATGAACAATTTTAAGTTGACATATCCATTCTTTGTTGCGTATGTTGATGGTAAACATGTCATATTAATAATGCAATGGCAGAGGATCCATAGTATATTCAATATAAATCTAGAAAAAAATTCTTGAACTTCAAGCTAGCTTATCATCCCTACTAATCTTGGGAAGTAAACCTCCCTACAATGTCTTTTTTTCCAAGATTTGGGAATGGAGATTAACTCGGTAGGCTAGAAATTCTCATAGGCTACAGATTAAAATGTAATGATGAAATATTAGAGAATTAATTAATTAAAAAGCGACTAAGGAAAAATAGTATTATAAGTAACTTTATTAAAAGAATAAAATGACCCATGGTATTGACCCATGGTGTTTGGATAGCCAGCTCAATAAAAGGAAAGTAGGAGATCATTCAGGGATAATTGGAGATTTGATGAATTCCTTTTTTGCTAAGGCAAGAGCGGATCCTTCTATTCAGTTGAAAAAAAAGAAATAGTGTACAAAAGGCTTAACCCACAACTAGCCGTTAGATCCTGAGCTAAAGATCCAACGGAAGAGAAACATTTCGGGTGGCCAATAAGCGCACCATTTAACAAGCAAAACGGACCCGATGAACTCAGTAGACCATAATTGATAATTCTATCGGGTCCATTTTTAACATAACCTTCATTCATTTTCACCTCCCGAAATCCACCATATGCGCGCGATTCCAGATAGGTCGTGCGAACAGCTCGAAACTTAACCTCTGTTTCAGACCCACCAACAAGCACGATTAATCCTAGCCGTAGATTGACCGTGATTGATCCAACGGTTACGAATCATATCACACGGCCTTAACTCACCGAAGATTACCGCGCGATGAGGGCGGTATTTCCTCCCCACTCTGAGCCACGTGTTGCGTGGTGAGTGGAATCGCTTCCAAATGAGAAAAACCGCTTTCGGCATGAAGGGGGTGCGATACACCGGAAACCACTTCGAGGGCGGTAAAGCTACCGCAGGCAAAAAGCGGGGTTTTGCGGCTGCCACGAAAGACTGGATTCCGGCGCTTGGGCCAAAGGAAGATGAAGATCCCTTCTTTCAGCCAACCCCTTGAAACTTCTGGTTCGTTGTTGCCAATCATAGACCTACATGCCAAAAGCGACCTTACTTGTGTCATAACTCTGCATAAAAGTCAACCAGATCCCATCTCTGTGGCTCTGTTTCGGTATACCTTATTGTCCTCTTCCGCCTGACTAAAACACTGCTCCCTTAATCTGTTCTGAGGCATCTCTCGCCAAATCAACTTGACCCTGTTTTTAGTGCAAACCAGTCCTTGATTGGCCAGAATGTCCGCCAATTTATTGGCCGTCCTACGCACATGGGTGAAACTCACAGTGCGTAAGTCTAGGAGGTGAAATTGGATCCTTTGAAAGACCTGGATCAGCCTCCAATGACTTGAGACTTTTTCTGGCTCTGTGCCACAACATATTCTTTTAACCGAGTTAATGATCAACTCAGAATCGGCTTCAATAATAATATTATGGAGATTATCCTGCTTCAGGAAATCTAAACATTGTTCAAGAGCCATTAATTCAGCCATATTGTTTGTAGCTCTTCCCAGATGGCAATGGAAAATAAAAAGAATACAACCATTATCATCTCGTAGCACTCCTCCAAAACCAGCAAGACTAGGGTTGCCTTTTGAGGCCCCATCAATGTTGAATTTCAGAAAACCCTGAGGGGGAGGATGCCAATAATCTGGCTTATTTGTCGGATTCATAACCTTCCTATCCATTCCCTGTGGTATAAGCCCCTGCATACCCAGTTGACGAAGTATCTGCATCTCATTTTCTAAAGGTGGATTTTTTGGGGAGTTTTTCCCAATAGTGCCAACCGTCTCCTTGAGCTATCTTAAGATCTGCTAAAAAATGTGTTGGGTGGTGCTGTGAACATTTTTGAAGATTCTATTGTTCCTTTCTTTCCAAACATTCCAAATTATGAAGCCTGGAATTAAAACCCAAGCCAAGCGAAGAAACTCATACTCAGAGAAGTTTCGTCTCCAGTTATTTAGGGTGTTGATAATGCTTTCTTTGTCTCTGTCTGTCTGTTGGAAAATTGTGGCAAAAGTATCCCACAACCTGGAGGTAAAGATGCAATCATTGAGAAGGTGCTCCATTGTCTCCTCTTGGGCTTCACAGAGCTGGCATCTAGAAGGTCCCAGAACACCCCTCTTCTGAATATTTTCCCAAGTTAGAATTTTCTTATGATGTACCAACCACATGAAGAGTTTAATTTTCATCCAACCTTGATGCCTCCAAAGGTTCTGCCAAACCCTTTCCGGTACATAGGAATCCAGCTCAAGGAATATCTTCTTGGCTTCCTTAATATTGAAGGTACCTTCTTTATTGTTGCCCCATCTAAGTTGGTCATGCCCCTCTGAAACAAGAATCTTCCTTTGGTCCAAAATTGTCAGTAGTGCATCTGCTTTTGCTTTCAAGGGGTTGTCATCCCCAAATTCTATATTCTTCCAGGTTCTCCATTTGTCTTCTATACTGGTTTGTTCCCAAAAATCTTTAACCCTGAAAAGCCCTTTGGTATCCGTTTCTTTCTTGAGGTCCAGAAAGTCCTCTCTTAACAGTGTAGGTTCTTGTTGCCATTTATCCTCCCAAAACAGAGCAAGGTCTCCTTCTCTGATTTCCCAGAAACTGTTTTTCTGCACTAAGCCTCTATTCTCCCAGGCCTTATTCCAAATGTGGGATCCTTTTATGATTCTCGTCATCCTTATGTGATCATTATCTTGCCAATTGCTGGCATATTTTTCTTTCCATACACTAGCCCACTGAGCCTTTGGATCTTTTACCCAACGCCACCATAATTTTGCCCCTAAAACCTTGCTGAGTACATCTAGATCATCCAATCCAAGACCCCCATGGGTTTTCGGTTTGCAAATCTTATCCTAGGCTACCAAGGCCCATTTCTTTCTCTCCTCCCCCTTTCCCCAAATAAAGTCTCTTTGAATGGTTCTAAATTGTTGTAAAACTCCCTTTGGAGCTGGAAGTGCTGAAAGCATGAAAATGGGGATTAATTGCAAAACAACTTTTGTAAGCACCAACTGGCTTGCCAAGTTTAAAGATCTGATAGTCCATTTTCTAATTTTATCCTGCATCTTATTAATTACCAGCTCCTAGATGCCTTTGTGCAAAGGTTTATCAGTTAGAGGAACTCCCAGGTACTTGGAAGGAAGGACCTCCCTTTGAAAGCCCAGAATTCTGGAGATATTTCTTTGAATAGCGATATTAGTATTAAAGAAAAAAATCTTAGATTTGGATAGATTTACCTCCATACCTATGGCCATAGCAAAGTCATGCAATATTTGTTTATAAGCAAGAGCTTCTTTTACCGTGGGGACTCCCTACAACATAGTGTCATCAACAAATTGTTGATGGGACAAAGCCTGTACAGTTTCAGAAAGTTGGATACCCTTGATGTTACCCCCTTCTTTCGCATGCTTGATAGACCGCCCAAGTCCTTCCATCATGAGGATAAAGAGAAAGGGAGAGAGCAGATCTCCTTGTCTGAGACCTCTTGAAGGAGTGAAGGTCTTGGAAGGAGAACCATTGACCAAAATTGAAAAGCTAGAAGAAGTGACCAGTGCCATAATCCATCTCACCTAATTGTGATCAAATCCAAAGGCTAGAAGGACCTTCCTAATATAGGTCCAATTCAACTTATCATAAGCTTTGGCAAGGTCCAATTGCATAATCATTCCCGCCTTCCTGTTGCTTAACAATGAATGCACCACTTCATGCGCTTGAATGATGTTATTGAGTATTTGTCTACCCTCCACATAACCTGATTGCTCCACAGAAACTAGAGTAGGAAGAAGGGGTTTGAGTCTATTGGTAACAACTTTGGATATTATTTTATACACCACATTGCACAAAGCTATGGGTCTAAACCTGTCCGGAGTCTGAGCATTATCCTGTTTGGGGATCAAGGAGATGAAGGAAGTATTGAGTGCCTTCAGAATGGTTCTATTCAACTTGGAATCCTCCACTGCATTCATAATATCTTGTTTAACAATGCTCCAACAGGCTTTAAAGAAATCCACATTGAAACCATCAAGGCCTAGCGCTTTGCCATTCTGCATTTCCTTAACTGCCTCACTGACCTCCTCTTCAGTCACTAGCCTGTTGAGATTGAAATTATCCTCTCTTGATACTAGCCTAGGTATATGCCTTGTTAAATCCCTGATAAAGTGATCTTTGTCTGCAGTGGTCTCCTTCGCTATACCTTGAAAGTGCTGGACTAACATAGTTTCTATCTCTTCATGGGAATTGCGAAGATGACCTCCCTCGTCCTTGATTGAAGAGATCCTATTATGGGATCTGTTCGCCATGGTGGATCTGTGGAAAAAACTGGTATTTCGTTCCCCTTATTTTAGCCATTGAACTCTAGATTTTTGTCTCCAATATATTTCCTCTTGTTTACATAATTTCTCCCAGTCTTGATGAAGTTTGGTGACTTGTTCATCTCTGACTCTATCAAATCCATCTATAATAAGAGTTTGATTGAGTGTCTGCATTTTTCCTTCAACCTCTTTTTTCGCTGCAAAAATGTTGCCAAATTCCTTCTTGTTCCAGTCTTTGAGTCTGAGTTTGATGTACTTTAGTCTTTTGTGGAGCAGAAACATTCTTGTTCCCTGAATATGTAGATCTTCTTTCCACCATCTTGCTATATTGCTGATAAAATCGGGGTGGGTAAGCCAGATATTCTCAAATCTGAAAGGTCTGTTCTTGGGGGTACCAATGCCCTGTACCTCCATTTGTACAGGCCAATGGTCCGAGCCACCAAAGGGGAGAATTCTCACTATCATTTCCTTGTCTGTGAGCATAAGGTCCTCTGAAATTATGAATCTGTCTAACTTTGAGGCTACCTGAGACTCCCCTCCTCTCTTGTTGTTCCATGTAAAGAGGCCATTATTCATTTCAGTGTCAACTAGCTTCATATTATCTATGAAAGTTTGAAATGCTATAGAATTTTTGCTTAAAGTTCTTGTTCCCCCTTTTTTTTTCCGAAAGTGATTTGATCATGTTGAAGTCCCCGCCCATTATCCATGGAACTTCTGCATGTCTATCTCTTAGTTCTACAAGAGAATCTAGAAATCTGAGTTTGTCATCTAGTCTTTGTGGGCCATAAAAATTCGTGACCAAGTAAGTCTCGCTGTCTCCCATAGGTTGAATAACCATTGATAAATAATTCCTAGATGCCTCAGCATCTATTATGCCAATCTTTTGAGGGTTCCAAAGAGTGAGTATGCCTCCTGCTGTATTATCTGCTTTAACTTCTAGAAACTCAAATCTATTGAGCCATTTGCTATGAATTTCTTTGATTTTTTGAATGGAACATTTAGTTTCCTGGATAAAGATCATATCTGGGCTTCTTGTTTCATTCTATTGCTAAGTATTCTTTGTTTTCTTTTACTACCTAAACCTCTGATATTCCAAGATGTGAACTTCATTATTAAAGATTTGTAAAGGAGTAACTGGATAGGTCTTTCATCTTACCTGAATCTATCATTAGCTTTCCACATTCCATCAATAGCTCGTTTTGCTTTTTCCTGCCTCTTTTCTTTCCTGGGTTTCTGGGAGCTAATCCTGGTGTGGTTTTCATAGTTTTCACTCCTTCGTTGCCCTGCCTTTCATTGTTTCTTTGCCTTTCCAACCCTTTG
Organism: Pinus tabuliformis; assembly: GCA_031772625.1. Taxonomy (NCBI): domain Eukaryota; kingdom Viridiplantae; phylum Streptophyta; class Pinopsida; order Pinales; family Pinaceae; genus Pinus; species Pinus tabuliformis. Next base: position 994,928,739 of record CM062808.1, on the reverse strand, counting down.
GCCTGAGTTTTCCATAGGAACAACTGCTATACTCTGTTGAACTCTTCTTGAGGTAATGAGTCTACCCCTCCCATGGTTCCCTGTTTCAAGAATCCTTCCAGATCTAGGTTTTCTCTATCCAGAATCTCCTGCAGTTCATGATCCTCTGTTTCCATCTCACTCTGAGTCATTTCTTGATCCATCTCAAGTTCTCCATCGCTCAGCATTGTTTCTTTCTATTTAGTAACATCCTGTGCTTGTTCCCTATCTTCTTCTTTCTCCTTCTCCCCTGAGCTTCCTTCCATTACCTGATCTGCTTTTGATATTCCTTCCTCTTCTTCGAGAACTTGGAACCTGTTCAGACTGGCCTTTTGCCCTTCTGTTTGCTGTTGCTTTGGCCCCCTTTTGCCTCCTTTTCCTCTATGTCCCACTTTGTGAAAGCTTTCAGTGTCTTTCATTGTGGTTGCTTTACTTTTGTTCTCTATTTTGCTGAGAGAGCAGTCTCTAAATAAGTGCCCATGCTCATGGCACCTGCGACATATGAAAGAAATATGTTCATAATCTAATGTTTGCACCTATTCTTCATCAAAAACTTCCAAGATGATCTCATCTGGTAGGGCTCTCGATAGGTCCATCTCCACACATATTCGTGCGAAGGAGGTGTATTTTCCGCTTCTGGTGGCCTCAGAGGCTTTAACAAAACGCCCTAGTTTATTTCCTATGGCAGATAACGATTCCATTTGCCAATAATCAAGAGGTAGGGAGTAGAGTCTTACCCAGACCAGGACCGAAGTAAAATTTTCTCGCTTCGGGACAAAATTCATCATCCACGACCGCATGTAGAGGCCTGCTGCTGCGTAGAAGTAGGGTCCTCCTTCAAACACCCTGTCTTTGTCCTCAATATTTGTAAAGACCACAGTGAAGAAACCCTTTGACCCAAGGTGTAGGTCTATGCTTCCTTTTGGTTTCCAATGGTATTTAATCCACACTTGTAATGCCTTTTCAGTGGGCCATAATCCCATGAATTTACAAATGATAGCATAGGTCCGCATGTGGTCCCTGTGCGCCTACAGAGCAGGATCATTTAAAACTACTCTGGGAGTGACCTCAGCTTTGGGTTTACATGGCCCCTTGGGTGCCTTGTTTTCTGCTCCCTGTTTTTTGTCTTCTTCCTCATTATCTTTCATGCTGTTGTCCTCCCTTGGTTTGGTAAAATCTTGATCCTCTTCCAGATTCTTTTTCCTTTCTTCTGAAGGCCCTTTGACAGATTCTATAGGTTTCTTACCTCGGTTGGCCACTGCCTGCCTGTAGGAGGAAGTGGAGCTCCCCCGTTTGCACACCTCCATGGAGCTCAGAAACCTGAAACCCTAGTTATTCGTCCGCTGTTCGTTGTTTGCTCCCTGTTCCCCTACTATGTGTCTACCTGGAGATTTGATGAATTCACTTTGTGGGATAATTGAGTTTTGTGTGAGGGTTTGGAACCTTAAGTGTGGATCTTCTTTGGCGATGAAATTATCCTCCCTAGGATCAAAATTGTTTCGGTGGTGAAACACCCAACCTATCTAGTCAAGAGGAAGAACCACTTCAAGTTATTTAGTGGTGTTTAACAAAGAAGGAGGATTGAGAAGTGTCAAAATCTAGGGTTTGGAGATATATGTATTGCAACATAATGGAATTATTCTAGCAGGAACATTTACAAAGTTCTAGTTAATTTTGGAGCAGAAAAACATCTTCAAGGAGAATGAATTATCTATGCAAGGGTCAAATCATTTTGGAAGGCGAATTTATTATCAGATACTGAAATTATTTCTAAGGGAAACCAGCCTAGTATTTCCACCAAGTTCAATAATAATATTTCTTATAAATTTCCCATAAAATTAATAAATAAATTGGCTAGGTTTTTGTTATGACATTTTTGATAAAAAAAATTGTAGATACCGGTTTTCCAAATTGAATGGAATTCATTTAAATTTTCAGATATTTTTTTTGGAAATTATTTGAAGAAATATGAGATACAATTTTTTTCAGGAATTACAAAAAAATAAAAAAAAAATTATTACAGTGGTATCAAAGTTGGTTTTCCTACAATATTAAAGGGTTTAATTTGAGTAATTGATCTGTAATTGATGGGAGGTGAGGCTCTTTGAGCCTCACCTCTCAGCTCGATCTTACAAAAATCTGCTCAAAATAAATGAATCAAACAAAATCACACAAGATAAGATAAAAGGTTGTAACATTCACTTCTATTATCATGAGGCTTGATAGCCTTTTAAAGAGATTACAAATACATATTTAGAACATGCCTGCTTTCTTATGAGTTGCAAATAGGAAAAGCTACATACATTATTTAGATATTTCCTTTCTTGATATAAGTTTCCTAGGACTAGATGTTTCCTTCCTCGTTAGATGTTACCATTATGAGCCAGACAGTCTACCTACCCGATTCCTCCTAGTTTAGATGGAAAGAATCCCCTGCTTTCCACCTCTCGGTTTAAGTGTGAAGCCATGACTGAAATGATTTTTGAATGTTGTTGGAGTTTATGTGATGTTATGCTCACTCTTGATGATGTAGCATGTGCCTACATAGCTTGGGGTGGGAGGGCACGTCTCCAATGAACCCAAGTCGGACAATGCTGGAGTTGATGTGATGTGACGTTGACTGTTGATGAAATAGTAGGTGCCTACATAGCTTGGGGTGGGAGGGCACATCTCCAGATGAACCCAAGTCGAATGCTACTATGCTGAAACTGATGAATGTGAAGCAGGTGCCTACTAAAGCGAGTTGGGAGGGCACGTCTCCAAAGGGAACTTGCTCTGAATGATGCTCCTAATATAAAAACTCATGGATTCTTGGTGCAGTACAGAACCAGGCCACACCAGAGATATACCTGAACTATAAATGTGTTGCAGACTTGTGACAAAAGTGGCCATGGGTGTAATATTCCTAATGGAAATATACAATGCTAAACAAAGAAAACATAGCAGAAACACATACAAAAAATTTCAACACATTTAACAACCAAAAATATCCATGAATTGCGTTGATCTGAGCCATTTTATTAAAAAGTAAGAGGGTACAATGTGGTGTGTTAGGGTCCTATAATATAGGTAATCAAAGTCTTTATATCCAGTTATTTATTTTGGGAATCTGCTGGTAAATTTTAGCCTATAAATTCACCAGGTATTATAGTCTAAATTATCTTTGTACTAAGGTCTCAAATTTCTCAAGACATTGAAAATATGTGTGTCAAAAGAGGTCCATTAGTCTTGATTTGAATTGTAAGGTCCCTAAAGGTTCATTAGTGAGTTTTCACGAGTGTCTTGTGATGAGTGAATGTTAGACAATTAATGGTGGTTTTGCTAGTATTGTGCATGAATGTTGGCACTGATGTCAACTAGACTGGTAAGAATGTGTGTTGCAGTGCATGGCTCAGAAGGATTCATATGGTAGTTGCAGGCTTCATGTAGAGGATCATCATGGTGGGTGTGATTTCAGCTATCCAAAGAGAAAATGGGCAGAGAAGTTTGTAGTCATTTTCTAAGCAGCAGAAGGAATCAAAGTCTACATCATACCCTCTCCATTGGAAAGTTCTTTGAACAAACTTTCCAATGATACATGGAAGTCCAAAAATGGACTCTTGGATCAAAATATATGTCCTGTTGAAGTTAAGGGTTTGAAGCCTTTGAAAGGAAGGGAAAATAACATATCGGAGGTCCAGGAGATATCGCATATCGCGTATCGAAGGGCCATGGTGAATCGATGAATCAACGATCGACACTTCAACGAGTCTTGTATAATCGGAAATCGACAATCAGCGAGGTCCAGGGCACATAGGCGATCGACACATTGGTGATTGCATATTGCATGTTAGAGGTCCATGGTGCATTAGAGCATATCAGCGATCGGCACACCGACGATCACATATCAGCATTTTTCAAGGTGGCAACCTTAAGAATGTTGTGATATGAAAGTATCAATAGTGTTAAGAATTGCATGAAAGCGTCGATAATGTTAAATCGTCGGGGAACACCGAAACAAGTTAACAAAGAAATTCATTGCAAAACCAAAGTAGGACAGGCATTTTCTCTCTCCTCTACCAGGATGCGTGGCAGAATATGATTGGTTCCGATGAAGCTATGTGGCATCTGAAGTGAGCATGACGTAGCGGTATGAAAGGAAACGTGGCAGGACCTTTTGGCATTTTGAGGGGTCCTAAGGGGGAAAATTAGGGTGACACATGTCACCACTTCCAAGGTGCCACGTGGTAGTGATGACATCATAATCAACGATCAATGATTGGAGGTCCAGAGCAAATCGACACTTTGTAACACTTGCCACTTTAAAAATCTCTGATTGAAAAGTTTCGATAGAGGGGCTAACACGCATTCATTAAGACTTAAAGAACTAAGGCGCTAAAGCACTTAGCAAAGGAAAACAACCCTCGACAGCGAATAAAATGTCTAGAACCTCAAGGTTAAGCCAATGGTCACAACCCTCGGTCCTATGTGAAGAAATGTAGGAAGGGCTAAAATAAAAGGAGCTAGGATAAAATCACAACTTTTCAGTAAGTTACGTTATAAAGGGGCTCTTATGGCATTGACCCGATAATCACTGGCCCGCTTATATAACAAAATAAAGGCCAAAGGAGCAAGCGCAAGGGGCTGAGGAGTATTAGTGAAACAATAAAGAGGGCACTTCGCCGATAAGAACATAAAAAAGTGTTAACAGATGGATGATTCAACATCGATTGAATGGCAGGAAAAGAGGGGATGATAGTTTGGAATGGAGATTCAACAAACTTATGTGAAAAAAACTACAACCACTCCAGATTTAAAGGCTGAGAATTAGCATTAATAAAACAATTTCTAGTTTTAAAGGCTAAAGATTTTCCAGCAGAATTGAAGAAGAGCGAAGGAGCAGTTTTGATGGATTATTGCAGAGGGCCCTATTATGTTAGCAGAAATGCTAAAACTACAGTTTAGGGACCTGTTCTACTTTCAAGGGAAGTAGTTGACCAAATATTTCTTTTGACTGAATGCAAATATAGTTTCCTATAGTTATTCTAGGAAATACATAATATTTTAAGTTTATCTTTACATACATGAACTTGAGAGATATTTAAAATATTTATGTTTATGTAATTATGTGATGACTATTATTTTGTAAAACTATTATGTAGATCACTATATAAACAATTTATGAATATGTAAACAAGGTTGGATTATGCATGAAGAAAAGAGTTGTACATTGATGTAACTTGTGGATTGTACTCAAAGTGGTCAATTTACAAAAATACAGAGAGTTTTGTTCCAGGATTCCCGTGTCAAGCAATTGGTGATGTGTTTTCTTATGTAAAATTGTTTCTTTTCTCAGTTTCCATATGTTTTTTCCCTCTTTATTGTTGCAAGAAGATTAAGGGCCAAATTTTCTTAAGTGTACTATGCTCTGGCTTGTTAACAATATGAATGTTTTCTTTTTGATATTAAGTATAGAATTCATCTCAGTATGCTCTATATTTGATTGAACTTAAATCATATTCATCTTATTCACAACACAAGCACTCTATAAGATCTAAGAGTTTGCCTACCCTGCCCTGTTACAGCTACTCTGTCATTTTGCAATTGATTACCCAAAGGTTTATGAATCCATGCCCAATGGAACTTTCCAGCATCTTTCAACCAAACCTTTGAAAAACCCACCTCAAATTTTAATAGCTAGCCTAAGATATTAAAAACAGAAATCCAAAGCAGACAGAGAGAGCCCTCTCTGAAGCTGGAAGGGCTAGATCCCAACTTTAAAAGTGGTTTGTGGTTACCTCTGTGTTTCTCTCCTCATCCTAGGGAAATTACGGAGTGATAACATGGTGTTGGAAAGAGTGCACCTGGGCTTGCTCAAGGAAAGTTAGCTAAGCCCAAATGAACTATAAGAAATCCCTCTCAAATCTATTGTTTCTCTCTCCTGGCTCTACGCTGAAACTACCTAGAAATTATGTTGTTGGCTACAAATAATGTTTCTAGGGCCTCCTAGGATGCTCATAAAATTCTAGGAAATTAACCTCGGGCTCTCCACCAATAACCCACAAAAACCCACGAAGGAATTGGCCAAATGTTGACCTTGGAATTTAAGCCCAATTTTCCCCTAAGGAATGTAGTTGTTGGTTGAGTTGGGGCCCTTGTTTGAACCGTCAAATCTACCTAGAACATTCTGCCAAATTAATCTTGGCATCTCCTCAATAAACCCAGAAAAACACAGAAAGGGTTTGTTCTGGTTTTGACGCTCCAAAATTGACCCCCAAATGTTTGGCCCTCCTCCACAAGCAGAAGATATAACCTAAAGCAAATGTTGCATTTTATTCTTTGCCAAAATGTCGGAAAAGCCCCCACAACACTTCCCTGGACTCCACCTAAAGTTTCAACCCCTAACTCTCTTCACTCCACAACCTCCAAGCGTGCCTCCTCCAAGAGCTGCACAGTCCCTACACTGTTGTTTCCAATCCTCTCCACAAACTTGCATTCCCTGTTGTTGGTACTAATTGGTATAAGTAGGACTCCCTCCTTGGGATGGCACTCATAATCCACCAAATCAAGGGTTGAGATCTGCGCTCAGAGACACTCGTGTGCTAAATGACATTGTAGACTTGGCTTCAACTCAAGCATGCTATGTCAAAGACACAATTTTTGAATAGATGAATGAATGACCAAAATGAGTGCCTCTTGCTCTATTTATCAAAGAGCTTCCAAGATGCCCATGTGGGCCCAACTCAACTTTTCCCACTAGCTTCACTCTAATGAGAGTGTCTTCCACATGTGGGTCATAATTCTCCATTGGGTGGCCCCAACGCTCCACTAGAGCTGTAATATTTCGCTTCCTTCCTAATGTTTACGCCCCCACTTAATCCCAAAATTCATGTGGTACCTCTAAACCCACATCTCCTAAGTGCAAACATGAAATAAGACAAAATTGGGAAAGATTGATATTTCCCTTAACAATATTGCTAAGTGGGAATATCACAATCCTCCCTGCCAAAACGTTGCTTGTCCTCAAGCAACTGCCGAACAACACTCTCTCTAGTTGTTTCTCCCCATTGTCATTACAAAAAGGTGCCAGGGTCCCAGATGTGCCATTGATTCGTCCCTAACCTCTGCTCTGTCCTGGCATAAAAGAACCCCTCAATAACAAGATCCCAAGCCATTATGTTCCACCTGAATCTCCCCTCTCTCCACTCACTATCCTTCCTAGTACAAGTACCAAAAGTCCCTTGTATACCATCAATGAGTAGGGTATCATGATAATGTGGCACTATTCCCAACTCCTAGTGAAGTTTTCCTACCACGTAGGTCATCCCATGCACTCCAGGAGTATAATCTCGAAGATACCACCCAATCCCTACAGAGATAGTGTCTTGTGCAAGTGAGATTCTCCCTATATCATCATGTTGGCCCACCATCCTTGCTAATGAAGTCTCCCATGCCATCATAGAGCCACCAAGCCCAATGGAAGATCTGAATGATCTTCCCCTATAGAAATCAGCCCATCCCCAAGGGTTGTAGTATTGCCAAGTCCTATGATGCCTAGATCCCATGCTAGTCTAAAAAGGATGCCACTATGTTGTTGTTGCGCAACTCTGATCATCACAGTCTGCCCCTCATGCTAAGTTGTATCCACCTCTCCTGGGACCTTATGGAAAAACATCTATGGAGTCCCAACGCATCTAAATCAAGCACCTCCATGATGTCACCTCCTACCCATCCAACACTCACCCTGATCTGTAGCAATAACAAGGAAAACCAACCTTGCCATACGATCAAGGTCTCAACACTCCCCCACATGTCAAACCAAGGGTGAGTTGGGTCATCCCCCATCTTGATCCCACTCACCACGAAGCAAAAATGTCCAATCGACCAACCAAACCCCTGAATTCCATAGCCAGAATGACTGCGACATAGTCCTGACAACTGATGGAACCAACCTGTAACACGTCTCAGTTCCCTGCGTGTAATCAATATATGAACTCCATACATCACGAACCAATCTAGTGCGTGTGACACAGCCCTACGCCGACCATACCACACGGTGGGATTTGTTGTCCTGCCTCCTAAAATTTCTCCTCAATACTTCCTTGAGTCTAAACACCCACCTATAAGCAAGGTCCACCAACCACTGTAGATGCCCTAGAGACACCTCAGAATGTCTCACGAAAAGGGGATCATGTATCTCCTTGAGTGTGGGCTCAAGGGTGGTGTAAGTGCTACCTCTGCAAGAGATCGGACTACCCCCAAGCCTGCATCCACCAACTCGCGTCCTAACCATATTCCACAACTGGAAGGCCTCTCTCCCAATGCACTGTGTCCTGCCCAACTGTCTTAGATGAACCTCATGGGTCCTGTTGCTCGTGATGAGAACATCAAGAGATAATATCCAAGTCCCCTATGTTAGTTTGCAATGTTGGAGAGTTATAAATGGAAGATCATGATCGGCCCTGTGATCAACTCGCTCTCCAAATCTTAGTGTACCAAATCCAATGGTGTGCCTGATTCCCTCATCAGGATATCTCTCTAGCAGCAACACTCTGACAACCTGTTGTGTATCATCTTGCTCGGCTACACACAAGTATGTACCCCTACACACCTCTGCATAGCACTGAACTCTGTGGCATAACTCCATGCACCCCTGGATACCAACACTAAATGCCATGCCCGCATGTACCATAGAGAATCTCATATGTTCCCATGCAACCACCACGATGCAAGTACACCTGCCATGAAGTGATCTACACCTCCTCATCTGCCCTGGTAGACCTGAGCGGCCTAACTCCACACTTGCTAGAGGGGATATCTCTGTTGTGCCAATCCTCGATGACTCATGTTCCCAATACCCCAATGGGAGAACATCATCTCCATACAATTCCCGGTTCGATGGCCTACCCATGCCACCTCCTCCTACCACCTCCTGCCAGCAAGGAAAATTTTAGGGGCTAATATTTGCAGGTGGGATAATTTTCCATGCTTTTTCCAAAAACAAGATTCACAAATTTCCATTTTTTCTACAAATGATTCACCCAAATTTTATAGTATAAAATATTTTACTTTAAAATTCACCAAAATTTTATATATAAAATATACAAAATTATTATAGTTTTGAATATTTTTACAAAAATATCACCAAACATTTTAGAGATTGCATATTATGGACTTGTGAGGTTCGCCAAGGTTTATAAAATTTAAGAAAAAATTTCATCCTTAAAATTTTCACTGCCTGCTAAAGAATGTTAATCATCTTGCGACCCCATGTGCAACCAACATGCCAATACAATCCATGGAACCTGCTCACAAATCGCTTGTCCACTAATGCCAACTGGAATTCCCCTAGAGAATGTATGTGTTACATCACTGGGTTGACTACCTCATCAATGCCATAGTCATCCTGCTTGTCTGATATCGGATAGGGAGCTCCACCTAGATCCTAATGCCAAATTGGGCCTCCAATTCCCTCAGTGCCTAAGAGCTCCCACTGATATTTACTCTAGACTATGACCATCTCCATGAGTCCAATCCACTCCACTGGGTATGAACACAGAATATCTCACCATCCAACCCCAAGAGAGGGAAAAAATGCACGAACTCCTGCACATAGAACAACCCCAACATGCGGATGTTTCACCTTGTGAAACTCCGATTGTCGCATCCCGCTATATAGGTGCACACATGAGATCTGACTAGGTAGCTTCGTCTCCCACTCTCCAATGGGAAAAGGTGACCCAATAGTATTGCTAACCTGGTCATCGCCTCTGCTATGTCTAGACAACTCTGCCTCTCTCAATCCAATGCGTAAGGGTAGGCTGATAATGTTGTAGATCTTGTCAATGCACTTCTGAAGCAAACTATGCTAGAATCCCTACATGTGGTCTCTATGTTGCCCCTCATCAATGGTTAACCCAAAGGATGGTTGCACATCCTCCTCCATCATGGGCTGGACATGAGCCTCTAACTGCTCCTCCATAGACAACCCAACATGCGAGACAGGGTCATCAGTCAGCTGTAGGTGTGCCGTCTAGAAGCTCTATCATAGACTGGGATGCCTCACTAATGGATGTCTGCTCAACTTCCTCCTCCAATCTTTCTATTGGAGCTACCAAAGGAAACTCCAACAGGGGTGACTCTTGCATCACACTAGGTGTATCCTCGTGCTCCTCCTGCGTGCCATTAGCCTCATGCTCAACTGGATGGAACGTATCTAAATGAACTCCCTCCTCTAGGTGTATGTTCTCTCTCATCTCGTCACTACCTTTGCCTTCGATCTTCGTCTCTGCAGTATTGCTACTAGTGTTTCATTCAACAATCATGCTCCTCTTATTTCCTTCATATGCAGGTCAGAAACTACTGTCTCTTCTTACTGCCTTTACTGACAACCACTCTTCCAGAAGCCCCACCAGTCTCTCGATGCTCCTCGTAACATTTTCAAATTTCTCCTACTGAGACATTTTTGGGCATAAGTTCAATCTAGAGAATAATGTGGGACTAGTGTTTTAGCCTCTGGAATTCTAGTACCCAATCACACTTGAGCATTTGTGTGATTTAGACCCACATCTGGCCAAAATCATGCTCTGATACCACTATAATATTCCTAGGGATTTTTTACAGTAAATAAAAAAGCAAACATAGACATAAAACCATGAAAATTAAACACACGAGTCAGACCATGAAATTTCACCAAAATATGCATTGTTGAGCCATTTTAATATAATAAGAAGAGGGTACAATGAGGTGTTGGAAAGAGTGCACCTGGGCTTGCTCAAGGAAAGTTAGCTAAGCCCAAATGAACAATAAGAAATCCATCTCAAATATGTTGCTGCTCTCTCCTGGCTCTACGCTGAAACTACCCAGAAAATATGTTGTTGGCTGCAAAGAACTGTTGTTAGGGCCTCCTAAGGTGCTCAGAAAATTCCAGGAAATTAACCCCAGGCTCTCCACCAATAACCCACAAAAACCCACGAAGGAATTGGCCAAATGTTAATCTTGGAATTTCCGCCCAATTTTCCCCTAGCTCCTCTAGTTGTTAGCTAAGTTGGGAACCCTGTTTGACCCCTCAAATCTAACCAAAAAATTCTACCAAATTAATCTTGGCCTCTGCAAAATAAACCCAGAAAATGCAGAAAGGGTTTGTCCTAGTTTTGACACTCCAAAATTGTCCCCTAAATGCTTGGCCCTCCTCCACAAGCAGAAGATGTAACTTGTAGCAAATGTTGCCTTTGTTGCTCCACCAAAATGCTGGAAAAGCCCCCACAACACTTACCCGGACTCCACCTCAAGTTTCAACCCCTAACTCCGTTCACTCCACAACCTCCAAGAGTTGCGCAATCCCTGTATTGTTGTTGTCAATTCTCTCCACAAACTCACACTCCCTGCTACTGGTACGAACTGGGATAGGTAGGACTCCCTCCTTGGGTTGGCACTTGAATTCCACCGAAGAAAGGGTTGAGATCTCTGCTCGAAGACACTCGTGTGCTAAACAACACTACAAACTTGGCTTCATCTCAAGCATGCTATGTCAAAGACACAATTTCTGAATAGATGAATGAATGACCAAAATGAGTGCCTCTTTCTCTATTTATCAAAGAGTCTCCAAGATGCCCATGTGGGCCAAACTCAACTTTCCCCACCAACTTCGCTCAAATGAGAGCTTCTTCCACATGTGGGTCATAATTCTCCATGGGGTGGCCCCCACACTCCATTAGAGACGCAATATTTCCCTTCCTTCCTAATGTTTGGGCCCCCACTTAATCCCAAAATTCATGTGGGACCTCTAAACCCACATCTCCTAAGTGCAAACATGAAATAAGATAAAATTGGGCAAGATTGATATTTCTTAGCAATATTGCTAAGTGGGAATATCACAATGTGTGTTGTAGGGAATATCACAATGGGTGTTGTAGATGTTGTGATGAGGCAGAGGAACTGAGACATCGTTGCTAGGGAATGTGTGAAGAAAAAGATAAATATTAAGAAAGAAAGTGAATGTTGAATGGTTGGAAAATAAGAACTTGTAGCAGGTGGAAAAAAAAGAGGCATTAAATAAATGAGCATTTAACAACAACAAAAATATTAGATTAGGCCTCATGGAGCGACTTGCTCTAATACCAATTGATCTGCAATTGGTGGGAGGTGAGGCTTAGAGAGCCTCACCTCTTAGCTGGATCTTACAAAAACATGCTCAAAATTAATGAATCAAACACAATCACACAAGATAAGATAGAAGATTGTAACACTCACTTCTATTATCATGAGGTTTGATAGCCTTTTAAAGAGATTACAAATACATATTTAGAACATGCCTACTTTCTTATGAGTTTCCAAATAGGAAAAGATAAATATATTATTTAGATATTTCCTTTCTTGATATAAGTTTCCTAGGACCAGATGTTTCCTTCCTCTTTAGATGTTACCATTATGAGCCACACATCCTGGCTTTCCAGTAATGTTGCAGCAGAATTGTTGCAAAGATTAATTTAAAGATTAAGTTAGGTGCATACACAAAGATTTTCAAGACCGAAATATCTATGTGTGGGTGCAATGGGTCAAGAGGATTAAGTTTTTCCAGCTCCTCTTGGTTTAATTTAATAAGTTGAAGGGCCACGAAAGGGAGTCGAAATTCTGCCTTCCACCCCTGGGTTGATTTTCCAACAAGGTTGTTGGATTGTTTGTAAGTTGTGTTTAGTTTACAATCATAGATCTTGAAGCAACAAATTGCTAATTCATGAGGGATGAGTTCTGTTGCATTGTTGAAGTAGGGAAGCCGAGTTAGATTCTTGTGGTTGTTGAGAGATCATTTTCATGGCTATTGAGAAACAAAAATATGAACGAGTTTACAGGCGAAGAAATTCATGAGGTGGAACCCTAGAAGGCATATCTCCAGACTTAGGAATGGAGCTGAATTAATTTCTCTAAGAGGGTCGTGTTGTTGAAGGTCAATTTGTAGAAGTCATGGTTGATCTATTAACTAGTTTAGGGCCTGAAACCCTGAGTAGCCACATTGATTTGAAGGCCCTTTCATATTCTAGTTGAATTTAGAGGTAAGTACATTTTGTTGGCTATCTCTTGTTTGGTGACAAGGCAAAAGGAGTGGTTCGAGTTTGAGCAGATTATGAAGGTCACTCCTCATTACAACAGTGAATACATTTTGCAGGCCGAAAAGTCAATTAGGGCCATGTTCATCCTTTGGTGAGATCCCAAACTCATGAGGAACGAATTTCCCCATGTAATGGGCTCATATCTGATTTGATTGATGGTGTGTGATCAAACCCGAGTAGTAGAAAAAATTGAGGGCCAAGTGTTGGAAAATGTAACTAGGTTTTGTCTTCATTATTGTACTTGAAGTCAAAATGTAATATATTTGTCAAAATAAAGTGAAAATAATTTTATTATTAAAATGAATTGACTTATTAAAGCATGGGTTTCATGCTTGGGACAATCATAGGTCAAGTCTCCATTGTAGGCTTTAGGGTATTGTCGAAATGATTTATTGTTTGACTCCTCCATCAAGTCATCCTCTTCAACAAAGTCATCAAGTTGGTCTCTACATCAAAGTCTTCAAGTCGGCCTCAAATAATTATCTTCATGTCGTCCTTATACAGTGACACACCTATTCACATGGTCATGTTGGCTCTTTTAGGACGGAAGAACTACTATATATACCCCGCTGAAGTAATCTGCATTACAACACAGAAGCTCGCATAAAATCATAAAAGAACAGTTTGGATAAGATTTCAGAGACACGTATTTTCAGTATCTTTATAGTAATAAGTTTGGATCTCAGAAGGGAGTTTCGGTGCCATCTAAGAGTAGAAGTTTCGGACTATTACGGTGATAAAGGTCGAAAAGTGGCAGAGTTTTGGTGCAAGAACAATGATATGGTTTCAAAGTTTAGTTCAAGGTCTGGATGTTATGACAGTGATAAGGTTGTAATGCTGCCACAGAAAGAAGGATGAAGGATGAAGGATGACTTGATGGAGAGAGTCTAGTCTAGTTTGTAAGGGTCTTGGTTGTCTCATCTTGAATCTACCGAAGGAATAATTTGACTGGGTTTTCCCCTAGAGTGGGGTTTTTCCCTAGCATCGTGCCTACACCTTGTGTACTCTTTTATTTATTGTTTGGCATTAGTCTTTATAATAAGAAAGGATAAAACGAAAGAACTAATAATAATAACAAAAACATCACAAGATAATGTCATTAATAAGGAAAATCATTTAATTGCCATCTCTATGGATTTTCCAACATGGTATCAGAGCTATGGTCAAAGTCAAAGGTAGTTTGAAGAACATGTATACATCCTTGAATCATTCTCAGTTCTGTCAAGATCCCTCAAGGTGACAACACAGTGATATTTCAGTGCTACCACAGAGAAAAACAGTTTGGTCTTTTCATAGAATAGGTTCCAAATTATTTCGTTGATGACACAGTCTCTACATCTCGGTAAAGGCTATAACTCACTCCACGGTTCAGAGAAAATCTCACATAAATCTCAGAAGGACAAGGTCAGATACATCTGAAATGGAGTTTGGATGTCACAAGTTAAACTCTCGGTGATGCAACAGAAGTTCATACTTTAGTGAGGTAGTTCCAATGCAATTACAACGATAAGGGTTTGGTGAGAAGGTTTCACTGTCAACACACTGAGAAAGACTTGATGCATAACTGTGATATTACAAGGATAAGGACTTCACATCACATTCACATAAGTTCAATCAAGGCAGTTTAGAATTTCGGTGATATTACAAGGTGACTTGGTGCTACTTCAGTATCTCAATTTGGGTGCCATTCTAAGTTCAAGTGCCACTACAGTGACCTTAGTTCAGAACCATCACAATGACTTCAGTTTGGTAGTATCACAGTGACAACAGTTTTGTGCTTTTAATAAGGTCTCGGTATTGTTACAATGATAAGATCAATGCAGTGAAAAATATTTTGTCTTCCACTCGTCGAAGAAATAGAACTTGGAACAGCTGACTGTGGAGATATATCAAGGATCTGAATAAAATTTCAAGGAATCAGCTTAAGGTAAATCAAGTAAGTACTGTCAAAATTTCACATGCAAGTCTAATAAGGTGTCAAATCAGAGGTATGTAATCACAAGGTAAGTATGCACATAAACTTTTATATTTTCAATAATTCTTGTTTATAGCTAGTCTAGAATAAAGAATGTATTCTCTCGATAACATATTAGAACCTTAATCCTCTTCCTCTATGATTTACATGTAATCTAGGATGTCAAATAAAAGGTTCTACGGATGTTTGAAAGAATGAACAACTTATCATAAGATTCCCTCCTCCATGATTATGTAGCAGATCTAACTTAAGAAATTAAATTAGTCCTTGGTATCGCATGTTGCGCTTGTAAGTATGTACTACAGGTATAAAGGATGATGGCTTAATACAAAGAGAACACTTCAAGGAATCCTTACCAAGTTTGCCAAGGAACATCTCCAGGTATGTCTTAGACTATGCATCCTATAAAATTCTCTTTATCTCATTTTGAAATTTGCGTAATATTACTAACATCATTATGTCTAGCTGACTTGAATCATAAAGATTCTTGTTTAAGGGTGATTCATCTTTTGATAAATCTAACCCTCCTCATATTCTTAATTGATTTTATATAATCCTAGACAGGTTCTCTGGAAAGCCCTAATCTAAGGGTATGCTAATGTCAATGTTTGAAACCCTAAAACTGCTTAGGGTTATTGGCAAATGTTATTTGAAGTTTTTTTGATGATGTCATGAAAATCTAACTTGTTAGGGTTGAATGATGTTTGTCTGAGATACCGAACCTTTGAAATTATTGGAATAGTAGGGTTTTCTTTGCTATGTTATGAAACCTTAGATCTTTAGGGTTTGGTTGGGTCTATAAGCAAAACCCTTGTTAAGTATTTAGAGTCCTAGGAATGAAACCCTAGATATGTGTTCATTTGGTTGAAACCCTAGCCTATTCTAGGTTGGTATATGTATAACATATTAATATTGCCTAACATATGATGTGCTGATGAATTCCTAGATATATGTGTTGACCTAATTGTTAATGGTCATGAGTCTTAGGGTTTGGAAACAAGCCCTAATCAAAGTTTGATGGTCTAGGATGATGTTTGGAAAATATAGGGTCTTGTAGCTAAACCCTAGTAGTAGTTAAACTCTCTAAGTATGTGTGATAAGACAATCTATGAATCTACATAATGATTGTTGATATTGTGTTAATGAGAAAATCTAGGGTGAATATCAAACCCTAGTAGATGCTAGTCATGATGTTGATTAAGTTGTAATTGGTTTTGATTGTTGAAGCTCATGTATGAAATCTTAGTGAGGAGTCTAACATATGAATTCTGAAGGTTGTTAGATTCATTGATTTGATTTGTTTCTAGGCAATTTGTCGTTGAAAGAACATTGAAACCCTAGATATAATGAGTTTGATTGATGAGGTATGAATGTGAGTTAAGGTTTGTAAATAAACTTGGGCAAGAAGTTGAAGTATTGAAATATAGTCTCTTGCTGATTATGTTTGTAAAGTCTAAATGCTTCTGTTTTTATGAGATTTTTATATGGCTAACATCATGCTTCTATAATTTTGGTTGTAGTTGCTATCTAAGCTGTGCAGGCACATCATCTTCAAGTTGGTGAAGATGATCGTAAGTAAAATTGATATGATAAGCATGATATATGAATGACTCTAATAAGAAGGATAGAAGACATGAAATATTCTCTGATGTCGTAAAGAAGAAGTAGAACTTCCTAAGTTAAGAGGGAGTTTGGATGAAATCTCCCTAGGTTAAGAGGGAGCTTGAAATAAAGGAATCTCCCTAGGATAAGAGGATGTTTGAGAATATTCCTTGTATAGGAATGATTAGATCCTCTATATTTAAGAGGGAGTGACAAATATAATTCTCTACTCCATTTGTCATGCACTAGACCAAGACTAACAACCGTAATTTTTAGTGAAGGCCATCAGTGAGAGAAGGAAATTGGAGAATGAATTTTGTGGTGTTGTTGAAAGAAGGAAAGCAAGATCAGATTGAAGAATGTGTTGTTGCATATGAAGTAGGAAAGGAAAGTGTATGATTGAGGAATCTTCTGTAAAATATTTTGTTGATCATCCTATTATGAAAATTTGAGAAGCAACACAAGTTGTCTAGAAGACCCCAAAAGTTTGTATTTGATTATGTACATGTGAACGTATATTATTGATTGGGGTTGTGTTTGTACAAGTAAATATCTCAAAGGTTTTTGATAGAATGTTAGTTACTGATTAGTTTGATTAGGAGAGATTTGTTGTCCGATGAGTCTTTGTGAGTAAATCATTTCCTGGGAGGACATTTGGCCGACACTTTGTGTTGATGTCTAGGTCCTGAAGTTGAAAATGTGGCGTTGGTCATTGAGCTATGACATGCACCTGGATCTTTGGGTTGACGGTTAAAAAGTAAGCCTGATGGTACATAGAGAGGTTGAAAGCTTGAGTCCATCTTATTCCCACCCAGATAAATTTCCCTGGTCAGGAATCTATTCCATGGCATTGCGGTGCCTAAATTATTGAGAGACCAATGGATAGATTACCTTGGTCAGGAATCTAGTCCATGGCATTGTGGTGCCTAAACTTCTTCATAGTTGATGTGTTGAGATCTTCCATGTACCTCTGTAATTATATGTAAATATGAATACCTCCCTAGTGAAGAGGGAGTGTTGGAAAATGTAACTAGGTTCGGTCTTCATTATTGTACTTGAAGTCAAAATGTAATATATTTGTCAAACAAAAGTGAAAAGAATTTTATTATTAAAACGAACTGAATTATTAAAGCATGGGTTTCATGATTGGGGTCAATTATAGGTCAAGCCTCCATTGTAGGATTTAGGTTAATGTCAAAATCATTTATTATTTGACTCCTCCATCAAGTCATCCTCTTCAACAAAGTCATCAAGTCGGTCTCTACATCAAAGTCTTCAAGTTGGCCTCAAACAATTATCTGCATGTCGTCCTTATATAGTGACACACCTATTCACATGGTCATGTTGGCTCTTTTAGGATGGATGAACTACTATATACACCTAGTTGAAGTAATTCAGATTACAACACAGAAGCTCGCATAAAAATCATAGAAGAATAGTTCAGATAAAATTTCAGAGACACGTATTTTCGGTATCTTTACAGTAATAAGTTTGTATCTTGGAAGGGAGTTTCTGATATGATTTAGAATATTAGTTTGTAGTGCTGAGGTATTCCTCATATTATAAACAAAATTCTTTCATTGTGCTTAAGGATTCATCAATTTTTGCAAGTGAAATGAAGAGTTTTTATGTTAATTTTATGAGCAATTTAACATCAACCAGAAACTGAACAACAGCATAAACATGTACAAAACATCATCAAAAACACATTACAACAAGCACATGATAAAGGAGTTCACCCCTCCTAGGCTACGTCTCCTTGGTCCAGCTTCCAATGTTTTGGGCTTCTCTATTATGCTCAAAAGTATAAAAATTTGTGTTTACAATGCTCAAATCCTTTTGAAACCTGCTCCAATGGGTTCAAAATACTAAAAAAAATGGCTATCTAGCCTCTTTTTTCCACCAATTTGGTGGAAAACTAAAGAAGTTATGACTTTCCCTTGTTTTCCCACTATTCATTCCACAATGCTCCACATCCGACAGGAACCCACAATTTCTCTCCAAAAATCCGCTAACTGAGCGAGAATTTTTCCGAGCGGCGAACCCGACAACACTATAAATTGGAACTGATGAACCTCTCACATCTGGGGACTTATCACATTTCACAATTCAGCAGATAACTGGGGGTTTATATATGCAGAAATTTTGCACCGTTGTGATTTGTGATTGCAATATCACATTGCAACCTGGTTCCTGTCGGGGGCCAATTCTGTAACACCGACCCTTCGTCGATCTGCGATTGTGATCCATTGCATCGCACCTCCGACCGTTTTCTTGAAAGTCATCCCGCCTACCTTATCGCATCGCACCCTTCCCTGCACGGGGGCCGATTTCTAATGCTGACCTGCATGTGGTTTCCATTTGTGACATGCGGGGGCCAATGGAAGCTTGCCACTTGGTGCCTCCTCATTCGTTGAAGGACCTTGCCACATCATCCAATCCTGCCATGTAAGCAAGTCAAGTCTGAACTTTGACTTGCTATAACTTTTGCATACGAGCTCAGATTTGAGTGTCGTTCACACCGTTGGAATCATAATGACGAGCTCTTCGATCTGAAGCTAAGTTTAAAAAAATTCTACCACTTTGATTTTTGAACATAATTTTTGAGCACCTGATCACTCCTCCCCACTAGAAGCCTTTTGGACCCCAAAAGGATCACTTTCAATTGTTTAGCAAGTGAGGGTATAGTTCCCTCACCTTTTCAACTTCTATCCATTTGGCTTTTGAAGGAATTGTACCTTTGAGCCCCACTTGAAGATAATCAATACATCCCCTTTTTGATGTCCTTGTTCTTCTATCAAGTATAGTGTCTTGCTGAAGCACATCAAGGAATTATGGATAAAAGTCTTCAATAGATGGAATTTGAAAATTCTTTCCTTGATATTCAATCAAAGGAGGCTCATACAACCTTAAATTATCAACATTAACAACAACATAAATTTTCATATATGAAGGCAAATCCAACCTGAAGGCATTGTTACCAATCTTTTCCAAAATTTTGAATGGACCATATCTAATTGGTTTTAGCTTTTTACCTTCTCCTTGGAGCCTCTCTTTGTTAATATGAAGCCAAAATTCATCACCAACTTGGAACTTGTGATCGTGACGATGCTTGTTATGCCTTTCTTTGTACTTGCATTGGCTTTTATCAAGCTATTCTTGAACCTTTTGGTGTACTAATTGTATTTGTTCAATGAACTTTCTTGCTTTGTCTATGTCGTTATGACCTTCAATAGAAACATCTTTGCCAAAAATAAAATCCAAAGGAGATTTAGGCAAGTATCCCATGCATGCCTCAAATGGCAAAGTTTGAGTGGAAGAGTGATTGGCTCGGTTGTAAGTATGTTGAATATAGTGCAATTGTTCATCCCACAACTTAGGATGCTTGCTACAATACCCATGCAGAAGATGTATCACTATTTTGTTCACCACTTCTATTTGACCATATGTTTGTGGATGAAAGGTTGTACTCTTTTTCAGTTTGGTGTCCATGAATCCCCACAAGTTTGACCAAAAATTCCCCACAAAGCGAGAATCTCGATCACTAACAATGGATATGGGAAATCCAAAATGCGCCCAAATATTCTGAAAGAATACCTAAGCAATTTGTTTAGCTGTAACTTGATTTTTACATGGCATCAAAATACACATTTTGTTGAACCTATCCACAGCTACATATAAATAATAATGACCTCTTTTGACAATGGAAGACCTCCTACAAAATCCATAGAAAAACTCTCCCATGGTCGTGAAGGAACCAGAATTGGTGTGTACAATCCTAACTTCCTATTGCTAGGCTTACTGATTGCACATAATGAACATCCCTTAATAAAACAAGACACACTTTCAAGCATACGAGGCCAATTACAATACCTTTGTATATGTGCCACTGTCTTACTTACACTGAAATGACCAGCAATAAGAGAAGTATGTGCCTCTCTTATGATGTTAACTCATTCTACTTATGGAATACAAAGCTTGCCAAGATGGTACAACAAGTTATCATGTAGATGATAATCCAATTCCTCTACTTGGTTACCTTGACTCAAGCTTGCATAAACATCTTGAAAGTCATTATCTAATGCATATTGTTCAATATAACTTTCATGTAAAAAAAAATTATGCTTGAGTAAAGCAGTTGCACTAACAATTAGCCTAGAAATCATATCAACAACTTTATTGTATATATCTTTCTTATACTTGATTACTAAGTGGAATTGTTGAAGAAAACCCATCCATCGGAACTGCCTTGATGGCTGCAACTTTGATTGAGGTTGCAAGTATTGCAATGGTTGATGATCAATGTGAATGACTGTTTCCTTACCCATCATATAGTGTTTCCATTTTTTCACACTTTGCACGAATGCATACAATTCCTTGTCATATGTAGGATAGTTAATCATTGCACCATTAAAAGTTTCCGAATGAAAACAGATAGGCTTACCATGTTGCATGAGGACTACACCCATAGCGTAGTCACTAGCATTTGTCTGAATCTCAAATGACTGTCTCAAGTCTGGAAGTGTGAGTACTGGAGCTGTACTGATCTTTTCCTTCAACACATTGTTAGCGCTAGAATCTGCCTCAGGCTGAGGAAGGCAAAATCCAAGGCAACATTAAACCACTTAGCCTCGTAGCTAGCCCTACGGGACAGGAGAGGGATCTCTCCGGGTCTATCTCGGCAAAAGGTATTCAAAGGGATGAGATGACCAATAAAGAATATTGATTTTAGGCTAGTAAACTGATAGGGAAAGTTTGATTTTAAATTTTTAGGGTTTTGTTGGAAAACTGAGCACGGCAATTTTGGGTGCGGGGATGAGACACCATTTTTGCAGAGGTCTTTTTGGGGCAAGGTAGGAGATTGTCTTGATGCCTTTGAAATAAGTGAATGGATAGGGATGACCGGTGAGGAGCTAAAGAGAGCAAGAAACCTTCGAGAGTTCTCCTTAGACAGATGAAAACATAGATATTAAGCAAACTTAAAGGCAGAGCATAGAAACCATGAATTCTACCTTAACACTTCATTTACTTAATTTGCAGAAAAGAGGAGTAGGAAAATGATACACATAACAAACTTACAAGTACATGAGAGAAACACACCATCAACACAAATCACCACAGGAATCCCAAATAGTGCTGCAAAACCCTGGTCTTTCCTTTGCCAAAATTGCAGAGATACAAAGAGTAATATAGTCTAAGCTTATCCCTCAAGAGTCCAACCTCTCCAACCTCTGAAAATGATTGAGAAAATACATAATATAGACCATGCCAACTCATTCCCTAGCCTCTAGGGGTCGAGCTCATCATCCTAGGAGCTGTTTCAACCAATTCTAAACAAAGCACTATAATCTAAGCAGTCAAAACAACTTGCCTCTATAAGCTAGGAAACCAATTCATTCATTAAATGTTTGCTATTTTATGAATGAATCTTCTAGAATAGGTAAATAAGTGTCATGTCAACATGAAATTACATCAATGAGGGTGAAAAATCCCATCACAAGTCAAAACTGGTCAAAGTTGGGCGAATTCCTGAGCTGAAGGTGCAAAACTGGCAAATTTTCCCAAGGCGTAGCGCGCCATTTCTCAACGCGTAGCGTGCCTTTCAGGCCACTTTTGAGGCACTTCCCGGCATCCAAATGAGGCACAAGTGGGCTTGTTGGAAAGGTATGGATGTCTACTTTCCAGCCCAAGTAGAATTTCTCAATTTGGTGGCCATTTTACCCTCCAAAATGGCAATCTCCCAAGACTGCTTCCTGTGTGTCCAAAAAGTGGCAGAAGGTCATTTTTTGCATGTTTTTTGACCTTTTGGGAGCTGAAATCTTCATGAAATTTCTTGGCAGTGGCTGAGCAAGTGTAATTTGTCCTAAAAAATCCAAAAATGCCGAGTTATACTGAAATGGACCTCCCCAACTTAAGGGTAGCGCGCGGCGTGCTACGCGGCCTGACGCGTAGCGCGCCTGAGCCCTACGCGTAGCGCGACTTTCAGATGCTTCTTTGGAGGCCTTCCCGGTGTCCAAATTGGGCGCAGGATAGCTCGTTGGAAAGGTCTTTGAGTCTACTTTCCAACACAACTAGAATTTTTAAATTTGGAGTTCATTTTCCCTGTCAAAAATTAAATCTCCCAATACTGGTCAAAATGTGCCAAATGAGGTTGCCTCAAGGCAAAGTGCTGTTGCAGTCAACTTTTGAATGCCTTCCTCAACTCCAAATTGAGCTCATGATATCTCATTGGAAATATATTTGTTTCTAGTTATCATTTGATTCATCAAGAAACAATTTTGGCCAACCAAGCTAGGAGAAAACTTGATTTTCCCAAGGTCACTTCAGAGGTGCATTCGATTCTCCTGAGGCAACAATATTTTTGCAATTTCTATAAAACCATGACACCTGTGTAAAAAGTGAAGGATTTTTTTCTTCTTTGGCATGTTGTGGACAAAAACCTCTCTCAGTTTTCCCAAATTCATCTGTGATTGCTTTGAAGCATCATTTGAGTGCGACTTATCCCGATGTGTGGAACAAGGGATTTTGTCGAAATGAAGCGAAATGAAGGGGATAAGGGGCTTCTAAATTCTTGAAGAAATTTCTGGGAGTAGGGAGGGATGTTAGGAAGCAGGGGAAAGTGGAATCTCAGAGATTGAGTGAGGGGAAGGGGTCCAAAAGGGCAAAACACAGGCCCAACCTAGAAAATTGCCAAGTTGTGGCAAGAAACTAGGGTTTGCGTGAAAATGAGGAATTTGGTGGATCTCAGTGATGGGAAGCATTTGATAAGGTACTTTAAGGATAGAGGAAGGTGTATGAACATCAGGATACAAGTTTTGCCGATGATTTGACCGTCCAAGAGAAATTGCCTTCAAAACCCTAGGAGAGGGAAATGACCTTACCTAGGCGCAACTGAAGCATGAACAAGGTGTAAAATGACTCATTAAACACTGACATGATAATGAAAACCCTATGAATGATGATAGACTTAGCTGAATGATGACATAGATTGGCATTTGGGCAATTTTGAAAAGAGTGAAAGCAAACCCTAGACCTAAGACCAAGTGACCAAATTTTGCTTGAAGACTCACTGAAATGACAAAATTTGACCTTGACACTTCAAAATCACTTTGTAAGATCACGTTTGATCACTGGAGGAAGGTTGGAAAGACTGCCACTAACACACATCAAAGGCCTTGTTAGAGTCGGTCCTTACAGCCCTCCGTCAGAGATCTTTTCGCTTTTGCATATCATTCTTAGGTGTCTCGCTCGTTCCACCTCATTGCATTTCGTTAGGGGCATGCCATTGACTGACGAGGGGGTCTAGTTGTCTTGTGTTTCCTCATGCTTCTCCCTACAGGGTTAGTAAAAATTTCTCAAAAATCACCAAAGTACATGATCATCAAGGATAATTTTAGGGGCGAATGTTCGCCCTTTGGCGAAATTAAGGGGTTTTAAATTTTTAGTGGGCGAATATTTTGTATCATAGTACATTTTTACAAATCACCTCAAATAGCCCACCTTATTTTAAGGGAGAGGGTAAAAAAGGTAAATTTAGCCCTTGAAATTAGGACTTACAACCTTCCATTCGCCCATTTTCAAGAATAGGTTTTATTTAAGTGAATCCTATGGGCCAAATACCATATTTATAAAAGAGGTATGGTAAATTAATTAAAATATAAATAAATGAGAGGTATGGTAAATAAATAAAATATTTTTTATATTTACTCCATAAGTCACCTTATATACATGTAAGGGTGTAAACAAATAAAAATATAAGTAAAATGGAGGTATGGTAAATAAATAAAACGTCTTTTTATACTTACTCAAAAGGAATGGTAAATAAATAAAAATATAAATAAACTAGACATATCGTAAATAAATAAAACCTCTTTTTATATTTAGTCCATAACCCTCGTTCTATTTATGAAGGCTCAAGAAAGAGGTTTTATTTAAGTGAATCCTATGGGCCAAATACCATATTTGTAAAAGAGGTATGGTAAATTAATAAAAATATAAATAAACGAGAGGTATGGTAAACAAATAAAAATATAAATAAACGAGAGGTATGGTAAACAAATAAAACATTTTTTTATATTTACTCCATAAGTCACCTTATATTTACGAACACTCAAAAAATGGGTTATATTTAGGTGAAACCTATGGCCAAAATACTATGTGACAAATACCATGGACTAGATTGTTATTAATACCATGCAAAAAACCATTATTAACCCTAATATTAGAATTAATAAAAATAAAAATGGCACATGGTATTGACCCATGGTATTCACCAAAATGGCACATGGTATTGACCCATGGTATTCACCTGGAATGTAGCCTATTTAAATGGGGGAATTAAACCAGCATGTAGCCTATGCTAAGATTCACTAGGACTTTACAAAGTTTTATTATTTAGTGAAAGACTCACCAAGATCTTACAAGATTTTATAATTGAGTAAAATATTTGCCATGCCTGGTGAGAGATTCGCCAAAAAGTTATATATACATATTATATTATTGATAAAATCGCCTTCCATTTTTCCTATATACCATGGAGATTCGCCCATTTATTATATTTATAAATTTAGGGGGGTTCTTAAAATTTTCCCTGATGATCATTGCATTCATCGTCATAAATGATTAGTTTCGTAAAAAAGAAGAAGTCTTTCGTCCTAGAGTCTAGGGTTTTCAGTCCTTCGCATACATGTAATAAAAGCCCGCAGGCCATGAGGTTGGTTTCAAAAGATTCTCATTTAATATTTTTTCTCAGAAAGCTTTTGAAAACATTTTTAGTCCAAAACTCTGTTTTGGAACTAGAAATTGTCATTGTAATAATTGTATTTGTTTCATCACAAAAAGTTTCAGAGCAAGCCTCTGATCTTTTCCAAAGCCAAATGTCGGATCCCTGCAAAAGTCAACAAAGTATTATCAGTCCAAGACTCAGAAAAAGCAAGAGAAAGTCAAAGAGCAGCATTGTATTAAAAGATCAAATGTCAAAGTGCTGAAACATTATAAAGTGGGTTAGCAAACAAATTTAAATCAAATCTGATTTGATGAGATATTTTCTTCACATATAAATCAGGCAAACAATTTCATTTGCTCAAAAATCTCAAGGCAGAAATCGTGTTTGTGTTCTTGAAGGCCGAAGCCGTGTTTTCATAGCCGTGGACAGTGTTTGGAGGTGCGCGCTACCCATACAGGGTGTGCGCTACCCATATAGTGCGCGCTACGCACTTGGCCTCACCAGCCAGTGTTAAAAACCACGGGCGCTACGCACTTGCTGTGCGCTACGCGTTGGGTACGTGCGCTACACACACAGTCACAGCACCAACAAATTTTTGCTAGTGCGTCCGGATCCTTGCCAAATCGACTCCAAAGCTTGCAAGTAGGTTTTCGATGGCTGCTCAGTAAATTTTGAAATGTTTGTAGTGTGTTTAAAGTGGGGAACTTAATGTGTTGGGTGTAGAGAGGTGAAACCCTATGCTCATAGCAGATTCATTCCTTAGGGTTTTAAAGACATTTTGGTGGCTTTGTGAAGATTTTCCCAACTTGTATGGTTGATATAGGTACCTACGCATCTATTGTCAAAGTGTCACTGCCCTCAGGCTGCAATTTATCATTTTACCACTGTTGTTATTGCCATTGTATTACCACTGTCACTTCCACTGTTTCATTATGGTCATTATCATGTTGTTTTTCCATTCTCCATTGATGAAATACAGTCCCATACTCATTTGACAAAGTTTAGCCAGCATTGCAAAGGCTGCACATTACACTTTTGCTCATTTGTCAAAATATCCTTGTGATCAAAACAGTGATTGTTTTATGTCAATCCACTGAAACAGAGTTATTACCATTGTGGCTTGTTTCCTATGATGCTTTGGTACATATGTAACATATTTAGGTTTTGAGTATACATTGAGATTTTGATTTCACCACACCTATATCAACATACATATTGCAGACATCTTGTTTTTACAGCCATGTCAGACACAGATTCAGTTTATGAGCAGGAGTATGACAGTGATTCCACAACAGAGGGTAATGTGCCACGGAAGCCTCGCAGAGGTGGCAAAGGTGGTAAGCATCTCAGGGAAGAGCCTACCTCTTTGGTTCAATTGCAGGCTTGCCCGCTCGCAATGGATTGTTTTCGCTGTCAGTCATGCTACCACTATTGTGAGTTAATTTCACAAATCCAGGATCATCGTGAACTAGCTCGTTTGTTTGTTCTACATTTACATGATGGCCATGTAAACCTCGCCAGAGTTGATTTCATTTTGTCACCAGAAACTATTGCACAGGCCACTGGGATACCAAATATTGGAGAAAAATGGAATAAACGTCAGCAGTTAGAGAAATCCTACTATGAGCCATACATCAAACCTGGGTATATGAGGCACCTGAGCAGGGTTTTTCCTTTCCAATACCTGAGTGATGAGTTTGCACCTTTGATGAAACTCATCATTCGGTATTTCAGTTGTGAGGGCAGATTCTTGCGTCTTTATGCGTACCATGTCCGTTTGTTGATGCATTTCACAAGGGTACGTATGATGAACATTCCATACTTCATGTATCGCAACATAGAGAGGATGGTGTTTTTTGTATAAAAGAAGACCCCAGCACAATAGCATAGAAGTATTTATCATTACGTGCTGATCAAGATTGTAGTGGTTCATCAGTTGGCACAACAGGGACTCTTGGGAAGATTTTGGCACACTATTGTACATATTTTTCATATTTTGGCTAAGGAAAGATCAGAGGTTTTGCAGCACCTGTTGGGATTCTTGTGGCTTTCAATTCTTGATGGTGTTATCTCTCAGTTTATTGTAAGTTTATTCATGTTTAATGTATGCCATTCCCTTCTTATGCTTCTGAAACTAAATGAATGAGTAAATGAGGTTGAATCCATTGTTTACAGTGCTCTGCCTTTAAATTTGTTTAGTTTTACATGTTTTCACCAGTTTGGAGAGGATCCATGTTCTCCCTTGCCCTCTTCAGCTCCTTGTTGTTCTGATCCATCCATACACCTGATCAAAGGCATCAAGACTACTGCCTACCTCGCCCCAACTCGAATTTTGCAAAGATCTGGCCTTATCCCCGGACCCAAAATTGTTTTTTCCTGTTTCTCCAACAAAAACCCAAAAAATCTAAATCAAACTTTCCTATCTCTTTACTAGCCTAAAATCCGTATTAATTTTGAGTCATCTCAGCCCTTTTGAAGACCTTTTGCCGAGATAGACCCGGAGAGAGCCCTCTCCTGTCCTCGTAGGGCTAGCTACGAGGCTGAGCGTGGTTTGATGTGGCCTCGAGTTTTGCCTTCCTCAGCCTGAGGCAGATTTGAGCGCTAACATGCCTTTTGTTTTTTTCCTCCCCACTGAAAAAGATTTTTCACGCTGGTCAACACATGCAAAGGAGCCGCTATAAGAGAAATTAGCAATAAATTTCCTCCAATATTGGGCTGCTCCCAGAAAACTTCTTACCTCTGTAACTATCTTGGGCCTTAGCCAATTCATAATGACATCAACCTTGGAGGGATTTATTTTCAATTCACCTCCTCCAATAATATGGTCCAAGCAAACCAAAGAAGTTTTTCCAAACTCGCATTTTGACATATTAAGATACAACTATTCTTTTTTTAAGACATCAAGTACTTTTCTTACATGAATGACATGTTCAACACGGGATTTACTGAAAATTAAATTAAGATGTCATCTAAGTAGACTATGACAAATTCATCAAGAAATGGCCTCAACACATCATTCATCACACGCATGAATGTAGCAAGAGCATTACATAAACCAAACGGCATAACTAGCCATTCAAACAAACCCTGTTTTATTTTGAACGCTGTCTTCCAAATGTCTCCTTCAACTATTCTAATTTGATGGTAGCCACTTCTTAAGTCCAGCTTACTAAAATATTTTTCATCTTTCAATTGATCCAATAAATTATCTATTTGAGGCAGTGGGTAACGGTTCTTTACTGTAATTTTGTTTAATGCGTGAAAGTCCACACACATGCACCATGTTCCATCCTTCTTTGGCACCAAGACAATAGGTGAACCATAAGGCGAGGAAGATGGTCTAATGATCCCTTTATTAAACAACTGTTGGATTTGCATCTTAATTTCCGCACTTTCCATCACTGACATCCTGTACATGCCAATGTTAGGAAGAGGACAATCCTGCTGCAACTATATCTCATGTTGGATTCCTCTCTTGGGAGGTGGTCCCTTTGGTTCCTAAAACATTTCATCATATTGGTTAACTACGTCAACCAATTCAGATTTCAAATTTGAATCACAACCTTTAAAAGCTTCATTATCAACATCCTTTTTGGGTTTGATCATGAGAAGCATGAAATTCTTTCTCAAATTCACCAGTCTTTTCATCTGCCCTACATTAACAAGTGAAAGATTTGTTTTCTTGCTATGAGCTCTCACAATATATTCTACTCCATTTTTGAATAAATGATATTTATTTTCATGTCGATGGAAGATAGATTTTCTGTCATAAAGGTACGGGCTGCCCAAAACCATGCCACAAATATCTAACGGCACAACGTCAAGCTCCACTTCATCTATGAAATTTGCAGTAATAGCGAATCTCAGTTTACACTTTCTAGTAACCTGCAATTGCGCATTGTCACATACCCATCCAAGTGGATATAGTTTATGATGTGGAATAGTTTCCAGATTTAAACTCTTGACAATGTTTTCTGAGATAAGATTGGCTTGAGAGCCGCTATCAAACAACGTATCAATCTTGTTATGTTTCGATATCACCCTTATGTGAAACAGTTCTATTCTCCTCCTTTCATTTGGAGTTTCATTTTGTGAGTCTGAAGAACTAGTGTTGGTAATGGATTCTTTTATTTTTAACCCCATGGCTGTGATTTTAGTTTCATCGTCTGAATCGGATCCCAAATCCTGTTGAGTGGTTGCAGTTGCCTTCTGTTTTCCCTTTTTGTTGTTTCTTTTTGGTTTCATTTCGGGATGAAGCTTCGAACAATGATCTTCATCGTGACCCTCTCTAGAATAGTGTTTGCATGTAATTTTCTCTCCTTCCTTTTTAATAGATGCATTTTTCTTTGCCTTCCCTTTAAAATCCTTTTCTTTTCCCTTACTCTTAAATGGATTTTTACTACCTTCTTTTGGGGTGTTTTTCGCACTTGCCTCAAGATGAGTGGCTTGCACACACACATCATCTAGATTATTGGGATTAAACATTAAGATAGTATGCCTAAGGTAACTATGTAAACCCCCTATATACTTCAACAAAGTGTTCTGTGACTGCAAATCTACACCTAACATCAGAGACATTTTTTTGAATTCTTGGGTGTAATCTTGCACATTTTGACCTTTTAGCTGTCTAAAGTTCTACCAATTCATGATGACTTTCTGCATATAAGCTAGAGGGTAGAATTGTCTTTTGATTGCAACAATGAAATCATTCCAAGAAATAGAGATATTACCGTGTTTTTTAATCTCCTCTTGGGTCTTTGATTCCCACCATACTAGTGTTGCACCCTCCATTCTCAAGGAAGCTAACTGAATCTTTATGTCATCCTCTTGAAGGTTTTGAATCCTGCAATAGACCTCCAACTGACGAATCCAATTATCAAGCTTCTCTGCATTCACTTCACCATTATACATGGGAAACTCGAATTTAACATCAAGTTTTAAAAAAGGTGATTTACCAGTTCCTTTTGAAGAATGATAATGAGTATGAGTAAGGGTTGTATTAGTGGAAGAATGTGAAGATGCTTGTGAAGAAGAATATTAAGAAGATGGTGGATAGGGTGGAGGTTTGTCTCCATTCCCATTACCTCCTCCTGAAGAGCCTTCTCCGTTGGGAGGTTTGGAACTTTCTCCTTGCAACCTGCTATTCTTCTCTTCATAGAGGACCTTCACCATCTTTGTCATATCAAAGAAAGCCTTTCTAAAGGTCTTATCATCTTTTGTCATGTTTGTAGGTTCTCCTTCATGAGACATGATCTCTGGAATCTCAACTACAACTTGAGGCTGAACTAGTGTTGGAGATTGTGGAAACCTTGATCTTCTTCCCCTTGACCCAAATTCAGGGCTTCCAACCAACTTTTCTTCACCTCTTCTGAGTCTTAACCTTGTAAGCATGATATAAACTTGCAAACAATTAAATCCTTCTTTCACAAAGCAAACCTAGTGCTTTGATACCAAATTGATCTGATTTATAATATTAGTTTTCAATGCTAAGATCTTCCTCATATTATAAACAAAATGCTTTCATTGTGCTTAAGGATTCATCAATTTTTGCAAGTGAAATGAAGAGTACTTACGTTAATTTTATGAGCAATTTAACATCAACCAGAAACTGAACAATAGCATAAACATGTACAGAACATCATCAAAAACACATTACAACAAGCACATGATAAAGGAGTTTACCCCTCCTGGGCTACGTCTCCTTGGTCCAGCTTCCAATGGCTTGGGCCTCTCTATTATGCTCAAAAGTGTAAAAATCTATGTTTACAATGCTCAAATGCTTCTGAAACCTGCTCCAATGAGTTCATAATACTAAAAAAAATGGCTATCTAGCCTCTTTTTGCCACCAATTTGGTGGAAAACTGAAGAAGTTATGACTTTCCCTTGTTTTCCCACTATTTGTTCAACAAAATGCTCCACATCCAACCGGAACCCACAATTTCACTCCAAAAATCCGCTAACTGAGCAAGAATTTTGCCGAGCGGTGGGCCATAATCTGTCGGCATCGGCTGTCCATCGCAAATCGCAATCGGGAAGGATCGGCAGGCTTAAGGTTTGTATACACGTCGACGATTGTGCGATTGCGATATCGCGGACCCGATGACACTATAAACTGGAACCAATGAACCCCTCGCATTCGAGGACTTATGACATTTCGCAATTCGGCAGATAACCAGGGTTTTATATATGCATAACTTTTGCACCGTTGCGATTTGTGATTGCGATATCACATCGCAACCTGGTTCCTGCTGGGGGACGATTCTATAACACCGACCCTTCACCGATCTGCGATTGCAATCCATCGGATCACACCTCTGATCGTTTTCTTGAAAACCGTCCTACCTGCCTTATCGCATCGCACCCTTCCCAGTACGGGGGCCGATTTCTAAAGTCAACCTGCATGCGGTTGCCGTTTGCGACATGCGGGGGCCAATGGAAGCTTGCCACACTACACCTCCTCATTCACTGAAGGACCTTGCCACATCATTCAATTCTGCCATGTAAGCAAGTCAAATCTGAACTTTGACTTGCTCTAACTTCTGCATACAAGCTCAGATTTGAGTGATGTTCGCACCGTTGGAATCAGAATGAAGAGATATTTGATTTGAAGCTAAGTTTAACAAAATTATGACACTTTGATTTTTGAACATAATTTTTGAGCACCTAATTAGTTTCGGTGCCATCTCAGAGTATAAGTTTCAGATTATTACAATGATAAAAGTCAGACAGTGATAGAGTTTCGATGCAAGAATAGTGATACGGTTTCAAAGTTCGGTTCACAGTTTGGATGTTATCACAAGGATAAGGTTGTAATGCTGCCACATAAACAAGGACGAAAGCTGAATGATGACTTGAAGGAGGGAGTCTAGTCTAGTTTGTAAGGGTCTTGGTTATCTCGTCTTGAATCTACTAAAGGAAGAATTTGACTGGGTTTTCCCCTAGAGTGGGGTTTTTCCATGGCATCACGCCTACATCTTGTGTACTCTTTTATTTGTTTTTTGGCATTAGTCTTGATGATAAAAAAGGATAAAATGAAAGAACTAATAATAATAATGAAAACATCACAAGATAATGTCATTAAAAAGGAAAAACATTTAATTGCCATCTCTATGGATTTTCCAGCACCAAGTCTATTTGTGGATCTGAGGGTTGTAGCTAGACAAGGATCCATATGGGTCAAGGTACAATTGAATCATCAATACCAATTTCCCTTGCACAATTACTTAGATGTAAACCCTGGCATTTGGTTAAAAAAATGGGGTTTGTTTTCAATAACTATGTGAATTGTGTTGAGAAACTTATCCCTGTTGTCATTATTTTTCATTCCTTTACCAAAGTTATATTGTTGTGAAAATATTTGAGAAATTCTCATTGTTACAGTCATCTATGTAAAGGATTGAAGAACTTTGTGCAAATGTATGCCTTCCATGTGTTTGACAAAATTCCCTTTAAAGGCTCTAGTAGGCCTAATAGTTAAATTTAAAAGGGAACAATATAATATCCCAAAATCCCTTGAAATTTAACATAAGGGGAAATTCTAGCTTAATGGGATTAGCATTGAAACATGGAGCTTATCAAGCAATCATCACTTTTCCTTATGTTAGACTCCGTCTTGTCAGTTCGCTACAGTCAAATTCACCAAGGTTCATTTCTCGTCACTGGCAGTAGGAAAGGTTCAGATAGTTTTTATTTTTATTGTCAATAGTGTGAAATTGTTTCTTCTTCAAAACAATGTTTTGAAGAAGAAATCATCAAATATGTTTGTGTAATAAATAGGTAAATGTTCCAAAGCTCTACAGTCTTCAATGGCAGCAGCTTCAGTAGCTCCAATCCCTGCAGAAACAGCCAAAGAAATCATCAGATGTGTCAAAATGTTTCAAAGTTTCCAATTCTTCAAATGACAGCCTTGTTTCAGCTTCAAAGGCAACTCTGTCACCACATTATCTTCACCAGTTTCAGCAAACAGATAGCTCAATTTTCCATGGAGCTCAACTGTGAATCAACACCCACTGACAGTTTTAAATTAGTATTAAAATTATTGTCGCAGGTATTCAATGCACCTCGTTAATTGTCAATGGACTTGTATTTTTCCGTAGGTATGTTCCTCACCAAGCAGATAGGCTGGAGAAAACAAATGAAATCGGAAAACAAAACAAATGTAATTGGAAGTGGAGCATCCAGCAAGGTTTATCGCGCTGACATACCCAACAATGAAACAGTGGCAGTGAAGCTCTATTGTTATATGTCCAACAGGCAGTCTAATGTGTTGGTCTATGAATACATGCTTAATGGGATCCTTGCTTCCCAGTACCTCCTCTTCTCTGGTATTCAAGGATACGATGCCAATAAAAACAATACGAAGACTCTCTATGACTTCCAGAAACAAGTCAAACAATGCGTGAAAAGGAATGGTCTGGGGCTTACGGCAACTATAGTGGACCACTGTAAAATTATTCTTGCATACCCTGAAAGCACAAACAACACCTGGTATAATGAACAATTCAAATTTTATGAACCACTGAAGTACCCATTTGATGTTTGTGAGACCATATTGCTCTAGGAACAGTATCGCAACATGACCACAGTCTTGACAAGGGAGTACCTGGATGCTCGGCCTGAGGGTTGGATGGATTATGCAGCAAAGCGAATTGCAACATTGGGCATGGACAAATGCTACAATCAAACTCTTTGTGAAGAGTACCTAAGCTTGGTTTTACCATCCAAACCACCATTTCATCCACGTCAATATGAGACATGTGCAGTTGTAGGAAACTCAGGAGATTTACTGAAAAATGAGTTTGGTCGAGAAATAGATGACCATGATGCAGTTATTCGAGACAATGAAGCTCCAGTGAATGAGAAATATGCCAAGTACGTAGGCATGAAGAGAAACTTTCGTCTTCTGGTAAGGGGAGTAGCAAGAAACATGATCACAGTTGCCAATGGATCTGCGGATGAGGTGCTGATTATTAAGAGTGTGATCCATAGAGACTTCAATGCTATGATCAAGGAGCTTCCTAATCCGGTTTATCTTTTCCAAGGTGTGGTCCTTCGAAAAGGTGCAAAAGGAACTGGAATGAAATCTATAGAATTAGCACTTTCCATGTGTGATACAGTTGATATATATGGCTTCACTGTAGATCCAGGTTACACAGAATGGACACGCTATTTCTCGAGCCCACGCAAAGGGCATAATCCATTGCAGGGACGAGCCTATTATCAGCTTCTTGAATGTTTTGGGGTCATTAGAATCCATTCACCAATGCGAGAACAGAGAAAACAAGATTGGTCCACTGTTCCGAGCCGAGCAATGATAAATGGGGCTCATACTGCTGTAATGAGGTTAAAAGGTTTCCAAAATAAGCACCCATGGAGTGTTGGACCATTTAGTGCTTGTAAGTTTTGGGCAACAACATCTTCTGAGAATGGTCCTATTTCAGGTTCAATAGACATGAGTCCTGTGCGCAGGGGCTCTAACTACAGCAAATGGGAGTTATTAAAGTTAGTTGATTTGCGGAAGGAAGCACGTGAACACTACAAAAATATGAAAGGTGTCACGATGTACAAATTAGATAGCAACAAACTGGATGATCTTGTTTGCGTGAGAAGCATCCTAAGTCCCCTGTGGATCTCTGCATTAGACGCCCTGCAAACTCTGCGTTTGGATTCGTTGTGGTTGTGGGTTTATATGCGTTTCATGAGATGTGTGAATGTGTCGACCATTGCATATGGTGGAGCAACGTCTTTCATATACAATCATGGTGTGGCCGCTGCAATTCACTGCTATGTGGACTTGCCAAGGAGCATCACTTATGTACGTGTCAGCGCCTGGCAACGTTCAGCAAATTAGTAGATCCGATTTGAAATTGTTTCAATATGATCTTGAGAACGCCGTGTCAGAGGATTCAGCAGAAGAAATAGGATTCGATCTCCTATTAAGGGCTTCAGTTAATAATCCAAATGGATCTGCGCTCCAGTGTTTATCTCTTAATTGGCCACCAGAGGAATTCAAGGGAAACGATGCTCTGTTTTTAGGAAAAATGGATAACTCTTCCTATTCTCGCAATAATAGTTGAAACAACTCATTATTTTTCATCGACCTGTAGGGGAAAGGTTTTTGGTCTATTTATTGTATGTAAAAATGGTTTTGTTTCAAATGGTAACGTGGCTTGATTTGCTATGCGCTTGTCAAAAGGTGACCTCCACATTTCAATGATATTTTGGTCTAACATCAAAAGGAAATGGAAAGTATAACGTGGCAGTCTAGGTCAAAGACAAAATTTGAAAGAAGACATCGATCATGAGCAGAAAAATAGGAACAGATTGCTTATCCTAGCCTTCAGTTATGATTTGGAGGGTTCACACTACAGCTTCCGCATTTGTATTGGTCACAGAAAATGTAGCACTGTTCTTTAGGAACCGATGAGTGGCTTTTTACTTCATAATGTCAGTTGAAACAGTTCCATCCTTTCATGGATCGGTTTTCTCCTGAGCTTTTTATTGTATTAAAAAACATTTGTAGGTTAGTGAGAGAGAGTTCTGAGAGGTGTGCGTGGAGGAGAACAGAGAGCTTCTATTGTACAGTTTTGACAGAGATTTAATAAAAAATGCAGCTCTGACCCCTGAGATTCCTGTGGTATGAAATTTAACATTTGTGTCATCCTTTGTTTCATATGTAGCCTGTTATGTGTTCATTTCATTTCATGATCGTTTCCAATTGAACAAATGAAGTGTTAAGGTAGAATTCATAATTTGTATGCTCTGCCTTTAAGTTTGTTCATATTTAATGTTTTCTTCTGTTTGACAAGGATTCATCTTCTATGCCCTTGTCAACTCCTCAGCAGTCTTGCCGTTCCATATTATCTCAATTTAATTGTTAAATTTCTTGCCTACCTTGCCTCAGGAGATAATCTGTGTTTTTTAATTAT
Organism: Pinus tabuliformis; assembly: GCA_031772625.1. NCBI lineage: Eukaryota > Viridiplantae > Streptophyta > Pinopsida > Pinales > Pinaceae > Pinus > Pinus tabuliformis. The sequence goes on along the minus strand of CM062808.1, from coordinate 994,892,403 downwards.
ATTTCTCTGTTCAAGCTGTTTCTTTGCCCCATGCAGCCCAGAAAGCCCCATCATCCATTAAAACCCCTTTTCCTATCAATTTACTAGCCTAAAATCAGTATTCCTTATCGGTCATCTCAGCCCCTTTTAGAAGACTTTTTTGCCGAGATAGACCAGGAGAGAGCCCTCTCCTGTCCTCGTAGGGCTAGCTACGAGGCTGAGCTTGGTTTGATGTTGCCTCGAGTTTTGCCTTCCTCAGCGTGAGGCAAATTCGAGCGCTAACACCTTAATTAGTACACTAGTATGTAGGTTAGTTCCTTGACAATAATATTTTAAGGGAGAAAAGAGTAATGCAAAACAACAAACCCTTCTCAAAGGGAGCCCATGTTGCTCTCCAAACCAAGCAACTAAGGAATCTATAGAAATAAAAGGAAGTGGGAAATTGGTTGTTCATATTGGGGTCAAATTTGAAGTTTATGAAAATAGGAGATGGCCTCTCTAAATTGAAGAAGTTGGACTCATGTTTGTCTAAGGTAACCCAATTTGATTGGAATATTTTAATTTAGGCTTTGAATCCATCAATGTTTGCCTTGATCCAACACAGGTTTATGGAACACCCTTGTAAACAGGTAAAACTTGCAGTTGCTTCTTGCCTCAGCGTAAGTATAATTTCTCTTGTTCCCCCTACAATGATAAAATTCTAAGAAGGGTTCTATAGTTGATCATGGAAATCTTCCAAGGATTGAACGTTATCGAAGACCCTACATTTAGTAAGAAGCTCAAGGTCTTATATATTATGGCAAAAACCAGATCGTGGTCCATTATTCTCGATCTAGAATGCAATGGCTTAATTCTTCAAATATACCAATGCTTCCTCACCAACATTATAGAACATCATCTAAAAATGGCAAAACCATCATGCAAAATATTGCCTTTAATTTTAGGTGAAGAAGATGCCATTTGAAAGAAGCTACTATCAAAGTTGTTGGCTATTTGGATGAAGGAGCAGGTTGTTTTGCCTACTACTCATGAATTCTCAAGAAGACTGATTGACCAGAATAAAAAAAGGCTCAAAAAGCGGCTCGCTGCAAAAGAACTAAATTCAATGGGGTTGCAACTCACAAGATATTCCAACAAGGGTAAGAACCAAGTAAGAAGGAAGAAAAATTGTCCATCATGGATAGACGATCACTTTGGTGAGGATCTATTGCAGCGAAACATTAAAGAGGACAAAGGAGCAGTTGTGACAATGGAGCATGGAAACAATGCCTTACTTCCAGAAGAGAACATGTTAGTTAAGGAAAACTAGTAGAAGAAAAAAGGGATGGTGAAGCACATTCCTCGACATCTACAAGTGCTAGAACACAGGAGGATGACAATAGCATTGACACAAAAGATTTGATAAGTGTGCCTCTTATGATTATTAGGTATGAAAAATATTCGTATTTGTAAGGAAGAGAGGTACAATTTTCATCAAAAGAATCATAAATCACCTCTTCTATAGAACTCATTAAAGGCTCAAATAGCAATATTGGATGAGATGTCCATCATGACTACATGGATTTTAGTTGATAGTCACCAAGAGCATACTCAGGAAAAAAATAATTTGCAGAAGGCCCCTTAGCAATAAAGGAAAAACCTAGGAGGCTAAAAGGAACAATATCAAAGAAGGACAGTGAGCTTGAGGTGTGTGGAATAAAATGTGCTAGGACAACTACCAAGCTTTCTAGTATTGTGGAGCAATTAAAATTCTTAATAGGGCGACAAAAATAACATGCTCTTGAGTTGTATTTAGCAATAAATACATAGAGAAGGCATGCAATATCTTGAATCGACATTTGCATGTGAGTAGGTACATGATTAATGAGCATTCTTGCACATTATTGTTCAAACCACATAGAGAGAGGGTGATGACATATAAGAAGGGGATGGGTGTTTGGTATAAGGTGTTTCCTTCTATGGAAAAATTAGCTGAGTCTTGTAAGTCTCTTAGGTTGTTTCTACACGATGGCTACCTTGTAGTGTAATGTCCCCAAGAGATTAATTTCCTGAGAGACGAAGTAGACTATCAATCCCAGTAGGTTATAGTTCTTGATAAAAGGGAAAACCCAAAATACCCAATGTTTAGACAGCGAAGGGCAGGTTTTGGGGTAGTTGGGGCACAAAAGCCCAAATTTGAGATTTGTTGTGAACCCTACTCAATTAATTAAGGAGAAAAACCCCCTCAAGGAAATCTATAAATACAATAGGGTTAGATTCATTTGGAGCATCATCAAATTGAAATTTAATTGTCTTTGTTTTCTTGAACCTGAGGCTTTGAGGGTTTTAAGACCCCTTTTCCCTACTAATTTCAGTGGTGAAAGATTCCTCCCTAGTTAGTAAAACTTCTATTTTATCTTTTGTTTTGCTCTGTTCTGGTTAAGTGAATTCTCTATGTTGTCCCATTGGTCAACAAATTCTACCCAAAAGTAGTGAGGTTTTTTGTGATGTGATTAGTCAACACCAATGTTGGATAAATAAGGTTTTGAAACGGGGTGGCATCTCTATTTTCTAAGGCAACATAGTAGAATGAATGATATTTTAACGTCCACGAGACTAAAATAGTCTATGGGACTACAACTTCCTTGTTTTTTTCCTTTTGCAATTCAATCATTTTCTTACTCAAACTGATGATGAGCTGACCCAACTTTATAACAGTCCCCTCACTGAAAAGAAAATGCCAAGGAATTGATGCTAACATACTGTCATAATTGTCCCTGATGTCTCTAAAAGCATCACATTCCAAAATGAAATGTTTTTCCGATTCCACTGCCCTAAAGGTGCAAAGAGTACACACTCGTTCATCCCAAGCTTCTTTAGGTCTCTTCCACCGTCTTGTTTCACACCGAAGTTGATGTGAGTTAGTTCTTAATTGAGTAATAAGAATCTTTGCTCTTCATGGAATGTTGGATCCAATGTACTCTTTTTGCTGGATATCACAAGTAGGGTTGAATTCCTCAACATAGTACTTCTTCTTTCTACCCAACTCTTTTCCGCATATATGCTTACGGAACTTCTCCATAACAAATTTTGTTAACTCCTTGCTATTTGTGGGACATGCATCGAGGGAAATATTCTATTTTTGCATCCATTTGTTGTTTTGTCTCATCCATGATTTCTTTCTTTCACTCATGCCTTCATTGAAGATAACTTTCGGCCAGCTACCTACTCCCATTTGCTTGATCATCTACCTACTGCCATTTGCTCAATTCTTTTTAGATACCTTATAAGATGCACCATAGCAATTGCTTAGATGAGAGTTGCTCCTGTTTCACTCAATTCAAGCTCTCTCACTCAGCTTGCAACCTCAACACCAGTCCTAATCATTTAACACATTTGGAATCTGAGGTGATCCTATGCTCTACCATGGATAACAACTTTTTATTCAGCTACAACGAACCAATTTGATACGACGTGGTGTGTAGAGTCCACCTCAGGGAGTGGATGTTATCACCATCCTATAAAATCGAAATCTAATTCACACCCGGCAGCTCAAGATTTATAAGGCACCAAAATCGAGTTATGAGAAGACTTGTTTATATCTAGCCAGCAAAGGGATTTCTTCCTGGAAGTGACAGACGAATTTGGCATCACGAAGTTGATCTGAGGCCTCGCGGTCTACCCCAATGAAAACAAGTGTTGTGAAGCTAAGCAAGACCAACGACTGTCTTTTTTCTCAAATAGTAAGGAGGCTAGCATGGTATTTTTCCCGTGGTTCAAGCGCTAGTCGGTAACCTCAAGCATGGATTGAGCACAACCCACTTAAAACCGCAATATACAAATCAAAAGTATTTTTGGAAAATAATATTCGTAAGTGATATATCAGTCTATGGATACCCCATTCATGAGGTTGTGCGCAAGATCAGAAAAAAGCCATCAAAGCACTAACCATAAACCTCAATCGCTTATCAGATTCACACGAGGAACTTGGACGCGGCCACAATAAGTAGTAATTAGATAGTTTATTAATTAATTTTTTAATTTCTAGGATTCAATAAACTAGTGTGGAATTACAGTTGGAATGTGGTGAACTCGAGAGGATATCTATCGTTTCAATATGATTGGGGAATTACACCATTGTTGAAGATTGTTTTTTTATACTCATGCTTCACCAGTGAAATCCATTGTCATATGTATTCTGCTGTTAATTGTTTTGATAAATCCTAGACAAAACATTATCTGATTCTTTATATCCATGCACACATATTGTTCATGAATGCATATCATTGTAATGATTTACTGAAGACAAATAAAACATAAGGGAAAAATTGTTCCCCATGGTATCAGAGTTGTGCATCCTATTAACCCTATGGTATCAGAGTTGTGCATCCTATCAACTTAACAGATTTCGATGAAATCTAATTTATTGGTAAGTGATCAGCACTCATTCAAATCAGAACAATGAGTTCTCCCAAAGTAGTCATGAAGGATTGGAAGGACTTTTTGTCTATGCCCATCACTGATCTTCATAGGTATCCAGTCATAAAACAAGTGCTTGAGGGAGAGAAGGTGCACCCAGGTCAGTGTACATGGCTATACCCTCTTGTAAGTAAAAGACATCAACCTCTTGAACCTAATAATAAGAGTGAGCAACAACAAGCAACATAAGGAAATGGAACGATTTTTGAGCTAGTTGCCATAAAAAAGATCAAGTTTTTGGAAAAGCTGATGAAAATGTGTTCAACAGGACAAATGAATGTATTTGTGTTGATATTGGATTTATTGAAAAGAAAAATGCTCAGATATGAAAGTTAGAAATGAGGAATGTGATAAACTTAGAGAGGATGTTGACAGACATGATGCAATGGAAGGGGAGAATTTCATGTCAACGTATGATGAAATGAACACAAAGTTTGACAAGAATGTTCCAAATGAGAGAGTATTTTAGGAAACTCATAATAGGAGCTCTAGTCATCATCCAGTGGGACATATGGAAATGACTAAAAATGGTAACAAACAATTGAATGAGCATGAACTACACTTCGAGGAAAGAAAGGGTGGAGTGGTTGAAGATGGTAGCAAGTTTTCATGACAAGGAAATGATTTGGTGTTGTAGGATAATTCTAAGCAAGCGAAGATAGAGGAGGAATTATTTTGGAGGGCGATGCCAAAAATAGGCAACATTGCATCTCAGCCTCTCAATACATTGTTAAAATTCAAGAGCACGCAGCAGGTCATCATAGATCAATTTTTGGAGAGTATCGACACAAGAGAAGGTGTTCACAATCTCCTGCAAAAGATGTTGAAAGGGACTTGCACAGCAAACAAGGTCATTGCAAATGACCTATAAAAGATCAAAGTGAGGGGCAACACAGGAAAGAGCATTCACCAACACCTTTGAAAGATACTAACCAAAGGGAGAAGCATACTACATGAGGTTTTTCTCCATCTCCTTCAAAATATATTGAAAGAGAGAGGCATCATAGGAGGATGGACCTCGAGTCTAATAGGGTTGCAAAGGATTCAAAATTCCACACCAGATCAATCTCTAGGTGTTAGAGAAATATTGGATTCCAAATAAGCTGGAATTGAAGATGATGTTGGAAAGAAGTGCAAGAATGGCCAGTACAATAACTATGACAACGAGAGACACCGAGAAAGGAAACATTCTATGTCTTGTGACATTAACTAAGACATGCCATCATATAGAAACAGATATCCTGATATTTTGAGGGACAAGTATCATGGCAAGGGAAAATATCGTCCTCGAGAAAGTTATAGAGACAAAATTTAGAATATAAAATGGTCAAGATCTTGAGAAAGGAGGGAGCGCCTTTCTCATTCACAAGATACAACCTAGGTTCATGATGATTGAGGAAGGAGATCAAAATCTCATGAGAGAGAGATGAGGTACTGTAGAGACAATCGTGATCATAGTGCACGACCCAGACACTCTATTCCTAGTGATGTCTCAAGAGGTGGTTGAATTAAATATTGTGGTGAACACTTGTATGGCAGACATCATAGATATGAGCATCAAAGAGAATCAGACGGAGATAGACCGAGAGACAGAAAGTTAGAAAGAGAACGAGCTTTGAAAGGGTATGAACCAACTGTTGTAACATACCATCGTTGTCATAGAAATCACCATAAACAAACCAAACCAGAGCATGACAAATCTCATGATGTACGGTGATGATGAAAGTAGGGGAAGAAGAATCCAAGGTAGAGGAATAAATATTTTCAATCATGGTATGTTTAACACTTACCTACCTTTCTTTTCAAAATAAGGGAAGATAAGCATAGCTTGCATGTTATTTTCCTACATGATTGGAAAAGGCAATGACCCACAGACCTACACCTATAACCCATTGCTAAGTGGTTTTATTAATAAAGGCTATTATGGGCTTGAGAAGACTGGCAAAACATAAACGGTATGTGTAGTGCTAGAAGCAATGTTAAGGAAGGGTGGATACGTAGACTTTGGGATTGGACATGCAGACCCCAACCTAACACCTACTAAAGGGTTGGTAAATATTATGTATAGAATAGATGCACCAAGAATTGGAGTTGTTAGCAATCTCATGGATGCTGAGAAACTGTCACTATGTGGGAGGGAAGTATCCAGATTGGTACTAATCACAATAGTGAGAAGAATGAAATCTAGGATATCTTAGCTTGGCTTTCAATTATTTCTCATGAGAATAAAGATAAAAGGATTGGTGAAAGATTGGAATTTTACAGGGAGGTTGCTAAAGAACATTGGGAAACCTATGGTCTACATGGTTATAACGAGCATTAATTTCAAGGAGCCATCAAAATGGATGAACATCTACCTAATTTGATTTCTAATATCAAAGAAGGAGAACAAAGTTAGCAGTGATAGACTTGTCATTTCTTGAGGATGAGAAATGTCGGGAAGGGGGATTGTAATGTCCCCAAGAGATTAATGGCCTGAGAGACGAAGTAGCCTATCGATCCCTGAAGGCTATAATCCTTCATAAAGGGGAAAACCTCAAAATACCCAATGTATGGGATGCTGAGGGAAAGCTTTGGGGAATTTGGGAAAAAATCCCAATGTTAGGGTTTGTTGTGAACCCCACTCAATAAAGGAGAAAAATCCCCTGGGGAAATCTATTAATACAAAAGGGTTAAATTCATTTGGAGCATCAACACATTGAAATTGAATTGTCTCTGTTTTCTTGAGCCTAAGGCTCTGATGGTTTTACGACCCCTTTTCCCACCTAGTGGCTCAAAATTTCTAAGGCACCAAAATCAAGTTATGAGCATACATGTTTATATTTGGCCAGCAAAGGGATTTCCATGTGGAAGTGACAGATGGATTTAGATTCATGAGGTTGATTTGAGGCCATGAAGCCTACCGCAGTGAAAACGAGCGTTGTGAAGCCAAGCAAGACTAGTGCATGTTTTTTGTCTTGGGAGGTGAGGAGGCTAGCGTGGTATTACTATTTTTCCCTGGATAGCAAGATGGTTCAAGCGTTGGGTAGTATCATGGGCAAATAATATCTTTGAGCGATATATCTGTCCATAATCGCATGAGGGAACTCGAATGCAACCACGAAAAGTAGTAATTAGACAGTATCAATGTTAAAATTGGCAACTAGGGCCAAACTCCATGTGGGTTATCTTACTTATGGCAGCTGATATTTTTATTGGATCCCTCTCATTGAGAGGTGTAGGATTGATCTAAAGATCATCCGATTCCGATAAGTATTCATGGAGTTATGAATTTATTTGTGTTATAAGACATATTGTCAAGTCGGCCAACATCTTATGTAGGCTCAGAAGCCCAATAGTCACGTCTATTCATCACCTACGTTTTAGTATAAATAGAAGAGGACTTGAAGTCATTTTGACACACTCTTCATGTGATCTCCTCCTCACCACGTCTTGGGTTTTTGGTGAAGGAGAGACACACAAGAAGATACGTTGGGCCCAGTGGATGATGCCCTAGCTTATACGCTGTAATGGAGACACCTAGCCGCAGTAAGGGAAGGAACACAACATGGATGAAAATACTTGTATATACGCAGCAATATATATACGTTGTCATGCACAGCATAGAAACCTTACCACGCAGTCATATAAGCAACAATATATACACTGTCATGAAAACACTTATCACGCAGTTCATGAAGACATAACATTATGCCCTAATCTGCTTCAGTCATAATCGCAGTCTAGCATGGTAATGGAGACGCAGTAAGTAATAAAGGCCGCAGTGATGCCCTAGATGCAGTGGCCACAGTGAGGAAGACACCTAGCTGCAGTAGCCACAGTGGGGAAGACATAACCGCAATAGCCGCAATGAGGAACACATAACCGTAGTAGCTGATTTCATACACAGTCATGGTGACAGTTAATACGTTGTTCATGTGATACCTTTATTTGTTGTATACGCAGTCATAACCATAGTCAAGCATAAACTTGGCATAATGGTGAGACACAGTATCAATGATGAATAGTCTCGGCCTAGATGGAAGATAAGATCACACGTTGGATCTACTTCATAAGCAATTAATGTATATGTGATACATTGAACTTAGAACCCTTACTGTTCTCCCTGTCTCGGGATTAATGGAGATCACAATGATCCTTAAGGTACAACCTTAGTCTCGATAAATATATTTTGGAAATTGATAGAAGTCTGGGCACAATGAGAAGCAGTGACAAAGGTTTCAAGCAATGTCAGTGCTGCTGTAGTAATGATAGTGATAGTTACATTCTCAACATAATGGAAGAAGCTGTGTCAAGAATGATCAGTGACAAAGTCATGATCTAGTTCTTGTAAAATCATGATCTCGTTGAAGATGCAGAGATTACCTCTGTGGTAATTTCAAGGGACAGTCATGGTGCAACAACGATGTTATTAATGATGGTAGCAGTACTGAAGATATCAGTGATGCAGTAGTACAACATTGATGATGGATGTTGTAGGATGAGTACATCATAACAGTCATTGAGTGCAGATCCATGACAAAAAGTAGCTCAATAACTAGAGCAGCTCAGTGACAAGAGCAGCAACATAAAGTGCAAGGTACTGCATGGTGCTACACGATAAGGTGCAACAAGTAGACGAGATGCAGCACTATGATAGGTGAACACGTCACCTTAGAGAATCAGTTGAAGTAATATGTCTTCAACTGATCTCATGCCGATATCAAAAGTCAAAGTGTTGACTTCTATTGTAATTGTACTATCTCTCTCACTTTCTCTGCTGAACTTTGAAGAACATAAAAGAAGAATTGATCAAGGGTTTCCCCACATTGGGGTTTGTCCCTGGCTAGCGCCACATCTTGTGTCCTCTTGTCTTGGCTTGTCTTCTGCGATTTATATTTATGTTCTATCTGCAATTTACTTTAATGCTGATGAGATTGCTAATTGGGAAAAGATACCGTAAAAATTAAATAAATTGCTCTAGCATAGAACATACCAAAAACTTAACAATCAATTAATTTATTAATTTCCAGGATTAAATAAACTAGTGTGAAGTTACCATTGGAACGTGGTGAACTCAAGAGTATATTTATTGTTTCAGTATCACTGGGGAATTACACCAATGTTTAAGATTGTTTTTTATAATGTTGCTTTACCAGTGAAAGTCATTATCATTTGTATTTTCTTGTTGATTGTTCTAATAAACCCTAGCCAAAACATTATATGATTCTTCATATCCATGCACACATTGTTTATGAATGTGTATTATTATAACAATTTATTGAAGAAAAATGAAACCTAAGGGAAAAATTTACCTAGAACAAGAACTAGATTTTGTGTCATTATGCTCATCTAGAATGCAATGGCTTAGTTATTCAAATATTCCATTGCTTCCTCACCAACATTAGAGAACATCATCCAAACATTGTTAAACCTATCGTGCAAAATATTGTCTTAAATTTTAGGTGAAGAAGATGTCATTTGAAAGTAGCTACTGTCAAAATTGTTGGCTATTTGGAGGAAGGAACAGGTTGTTTTTTCTATTGCTCATGAATTCTCAAAAATATTGGTTGAGAAAAACATAAAAAGGCTCAAAAAGCGGCTTACTGCAAAAGAACTAAATTCAATGGGGTTGCAAGTCACAAGATATTCAAACAAGGGTAAGAACCAAATAAGAAGGAAGCAAAATTGTTCGTCATGGATATTCGATCACTTTGGCGAGGATATATTGCAGCCAAATGTTGTTGAGGACAAAAGAGCAGATGTGGCAATGGAGCATGGAAACAATGCCTTAGTTCCATAAGATAACTTGTTAGTTGAGGGAGAATTGGTAGAAGAACAAAGAGTTGGTGAAGCACATTCATCGACATTTATAGATGCTAGAACATAGGAGGATGACAAGAGCATTGAGACACAAGATTTGATAAGTGAGTCTCTTATGATGGTCACGTGTGAAAAATATCGAGATTTGTAGGGACTTGAAGAGGTATAGTTTGCATGGAAAGAATCATAAATCACCTCTTCTAGAGAACTCATTAAAGGCTCAAATAGCAATATTGGACAAGATGTACATCATGGCTACATGGATTTTAGCTGCTAGTCACCAAGAGCATACTCAAGAAAAAATTAATAATCTTGCAGAATGCCTCTTAGCAACAAAGGAAAAGTCCTGGATGATAAAAGGCACAATATTAAAGAAGGAAAGTGAGCTTGAGGTGTGTGGAATCAAGTGTGCATGGACATCTGCCAAGCTTTCTAGTATTGAGGAGCAATTAAAATTCCTAATAGGGCAGCAACAAAAACATGCCCTTGAGTTGCATTTAGAAATAAATACATAGATAAGGCATGCAATACCTTGAATCCACATTTGCATATGAGTAGGTATGTGATTATTGAACAACCTTGCACAGTATTGTTCAACCCACATATAGAGAGGGTGATGACACATAAGCAAGGGATGGAGATTTGGTATAAGGTGTTTCCTTCTATAGAAAAAAGAGACGAGTCTTGTAGGTCTCTTGGGTATGTTATACAAGATTGCTATCTTGTAGGGAAGCAACAAAAGCATGGTGAATTTCTTTAAGAGTTTCCTAGGAGAGACATGCTTTGGGAGATCATGGACTCCAAAAATATTATTGGTGCAATTGGCATATCCTATGTTAGAGATCCATGGCAGTTAAACTGGAGGGAGATAATTAGTTGGTACCCTACCAAATGAAGGATTTATGGGAGGAAATTTCCAACCAAGATTATAACACAGCTAGAGCTTCATATTCTGCAGTGGGACCCAAGTGGGTCATCCCATCATATGGTCGAGCTTGGTCACCCTATTTGGCAATGGGATCCAAGTGGATAATCCCGCCATATGGCCAGGCCTGACCAAGCAAGGGAGCACAACTGGGAGGAAGAAGTCAGAAAAATGGAAGAAACCATTCTCGTGGAACTAACAACACATTATCTTGTTGGTTGGATATCATATTCTTTTGGGAAATACTCCAAGAGCGGGTTTTCCAGGTGGTAAGATCTTTTTCAAGTAGTAATGGGTTTGTGAAATGAATGCAATAGCACAAGAACCCAACTTTCGAATAACATATTTCTAGTCTACTCTTATGTCATATTGGAGTAGCGGAAGCTTCAAGTATGACTTTGTTAACAGGCTTACTAAGGGTGCATGACCATGATGAAGAGTTTAGTAACACTGAGACAACGAATTTGTTGCTATTGGATAAAATTGTCATTGATGTCAATAAGTTGTATAATCGTAAATGCATTGTTGAAGTTAGCCCTAGGTATATGAAGGACAATAATTGAAACTCTAAGTGCATGAATGAAACCTTAGGAGAAATTAATCCTAGATGCCAAATGGAAAAGCCCTTGTTGAAGGATGCCCTAATATTCCCTAGATAAAGAATGATAAAACCCAAAGTGTATGTATGGATGAAACCTTAGATGCATATGCCAAATGCATGAATAAAACCCTAAGTGTATGAAGAAGAGCTAAAACATAAAAATGTATGAATCCCTAGATGTATATGATAGATATATGGATGAAGAGGAACTAAGCATGAATATTGAAGCCCTAGCAAACATGAACAAATTCTTATCACCCAAAAAATGGTCACCTAGCCATTTCTTACTAGGTGGATCAAAATACACCTTGTACAATTAATTTTACAATGGTAAACCCACTTTCACCATAGGAAATAATTTAGTAAACCCTTTTTCCTAAATTATTTCTTATTAAAATTTAAAAACAACATGAGAATAATTGAATAAATCATTATTATTTTTAATTTTCTCTAGAAATAATTATTAGCTCATTATTTGATAATTATTTCTTAATTAATTTCGACTTAATCTCCTTGGAATATTTAAATAAATCATTATTAATTTTCTGACTTCAGGGTTTTGTGATCCATATTACATTAAGAAGAGTCTTTTCGATAGAAATCACATAGGAGAAAAAATTTTCCCACACATTTCAAACCAGCGAATGTGGTTCATCATTAGGACCAGATGAAGATGCAGATCATGGCAGGCTTAAATAGAGGGCTTAATAGTTGACAAAAATTTTCTCCTATGTGATTTCTACTAAAAATACTCTTCTTAACATTATTTATTTATTATTCCTTATTATTCCATATGTTCCTTTTGAGATCATTATTAAACCACTATTTAATAGTTAATTCTTTCTTAATTCTCACAAAGTGATTAATAAATCATTTTTATTTGTTAATTACTTCAACCAAGATATTTGACCATTTTGAATATCTTTTCCCTCTCCAAAAAATACAATAAAGTATTCACAATGACTAGATTTTGATTTGGTTAATAATATTTTATTATTTTTCGATTCCTAATTTAGCTCAATACTTTGTTATAAATAATAGGGTTTTTTGAGCTTGGAGTATGCCCTAAAACTGCTTCTTCTTAGGTAAGAGCTCATCTTCTTCGGACGTAAGGAAACAGGGTAACGGGCCAAGACCTTGAGGCATATGGCAGGAATGAAAGCCTGCCCCCTTACGGACCACTAACAAGTTATTCCAGGTGGCTTGGTTTTCCTTGAATAACGGTGATGAGTCAGTCTGCATTCGTGGATAACAACTAGATATGGATGTCCTCACTGCTGGTTTGACAACTGAGTTATGATAGATTTTTCCCATCTATGAAAAAAAATATATGGGTTTTCCATTCAGTCTTCACCTTGATTATTTTCATCGTCACCACTATCATCTCATAACATTTGAAATCTCACTTGTGTTCAAGCTAATTTTTTTTAATTTTTTTTTCCCATTGCAAGTTGAGAGGGAGAAACAGATCATTGAAGCACAAGGACATCAAAAGGACCCATCCCACGGAGGGGGATCTATAGACCCAAGTTTATAAATTCTCCTCACCAGGTGTTTCATTTACATTAATAAAATTTGCTTATTTATATGATCCATTGAGTTGCTACACTTTCATTTTTGTTGGTATATGTTTTGGGTTGAGTATGATCTTTTGCTGCAAGGTTTTTCTTTGTTTTTCATTGCATAGCTTAGGCATAAATGATGCAGGAGAATTCAGCTCAACAGTTTCATTATATTCTAGTTAACTTAGGGGGTCTTGTGTTTTCAAGGAAGTTGGATTCCTTATGTATCAAATTAATGTAGTTATTAATGTTTTGAGTGATTAGAATAGGAATTAATTAGATACTGTGAAGATATTTGTAAATGCTCTTGAATGTAGGAGAACATGAGTGATGATGAGTGATTAGTGGGGATTGAAAGATTTGGAAATCAATTGTAAGTCTTAGATTAGGAACTGTTTTCGTTATTTTGGGGATTAAAGAGGATTATTAGGGATTACTTGAGTCAAAAGTGGACTTAGAGGATATTCAAGATCTAGTTCAGCAGATTAAGGATCTAAACTAGAATTGGTTAACGAAACCTTTTGTATAATGTAAGCATAAAAGGCATAGAGTTAGTCAGTCAAGCAGTTAGTCAGTCAGTCAATAGTCAGTTAGTCAGTTAAGCCTACGGGCAGGAAAGGAAAGGCCACTGATATTGAATATCAGGCCGAGAAAGAAATTCCTATGTAAATGTTTGTTTATTAATACAGATAACTCGATTTATGAGTTTGTGTGGTGTGTATTGAGTAATTGAATTATAGGTCGTGTGTGAACTAGAGTAATTCTACGTAACATAGGTTGCAGGTGTGCAGAATCAGAGAAGAGTGTCACGGTTTTACACACAGACAGTATTGAAGAAAACCTTTAATGTTACAACAAAGGTATAATTGCAAGGTTCCCTAAAACCTAACAATTTATGAAGGAAGCATAAAGGCACGAAGAAATGAAGTAACAGAGCAGAGATCGAGATCCGAACAAGTGAAGACCATAAGGCGTGAACAAATACGTAGGCAGAAAGCCGAATGGACTATTACACAGTAAGAAATAGAAGAACGTAACAGTGCATAGGAGCCGTTGGATCAATCAGATCAACGAATGAGAGTGAGGGAGACAGTCAGCCAGGATTAAGTCGTGCAAAATGAAGTCAAGAGTTTAAGGTACAAGTGATCGGACACATATCGCTTCCGAAAGTACACGCAGGTTAACGTGTTAGAAGAAGGACGAAGCGGTCTTGAAAAGATGGTAAGCAGTATCTCGCGTGCCCTAAAAACTGTAAGTGGTATTTCTAAATTCTACGCGATTAACCTTAGCAGTTGACACGTAGCACACGATGGAAAGGGAAAACCAGAAATCTCGCGTGCCCTCGACCTGATATCGGTCATGCAAAATTTCATGCGAGATTGCACGATAGCTGTTGGATCACGTGGGATTGATCAACGATGGAAATCAGCCAAGCTAGTTGGTGAGCAGAAGACGCGATAGCCATTGGATCTGACAAGACAGATCAATGGTGGAGATAGGCTAAGCTAGTTAGTGATCGAGTAACGCGATAACCGTCGGATTGAGGAATGAGGTCGTTGGCAGAGATTTAATGCGATAAGGAGAGCATTGATATATGTGCAAAGGTTTGAAGAATGGAGGAAAGGTAAGGTTTTAAGTGTGGGTTATGAAATATTTCTATTATATGGAAATTATAATAGAAATAAATGGGATTAATGTTTTATGGTAAGGTTTGATATATTCTGCTTAGATATTCAATTAAAAGACTTAAACTTTGGTTTAAGAGGGTTTCACCATTTATACTGCTGTTCATCTTGGGACATGACATACACATAGTGTGACATGCAATTTTATTTGCATATTGTGGGTATATGCGGCTTAGGCTGCATCATTGGGGTATATGCGGCTTAGGCTGGCATCATTTGGTATCAGAGCAGAACAAGGAAATTCTGTGTGTAAGAATTCTTTGAGAAAACTTAGAATAGAGTTATGTTTTGAAGGTGTGTATGCAGGCAAGAGGAGATCAGATTTTAAATCTGACAAATAGTAGGCACACAGAGATAAAGTGTAGCAGAATTTGCAGATGCAAAGGAAATAAAGAACAATCCATTCAAAGTGCAGGTGAATGGTAGAACAAGGTCATGCAGAGGTCTTGAAGGTAGCGGCATAAGAAGGTGAGAAGATTGTAGCAACCTAGAGCCAGGAGTGCTCATATGGTTCCAGAGGAGAGAACCAGAGAGATGCCAAAAGACTGAGCTCAGAGGAGAGAATCTTAGTGAGGCATGTGTAGCAAGGAGGACTTGTTACCGCAGAGGTTTTGTTGCAGCTCACGGAAAGATCATAAAGGAAATTCCACAGAGGATGTGGGTAGAATTTCTAAGGGATGAAGAAAGATGGTAAGAATTTCTGACTGAAAGAAGAGGTGGCCAGAACCTAGTATTTCATTGTGATTGAAATACAAGAGGACAATTGTGTTCTTAAAAGGTGCAGATGAGTTGAATCCTGGAAGGAGCATAGAGAAGTTCTCAAAGAGGTTCGAGAGAATAGAGAACCAAGTGCTTTCCAAAAGACCAAGTACAGAGGAGAGCTTGGTGAGGTAAGTGGCAGCAGGGAGGACTTGTTGTTGCAGAGGCTTTAATGCAGCTCATAGTAAGTGAGTGGGGAACTCATGAATATAGAGAAGAAGATGACTATTGATAGTCATAACAGAGATAACAGAGGTTCTGAGGAAGACCACAGCAGAAGAAAAGTGAAGAAGGAGGATGCCAAGGTAAATGGCAAGAGAATGAGTCAAGAGGAGTGTGACAAGGAGATTGCAGAGTTAAAAGAACAACTCAATGTACTAAGGATGATACTAGAGGAAAACCAAAGACAAGGTTGGGTCTTGAGGAAAAAGGCAGTGAAGTGGTCTAAGTTGCAGAGAAGGTTGCAATAGAGGCAAGTGAAGTGGCTGGTGGAAGAACTCAGAGAAGCTGAGTTGAGAATGGAAGTTTCCATTTGTGAAGCAGAACAGGGTGAAGTTCTGGTTAAAGATGAAGACTGGAGATCTATGGAAGATCTTATGAATTATTGTGAGAATTTAGAACATCAAGGATATATGATGACTGAAGCATCAAGTGAGACCACAAGGTCTTATGTTTTTAAAACTGATAATTTGTGTATGATTGCAGGTATTGTAGGAGAAAAGCAACTTTGTGAAGATGTCTTCAGAAGGATGAAGATCTTGAAGTGAAAGGTGACAAAGAAAATTTCTCAAAAGAGGAAGAATTTGACTGGTTACAACAGAAAGAGTCTATGGATGAGTTACTTAATGAGAGAAGACAGTCATTTAAAGCTGTCATAGAGATGGAAGATCAGGATCTTATTCTGATGAAGAACGAAGGAATATTGTCTCAGAGAGGTAATCTAATGAATTTGATTAATGTTATTGATGAAGAACAAATGCAGGAGAATATTAATGCAGGTGATGTGGCAAGGATAACTCTTGAAGAAGGTTTATAGAGAGACAGCAAGGAAAAGTGTATTGAAGAAGAAGGACATCTACTGAAAGATGTTAAGAAAGAAGAAGTCTATGCAAACGATTTAACAAAGGGAGAAATGACATCTGATGATTGGTCACTAACAAAGGAAGGTTCTGCAGAGGATGAGCAATCTTTTGAAGTTGTCAAAAGTATGGAAGAGTATCTTTCAGAAGATGAATACTCTGAAGTAAAGAAGGATGGATAATGTCTCTTAAATGGGAAAAGCAGTGAATTATTGCAGAGCAGAAAGAATTTAGTAATACATTGATGTTTGAAGCTGTTACAAACCAGGAATGATTTCTTGTGAAAGAAGGATATGAGAATCAGTCTGAAGAGTTGATATGTGAAGCAACAATTGAGACTGTTGAACCTTGTAATTTTCAAATTGATAATTTGTGTATAAATGCAGGAAGGAATTATAGTGATGATGAAGTACTTATGAAGTGTCAAAGAGAAATTGAATTGTTGGAATATTTGCTGGAAAACTCAGAGTATGACAGTGTGATTACAGAGGAAGGAGTTCACCATAGTGGACAAAAGTAGGGAGATATCATTGAAACAAATGATATGAAGGAGAGTTTAAATCAACATACTGATGTGTTGACAAAGGAATTGAAGGAAAACTTAGAGCACCATACTGAGATTTACCAGAAAGGGAAAAGGTAACGAGGCCTTATATTTTTAATTCTGATAATTGTTTTATGATTACAGGATTTGATGAAGATGAGACAAACATGTTCCAAGTTGAAGAGTCGGTTTTAAAACTGAAGAAGACTGGAAGTTGTCAAGTCGAAATGATGATGAGGAAGATGAAAAGCATGAAGATACCATGCTTGAATAAGTTAAACTGATTGTCAGAATCAGTGAAGGAAGTGAAGGACAATTACTGAGGGCTGTCAAAGAAGAAGAAGGAAATATGCTGGAATTGATGAACAACATAATGATGTATTTGAGAGGAATCAAGTACAAAGGGAATTGAAGGACAATTTACTTTTTGAAAGTAAATTTACAGATATTGAACAAAGGTTGTTTGGACAGCAACAAGAGGGTAAGGATGAAAGGGCGGTAGTAAGAATCCAACAAATTCAAAGAAAAGACAAAAAACAAAAGTTTGAAGATGAGTGGACAGTGTACAACAACAAATGGCAAAGTAATTATCAGTCAAAAGATAAATTGGACATAGAGATTGAAAGAATAATAAGGTTGATGATGAAGGTACCTTAGAAGAAGCAATAGTAAGAAGGCCAGCAACAGAAAGAGAAAGACAACAGCACACTATGAAAGCAAAGCTAGTGGGGCAAAGCAACATAAAGTGTGGAAACCTAGAGAACAACAAAAACAATAGCAACAACCAAAAACAAATTACAGAACAAAGTATGGGATCCAGTAGTAAGACAAAGGTCGGAAGCACATGATCAGGAGATCATGATTATTTTAACCTTGGGAGTCTGATGCAGGAGCATTCAGCTCAGCAATTTCATTATATTCTAGTTAACTTAGGGGGTCTTGTGTTTTCAAGGAAGTTGGATTCCTATGTATCAAATTAATCTATTTATTAATGTTTGAGTGATTAAAATAGGAATTAATTAGATATTGTGAGGATATTTGTAAATTCTCTTGAATGTAGGAGAACATGAGTGATGATGAGTGATTAGTGGGATTGAGAGATTTGGAAATCAATTGTAAGTCTTAGATTAGGAATTGGTTTCATGATTTTGGGGATTAAAGAGGATTCTTAGGGATTACTGGAGTCAAAAGTGGACTTAAAGGATATTCAGGATTTAGTTCAGCAGATTAAGGATCTGAACAGAATTGGTTAATGAAACCTTTTGTATAAATGTAAGCCTAAAAGGCATAGAGTCAATCAGTCAAGCAGTCAATCAGTCAGTCAGTTAAGCCTACGGGCAGGAAAGGAAAGGCCACTGATATTGAAGATCAGGCCGAGAAGAAATCCCTGTGTAAATGTTTGTTTATTAATACAGATAACTCGATTTCTGAGTTTGTGTGGTGTGTATTGAGTAATTGAATTATAGATTGTGTGTGAACTAGAGTAATTCTGCGTAACATAGGTTGCAGGTGTGCAAAATCAAAGAAGAAGTGCAGAGAAGAGTGTCAGTTTTACACACAGACAATATTGAAGAAAACCTTCATGTTACAGTAAAGGTATAACTGTAAGGTTCCCTAGAGCCTAAGGATTTATGAAGGAAGCATAAAAGCGCGAAGAAATGAAGTAACAGAGCGGAGATCGAGATCCGAACAAGTGAAGACCGTAAGGCGTGAACAAATACGTAGGCAGAAAGCTGAATGGGCTATTACACAGTAAGAAACAGAAGAATGTAACAGTGCACAAGAACCGTTGGATCAGTCAGATCAACGAACAAGAGCAAGGGAGATAGACGGCTAGGATTAAGTCGCGCAAAATGAAGTCAAGAGTTTAAGGTACAGAGTGATTGGACCGTCCATTTAATGGGTGATCGGATGCATATCGCTTCTGAAAGTACGCGCAGGTTAACATGTTAGCAGAAGGACAGAGCGGTCTTGAAAAGTTGGTAAGCAGTATCTCGGCGCCCTAAAAGCTGTAAGTGGTATTTCTAAATTCTACGTGATTAACCTTAGCAGTTGACATGTAGCACATGATGGAAAGGGAAAACCAGAAATCTCGCGTGCCCTCGACTTGATCTCAGTCGTGCACGATTTCCCGCGAGATTGCGCGATAGCCATTGGATCACGCGGGATTGATCAACGGTGGAAATCGGCAAGCTAGTTGGCGCGGGAAGACGCGATAGCCGTTGGATCTGACAAGATAGATCAATGGTGGAGATCGACTAAGCTAGTTAGCGA